>CAJGYO010000011.1:13091969-13691969 GCA_904845875.1 Miscanthus lutarioriparius | reverse complement strand
AAACAGTATGAATGAAACTCTTCTAATATACTCTCTCTGTCCTAAAATAAGTGACGCTATAGGATGCGTGCGGGACAAACTTTCTCAACTTTAAATAGGTTTGTAGAAAATATTAGCAATATTTATATGTCCAAATAAGTTTATTACGAAAATATGTTCAATGATTCGTCTAATAATACTAATTATGCACCATAAAGATTAATATTTTTCTTATATATGTTTGGTCAAAGTTAAAAAAGTTTGACTTTTCAAAAAATGAGAATGACGCTTATTTTAGGACGGAGGGAGTAAGTCTTCGTATTTAGAGTAATATATTTTTACATAGGTATTTACAGTCCAAGCGCCATATTAAAAACCATGTTGATGTTGTACCAGGCTTATTATGGATATGTTTGGTTCAGTCATGAGTTGTGAAAAAGCTAATGTGAGATATAAGATATGGAAAAACTGTTGTGAGCTATGTTGTGCTATAAAAAAATTATAAAGCGTTTGGTTAAAATAACTATAAAACTTATCTCTCTTTATCTTCCTTAAGCAGTAAAGAGTCACTTTATTTCTACCTATTTAGAAAAGCAGAAAGTTGAAAGTCAAAAGTAGGATTAAGGTGCTAAAAAAATTATATTACACAAAAATAGTCTGGGGCGGAGTCAAGAAGTTAATTTTTTTAATGTTAGAGGGGCCAGCAATGTTAAATTTTCAAAATTTATTTGAATCTCAAAAAATTCAGTGGAGATTTAGGGGGCCTTTCTGTTTTATCAGTTTGGTTAGTGTTGTGCTTTTGACAGCTAAAATACAGCCTGTATCTTGGATCAAAGCAAAGTATATACCCATCGATCACGTTACATCCATCGTTTTTGTCAGTGCAGGAATTAAAGGCAGTCACTCTTACACAGTAACAGTGATGGATTATCATGAAAATAGCTAGGCCACACTACTAACTAGCTCCGTTGAATAAGGAGATGATGTGCACGTTGATATCTTCTGTGTTCTGTCTATGAGGTGAGGGCGTGCATTAATTTGGTACTACAACAAACAACTGTGGCTGAAGCCGTAGTTCTGGTCAAAGTATATTCCACTATACGATTCACATTCACATTTACCACTGGTTTTTAATCGCCGTGCGCTACACTTCGATCTATCAAACACGTGGCATTCAACAAGAAGTTCGGTTTCATACTTCAGCCTCCATGTGAATTGTGCGGAATATTTTTTAGCACCTCGGCGACTATGCTGTGGTAATAATCGAACCAGCGTGTGGTCATCATATGCACTCCCCATTTCAAAATATAATAAGTCGTGGCTTGACCCAAAACGGTCTTTACAGTTATACTTTAGAGATGTATTTCTGGCAACAAAATCATGATCACACATGATATATAGCGCTTTCAAATATAAATCCAATTATATATAGCTCTTGATTGTACGACAAAGTTTGCACCTTATATGACTAATTATAATACTGTAGTAGTTGAAAAGTGCCAGGTTTGAAAATTGCTAAAGTGCAGAGGCGCTTTATAAACTAAAAAAAAATGGCGGGAGTACCATTACCATGTGTATCCTCGTTTAAAATGCATGCGTGCATTTTTAGCAGTTTGCTTTATTTGTTCTCTAGTCTCTATTTATCTGCCCCTCAGCATGTGTATATATAGTCAAACCTTGACAACACAGGGTTATAAAATGTGATTGTTGGTACGGTTAACCACCATTCTAGAGTTTTTTTTTGCTTGTTTGTCAGAACACGCATTCTGCACTTTTGTTCCCTTGCAGCTCGCAAGAACCAACATGGAAGAAGGGAAGCAGTGGCAGTACGCGCCGTCGGAAGCTTGGAAACACGTGACCTAATTGGCGCCTTGAGCTGAGCATCCTTTGCCTTTGGGGCTCCATTCCCGCCGTGCTGGGTCCGCCGCTGCATGGAAGGGTCCGCCGTGCTGGGTCCGCCGATCGCAGCAAAGAACGAAACAATGTAATTATTGACCCGGCGTAGAAACACCTTTTGTTTAATTTCTTGCAGGGCAGGCAGGAGGGAGTTCCCATGCACGTGGCTGTCGCTTACACATTCCTCGTTCGGCTTACCTTAAATCCGGCTTATTCGGATCTTTTTTTAGTCAGAACAGTATTTTTCTCTCATAACATTTCAGCCAGAACAGTGTTTTCAGCCAAGTTTCAGCAAGCCGAACGAGGTCATTTCTCTTTTGACTATGGTATAAATTAGTCCATCGACACGTATTTTTATATGGACTATTTTTTTAAAAAAAAATATTCCCTCCGTCTCAAAAAAAAAAACTGTTATTTTAGGAATGAATTTAGACCAAGTGCTTGTCCAGATTCATTCGTAAAACAACAGTCTTTTCGGGACGGAGGGAATAAGCAATGGAAAATCATACTTAATACCTAAAAAGTAAATATCTTTCCATGCTCTCTCTCTATAGGTGTTTATTTTTTTTTAATACAAATCTACATATAGATATTGTCGACGTTTTCTGCCACCAATTAGTAAATTTGTAGTCGCGCGTTGGCTTTGATGATGGCTAAATACTTAGAGACTCAGATATTATGCTAGTTCAACCAATTATGTCCTACATCTACTTGGGGTGTTCCTTCGCGTTCCTGAACAAAAGGTTCAAAGTTTGCAAGAGGGTTACAAACAGGATGAGAGTCAGAGCTAGAGAGCTAAGGAATTGAGGGAATCAAAGTGCAAAGAAGTGAAGGATGCCTCTGCCTCATCTTATATAGCCGAGGGGCAAGGTTAAAAAAGTGGTGGATCCCACATGTCGCTCACACATCGGTAGGACCCTCTGCCGACGTATCATGTTATCTTCCTCTGCCATTGTTCGTTATCCCACCTTGGCCCATGGTGTTGGACGTGGAAGGGGCACCGTGCTAGCCCATATCGTAGTTAGTGGAATAACGCCACCGTAGTTGCTGGTAAGGCTTGTCCCATCCCCTGCTCTACACAAGGTGTTGTGGTACAAGGCATGTTGCACCTTGATCTCTGAACCATAGTGCCATGGAGCATGGGGGTCCCATCCTAGGCATTAGTATGTTGTATGGTATTTTGGTATTTTGACCCTTGCTCCCGAAGGGCCTGAGTGTGCCTCACAGCCCCATTCAGGTGGGCTCCTCTACGAGTCACGAGCAGTGTAGGTTTACTCGGCGTTAGTTGGACCCCCCCCCCGACTTGGTGCCGGGGGTTGGGAAAATTAAAGTTTCATCCCTGCTCAGAGGGTTGTACATCAGGCGAGCTCAGGACACTTCTCCATTAGTTAGTGGGGCTCGTGCTTTCGAGTTCAAACCCATCAGTGGCACATGTGCGCACCCAATGTGTAGCCCTCGAGTCCCTTACCGACTGGACATACTTGGTTGGGGTTGATGCATCGTTGCCCGGTTGGTGTGGGTACATGCGATACAAGTACTTGTCAGTAGCCTCTGAGCCTCCGTGCTATTTGGAGAATAGCAGAAAGGTTCCAATGTAGTCAGGGTGTCTCTCTATTCTTCAGAGCATAAGAGTACTAGCCTATTTTATTAAGGATAGTAGTACATGAGGAATTAAATATTAGAATCCTAATTGATTTACTATTACGTTCATGACTCGAACTCACGATCGATGCTCATATGAGTTAGAATAGTCCCCGTACAACCACGATATAGATCCTGATTCCATGCTCACAATTATGTTGCAACGCATGGTGCTAGTTATAGAAAAATTTTGACACCTAGAACTCCTCCACAACGAATTGTCCCCGGCGCGGTAACCTAGCCTAGACCAACACACAAGAGGGGGCTTCATCCAACCTGCCACCACCAGCAGATGGGTATAACTTGAACATATTTGATGACTCCCTTATTGCTCGAGTACATTATTGGACAAACTTAATTGAGGATAGTTACATACTAACTACATCATCATATACCAAGTATCATGAACCCACTCACAATGCATAAAAGGCTTAAAATATGTATGATGCAAGTATTGACTAATTAAGCAAGGACGGAGGGTGAATGGATTTTTTTTAGAACAAGGGTGAATGAAAATTAAGGTGAGGCTAATTTCAAAAGTGGCTACTGTAGCTATTAACCGTACAAGCTAAAAAACAGGTGAGAATCTAAACACCAAGCATTGATTCCCATGATCCATCTTTTCTCCTTGGCGGGGCGTGCGTCTCTTCCCCATGCTCTCTTTTCTCCTTTCCCTGTGGTCTATAACCGTTATTGCCTTTTCTCCTTTCCCTGCATAGAATTCATAGGCCACTCTTCTTTTTTCATTAGAGACAGGGGGTGAACGGCCAAATTCGGAGCCGGATCCAGCTAGAGCTCCACCAGACATGACCTTATTAGGCCACTCAAAATAATTAATAATTATGAGTTTCTGTCTATATGCAAAAGTGAACCCAAAACACTAACTAAATCTCGGAGTTTTGACATCACGCTCTATATATCTAGATACTCAAGGACGCCTTAGAAACCCGTCCAAGGGAGTATATAATACAACTTTCTTAACTCTTCGATTAACTCTGTGTCATCATGTCACTAGAAAATTATTTGCGACACTCATCTAATGTACATGATATGATGTACACATTGAGACTTCTCTCAGGATTAAAGACTGCATTATTTCAATGTTAATGCTGATAGATTTTTTTGAGGTAATGCTGATAGATTTGATCGAGAATGCATGCATTATGTGTGTAATTTACTAGTAATCATTGTGTTGAGGACTTAACTACTCCTACAAGCTTATATATGGTCAATAATGAGAGTTTGATTATATCTTGATGAACAACCTCGAACACGTAACTAATTAAAAGCTTAAACTGTCAAGGGGGGAAACAACCAGTTGAGAGCATCTCTCTCGTTTGCTGCTGCTCCCGCCAGTGATATGATTCGTGTAGTCATGTTCATGTATGACCCGTTTGTAATGAACTATACTATGTATGGTCAACATCTGTCTCTCTCTCTCTCTCTAATCGCCTTGTAACGATTGGTGATTTTATACTACATACACTCTCAATCTGTGAAGCCAAATCCTCATGGCAGCCAACCAACAGGTAGTACGGCGAAACTTTGAAGCCACCACTCAGCTAGTAACATGTGTCGCCAAGCCGTTGTAGGCTGCATCCGGACCGGCCAGGCCCCGGGAGTAGCAGGAACTAGCCAGGATATATATGATCCTAGGAGTCCAGGACGCAACCGTCGCCAGTCCGCCTTCCTTGCCGCCGGTCGCTTTCTAGAAACCACATTTCAGCAAAAACATAAAAACTGTCTCATATATTTCAAATTATAAGATATTTTAGTTTTTTTAGATACGTAACATTTGCTATACACTTAAATAGCAATATATCTAGAAAAGACAAGATATCTTATATTTTAAAATAGAAGGAGTAACTAAAAAATACAACTCAAAAGATTAAAATTTTTACACATATATAGTGCATCCATATGTGTACTCACATGCAAAAAGTTGAGAGACAAACTTACTATTGGAAAACTGATATGAGAATAATAAATTTCACTTAGCTCGTACGTGTACTCACTACTCACCGGTGCAGCCACAAACTTTACTCATATGAGAACAATAAATTTCACTTAGCTTGTATGTGTACTCACCGGCGGAGCCACCGACTGGGCTTCTCGGCAAAGTACAAAGGAAAATTCTTTGTATTTGTAGAAAAATGTTGTATATTTTTAGATAAATACTTTTACACAATAAGAATTGTTTGGGTTCTTAAAAGTTTCGGGTTCCCACACAGTGTATGCTAAAAGAAAAAACTTCCAGGCTTTTTGTGTCTCAGTACACATCGCATGAAGTTTGTTATTTTCTATTAATATTTCAAAAAACAATTTAAATCTCAACTTTTTATATGAGTATATATCTTGATGAACTATATGGATGAACTAAAATTTTGAGTATATTTTTAATTAGTTTATTTTTTTTCACCGAATTTACGCTACCACAAAAAAACTTAACCGAGGCGTTTGGCAAAGGGTTTTGGAGACGGGTAGGCCTTTCAACTGCCTCGGTTAATGCCTGAAATTAACCGAGGTGATCATTTTTTATTAACCGTGGCAGGCACAATCATCCGCCTCGCAAAATCGATTTATCGAGACGGTTAAAAAATAACCACCTCCTAAAATCTATTTACGGAGGCGGGCCTAAAAATTAGGCCATTTTCGGAGGTGGACCTCTTTAAAGGCCCGCCTCGGTAAATAGTGGCCGAGCCCACTCCGGTCAGCGTGGCCCATCTCGGCCCGGTAACGACATCATAGTATATAAGGTGAGGAAGTTAAGAAACACTAGCTCATTCCTGCCCCACAGCCGCACCCACTCGACCAAACGAAGCCGCTCGCAGAGCTCAGCACCTGGCCCCTCGTGGCGCTCAGATGCGCGAGGTCGGCGCCCTCTCTCTCTCTCTCTCTCTCCGTCTCCCAGATGCGCTGGCACCCCTCTCCCTCTCCACTACGCAAGGCCCGCACCCTCTCTCCTCTCTCCCTCCGGCGGCGCGCAGCGCGACGGTGCTGTCGGGAGCTGGCCCAGCGCGCCCTCTCTCCCTCCGGCAGCTCGGTGGTGCGGTGGCGGGGCTCGGAGGCGTGGCCTCCCATCAGGCTCCAGCGGCGGCGGGACTCGGTGGCTCCAGCGGCGGCGGGTCTCCCTCACCCTCTCTCCTCCCGTCGGGCTGCAGCAGCGGGTCTCCCTCACCCTCTCTCTCCTCCCACGCGCTGCTGGAGGGCGTGGTCTCCCTCACCCTCTCTCCTCCAACGAGGATGAGCTCGATTTGGCGAGGACGAGCCCGGATCCTAGCGGCCACCACCAGATCCGCGCGAGGAGAAGCCAGATCTGGCGAGGTGGAGCCCGGATCCGGCGAGCGGGTGTGGCGATGGGGATCGGTAGCGGCGCAGATCCAGCAAGCGTAGCGGTGGGCCTGTGGATGGGCTCGCCGGGCTTATCCACGGTTTTTTCTTTTTTGTTTTTTTATTCGATTTACCGAGGCGAGTATCGAACCGCCTCGGTAAAGATCTCATTTACCGTGACCTTTTGATCAAGGCGGTTGCAATGCCCGTCTCGGTTAATCATTTCTGCCCGTCTCGGTAAAGTTTCCTATAGTAATGTTAGTCTTCACCGAAAATCCTGTCATCATACGAGACGCGCAGCCGGCCCGGCGGTCACGTGATCACGTCTGCTCAAGTGGTCAGCTGTATCTTTAGCCGGCCGGTTATGTATATTATTATATATATGCTGTCAATCAGTACTCATTAATTAAGATTCTTATAATATTCGTAAAAAAAATTAAGATTCTTATAGGCGTTTAATAATTCTATTATTGTCCAATTTTGTATTACCCTGAGCCTCAGTTGATTAACGTAGGACGATAGCGAACACCTAACGCCCAATCATGCCGTGGGAGTAGTGTACAAACTGGTCACCGCATGATTGCCGTACTATATACTACAAGTTGCTAGGAAGAAGATGCCAAATCATCAGGCGCGCACATTGCATCTCATCCCGTCATCCGTGGTCTAAATCCGTAGATTTAGTGCCCTTTTCTGAGCTTGAAATAATTGCACAAAGTACGCGCCTGCACGTTGTCGATGTACGGTCTAGGACATGCCTTTCGTACTACGCTGGTCCGAACAGCTGCTGCTACTGCGTGCATGCACATTCAGTGGAACAGTGCCTTCAATTCCTTCGATCTTGCGTATTTTTGTCTCTGTCTCTTAATAAATTTATTCCTAGAATTCATACAAGTCAAACTATTTTGGCCCTATTCACTTCACTGAAAAAATAAACTAAAACATTGTTCTAGCTGATTTGTTGTAAGAGAAAAATACTATTCCGGCTGAAAAAATAAACTGAAAAAGACGGATTATAAAAAAACGAACATGGCCTTTAAGTTTCACTAATTTTATAGAAAAGACTAACAATATATATGACATTAAATGAGTATATTATGATAATATATTCTATAATAATATATTCTATAATATATCTAATAATACTAATTTAATGTCATAAATCTTAATGGGTTTTCTAGAAATTCGGTCAAAATTTGAAAATTTTGACTTAAAATAATTCTTGAAATCTATTTATTTAAGGACAGAGAGAGTAAAAATATAATAATAATAATAATAATAATAATTAATGAAGCAGACCTAGCGTCGTTCCTGGCTTCCTTCGCCCCTGGACATGTTAGAATCTGGTTGTGTTTTGAATTAAAAATAGACAACAAACTTCAAATCTGACTCGGCCTTATGCATTGGGAGTGAAATGTTCGAGCAATATCCGTCCGTAACTCTAACATGCGTCCCATTTGGAGTGCAATTAATATATTATCGATCGCTCGTCGCTATAAGATTCTGCAGGTGACACAGCGGACTTTAGCAACCAAGCAAGCTCACCCGATTAGTGGTTGGACTCGATCGGACTCGATCACTAGCAAACCTCTCAATGATTCAGCTTATTTTATCCCTAGAGCTGGCAATAATGCACATTATTATTGTTACTAAGCGTTAACTCTAGGGCTCGATCGTCCGCGAGCAGAGGCCGGCCGGGCCATATATGCCGGAACGATGCCATTAGCACTTTAGCAGCACCATGGCATCGACATCGATCAAGCCACCCACTCACACATGCTCTGCCACGTGCCCCGTCCCTCTGTCGTCCTTGGTAGCACGGTCCGGCTTTCTCTAGTCTAGTTTAAGAACAACAACCAGTCAACCACCAAGAAAAAAAAAAGGACAGGTTGACAAAGGAGCATAAAGAAACGCCTTCATTTCTCCCAGCTGAGTGCTCGTGGCTCTGGACTCTTGAGGCCGCCGCGGATAAGACGCGTCGGGGCATCCAAACCGCCGCGCCACCTGGTGAGTGGCGCGTAGCATGTACTGATGGCTCGCGCAAGCGTTGGAAGCGGTCGTGGATAGCGACTGGGGGCTAGTAAGATGAGACTGAGCCCCTTGGCAGCCATGTTCTCGGAAGAGAATGAAAATGCAGGGCGATACTTTATAATACTTTTGTAATGTCGTCACGTAAATTTTGAAACTGAGAATATAAAATTGCTCTGTTTAAACTTGCTGATATAGTTCTATCTCTTCTAAATGGTTTTATGGTTTTGGTTAGTTTGGGAATACCAACCCTGAAAATCCAAATTAACCGATCCAAACTTTTCAGGTAAACCGAATGCCCACCTCTAAGCAGAGCACTTTTACTCTCGTCCTCGCTGATCGGTCTTGTTGAATGATGACTTTACTACACTAGCTACTACTTCCTTTGTGCCAAATTATGTATCTAAACATAATATATATATACGTGTATATCAAAAGTTATGCATCTAGAAAAGTCAAAACGTCTTATAGTTTGAAATGCAGGGAGTACTAGCTAAATACTCCCACTTGTCCAGTTTATAAGACGTCTTTTAATAGAGCACCGTCACCTAAATTACACTTTAACTATTTACTTATTTTATTGTACTATGTTGTTTATGTTTCTATAAACTTATCATTATTGCTAGAGTAATTGGGCTTGGCCCATAACTAGTTTAGCAATTAATGAAAGAATTCCAAAGATCCACAATTAGTGCTAAGTGAGAGAGAGATTAGTACCATATAGAAAACGGTAATGCTACAAACAAGACGTCCGACGCCAACGACTCGATCCCTTGGCGTGACGTGCACCACAACTTTGCCTTTTTTTTATTCCCTGCTCATTTTCGTGTCTCTTATTCTCATCCGGACGTCGCGCCTCACTCTGCTCATTGCTGCGGCGTTCTCCCACCGCGCCCCGACCTTGGGCTCGCTCGCTCGCTCCTTGCTCCTGCGCCATCGCGCGCCCCACCTGCGCCGCTCGCTCCTCGTTCCTCTCCTCGCCCTCGCACGCCCCACCCGCACCTCGCTCCTCGCTTCGGCCATGTGCCGCGCCACCCGCTCCCTCTCATTGCATGCGCCGCCCGCTAGGCTAAACCAAGGCCGGTGCTATTGGTGCTGGATGGTGGTGGTGCTCATGCACCGCCGCCCGCCGCCAGATCTCACCACGATGACCAAAATTGGTTGGCCCGAGTCTTCCTCTCCCCTATGTTGCAAATGGTAGGGGCTTTGAAATTACCCTTATGGCGCCTAGATTGAAGCAGCCATTGGTAAGTCTCCTCGGCGGGCTTGCCTGCAATAGTGATCGACGCGACGCTATATCGGAAAGGCCCCTCGGGGTGTGTCAGTGTTTTGTAAACCGAACTAGTAAACTTATACATCGCGCTACTCTAGGAAGACGATGGTAGCATCCAAAAGACAAGCTTGGTTCAGTCGAGCCTGCGTTGTAGTGACCGATACCGCGACGCATATATCGAAAAGGTCTCTCGGGGTGTGCGGTGTTTTGTAAACCGGACGGAAGATAAACATATACTACGAAATCTGTTAGGATCGTATGATCCCAAGCTTCAGGGAAGATCGATGGTAACATCCAAAAAGACATAAGGATTTATCTATGGTTGACCATAGGAGACGTCATACTAACGGCCTGAACCTATCTAACTCGTGTGTGTCTCTGTTGCCTTCTTGTTCTTCTCGGAGATGATCGACTCGATGATATTGTTCCTCGCTTGAATGCTCTGAAGTTCTTACAATGGGGGTGTAAGAATGGTGGTAGAGGTAGGAGAGCTAGAGCTAGAAGATAAACTGCGCTGAAGGGAAGCTTTAGGAGTACGGAGGTTGTGTAAAATGAGAGAATCCATGGAGATGGTGCCCTAGCTACCCTTATATAGAGTTCGGGGCCAGGGCAGGTACAAAGAAGAGGTTCTCCCACCGAGGGGTCGTAAGCCTAAGGGAGGGGCCTATCTAACTTGGCTTGCAAGCTACGCCGTCTTGTGGTGCACATTTGGGCATGGTTGTCATCAAGGTCTTATGCCCACATCGTGGTAAGGTGTGGCGTGGTGCTACTCTGCCGGCTATGGCGGCACTGTAGGCACGATGGTGGTTCGCTAGCCATCCTTTGCGACGTGGTCTCCATCGTGGCCTTCATCATTGCTTCCTGATCTCCTTAGGGCATCGTACAGGAGTTGGTGGCTACCCCTAGGTCGTCGATCGCCTAGCTAGCTCATGGAGCTGGTGGCTACGATCCTGAGCTTCGGGGTCATGGCTCCCTCCGGTTTGGATGGCCTCTAAGTCAAGGCCTCCATCGTGGATCCCATCCCGTAGTGGGTAGAATCGTGCGTGCATCTTGTTGGACCATATTTGGACGGTGGGTTGTCGTACTAACAGTCACCGCCATGCGGTGTAGTCTTATCCGTGCTGCATGGCGTAGGGATGGCTTCTGTGACCGGACCGAGGTGACCGTTGTCCCCTCGGTCCTTGCAGGGTTAGTGCGGTGTGCTCACTCTTGTCAGAGCAGGCATGCTTGGTTGGGTTTGATCTCTCCCGTTCCTCCCAGGGGTCAAGACGGTGGAGAGGTCGTGAGTTTCTCGTCGTCATGCGGCTAAGGCGGAAGGGAGAGGTTGTGGTCGACCTTGGCCTTAGCATCTAGCCTAGTCCGCTTGGCTTAGTTAGGCCTCGATCGTTTGGGCCTTCACCAGGTGATATATCATGGGCCGTCGAGCGTTTTTGCGATCACGAAGTGATCATGAAAGCGCTGAGATGCGTGCATGTTGAGTGTGGGTTCATAGTCATGGCTTGTACGAGCTTCGTTGCTCGACCCCTTGTGGGTTGGTGCGGTCAATGCGGTAGGTGGTCGTTATGTTCTGTCTTATTAGGACGTCCTGACGATGTGGTACGCAACTGCTGAGCCCTGCTATGTCAGTGTGCCGCGTATAGGGGTTCATGACCTAGGCGGGGCCGAGTGGTCTTGTCGACGCTGTACCGGCCCTACCTTTGGGAGGGTATCGACTTCCCGACCTCACGTAGTCTTCTAACATTGGTTGTGACCTCCCGTGGCTCGCCACGCGGTGTGGGGGTCCGAGGCGCTCAGTCTACCCTTGGCCTATAAATAGGGGCCTTTCTATTGTTTGGGGCGCTCATGATTGTGACTATGAACTATTTTTTGCCTCTCTGAGCGGTTAGATTCTGAGAGAGTGAGGAGATGAGGGAAAAGTTTGAGGAGAACCACGTGGTTCCTATTATGCGTCCCACTAGGGGACGCTTGTGGTGGGCGAGCCAGTGTCGCCCTTTCCAGCAGCCGGTGCTAGAAGGAGATTTGCGAGCAGGGGGTAGGAGATGTTGCAGGCACCGAGTTCGGTCATACTACACCCTCGCCTCGG
This sequence comes from Miscanthus lutarioriparius, assembly GCA_904845875.1. Lineage (NCBI taxonomy): Eukaryota > Viridiplantae > Streptophyta > Magnoliopsida > Poales > Poaceae > Miscanthus > Miscanthus lutarioriparius. The sequence continues at coordinate 13,679,739 of CAJGYO010000011.1, read as the reverse complement.
TCGGACACACTCAAGGGCTTTGCCTCCCCATGCGAATTGACTCCATCAGGCTCTGATTACGCCTGTTTGCCTATGACTCCGTGAGCCATCCGAGCTGCCAAGCGAACCGTCCGAGCTGTCAAGTGAGCCATCTGAGCTATCAAGCGAGCCATCCAAATCACACCCATCTACTCGGACAACATGACTCGCCGACTCCTCTACTCCACTCTGCATCAATCAAGCTAAGTCACGCTTTAATATTCTTCTAAATATTCTCTAATCTTCATACGTCTCCGATGTCTCTCCATGTTGTTTTCTCCATAATCATTCTCCAAATGACTTTTTTCTTCGCGTATACCATCTTAAAGATGACACATGCTTTCGACTCAATAAATCCCGAATAGTTATGTTGACGCTCAGATGTTCCTAGAGACGGCCCTGTCTTCGGCTTTTCCCTATATGTGCATGAGCATCTGCCCTCTGCGTTATGGGTGGTGGCAGCGGCTCCTTGACGATGCTTTGTTCTTCCTATACGCACACGGGCTCCGCGCTCTATGTTATGGTTAATGGGCTAGCCAGGTCTGGAGACTCAGCTACAAACTAACTATTCGGATGGTTTATATTAAATATAAACACTTTATCCAAAAATGAACATAATGTTCATCTACAACTGATCGTCGAGTTGCATATGCTATTTCATCACTGCTGATTTTCCTCCGAGTTTAATATATTTTATTTTTACACCATGAACTACTCATTCTACATATTTTTATTTAGGGGCCTGGTTCAGTCAATGAGCTTATGCTCGAGGACTAGATCCATCAGGAAGGACAAGAGGATCATCGTCTGGGTGGTCGCTCCACTTGGCACTCGGACTTCATTGCCGACCAACTGGTCGGACCGTTCGGTTCATGGACTTCATTGCCGACCAGTTGGTCGGACTATTCGATGCTCACTTCCACTCAGGCATTCACTTCACCGCAGATCAAATTGCTCGTCGCTTCGGCTTCATCGATAGCTACACTGGGGACTTGCCAGCTATGATGGGGACTCCTCGGCGCTTGGATTCTTCATGCAAGAGTCGACCAGTTAAGCTAGGGACTTCCTTGGCATTTGGATTTTGCTACGTCTCATCGTTGTGCTTTCAAGTTGCTCCATGCTTTTTGGATCAGGTTGCTGATCTTGGGCAGCATGTTTGGGGTCTTGATAAGTACATGGCAGATGACGTTGGCAAGATTTTATTAAAAATCTTTGACCCTGCTACAAGATTACTTCTCAATCTTCTAGTAGGCTTGGGGACTAAGTGGCTACACTTCACTTGGCGGTGAATGTAGTGCTTTTTTCTGATTTACCCTCCTTATTGACTAAGGAGTCTAAGTGGCTACACTTCACCTAAGGTGGAGAATTTTCAAATTTTATCTTAAGCCCCTTACATCCTTCTAGCAAGCCTTACTCGCATAAAGTCGAGGCCTACCGACCAGTTTGCTTCAATCTTCACCTCTCAGTTTACTAGTCAAACTGGTTGGTTTCAATCTTCAATGCTCGGATTACCAGTCAAATTGGTTAGCTTCAATCTTCACCGCTTGGCTTCATGATAAACTATTCGGACTTGATCAAGATCGGCGTCGCCAAGTGGATACAAGGCGCTCGGGGACTAGCTATGGAGGTATGACCCTCGGAATCCACAGGACAAGACATGGGCCACCCCATTAGAGATGGGCTAGCCCATAAGATCAAGGCATGCGGCGCACGGCACTGGTTGATGTGCACCGCAAGGCTACAAGAAGATATTATAATACCAAATATGATATTTTCCTTGTAACCCTACCCTTGTATATATATGAGGATAGGGGTCACCTAGTCAATATCGAATCTGATACACAATAAATACAAAATAACAAAGCATGGGACGTAGGGTTTTCCGTCATCTCGATGACTGAACCTGTATAAATCTTGTGTCTTGTGTCTCTTTACCATCTAGTTCGAATCACGCGCACCTCCACCGATTCCTCTACTACCGTGGGCATACCCCTCGGTAGACTGTCGGTTGTATTTTGTCGACAGTAGCACGCCAGATAGGGGGTGTGCGTGCTAATTCTATGGCGAACCAGATGGGAATCTTTTCTTCAACCAACATTGCCGACAACTTAGTATTCGGCGGCAACTCGACGCTGGCATGCAGCAGATTGCTTTCCTCGATGAATGGCCGCACGTGCTGGAGTCCGACGCCTTGCCATGAGCCTCCAACAGACGCAACACGCGACAACAAGATCGGATTCAAGCAATCTAAGAAAGCTAAGTCAAGTCGCTTCCTAATTAAATATTGTTATTATACTTCCAGATATATCCATATGTCTGCATGATTTCGATTGGGAGAAACCTAATCGCATCTTGTTGTTGCTCATGATTTCTGATCGGATATGCAAGATCGTTTCCATGGATCACGACAACCAACAATCAGGAAAGGCGGCCGGCGATAACGCAATGTGGAGCAGTGTTTCCACCAAAGATGTTGATCGGCCGTACAAGCTAATTGGAGTAGTTGAAGAGATATAGAAGCACATATGCACCTGGATCTACACCACCATGCAAGCAACCTCACGTATCTCAGACATGCAAGGAAAATCTCGGACTACGCCCTCGCCTCGGTTGGACACACCCAAGGGCTTCGCCTCCCCACGCGGATTGACTCCGTCAGGCTCCAATTACGCCCATTTGCCTATGACTCCACGTACTCATCCGAGCTATCAAGCGAACCGTCTGAGCTGTCAAGCGAGTCATTCAAGCATCAAGCTGCTAAGCGAGCTACCGCACCAAGCAAGCCACTAAGCGAGCCATGTCAAGCTGCTAGGCGAGCCGCCCGGGACGCCAAGCCGCTAAGCGAGCTACCCGAGCCATCAAGCGAGCCGCACCATGTCGCAATGATGACCTCCGCGAAGAACGGCGCTACAACAACTATGACCGCCGCCATGACGATGGGTCAGGAAGCTCTTGGGCCGGGCAATTTCGTCAACGCCGACCGGATAACGTCATACGCCGCCGACTAGCCGTTCTGACTAAAGATAAATACCCTTCCTATATACATATTTATTACAATTTTCTCCTCGATGCTTCTCTAATTATTATTTCTCTGATTATTCTCCATGTTTAGTATCTTTAAGATACTCCATTTAATTTCCATGTATACCATCTTAAAGATGACATGCAAACTATGCCTAAGGCAAATCCCCGAACAGTCGTGTTGACGCTCGGATGTTTCTAGAGACGGCCATGTCTCTGGCTTCTCCCTACACGTGTACGAGCGTCTGCCCTCTGCGTTACGCGTGGCCCACAATGACTCCTTGGCGATGCTTTGTTCTGCCTACACGTACACGGGCTCCACGCTCCGCGTTACATTTAATGGGGTAGCTAAGGCTGGAGGCTCAGCTACACACAAACTGCTAGGATGGTTTATATTAAATATAAACATAAAACCCACCACAACACTAAGTGTTCACCAAAAGATGCTAAGCACTTTTACATAGCATTCAAACATAAGTTTTTTTCTAATCTACTAGACATTGTCTCGTCCCTCGCCGAACAGGTCGACGTCTCTGGCAAGCTTCGTCGTCGTTTTCTCCTTCGATCAACTTGTCAGATCGCTAGGTTCATGTACTTCGTCGTCGACCAGTTGGTCGAACTGTTCGGCGCTCACTTCTACTTGGCGCTCACTTCGTCGCCGACCAGTTGGTTGAGCTGCTCGATGCTCGATTCTTTGCCAACCAGTTGGTCGAACTATTCGTCGTTTCATCGTCTGCTACGCTGGGGGCTCGCCAGCTAAGCTGGAGACTCCTCGGCGTTTGGATTCTTTGTGCAAGAGTTGCCAGCAGTCTTGGGGATTCCTTTGGTGGTCCAGTTTTGCTACGTCTCATCAGTGTGCTATCAAGTTGCTCCATGCTATTCGGATCAGGGTGTTGATCTTGGGCAACACGTTAGGGGTCTTGATAAGTACGTGATAGATGACGTTGGCAAGCTTTCATTAAAATTCTTTGACCCTGCTACAAGATTCATTTTTTCATCTTGCAGCAGGCTCAGGAACTAAGTGGCTACACTTCACCTAGCGGTGAATGTAGTGCTTTTTCTGATTTACCCTCCTTAATTGACTAAGGAGTCGAAGTGGCTACACTTCGCCTAAGGTGGAGAATTTTCAATTTTTATGTTGAGCCCCTTACATCCTTCTAGCAAACTTTACTCGAGTAAGTCCGAGCCTAGCTCCTAGTTGAACTGCTCGGACATCTGCTTCAACTGGTCAGACGTTGTTTTCAACTGCTCGGACGCCTAGTTAACAGCTCGGATGCTTGTTTCAACAGCTCGGCTCCTAGTTAAACTGGTTGAAAGCCTGCCTCTAGTGATCAACAGCGAGTTGGACAGCTCGGACAAGCTCAAGATAGAGTTGCTCAAAGGATATAAGGCGCTTGGGGACTAGCTGTGGGGGATATACCCCCGGTACCCACAAGACAAGACATGGGCCGCGCTCCAAAGGTGGCCCAGCTCATAAGATTAAGGCGTGCACCGCAAGGCTACAAGAAGATGTAATTTATTGTATAATACCAAATAGGATATTTTTCTTATAACCCTACCCCTCCAAAGTATATAAGGAGAGGCAGGGGTCCCCTAGTGGGCATCTCCACATATCTCAATGCAATACATCGGAACATAGAATGTAGGTATTACGTCATACTGACGGCCGAACATGTCAAAATCTTGAGTCTCGGTGCTTGTATTACCATCTAGTTCGTATCTCGCGCACCTTCACCGATTTATCAACTACAATGGGCATACCCCTCGGTAGACTGACGACCGTATTTTGTCGACAGTGACCTCAGGCCTCCATGCCACCACCGCTTCTTGCTTCGGACCTCGTTGGTTCGGATGCACAAAACAAATGATGGCTAGGGACATCTTTGACTTCCTCCTGAGTCCTATGCATTGGCCGCCAGTGCGTTGTGACCTTTGAGGGAGGTCACTTGACGCCCGCTTCATGTTGTTCATGGAATGGGAGGAGGATGAAGTAGCACTACCTTATCATGCTGCTAGTGCTGAGTAAAGCTCAATCATGATATGGGTGCACTTTGATCGACCGGCTGGTCTCCTTTTGCCATCATGAGGATGGGGATGGCTCCTATCGGCTTGGTGGGCTCCATGCTTTCTAGGAGTGCTTCTTGGAAGTCTCCGGTGCATGCAGGAGCGTGATGCTTGTAAGAGGCATGGTGGGGCAAACCTTGACCTCATCTTCCCTACTTTTGTAGCATCCGCCCTCTGGTCTTCAGAGGTACCACCATCAAGGTGGCACCATATCCTTTGTACTTTTCATTTTTTGAGTGGCGCAGTCGCTCTTGTACTTGTGGATACTAAGGAGAGAGTTCCCTTTCCTCAATGCTGACGCTCCCTTTACGGAGGTGGGAGCCCCTGAGTCATGAGGAATGGGTTCGCGGGTTTAGCCTGAGGTCGTTGGCGGGCCCTTCTTGTGCTGATGATATGAGGAAATGCTTCCTCAACCTTTGCTTTGCGCGGTCACGAGGCTTTTTGTGATCGTGCATTGGCTCGTAGGTCTTGGACCTTCTTGTGTCTTCCACATGATCGAGTCATGATCATGCTTTGGGCTCTGCGTTGCTTCATATGGAAGACACCGCTGCGTTACCCAGGCTATCTGCTTCATCGATCTCTCCCGGAGAGGTCATGGACCTTTGACGGTTTGTGAGTCTCCGAAGCTAGCCTTAGGTCTTTAGACCTAGAGATGCCGGGAGGAGTTTTGGTCATGGCTTGGCCTTGACCTATTACGGGGTCACGGGGACTCGGCTTTGTGTTCTCCCATGCATCCTCACCGACCTTGATGGGTCGTGTTGCCCTATTACAGGCGAGTTTGGTTTCGCCCCACTTGGGGAGAGGCATGTCCACCGTAACCACGTGGTCGGAGCGGTGCGCCTCATCAGGGTCGATGGGTAATTCGAGCAGGACCCGATATCCTCCCCAATCGACATGGAGTTTGGCTATGCCTTATCGAGAGATGTCCCATAAATCATCAGTTGTCAAACCCGTCGGTCTCCGACCGCCTGCGCAGCGGTCAGAGGGCAAGATACGTCTCCCCCAAAGGAGGCAACCCGGGCGACTTTGAAGCGGATGACTCGAATATAGAGAGAGATGGTCATGTGGCTTTGCACCACCGATTACAGCCACAGGAGCCCATCTCCTCCCCGCCCCTATCCCTTTTGTGGCCTTGAGCCCTTCTAAGGGTCGACCCAAGAGAGGTTTTCCTAAGTACAACACGAGGTCGTGATCACGGTGGGTCATTCTGCACATGGGCTCGAGGGGCGGTTGGCCTCTCCTATCATGTCATGGCATAATGGCACCCACTCACGGGCAGTCGTGTGTCATGGAACGCGAGCACGTGAATCGAGACAAAATGGAGAAAGTGGGGATGCGCAAGGCTTACTTGGTCCATGCCATTGCGTGGGCAACAATCACTCCGCCTCCCCTCCGATCGCTTCACCTGCTCTACGTGATTTCCAAGGTGGTTAGCGAATGAAAGTGAACACGCATCCACTTGAGGTATACATCATGGCTGGTTCCTATGGCTATAAATTAGGAGATCTGGTGCAGCAGGAGGATCCATCTGTTCTTTGATGCTTGCCCTGCTGCTTTCTCCTCCTTGATTTCATGTGCTTGCAACTTCCCTTCCCAGCCGATACGATGGATCGCGGTAAGCGTTCGTGAGAAGAGGTACCGGAGGCTAGTGGTCCATCACCGCATCTCTAAGTTTTGCGCGAATAGGGGTGAGTGTTTAAACAATGCTTTGTGTTTGGTACTGGCCTGAGTTGATCATGAGCACTCCTTAGGGTTGTCCCATGCCTCATCGGGAGGCGTCGCTAGTGTTCCGCTGGCTAGGGCCCTACCGATAGCGGGGTCAAGCTCGTCTTCATCATCTCTAGGCGGCCGCCAAGAGTTTTGCTGACTCCTCCGTGAGACGGACAAAGCTCATCAGCGGTATTCTATGTCCGCCTGTGAGGCAAGGTGGCTAGAGCTTGACCTCGACACTATCAAGGTCGCCCTCACCACCTCGGAGGGCGAGACCGCCGCCGCAACAACGACCATTGAGTCCTAGGCCCGCATCATGGGTAAGGGTCTCCCTCGCCTCGATGTTTTCATGGATGTTCATAGCTTCTGATCTTCATGTCATCTTGTTGCTAGCACTAGAGGAGTAGCTGGCGGTCTCCCGCCATGAGGCGAAGGGGCTTGTCTCTGGGAGACCATCATGGTGGAGGACCACCAGCGGGCCGTGGTGGTAGGGATCCGATAGGGAGCCAGTGTTGCTTTGGCCGCCATGCAGCTGTGGGTCGAGATGAATCTCCACCGGGTGGCACCTGGATTCCCGAAGCATGTTAGGCAAGAGGAGCGAGCGGAGCTAGTCAATGACTTTGCCACCGCTGCAAGCGCCAATGTTGCCGCCATAGATGTGGAGGGTATCCTTTGTGAAGATGGTTAAGAGTCCTGAGATGTACCTAGGGTCTTCAAAGATTTAAAGTGAAAGTGTTCTCTTCGACTCATGTCCCTTGATTTTGTTTCCTTCGCGCATCGCCGTCTTGCCACTACCGCTATCAATCTAATCGTTCAAATGCCGTAGCCGCATGGTCCCACTCAGGGATCGACCCATGAGGCTTGACCCAATGCGACGTTGTTTTCACATCTGAGGTGTCTGCAGAATAGGTTCGGTGGCATCATGCCTTTCTTCGTCTTTCTTCAGATTGCGCAGACACTTTGTTTCCCTTGTCGGTCGATTGACGTGGTCATTCGTTGTTTGGTTGCCTGGGTGTTAGAGGACCCACACTAAGGTGATGCTTGTTTCAATGTTGCTGACCAAGGCCATGTGCCGGGGAGGTCAGATGGCGATGTCGCCGCCATGGATGATGCCACCGCTCACGGAGCGAAAGTTCTTGTAGGTAAGATGTCAGTCGCCTGCATATGCCACTAGTTCTGGGCTTCTAGTGTATGATGATCTTTGTGTAAGGATTATGTGTTATACATGTGCTTTCACTGCGATGAACATATATTGGGTTCTGCGTATGTATGGCGCGGGATCGGCGCATTCGCTTTGTCACTTCTGCCGTCTCCTCATTCTCTTCTAGTTCAAGCTAGGAATGTACGCCATCCCCCTTAGCCCTGTGTGTGTGGGTAAGCATTTTAGCCTAGGGGCTGGCCCGTGGGGCTGAAAGGTACGCGTCTAGATCGCGTGGCAAGACATCGAGAAAAAGGTAGTAGATCCGGCGCGATGCGAGAAGAAAGTGAGCGAGCAACTAGAGCTCTCTTTCCTTTTGCTCCCTTCCCCTATAGCAAAAAGGTTCCTAGCTTCCTTTCAAACCCATGCTTAGGTGCCTGGCCTTGCCCGAGAGCTGGTCCATTAGGCTTGGTCGGGGTGACCTTTTTGGTGCGAACGAGAAATCAGGCAGCTAGAGGCGGAATTGGGAAGAACTCAAAGATGCGTCAATCACTGGGGCGATGACAAGTAGTGCTACGTCGTGGATCGTGCATATGTGTCTATATATGCTACCCTCGCAAGTGAATCGTGTCCGGCTGTGAGTGCGTCCCGGATCGAGTCGCTCGAGAGTCTAAGCACAGCTGGGATGAGGTGTACGGGCATCATGTTTTCTAGTGGGCTCTATGGGTTGGCTCTAAGTTTCTTGGAACTATAGGTGAGCCTATACGTGTATGTGGACATGCTTAGGTAGAGAGGCTAGGGTCAAGGTTGACGTGACTGACCGATGTACCGGAAGCTATCATGAAACCGGCCATCGTTGGTCAGGCTAGATGAGCCCCCGAGCACCTGTTCGTGGTGGTGTCATTGCGGTCCCTAGGCTGCGATCTTGCAAGGGCGTTTCCTTATTGCTTGGAGCGGTCATAGCTGTCATGGGTCATCCTTTTGGGCTGCCCTGGGCCGGTCCTTACCAGCTCGACGTCCTCGATCGGCTCATGAGCCCCCGGGGATGGCTCCTTCGTGTCCAGCCTGTTGTAGTCTCTGGCTGGGAAGGCTCAAGCATTTTGGTGCCTAAGCCCTTATGGCGCGATGACGACGTGGTTGTTGCGTCTCCACCTCTTGGTATGGTTTCCGCTCTTGATGAAGAGCTAGCGTGACCTGTCATTGCGGAAATAGATTCTGAGGGCCACATGGTTTGGTCCGCTTGACGCGGCTCATGGTGCACTCGGGGAGTCCACTTCCTCCGATGCACGTGCCTCAAATGAAAGATGATAGTTCGTTGAGGCATGACGGATGATTTGTCCGTTAAGCAGAGCTGGACCCTGGTTCTAGGCTCAGCCTTGGGTGGTGTGGCGCCGGGCAACCACCTGGTTGCTGATGATGATGACACATGGTGGTGGGTGATTTCATCGCTCATGCATGCCCTGACACGCTGTGCTCCGCTAGTTGTGGAGACACTGCTCAAGACGTGGTTCTACCGCCGGACCTAGGCTTCCCACATGGTTGGCCTGGATAGGGTAGAAGCTCATGATGGGCATTGACCCATTGGTGTGGATAGTCTTGCGATTCCTCAAAAGGATGTGGCCGGCTAAGGCCATTCCCTAGGTGAGTTCGCCATGAGCCGTGGGCCTCTGGCTTCCTGGATGGAAGACTTGGCCATGGCTGGTGACGAGAGAGGGTGCTAGCCCCCTATGTAGATGACTCTGGGATGCTGCCATAGAAGGCAATTTTAGAGAGTGTCTGCCACCGTAAACCATGGGGTCCAGACCTCTAGAGCGGAGGTCCGGAGCCACGGCCGAACGCGGACGTGGCGCTGGCCCTTCGATGCCGATGAGCTCGTGGTTTTTGTGACGGATGTGGCCTCCGTGGGCCATTCCATGAGTGAGTCCACCGACGGTGCAAGGAGCCATCGCTTCCTTCTCAACAATCGAGAGTGCGCGACTGTCCCCTACCTGGCGCGCCAACTATTTGTGTTTTATAAACCGGACTAGTAAACTTATACAATTGTCGCGCTATTCTAGGAAGACGATGGTAGCATCTAAAAGACATGAGGATTTATACTGGTTTAGGCCAGAGCCCTACATCCAATCTCAGAGATGATCGAGTGCGTGTTCCTCGCTTGAATGCTCTAAAGTTCTTACAATGGGGGTGCAAAAAGGTGGTAGAGGTGGGAGAGCTAGAGGTAGAAGATGAACTACCTAAAGAGAAGCTTCAGGAGTTCGGAGGTTGTGTAGAATGAGAGAATCCATGGAGATGGTGCACTTGTTCGATCTAGGAGTACAAATAATTCATACAAATGAAATTGTTCATACAAATTAAATTGTTGAAACACACATAGGTAGCTACTGTTCTCTTCTATACTTTGGTCCTCATCTCCCACATGATTGTTCGCTTGCCTCTGTCGAGATGATGATGACTCCAAAAATGGCACCTAGTTTTCATCAAGATCACACCTGCTAAAGTACTTCAGTAGTACTTTTCAGTGAACGAACAGTGTTTTCCCCTCATAATAAATCAGCATAAGCATCAGCATCAGCTAAAATTTCAGTGAAACGAACAGGGCCAGGATCTACTATTTTGCTCTCTCCAATAAAGTTGTGAAGAGCCATGCAAGCAAGTATTATTTTGCTTTGCTTTACCATAGGATAGCTTGGTAAGTGCAATAAAATCCGCCACTTCATCTTTAATACCCCAAAAAGAACGTTCGATGACATTTCGAAGTGATGAATGAGCATAATACTCAGGTAAATGATATTTGGTCCCTTTGAATGGTGCAAGATAACCCGACCGATTAGGATATCCCGAGTCAACAAGATAGAATTTTCCTATATAATGCTATGAATGCATTTAGTACAAAAATGAACAATAGGCATCTTAAAATATGGACATAAGTACAAGGAGATGCAACAAGGTCCTTTTACCTGGTGGCGGATGCGGAAACTTGTCACCATATTTGTGTATGGCATCGTTAAACACTCTCATATCATGTATCGATCCGGACCATCCCGCGACAACAAAGGTGAACCTCATATCGAAGTCGCAAATGGCTAACACATTTTGAGAAGTATAGCCCTTTCGACTCACGAATTGAAGGACCTTCGAAGTAGGCACCACAACAGGAACATGTGTTACATTAATTGCTCTAATGCAATTGTCAAAATATGGTGCAAACCGAGGAGCTTGTAATCTTGGATGAACCATCCTAAATTGTGGGTCTTTAGGCTTGATAATATCAGCTGAGAGCTTGTACAAACTATGCAATACTTCTTCGAATTTTCTATTAACTGTTTCTTTTGACCTTTCGAACCGATTATCAGCTTGTCTAATTGACTGTGGGGCATCAACCATCCAAAAAAACATCGCTAAAGCCTCCACAAAAGACATCTTTTCGGATGACTTCAAGCCATACGATGACTCAAGCAAATTATGTAGTCTCTCAAATAAAGGACTGCTTATCCTAAACATATCGAAACAAGCTGTGGGATTTTTTAATGTTCGATTAACCCAATGGATTCCTAAAAGCGCAGGTTGCCTCATCTCAGCCTTGTTCATGAAAGTTTCGGCTCCGTTCGGATGGTATGGTTCTGGAGGAATTTGGATGGTTTGGAGGAATTCTGGAGGGATTTGTGAGAGAGAAACACTGTTCCGGATGAAAAAAGAAGCGAATCAAGTCGGGTTTAAGGACACGCGAACGGGGCCTAGCAGTACGTACCAATCATGCAAGCAATTGTACCATAGCGCTGCATCTTCCTCCGATGAGCCAGTGCAAGCTGCTGTATGTCGTCTTCCTCATCACTGGATGAAAAGTTGATATACATCCAAATTTTAAGTAAAACACATGTGAGATTACCGTACATGGTAATACCATGATAATAACAGATCACACACATATGCAGCCACATATTAGCATCAATGCCACATATTAAATAAGTACCAGATCACAATAAAGATAATAATCATGGAAAATCTGGAAGACTCGTTCACACACATATAAAGACAAGTTCATAATTCATAATCCAGATATTGACACACATGCAACTGAAAGTCCAAAACAAGTTTCTAATGCAATCTAATGCAGAGAACCTAAGGTTCTATGATAGCTGACACTTCAGTACTCAGTTTGAATACATATTCTTCATCCGACACCACCGCTTCAAGTGCAAGAACCGTGCTTCGTTGCTGCTGATGTAAAAAAAATCCGGCGTTGCTCATCTTTGGCAAAGAAGACTGAACGGTGAGTGAGGCAAAGGGCGGGTCTATTAAGACTTTTATCAACGTTTGAGTACAAAGAAAGGAGAGAAGGGCATTTATAGGATGGCTAGGGCTCACGATAGGAAGACAAGGGACTTCAACCAAATCAAGTGCATAAAGGATGAGAAGGAGCAGCTCTTGGTGAAGAAGGATTTGATCAAACATAGATGGCAAGAGTATTTTGATAAATTGTTCAATGGTGAGAATGAGAACACCACCGTTCAGCTGGATGACTCGTTTGATGACACTAACAAAGCATTTTATGCGGAGAATTCAAGAATCGGAGGTTAGAGAAGCCTTAAAAGAATGAAAGGGGACAAAGCGATGGGCCCTGATGGTATCTCAATCAAGGTGTGGAGATGTCTTGGTTTATATAGCTATAGTATGGTAAACCAAGATGTTCAACAATATCTTTTGATCGAACAAGATGCATGAGGAGTGGAGAAGAAGCATATTGGTACCAATCTACAAAAATAAGGGAGATATCTAAAGTTGTACAATTTATCGGGGAATTAAGTTGATGAGCCACACTATAAAGCTATGGGAGAGAGTCATTGAGCAGCGCCTGCGAGGAACGACGCAGATATCAACAAACCAATTTGGTTTCATGCCCGGAAGGTCAACCACAGAAGCAATCTTCTTAATAAAGACAAGTAAGCGGTTTAGAGAGCAGAAGAAGGACCTCCACATGGTTTTCATTGACTTGAAGAAAGCTTATTACAAGATACCAAGAAATATTATGTGGTGGGCTTTAGATAAACATAAAGTCCCATCAAAGTACTTGACCCTCATCAAGGACATATATAACAATGTTGTGACTGTGTTCGAATAAACGATGGTAACACAGATTACTTCCCGATTAAAATTAGACTTCATCAAGGATCAGCCTTAAGCCCGTATTTCTTTGCCTTGGTAATGGATGAGGTTATTAGGAACATACAAGTGGATATCCCTTGATGTATGTTATTCGCTGATGATGTAGTGTTAGTGGACGAAAGTCAAGCGGGAGCAAATAGAAAACTAGAGTTATGGTAGCAGACCCTTGAGTCTAAAGATTTTAGATTGAGCAGAACTAAAACCGAATACATGAGATGCGACTTTGGCGGAGCTGCACAGGAGGAGGGAGATGTGAGTTTGGAAGGTCAAGTAGTGCCTAAGAAGGATATCTTTCGATATCTGGGATCGATGCTACAGAGGGATGGAGATATTGATACAGACGTTAGCCATAGAATCAAAGCAGGATGGATCAAGTGGTGATAAGTTTCTAGCATTCTCTATGACAAGAGGGTACCACAAAAGCTAAAAGGCAAATTTTATAGAACGACGATTAGACCGGCTATATTGTATGGAGCAGAATGTTGCCCTACAAAGATTCGACATGTTCAACAACTGAGTGTTGCATAAATACGTATGTTGCGATGGATTTGTGATCACATAAGAATGGACCGAGTTCGGAACACAGATATACGTGATCGTCTAGGAGTAGCACCAATTAAAAAAAAGCTCCAACATCGATTGAGGTGGTTTGACCATGTCCAAAGGAGACCTCCAGAGACACCAGTGCATCGTGGAGTCCTAAGGCAAGCTAATAATATGAGAAGAGGTAGAGGAAGACTGAAATTGACATAGGGGGAGACAATAAAAAGAGATTTAAAGCGTGTGATATATCTAGAAATCTACGTTTGAATAGGAGTGCTTGAAAAGCAGCTGAAGTGTGACTTGAGATTCTTGATAGGTTTCAACTCTAGTGTAACCTAACTTGTTTGGGATTCAAAGGCTACGTTGTTGTTGCTGCTGCTCAGCTTTGGCAAACGAAAGACACGCCATGAAATATTCAATACTTTCTTCGGAAGCCCCCACACTCTACAGCCAACTGTTGACATTTCTTCATAGACTCGGCCACTAGATCACCATTCAACGCCTTTTGAGTAGAAGCACTGTCAGCCTTCATACTTTCCGTAAGCTCTCTCATGACTTTAAACATAGGACTCTTTGTCTTTTTCACTGGACTAGTTGCTGTTGTCACAGTGCTACTAGCCCTCTTCCTGGTACTAATGCTCATTGGGCTCCCTTCCTGACCATCATCTTCATCGTCCTCGTCCATCCCAAAATCTTCTTCACCAGGAATACAAGAGGATGATCAATCCACAACCACGTTACAGAACATTTGCTCAAGCTGATCCAAACATTTTGGGGGCCCCTTTCTTAACTTCTTCCATTCAGATTGATTCTGCGAAAAGTAATCAGAAACATATGACCTCCACCTCCACCTCCAGCTCCCCCTGCACGGCCACGTCCACGGCCACCTCCAGATGTGCGAGGAGCGCGGAACGGCTCCGTGGCGTTGGCACCTCGCCCTGAAGCAATGTGTGCACTTCTGCCTGAACCAGTGCCTGCATCTTGGCCAATATCCATAGTGACTGGATTCATTTGCTCAGCCTGCACGACGTCTTGGAAGGTGGCCGTAGCTGGGAAATCTTCTGCGTCAATGTTGAGGTCGATATTGGCCTCGCCATGCCCAATCAGTGAGCCACCCACTTGTGATGAGGCGAAAAACTCCTTGCCGCTTTCTTTGGTCAGAGGTACCACTGAATCGGACTGAGAAAAAAAATCGAAGCCCACCTCTGGATCCATCGGCAAGTTCAGCTGGATATGGTATTCTTGTCTCAGTATCAATATCAATGAAATCCTGCAATAAATCAGAAGGAAGTTCGAGGACATCAGCAGACCGAGAAACAATATAGTAAGAATATGATGCTTTGAGTTCAGACTTCATAAATCACAAGAACGGATAGCATCCACACACATTGTGTGTGAAAGCTAAATGATTGTAAATAAATTTGGTTCAGCTTATCATGTGCGCACGAGATTTTTCAACTTGACAAAGAATGAAAATTCAGAGGACTCCTCGCTTCGCTGAAAAAAAAACTGTTCTAACAGATTCAGCTTATTGAGAGAAAAACAAGATTTTTCAACTTACAAAGAATGAAAATTCAGATGACTCTATATAAATGTTATTCCAATTTAACTGCATATACACTGGCTGCATATCATTTGCAAAAAATAAGCAAATAAAAAGAGAAAATGCCCCGAGCATACCTTCTGTTAAGGCTCGAGGGGGACGACGCTGTTGCAGCTGCCGTGCGAGAGGGCCGTAGGCGCGGGCGTCGATGCTGCGGGAGTGCGCGAGGGCGAGATGCCGCGGAAGGGCGTCTCCTGTTGAGGCGGGTGCTGGCGCAGCTGGCGAGCGTTGCTGCTGCGGGGGTGTGCGACGGAGAGGTGCCGCGTGAGGGAGATGGCTGCAGCACGGGCGGCGCTGCTGCGGGCCGGAGTCGCGCCGCCGCTGGAGGGTGTTGAGGCTTGAGGGGGACGGCACTGCTGCAGGTGCCGATTGCTGCTGCTCGCCGCCGCCCTGGCCGGCTCGGCGGGGAGGCGGAGGAGGCCGGCGTCAGGTGCTTGGGGCCCGGCTCCACTGTAGCTTGCGACGGCGCGGAGCGGACGGACGCGGAAGCGAGGGGAACCGGCGCGGAGCTGCGGACAGATGCGGGTGAGGCCGTGAGTGGAACTGTCGCGGTAATTTTTTTTTTTTTTTTTTTTTTGCAAAGTTTAGCTCCTGATAGCTGGGTTTGAGATCGACTAGTGGACTAACAACTAGTTGGAGCCTGAACTAGTTGTTAGCCCATTCATTGAATTCTTGTGGACTAAACTTTAGTTTATTAATCCACGTGATCAAACAGTACCTAAGCGAAAACAAAAACCAAAACCAAACCCTTCGCGTCTCGGCTCCACGATCGCCTGCGAAAAGCGAGATTTGCGCTCTTCATTCTTAGACACGACTGCGCTCCTGCACGCAGCGGAAACAGACAGGGCTGCCACAAACGAACCGGCCAATGCCACGCTTATTGCTTCTTCGTAAAAACGAACGGATGAAATGGTCAAAACACGGACACGTACACGAATGCAATGCACCATACTTATATAACTGCACGTGAGATCTAAACGAGACGGGGAGCAGCAGCTCCATTTATACCGCCGGCCGCCTCCGTCTCCGTCTGTGACACGACATGCCATCAGGAGCGCAGGTGAGGATCGGGCAATATGACGCGCGCGGCGTCCCCGGGCTCGCAGACCAGCACGCGGCGATCCGCGGGGATCCTGGAGACCAGCTCGGGCTGGGCCTTTTCGTACTCGGCACGGACGTACGCGGCTGCATCCTCCGCGCGCTCGCTCTCCACGATCGCCAGGCAGCAGCCCCTGAAGCCAGCGCCGCTGAACCGGGCGCCGAGGACGCCGGGGGCCTTCAGCAGGATCTCGTACAGCTGGATCATCTCTTTATTCCCTGCGGTTTCAGATAAATCATTGCATCACGTACTGTTAACCTGACGATCAACAAGAATGATGGCGCCAACGAGATAGAGTGAAGCACAAGGTGGTGTTTCGAGTACAAGTAGCATACCGCATTCGTAGTTGAGTATGGAGCTGCGACCAGATGCAGAGATCAGCTGTCCAAGTTCCTGTAGGTTCCCCCGAGCCCATGCATCCCTGCCTGAACAAAGATCGGGGATGAACTATCAGGCCATTGCAGAACCATTTGACACTTGCGTGGAGATACAAGTAAAAGAGTAACTGTTTCTGGATAGCATTAGCATACCCAGTGAAAACTGTATGTATTATCAAAGCGAAACAATAAGTGGTCAGTAAACTAGAAGTCCAATTCATTCATGAGTACAAAGGGTACTTATGCAAACAGTACATTTATGCAGATGCCGGAGCTGGCCAAACTGTATTTCTTTGTTAAGATGTGCGGTGTTGGTGAGTGGCTGAAATATGGTGAAATAATCTTTCAAACAATATATGAACTAACACTTTGTACTTGTGAGAATAGAAATATGTCATGAACAAGTAGTTAACATACTGCAGGAAGATATACACCAAATATGTGATTAGCTCACCCTTAGTAACCCGCTTCATTTCAGAAAAGTAGTGCTCAGCTCTCCTGGAAAGATTTTCTTCTAATACATACTGCAGGAATAAATTATGTTGGAATGACGTGAAAATGTTAAGAAATTGGACCTGAAAGTGATAATTACCTTCTGGGCCTCATATACAACTGGATCAACTGTAATAATAAAGAAAATGTCAGACAAATTATACTTTTACATTGGGCCACGACAAGAAATATTACTTAGATCATGTACCATTGCTAAGTATATTCGGCGTATCTTCACAGCCTGAAGCACTGAGGATTCAAACAAAAACATAATCAATGAATCAGACGACATTGAACATGACAATGAATTACAAACACTGTAGAAGAACCACAAATGTCAACCCATATAAAATTGAAAACATAAGAGTATATTTGTTTGCATGATGAAATATAGCTCTATATTAAGTTATTAATAGAGGAACTCACTGCAAAAGAGCACGGGCAGCCTCTTTGCACTCAAAAACCCGCATATTATATCCACTCTTCTTTGGGAGATTATGTTGCAGTCCCGAAAATGCCAATAAAATCTTGAATGGTAGCTGTCCCTGAGGCTGTTGGCTTTTACTCAGCTCCGAGAAGCAGACGTAGGAAGGTGAAGCAGTCTACTCAAGTAAGAGAGTCTCAGTCACAACAAATACAAATGAGTAATATTGTCTCCAGTCACAAATACTTGACACGTCTAACTTTGCACGGTTAGATGTGTATCTTTGACCACTAATTACTTCTAGAATAATGTCTTAAAATCCTTATAAGAGATATTTTGAACACAAATCAACACATATAACTTTCACGCTTCGAAACTAAATAATGTAATAGTTATTGATGTTTGTAGTAGTTTTTAAGGTATGACCAAATCTTGGCCTAAACAAGTTCTTTGTAACTGGAGGTAGTAGAGAAAGAGAACACTGCAATGAACACTATCTAACAAGGTATGTGCATGTACAGCACAAACAAAGAGACACTTGGCAGAGTTGACCCAATTAAAGGGCCCAAAGTTTAGTTTTATCAACAATTGAACTTATGGAAACATATATCCTCATATGTGTTTTATGGCACTAGTTCATCATGCAAACATATCCTCATATATGTTTTATTAAATAACTCAGTGGCCTTGAAAGTTGAAACATTATTAGAGGAAAAACTCTTCATATCAATAAGAAATTAAATAAACTTCGTATAAATGCAAAAGTATTACCTTGCAGTCCATGAAGGTGAGATAGCCATACCGTGAAAGCAAAATGGCAGATGGATCTAGAATGCCATTTTTGAGACCCAAGTATTTATTTTCAATGTACCTGACATATAGGAACAAAGCTAAGTGGACAGCTGAAATCCTAACGACCATGAATATCCTTCTAAGAGGGTGACAACAATTAATTTAGTATAAAGCAAGTAGTAAAGTCTAAAGTAAGAACAGCACATTCTTGCATTAAGACATTGCTAAGGCATTAGCTTATGGTAGCAGGCTTGCAGCGAGTTCAACAAAGATGTTTGTAATTAAAACAGGTATCGATCAGGTGCATGCACCCATGAAATTTGTCCTTGTAGGCTATTAACGGGAACCAAACAAACTTACTTGTCTAACTGAATGTTATCCACTGGTGATATAACCAGATCATTTACATGTTCTAAAGCCAGCAAGTAAGCGATACCAACCTGTTGAAGCGAACAGAGAAACAGTTATCTTATATTCAATATCATTGGTCAAATTTTCTTAAAATGCATTTTGAGGTTGTAGGGTAATAGAAATGTACTAGAGAAAAAATCAGTGATCTGGGACAAATTCCAATCTATATGCTTGTGAAGTTAATCAGGTTATATATCAGAGTTTCATTGAGATGAAAACACATAAAAATTTACTGCCACCTTCCAGCACCTAATTTAACACTACCAACAAGCAATAGATAGGCCTAGAAGTAACATCAACTCAGTAAATGTATACAATATATCAGTAAGCTTACCGCCGCAGAAGAACTGAGCCCTGAACTATCAAGACCTTTCACACCAGAAATATATCCTATGATACCCTACAAGAAATCATTTGCCAAAAAATTTTAAGTACAACACAATCTGGACTGTTTAAAAGATAAATGTGATGGGTTACCTTCCTTAGATCATATCCACTATTCTGCAGTGCATAAACAGCACCTCTTGCATAACTTTCCCAGTTTATGTTCTCAGGTTTATCAATAGGCTTTTGCAAGTCATCAACTCTGTTGGGAAAGAAAAGGATGGAATATGTATGATCATCTTAGCTTGGTGGTATTGAAAGCTTAAATAAGCTCAGGTATAAGAACTACAGCTGTAACACAGAGTGACCTAGAGTATTTCCTAAGCGATGTTGTCCCACAGATGGGGCTAGTTTTCAATACTACGCAGTGTTAGGAACGCTGAAACACAGTGGAAAGTTTGATCAAGGAAAAACAAGTTTTTTACGGTGTTACCTGAATCTTATAACACCTTCAAATTGACCAGATTGAAGTAAAACCTGAAAGAAAAATAAAGTTTGCTTACTTTATAGATAATATAGCACTGCCCTGAATCATGAATGATAGTGCACAAGAACTTCAACTTTGCACAGGGACCATAAGTTCCGCTTATGATGCATTTTTACCAAACATGTAAACAAGCAGAGACATGAATACCAAAACACGGAGTGACGAGGAGCCAAGGTGGTGTAATATATTATTTCAGGACAAAGAAGCTGACTTGATTTTTTTAATAAGAAAATTAGGTAATATGTAGTAATTTACCAACCTCGGAACCATTAAAGGGAACAAAACCAAGGAGTACCCCATAATTTATGGTCATAGCTGTGACAACTCCACCCTGCCAGATTGCAGACGAGAATTTAGATAACAATTATGGGGTGATGACTGTCTATGCACTGTTTGAAGTTAAAATCAATTATTACTGTAATAATATGACAATCGCATTAATCAAACTGACATTATGGGTTCATGCACTCTGATCAGTTGGACTGTCTTTGCCGTAGGTTTTGAAACTTTTTACCAAAATTAGTATAAGGCATAGTGTATTCAGGCATCATATTCTAAATGAAAATACCAGAACATGTTCCAAACAATACTCAAATGGTTTTTTTGTTTATTAGTGATGATCAGTTATCACCACATTGTCAAGCCATAAAGCTCGTTCATCACTGTCACTATACATAGCTTGATGCAACTAACAAACATTCGCACAGGGAGTGGCCTAATGTTGTCCTGGAAATCATCTAAGCCTGATCAATACTGGAGGTGACACTAGGTCAATATATGTACAGAATAATACTACAATATTACCATTTATATGGAAACAACGTGATCTCTGGAACATGTACTTTAACTTCTCGATTAGAATCGTGACTTTATTATCTTCTGAAAAAAAAAATGAACAACATAGTAACACAAGGTCACCTGATGATCAATGTGAGCCCCCAAAGGGCAAATTCTGTAGGGGCAAGCAGCAACCCTAACCTCTTGTTCATCCCTTCCACTAATCTCCGCCACCTTCTTCCGTGCAATGTCAAGCTGCAATACCAGCTACATGATGTAAAAGGAAAAACATTGCAATACACTAACCAACAAGATTAACTTAAGGTCAACCACCCTACACTAACATGGGGTTTCTCATTTGAGATCATGCAACTTTGACAAGATCAATTTCAGTCCGGGGTCATCAGAAAATAAGATAACGCAGTAATATGCACACATCCTTCCTGTCCACAGAAATGGCCAGCCATATGGTCCTTGCTTACTTGAAAGTTGAAACAAGGAAGATTCAGGCTGTATTGAGACAAGATGAAAGGTACAGGTCATTATAGCCAGACCCGAACCAACAATGCGAAGCCATTATCCAAACAAAGCATACTGGATATCCTTTTTGCTTCATCAATCAAATCAAAAGGGAAATAATAGCACCTTACTTTCCTCTACCGGACACATCATCAGAAAGCAAAAGCAGGGCACGGTCTTATCCCAAGTCAGGTCTCACTAACCACCACCCAGCATTCCCACATTAACTCGAAGCTAAGAGAGACGTCTCAGGAGCATAAGCTTAATCAAAAGAGATGCATCTGCAACAAGCAAAAACGGCATGAACGGATCCAGATAAACTACTCCGAGATTGATTAAGTGACAAATAAATTGAGCACGGGCCACGGCATCCAACAGCACCCAACAATCTGAAATCGCCGGGCCGCGGCTTCACCCCTGAATCCCCCGAGGCGGCAAAGCCCACGCGGCCGCGAGATCGCAAACCCAACAACCAACGCCCGTCGCCCGCAGCCGCATGCGAATCCCCCCGCCCCCCATGTCGGTGCAATGCCGCAGGAAACCTCTCACCTCCTCCGCCGCCGGCCAACGCGCCGGACCTCCTCCTGCTCCTCCCCCCGGCGCCACCATTCCGATCCCGCCCGCCGGTGGCGGTGGCTGTGGCTGTGGCTGTGGTCTCTCTCTCCCTCGCGCGTGATGGCGGCCCCGGCGAAGGCGCAGCGTGAGCTGTGGGCTGTGGCGCGTGCGAGAGAATGCGGTGCGGGTGGCGAGGCGATCCTACGTGGTGCTCCTGAAAAGGTACAGTACGTGGTGGGATCGGCCGAATTTTTTATTTTTTAGCTTTTTTTTAATTTTTTTTTTTGCAAATATGTCCCTGGAGTAAAGATTTCACAATCTGGACCCTTAGCTCGGCGCCATCATCGCTGGCGCCGAGCTAACATGTCTCTCGCGCCAGCGTCCCTAGGGTCGAGCTCTTGGGTTCGAAACCAACGTGGCAGTGACATGGCAGAAAGCTCGGCGCCAGTCACCCTTGGCGCCAGGATGACTGGTGCCGAGTTTGTGTTTTAACCCCGGACCCAACCTTCCTGCCCGAGCCTTCTTCCTCTTCTTTCTCCTCCCTCTCGAGTTTTTTCTCTCCCCACCTCGTCTTACCTCACGAATCGGCATATTGGATCTTGTAAACTTTGATTTGATCCGTAGATCTTCGAGAGTAAGGTATCCACGCTCCCCTTCTAGTTTTTTTCACATCGATTCGGTATATATTAGTCAAATTTTTCAACTTACGAATCGTCGTTATTTAGGGTTTCATTCTATCTCTCAATATTTGTATTATACAACGGTAGAATGATGCCAAGTCGTGGAAAAGCTAGCAAACCTAGGTAACCGCAATACATGTAGTTATGTTATGGGTTAATTGTTGTGCATCAAATGGAAAACCCTAAGTTTAGAGTTTAATGTTAATTGCTTTCGGTTCTGATAACGAAATTGGTTGCGTTGTAGTTATGGTTCTCATTGGCATTTATTTGTAATGTTTTGATTTTTGTTTGTTAAATTACATCCGTTTTGTTAGATGCAAGAAATGTATCGGAAGGAGTTTTGGCGAAAACGGGGTCGTCCTCGAGAATTATACCCCGACGCGTCTAGCAAAGATGCCCCCGTCCTTCCTGACCTCCCTGTCCCTAACTATGACTGTGGTTTTTCGGCCCACGTTTTTCAATCGAAACATCCGGACACAGCGCGCGCGGTGCTTCTACACATGCAGTCGTTTTAATATAAGAAATTGTTTCCACTATCTTTTTTCTTTATTTGTATAAGTATGTTACTAATATTTTATTGGAATCACGTTGTGTAGGACCATGAGAGGTGCTTTTTCATTCAGTGGATCGACGGTGCAGACAAGTTTGATCCTATGTACCTCCTTTTCGACGATTGGTTTAGAGGGAGACATCCACGTGCGCACTTCAAGCGGTGGGTTCCACCCCCCTAACCCTCCACCAATGACGGCTAAGCAGAAGCACCTAGTCGCGGTTAGACGACTCGAGGAACCTCCTCTGTGCCATTGCGGAGATCGAGCTGTGATAAACTCTGAGAATACGTTAGACTTTGTGTGTCCAAACAAGCATGAAGTGCAAAGTGTATGTGTTGAAATGTTGAGCTATATGTGTTCATGTACTAATGTCACCTTATTTAGGTGTTTTCAATGACGAAGTATCGTTTCAAGGAGTGGTTGTATGGTCCTAAGAACCAATGGTCGAAAGAACCGCGAAAGGTTAAGAACCAATGTACGAATGTGGTGTTAAATTCAACTATGGCCTAGTCCCTTTTGAAACTTGGATGGCGACGCATTCTTCACTCAGACCGTAGAGGCCGCAGATGAAGCAGAGGCCACTTATTATAGGCGACAGGCAGGTCAGAGCAATGTAGGTGAGCCTAGCCACAGCAACAGGGTTGTGGTAGAGAACTGGTACTCGGATGATGAGTTGCTTACTCAGTATGTTTCAGACTGAGGATTTAAAAGTGTATTTACCCCATATGTGGGTTTTGGTGTATTGATAGCATACAAATTAGGGACTAATATGATCTTAATGAGATATGTCGCAGCTATTACTCAGTATACGCTCTCCAAATGTTTTATTTTTGTTTTTGAGCTTAGGATCCGCCGCACTATAAAGAGGGATGCAAACTTAGTTGGTCTGAGAAAAATAGAGTGCTCAAGCATAGAAATAAAGTCAAAAGAGAGACACTCTAACACTCACGGGCACGTAGAATATTTTTTAGTGACTGTTGATGTCGGAAGTCCCGATGTAAGCCGGCACTCTCGACAGTCGGAAGCCACGACTCATGCCGGAAGTCCTGACGTCCAGTCACTTAGCCTGCGCATTGACAATGGACGTCGGAAGTCCCGACGTGAGTCAGAACTCCGATAGTCGAAAGTCCCGACCCAAGCCGGGAATCCCGACCTAAGTCTGTACGATACGATTGGACTATACACGTTCCAATGAATTTACATTTAATCTATGTACTAAATTTGTGCCTTTTCAACACACAAAACACATAAAATGGCATGTGAGAACATATATCGAACTAGGGTACAGAGTTTATTCGACTAAACCTAACATGCCTTAGGTAATTAAACCAAACAAAAAACACATAGATGCACCATGTGAATAAGATAAAGTCGTCCTAATAGTGTGGCCACATAGCAAATTGTGTTGCACCTTCTCCAAAGTAGCCTCCCATTGTTGGTGGTGGTGGCGGCGGGGGTGGCAGCGGAGGTCCCTTGTTCTTGTGATTAGGGCAGGTGCAATATGGATCACTAGGTTATCCATCTAGTTTAAACACATAACAAAACACATGTCCTTTAGTCCAAATTAGATGATAAATAATACATAACAAGTACTTTTTAACTACAAACTAAGTAAATAAGATAATAACTATATATATAGATACAGTGTATTAACTAAATAGCTAGGTCCTATTTAGTTAACTAAATATGTAACTACCTATCTAAGTAGCTATCTAACTATATCTATGTACCTATATATCTATGTTTCTATCTATCTACATATATATATCTCACTAAATCACTAACTAAATCAACTACCTGAGTCATCACATTAACTAGTAAATAACAAATGCCAAAACTACTATACTAAAATCAAAGCTAACTAAGTACGCATATTGCAAATTTACAATTTTTACCTGTCCGACGACGGAGTCGCAGTGGACGCCGGGTATGGGTCAGGCCGACGAGCCGGGCGGGCGGTGGCACAGCGTGGGTCAGGCCGATGCCCCGGGGCTGGCGGGGGCGTGATTGACAACGGCGGTGGCGGGGCGGCGGCTTGGATGCCCGGCGCTCCATGGGCGAGGCGCCGGGCTCGTGGCGCGCGCCTAGGGCGGCGGTGGCGGGCGGCAACACGATCCACAAAGATCGACGCGATCGGCGCGACGGCGCGGCAAGGCAAAAGCGAACACGGCGGACACGGGCGGTAGCGAAGCGAGCGGAGCGCGAGGGACTGGCGAAGCGGGCCGGGCGATGCTGTGGCGGCATGTGGCGGTGGCGCGGGCGGGCTGGCACCGCTGCGCGGCGCCCGTGGTGGTGGTGGCGAGGCGCGGGCAGGCGTGGCGGCAGAGCGTGGCGTGGCGAAGCGAGGTCGCTGTGGCTCAGGGTGATCGTGAAGGGACCGGCGCATGGCGGCGGCGGTGGTGCTCTGCTCGGGCGAGGGAGATGCGAGAGAGGGAGGAAGAGGAAGAGAGAAAGGATTGGGGCTCATACGTAAGAAAGGCTCGGTGCCAGTCACCCTGGCGCTAAGCTCGACGCCAAGATCTACGGCGCCGAGCTTGGCGCCAGGGTGACTGGCGCCGAGCTTCCTGCCATGTCACGCCACGTTGGCTTCGAGTCCAAGAGCTCGGCGCCAAGGACGCTGGCGCCGAGACGTGTTAGCTCAGCGCCAGCAGCGATGGCGCCGAGCTAAGGGACCAGATTGTGAAATCTTTTCTCCAGGGATATATTTGTGAAAAATTTTCAAAAAAGGGGCTAAGAAATAAAAAATTCGGTGGGATCGGGGGATTTGCTTTGATTGCTTCGGCCGTTCGGCGGTCAGCTTAACCCATCCGTGCGTTTCGACCGTTCGTTCGGCGTGTCGTTTTGCTATAGGTCGCGTGAGTCATTGGCGTCTCCGGATTTGGTCGAGGTCCATGGCTGCAGCCTGCAGGCAGGCTGTTTTATTAGAGCTAAAATACTCCCGCGCCGCGAGTGGATCCGTGAGATCGCAACAAGGTTTGGTTGCTTTCTTTTTTTTGGGTGGATTGACACCGCGAGTGGTGGCGTCGGTGGCCTATGGTCTTTTGGCGATGTGGTGCATCGACGGACGGATAAAGGGGTAACGGTGGAGGCGCAAGGACGAGGTGCGCCGCTGTGCTCTCTCTGTTGCATTGCACCCACGCAACCTGCCATCGGCGGACACCTGGCATAGGTCGCTCACATCACCGGATGTAATTGTAGGCCATGCACGACAAATGACCGCGAAGCGGATCACGGGCACGGGGACAAACGACAAAGGACGGAGCAAACGGTTGGCTGGTTTCGTTCTTTGTGCCGTGAGCCCAATCCGCCGCCGCCGCATACGGCGATTGGTCCTTGTTTTGTTCTCTTTCTTCAGAAGAGATCATGGCAAATGCGATTATGCGCTCGTTTCCCTTTCCGATCATGGCAAATGCGCTCGTCAGCAGACCACTCTTGCTCGTCGCCACGGAGGCCCGCTCCAGGTTTGCTTTGACGCGGTCATGGCCCGGTTGGACCGAGACTGTTCTCGGCCGTCACGAGTCTAGTCGGCCAACGTACGCAGGGAGCGCGAGTCTGCTTTGGCCCAGAAGCGTGATGCCCAGCTTGCAGATAAGGGCCCTTGATAGCTGATAAGGCCCAAGCGCTGGAGGGCAAAATAGCACGGAAAAGCAATCCTTTTTACTATCGTCTGAGTCTGGAATTCCTCCCTGAACAGAAAAAATGGACATTCACCTCCTTCAACTAACAAAACGAACCTCCTTGACTCTTCCAAAGGTGGTTTACTAGTCACATGGCACTGATGTGTTGCTGATTTCGACGCATGGTTGTGTTGATGTGCCCGTGACATGGAAAGCCACTCAGAAAAAAGAAGCAACATAGGGGAGAAATTGTGGGGACCATAAGTCATTCTCACATTGTCTTCTTCCTTCTTGTCTCCGATCTGAAACAATGAAAATTTATGCACGTGAAAATTCTAGTCGATATATATATATATGACCTTGTGGTTTATAACTTTTTTGCTAGCCGAAATAATCGATACAATATTCAGATCTACAAATACATAACCGAGCATTATCAGCGTCAAGATGGCTTCAGGCTTCAAACGGAAAGGTTACCCGTTAACCGATGTAATTTTGGTAAACCATTTTGAAAACACCGTTTCGGCTAAATTATTATGAGAGAAAAACAACATTAAAATTTGAAAAAAAAAGAAGCAAGCTAACATGCTAAATATGGGGTAAGTTTAAACGGAGACCAAAACAACATTTCATTTGAAAAAAATCAAGATTTGGTCAAGCTCTATATAGTCTTTATAAATTATATTCATACGAGATCTTATATGATAAAAGATATAATTTTTTAGAGATGTATTGTGCGAGTGGATAAATTGAGGACTTTTTATTAGATACACCCTACATAGCAAATTTTCAAGAAAATCATAACTTTTTTTATGTGACCTTGTACAAAAATAAATTTATATAAAAATTAAAAACATCCGATGAGATCTACAACTTATCACCTTTTTGTTTGAAGCTATTTTGCTGGCCAAATAATTGATATAATTTTCAGAGTTTCAAACATATATATATATATATATATATATAGGGTAAGGCTATTCTACAGCTGGCCATAGAATAACTTATTCTATAGCCACCTTTTCATCCAATTTATGATAACATGAATATACAAAAGTATTTCACGGTGATATTTACCATAATGTTTATAAATTGTAAGTAGTTCTGTAATCTAAGTAAATTAGGGGGTAATAGGACCTTTAGTCTGTAATAAGTTATTCTATGGCCATTTGCAGTACAAAACTATATATATATATATATCAACTACCTTTCATCCATCGCCAAAAAGTATTTAGTTCCGGTTTAAAAATTGTAACCGTGGCTAAAGGGGGGACTGGACCTTTAGTCTCGGTTTGTAATACAAACTAGGACTAATTCTACCCTTTAGTCTCGGTTGTAATGGTTACTGAGGTGTGTCAGAGGTACGTCAGTACGAGAATCTTTAGTCCTGATTTGAGACATGAACCCGGACTAAAGGTACCTTTAGTCCCGGTTTATGTCTCAAACCCGGACTAAAGGTGTCTCCAAATTGAATTTAAAAGAAAAACGTATCTTATCTAAGTTAGATGTGTGGTGGTAGGTGAGATGGTAACGCGTGTAAGAGCTGAAGTGGGAGGTTGTAGGTTCAAATCTCCACAGCTGCCGGGACTAAAAATCAAGACCTTTAGTCCCGGTTCCAAAACCGATTCACAATTTTCATACCCATTTTATCTCTATCTGAATTTACATGAGTTACGGTTTCTTTAAGATAAGATGTCGTGCAAAAATGAGAAATTATGCCCATTGAATTGGCAAAAATTGACATTCCGCCAATTTAACTGGTGCAATTAAAATATCGTCAGTTCAAATGGATGACATGAGTATATATCTTATACTCTTATAAAGCAAAACCCCACTCGTAATTTTTCTCAATCCACGGCCCTTCACATCATCATTCTCCTGGCCCACGCATCCACCTCCACCCATGTGTCACTAACTCAAGCATATGTACGTAGGATTGTTTTCTTACACTGCTACATGCGTGACCTTGGTTAAATATCCTCTCCATTCCTCCTCCACTTCCTTCACTCACGCATGCATGGCCACAATGGCTTTTAGTGCTTTAAGTTTGATCCTTTCTCATTCCACTATTACATGCATGCAACATGCAAAACATGCAACTCCATCCTAATTACCTTCATAAATAGCCTCTCCACTCCTCTACTTCCTCCTCTCACGGCACGCTGGCCATTGTGCCTTGTTGTTTGTACCATATTAGTACTCATTCACTTCCTTGCTCTCTATATATAGTGCTCCACACACACTAAACGAACAGAGACAAACCGCAGGCAAGTGCTCAGATCTTATGCTTCTTCTTTCGATCAACCTATTCTTTTGCTTGATGATTACTTTATCCATTGTTGTTTCCTAGGAGCAAAGTTAACATATGGAGAAGTACCATGTTCTCACATGTTGCAGCACATCAGGGAGACTATGGTGTTCCTTTTACACCATTTTCCATATCAATCCCGTTGGAAAATGCCATATTTTATCCTTCTAGGGGATTAATTGACATTGATTTTCATGTATACTACTCCTTCCGTTCCAAATCATAAGTTGTTTTGACTTTTTGGTGCATCCATTTTACTATGTATCTAAATATAATAATATGTCTAGATACATAGTAAAATGGATGAACAAAAAAAATCAAAGCAAAGAGGGAGTACTTTTTTCGATGGCGCAACTCACTTTATAATACCATATTTTAATTTTACTTTTGTGCAAGTTTGTGCTTCTTGCATAATCAATTTATTTGTCATCTACAAGATATCACTTTCTAAAATCCCACAGCAACGCGCGGGGTATTCATCTAGTTTCTATATTTTTTATTCAGACAATTAGTTTTTAATATAAGGGAATGGATTGATTTTTTTAGCAAAATAAGGGAATGGATTGATGAAAAGAAAATAAAAAGGCCATTCGTTGTGGGCGTCTTTTATGTACAACCCAACAAAGAGGCAGGCAAGCGGACCCGCGAACATAAACAAGAGCGGCTGTACGTCAGCCCAAACTCACCGCTCGCCCATCCAATCCGCATCTCCTCCTAGGCCGAAGGCAGCCCACGGCCCAGCTTGACCCAAAGCGGACGTTCCGTTTCCAGGTCAATATCAATACAAGCGTCATCACTCATCAGAAACACCGGAAGTCTCTCGGCGGCGGAGTCGGACGTTCTGCGCACGGGCAAACTGCGGCGACTGACTACGACGACCAATGTTTGGCTCTTTGCAGCGGCCCGCGGACGACCGGCCAGTCCCAGGGTTGAACGGCGAATAATGCCGGCGGTAAGAACACGCGCGCGACCAGCTGGCTGATGTCGACGGACGACATTTCCAAAAGGTCTGAGAAGATGATGATGATGAACTTGCATGCTAAGCTAGCCACGGAATCTGTGGTGTGCATTTCATGTTCATACATGCACCTGTTCGTTGATGCTAAAATTTAGCTTATGCTGATGCTTATGCTAAAATATCGTGAAAGAAAAATATTATTTCATAATAAAAAATAGTTCTAAATAAGCTCAAGCGGACAGGGCGATGCATTCTACTACCAAGTAACCAGTCTTCGTCCTCGACGTGATGACTGGGGGTCACTGGTAGTACGTGATTGTTGCACGTACGTAATTTACAGTACAACTCTGTCTATCCGTGCGTGACCTGACCTCTAGGTTCTCGGTTTGTGCCGCATGTTGAAGGTGACGGTGAAAAGCGAGGGAGGGTAAAAAGGTGCAGAGATGACAAATGAAATGAGTGGCGGTCATTGCTTTTGCGTTCCACCAGTCCTTACCTGCGTGCGCTTTTCCTGTGCTTGTACTAGTCGAAAGCGAACACTACTTCAGTACTGACGGAGAGACGCAGCATGCGGCATGCGCATGCCCTGCCTGCCTGCGGACCAGCGACACGCCGCACGCGCGCGCGAGTCGTCGGCTCGTCGCAGTTGTAGCAACTGCATGCATTTTCGACTCGGGACTTCGGGAGAAAGCTCTCGTAGCTCGACAACTTTTGCCCGTAAAATCAAACGCACATGCTGGACATTGCATTGCATGCATGCTTTTTAGGGGTCGTCGTCGCATGTCGCGTCAATTGCCCTCAAAAGCACGAGAAATTTGGTGCGAGCGCGCAAGGGTTTTCCAACAGACGTCGACGACCAGTCGCAGCAGCTAGGCTCGTCCTTCTAATTTTTCTTTTTTTTTAGAACACGACTTCACGTCCTTGATAGCTGTGGTCTGTGGAAATGTTGATTGTGGATGGCTACAACATTTAGTGTTGAAAGAATAATTAGCTAGCCCAAAACACGTGCTGGTGATGAGCCAAACACCCAAACTGTATATGGACATGATGCTATTTATTTAGTTCTCCGTGCCCGGCCCATCGATAATCTCAAGATCAATCTATTCACTCTGTAGTCTGTACATTTGTGCGGTCATAGAGGTGAGTATATGTGCGTGTTTATGAGTGCTTGCATTTGTATTGTGTTTCAAAAGAAACAAAGTTTTATAATAGTTATCCTTATACATCTATTTGTCAACCTTCTCGAGCACAAATATATTGTCAAACTTATATGCAGCTCTCATGCGTCACCTTTTAGCTAGCATGCAGGCAGATCAACCAATTTGATTCTCACAAGACCCAGAGCTTCTAGAGAACGAGAGATCTCCCTCCGATGCTTATGGATGCAAGCATCATGGCTTTGAAAGTAAGTTACGTCATTACGCGCATGTTTTCTGCTGAAAATTCAGTAGCAAACAAACACATGCACCTCAGCTGAAGAAACTTGCAACAGTGACGTCTCGTAGCCGCCCAGCATATTCAGCTTTCAGATTTGACACATCATTTTCGCTCGTGCGCAACCTTCTCTCGCTGAACGTTGTGTTGGACCTCTATTCCCAGGAGGAGAATAGTATAATTAAAGAGATCTCTTGTATACTAACTCCGTGGAAAAAGATACGTAACACTATAGTTTTGTCCTAAAATCAAACTATTTTAAGTCTAATCAAGTTTACAGATTTTATATAATTAACCAAATAGGTATATCACGGAACTAATACCGCTTGTTTAGCAATATAAATATAAATATTCTTGTATATAAACTTAGTCAAATCTAATATACTCCCTCCAATTAAAAAGAGTGTCGTTTTTTATTTTCAGACATCTTGTTTAATCATCCGTCTTATTCAAATATTTTGTATAAATATAATCTATTTTGTTATGACTTATTTTATCATTAGAGATACTTTAATAATGGTTTATTTATTTTATAATTTATACAAATTTTTTTAATAAGACGAATCATCAAACACGATGTAAATGTCACTCTGTTTTTTTAGAAAGATGAGTATCAACCTATTCGTTTGGGCTTGTTTGACTTATTTAGGCTTATTTTTAGCCAACGAATATTATTTTTTTCTCCTACCAAATTAGTAACAGTGCTTGGCTTATAAGCAAATCACGACCCGTTCTCAGCGGGAGTACTGCATGGTCGGAGAAAACTATAAAAATGGTTCGTCCGATCAAACAAGGACAAAAACGAACCGGACCCTATGATGTGATGGGTGTCCACACTTTCAAAGTCCGGTCATCAGATTGACCGTTGGTCGGAGACAATCAGACAATAGACAATCACACTTTCAAAGTTCTAGTACTCGTAATACTGCTGGCTTGCTAGGGTTTGACTGTACCAACTAAGGTGGTGTCTAGATCTAGTTTATAAATTTTTGGTGTATCACGTCGGATGTTATATAAGGTATTGTATGGGGTGCTTGGATACTAATAAAAAAATAAATTATAGAATGCGTCAGTAAATCGCGAGACGAATTTATTGAGCCTAATTAACCTTATTATCAAATCATGGGCTAATTAGACTTAAAAGATTCGTCTTATAAAGTAGTCACAATTATAATTAATTATTTTTTTAATCTATATTTCGTACTCTATGTATATATCTAAACAATCGATTTGACATGGCGTAAAGTTTTTAACCGATACTAGTAGAACTGCTGCATGCATGCTCTGCAGTCTCGAATTTCGATGCTTTGCCCTGG
Organism: Miscanthus lutarioriparius; assembly: GCA_904845875.1. Lineage (NCBI taxonomy): Eukaryota > Viridiplantae > Streptophyta > Magnoliopsida > Poales > Poaceae > Miscanthus > Miscanthus lutarioriparius. The sequence continues at coordinate 13,647,301 of CAJGYO010000011.1, read as the reverse complement.
AGCTTGGCCATCCTGCTGCGGAAAGTACTGTTGCCTTTGCATGCATGCAGCGTGCGCCGTTCGGCTTACTTATAATCCACAGTTTAGTTTATTTTTTTTGAAACCATGTTTTCTCTCAACAATCCAGTAAAAACAGTATTTTCAGATAATTCAACCAAGTTTCAGCGAGCTAAACGGCAGGAAAAGTCAAACTTAGACCAGTAAGAATCTCAGATAGCGTAGGACGTACTGGCTCATGTTACCTACCGATGCAGGTACGGATCAAATGTAAATTAGCAACGCGGCATTACCAAGTATTCCTTCCCATCCATTCCTATCTAGGTATAATTAGAAGTTGATTTATTTTGAACTAGCTATTTTAGGTTCGCAGTTGCAGATTATTAGCAATGTCGCCAAAATAAGGCACCACCAATTAACCTCCAAAAATATATTGCTAGTAATAGTAGTAAACACTAAACATATGCCGGTCACCGTAAACTTTTTGAGACCTAATCTGAATTCTGATCCTAGGATAGGGCCCGGGGTCGATGTGGGTTATCACTGGCCACCTTTCATTTCCATTTCCATTGAGGTTTAGGATTTACGGTCTCGGACTGCGTCACTAGTGTTAGTTTTGTCTAGGGCTGGGAATGGGTCAACCTAATTCTGGTCTTGGATCCGGTACCGTATCCTTGAGGCCAATTTTTTTACGGGCTATGGATCGACCCATTTAACCTAAAAGGCTATATATAGTCTTTTTAGCACGAGTCGACCAAAATATATATAGTTTTTTTTATCATAAACCATGAATTATGAATACACTTCTAGAAAATATGAGATGCCAGATTGAAAGGTGTCATGATAACACATTAAGGTTATTAGCAAATAGCAATTCGTCAAGTTAAATAAGTTTGCAAATGAACCATGATTTTAACGTTATAAATTTTCACTTCAAAATATGATATTCCTCAATCTACTTCCGAGCATAAACGTGCTTACAAGTTATGACCAATCATACTTATTCGGAGAAATGAAGAAGACCGACTAATTAAAAAAAGTTGTTATGTTACGATTGTGTTGGCCCATGTTACCTATTGGATCAATAGGTTCTAGCCACATCGGCTCATTTTAGACTTTCATTCCGGCTACGTTGATATATTGACCATGTTTTTGTAGGTCGGTCAACTACCCAATGGATCAACCCGACACATTTCCATCCCTAGTTTTGTTCACCGATCTACACAGGTTTGCAGAGAGAGTCACGGTGTCCACAAACATAGATTAGCATTTGGGGACATTGGATTAGAAGAAATCCTAGTGAACTATGGCCCTGTTTGATCCACGGGGCTAAACTTTAGCCCAAGGCTAAAAATTAGCTCTTAGAATGAATGGGCTAAAGTTCAGCCCATGAGGCTGTTTGGATCCATGAGCTAAAGATTAGTCATGTACCCTACCATGACCTATTTACCTCTAATTAACACTCATGCACAAGACCAAAAGAGTGAGGGTGAGGGTAATATGCGTCTTTTGCCATGAAGGGACCACTTTTAACCTTTTTTAGTCCACCTTGAAGGGGCTAATGAGAAATAGATGGGTTAAAGTTTAGCTCCCACTTTTAACCCTCCTGAATCCAAGAGGCTAAAAAGGAACTAAAAGAGATGGGCTAAACTTTAGCCCCATAGATCCAAACATGGCCTATAGCAGCATGCATGACAGTTGTGACTTGTGACGGTCTGCAAGAGGGAGCATATTAAAGTACAGGATCCTCGCGCATCACGAGAGAGGTTGTTAATTCTGTTTTCGCTGGATCTCAAAGTTTTAACAGCACTAGTACTTCTTAAGTAGTGTTGCATTGGCTAGCTATCGGAATACTTCCATGTTCCTTGCTGCAAATTGTCGTGTCACGTTTAATTTCCGTTCATAAATATGTCTCGATTAGCAAGGCCGGCAACCAAACGAAGTATTGTACCCACCAGCAGGGATTGTACGGTATTGTACCCACCAGCAGGAACGTACGGTATTGTACCCACCAGCAGGGATCATCGTGATGCCAAGGAGGAATCCACATGACCTGTATGTTGTGTCGACCAAGAGAAACTCTCTATTCAGGCTCCCACTGGTTACTTGACTACTAACGGCTTATATATCTTAGTTCACAGGCCGGGTATAGAAGTAGTCCTACTTGAACAACTAGCCATGTTAATGCTATTAATTAGTGTCTCGTTTTTTTCGAGAACGTGCATGGTACATGTTTCTAATTAGTATCTCGTCACTCATGTCTTGTTGCTGATCGATATGGTTATGGGTTGAGCTTGTTCGGGTTTATTTCACCCAATGGCGTGTAAAGAACTTGTTCATTTTGGTTTATCCGAACAAGCTATAAGGTGGTTAAATGCAATGAGACCAAAAAAGGGACCAGGCAAATTGCCAAACTGCTTCATTAGGTTGCGAGAGTGAGGGCTCCAATGTGGGCTGCCTAGCTAGTTGGAACTACCCACTCTTCACTAGCCAGTTTAGACCTTGTTTAGTTCCATTTGCCATGACAAACTAAACTTTAGTCTTGCTTGAGGTGTTTAGATCTATGGCAAAAGTTTAGGCTAAAAGTGTAAAATAAGGTGTCCTTCACACCCCTCAATGCTTTTCGCCCGGTTTGAGGTGCAAATGGCAAAATTTTAGCCCCTCCCTTTTGCTCCACCCGTTTAGATCCATTTGCCCAAAATATGAGTTAAAAGTGTTGGGCAAAAATTTTGCCAAAGAAAATAAACATGGCCTTAGTAAGCCTAAGAGCGAGAGTCCTCTAATAATGATGGTTCATGTTAGAGTAATCAACTATGCAAATTATTGTGCTTTGATCGGATGATGAGTCGCCATTTATGATAATGGTGGTATGTTAGTATTGGGAAAAACACATGAACTTTCTAGGGATGACCAAATCTAAAGAATGATGTTATATATATATATATATATATATATATATATATATATATATATATATATATATATATATATATATATATATATATATATATTTACAGTCTGACTCAAAGACCACTCGGCAAAAAATGGGTCGGCAAAGGCGTCTTTGCCGAGTGTCTTTTGTCGGGCACTCGACAAAGCCTTTGCCGAGTGTCCGACACTCGGTAAAGTTGGAAACGAAAAAACCCCGAAAAAATAGGAAATTTTACCAAAAAAAATGGAATTTTTTTAATCGGTGGAGGCCCCCACCAGCCAACGTCCATCCATCTCCAGCATTCGAACCCGCGACCTCCCCCTGCGCGCGAACCTCCTCTACCACTACACCACACTGTCACTTGTCTCTGGATTTCGTTTTAGTTCCCAACATATTATACTAAATCGAGTGTAAATTGCTTGTTTGAGGCCCTAAACGAATTCAAATAAAAAAGTTATAAACTACAAAGTTTCGTAACTTTTCGAGATATACACTTTTAGTTTAGGAAGTTTTTCCATCCGAGGTCATTTACAAAATTTGAATTTCAAAATTTCAAAATTCAAACGTAGTTTTGCGTGACAAGATGATTTCAAATCAAAAAGTTGCCAACTATAATGTTTCATAACTTTTCAAGATCTACACTTTTAGTTTAGGAAGTTTTTCCATCCAACATATTATACTAAATTTGAATTTCAAAATTTTGCTTGTTTTGATGACAAGATGATTTCAAATCAAAAAGTTGCCAACTATAATGTTTCATAACTTTTTGAGATCTACAGAGTTTATTTTGGTTGTTTTTCCATCCGAGGTCGTTTGAAAAGTTCGAATTTTAAATTTTTGAAATTCAAACACACTTTTGCATGACAAGATGATTTCAAATCAAAAAGTTGACAATTACAAAGTTTCATAACTTTTCGAGATCTACAAAGTTTATTTTGGTTGTTTGGTCATCTGTTCATCTGACATGGTCGTTCTAACATTGTTCACAAATCTTATATATTTCTCTTGTAGTTTCATAAATTACAATAGAGATATGTTAGATTTATGAACAAATTTACTTTCACTTTGTCATATGAAGAAAAGACCAAAACAAACATTATACATCTTGATGAGTTATACAACTTTGTAGTTGAAAACTTTTTCATTTGAATTAATTTACTGCTTCAAAATGTGCTTTGAAATTTTCTTTGCCGAGTGTAAAAAAAACACTCGGCAAAGAGCCGGTCTCCGGTAGTGTGTGTGTGTGTGTGTATATATATATATATATAGGCATACAGTAGTATTATACAACATGTTCGCTTGGTCGTATTTGATTTATAAGTCATGGCTTATCAGCCAATGAATAGTATTTTTCTCTCACATCAAACCAGTCAATAGTACTTTTAGCCATGGTTTATAAGCCAAACAAGTCCAAACGAACAGGGCGATGAAGTGGAGGTACTTCCACTTGCGCTTGACTAACGATAACCAACTGTGTTTGCTTAGTTGGTTTAGCGACGAAATATATAGATGCTCTCATTAGTGCCGATGTTACTGGAGCTGGAGCATGCGTAAGTCTGTCATCACGTGCCTCACCGCAATTTGCGAGTAATTTAGGACGAAGAACAGCCCGGAAAATATAATGGAGCCAAATATGGCGGCACATTGTATTGGCTGGTTGTCACAGTCGTACAAACCATCTCGATCGTCGCCGACGCGCGAGCGCTGATCAGAACACATGACATACAAGCCTGGCCGCCTGGAAGAATACCCTAGTATTAGTAACAGGAGCAGCCACATGTCAACTTGTCAAGGCAGTCAAGTTGCGATCACCCATGCAGGTGTCGATCATGTTACCTCGCTCATCTCTTGGTTCAGGCAAGAAGACGAACGCAGATGCTTTGTTTCATCCGTGTGCTACGGGCCAGAGGGTTATCATTAGGTGTACGTTGGCAGATGAACATGTTGTTTTAATATATATGACCCGTTCGCTTCGCTGAAAAAATAAACTGAAACATTGTTCCGGCTGATTTGTTGTAAGAGAAAAATACTGTTTCGACTGAAAAGACTAAGCCAAAAAATACGGATTATAAGATAAGCGAATAGGGCCATACTTCCAAATTACATCGAGTGTACTCTCTATTTCAAACTATAAGTTGTTTTGTCTTTTATAGGTACATGTCAAGGTATGTACCTAGATATGTGTTGTGTTTAGATACATAATAAAATCAATATATCTAAAAAGATAAAATGCCTAAAATTGAGGGAGTAGCTTGTAGCTTATCGATCGACTGATAGCGAGGAAGAGGCCAAATTCTCATAGCAGACTAATAACAATGCAGAAAGGTGAAAGAGGATAGGAATCTGCCGCTCACTAACTAACTAACTAACCGAACGCGGCAACAAATGATTGGTTTGTTCTGCCTCCCATGGTGGTCGCAACTCGCAAAGTAATCGACCTTACCAACTAATGCAAATGATGACCTCGATCGCGAACAAAATCCGTCACCACCAGCTAGCAACTCCTAATTGATAGAAGAAGAACAAGACGACGACGATGACGATGACGACGCAACGAACACGAACCCATTGGCATTGTGATTTGGGACACACTTGTTGTCGGGTCGTAACCCCGGGGTCCCAATGGACCCGCTTTCCTGTAAAACAAGGCCCAACAGACGGCGCAGCGACAGCACGTGCCTGGGTCGGCCTAGATACACAATGACAAGTCAAGACCACGATCCGGTCCCCCGACCGGCACCTCCGGCCAGGAGATCTGATCGGAGGTGCGACCGGAAGGCCTAGCCATGCTGGGACCGTAGTCCGACTCCGACCCCCTTTCTCTGACCGAGAATACGACAGGACCTCTGCTCGCTGCTCTTTCCCGACCAACACGGTCGGAGACGACTGGGAACGACCGACCGGGGACGCCCGCTCGGTATGGGCCCGTGGAGCAGGCGGAGCAGATAAGTTAAGGCGCTCAAGTCAACCGCAATACCGAGGACCGTACCCTGCCATGCCCTGCGCATCCGCAGGATGTTGCCGTCGAGGCATGTCAGGCGAACACGGTAGAACCTGCCAAACGCGCCAGAGCATAAATAGTATTGTGGGCATCATTGTTTGCCATACCAGACGAACACGATAGAGCCTGCCAGACGTGTATGAGCATAAACAGTATTGTGGCCTTGTGGGCACCGTCGTTTGCCGTACCAGACGAACACTGTGCAGCCTACTAGATACAACAGAGCATGAACAGTAAGGTGGGCGATGACGACCCTCCCGTAATCGATGGCGTGGGCAACAAGACTAGACAACGCCCGTATGCACTCTCTCTTTCTCTCTAACTTATAAGGCCATCCTCTTCAACTATAAAAGGGGATGCGCTCTCTCCTACCAAAGGGGATCGAAGACTCGAAGACTCGAGGACTCGAGGACAACAGCACAACGACTCTAGAGCTCGACAGTTACATAGTCTACACACTCTCAACAGCTGATAAGCTCAGACACACAGAGCATACGCTCCGATACTTAGCGCACGTTTGAGCATCCGTCACTCTCTTCCACTCGGTTCAGAGTCCGACCGGGCCTCTAACACCCCCCTTCTCATTCCTTACTCGTTTGTAACCCCACAGCAAATTTCGAGCACCTAGGCTCAGAAATAAAGTCACCAACCGACCTTAATTGGATGTAGGGCCTGTTGCCTGAACCAGTATAAATCACGTGTCATTGAGTGCTAGGCCATATCCGATCACAACGCACAACAAAACTATAAATATTTACTTGTTGGCCATATTTCGCACTGACACTTGCCATTGCGCCGACCCACGTTTAACCACCAGCCATGGTGTGTTCAGACTTTGGTTAACCAACCGATCTGAGTAGATAGGCAGACTAGAGAGTAGAGAATACTCATGTTGGTGTTTTCGGACCACCAACGAGTAAATTTGTATTTGCGCGTCTAGCTCGGATGGTGTGCTCGGAGGACACAAGGGTTTATACTGGTTCGAGCGGAATGTCCCTACGTCTAGTTTGTTGCTGCTCGTGTTACCGGTGCTTGGTTTGCAGTAGGGGTTACAAATGGGCGAGAGAGGGAAAGAATCCCAAGTCTCTGGTGGAAGGAGTGAACAGGTGCTGAGAGCTTGATCGCTGCTCAGCCGTGTGCTCGTGTCATGCTCTTGTGTTTTTATCTCATGGTTCAGTCTCGTACGGATCTGGATCCCCCTTCATGGGGCGCCCTGCTTCCCCTTTTATAGGTGAAGGGAAAGCGCGAGTTACAGCGGAGGAAAATGAGAAGAACGAGAGAGAATAAGGCTTCCAGGATCGCTGGGTCCTTCTTCGCCTTCATGCGGGTCCCGCTGATCCTGTAGATGTCAACAGGGATGGCTCCATGTCGTGGCCCTGTTCGTCATTGGTGCCATGCGCAGGCATCATCTGCCGGTCATGGCGTTCCACTCCATCATGGCGGACGTCGTGGTGAACTGACGCGTCTGTCAGCGTTCGTACGAGGGTTAGGCAGAACAGCACCGGCACGCCCGACACTGTTCTTAATGTGAATCCTCAGGTATGGCCCGTCATGGCCACGGGTTACATCGAGGCGTGCCAGTCTCCTCCTTGGTGTCAGAGTTTTGACCCAGGCCCATACGCTTGAACCTGGAGTGGTTGACGGTGGTATGGCTCCCCGTCAGACGAGATGGAGCCCGCGTCCAAGAGATCGGGTGAGACAGAGCCCGCACCCAAGGGGTCGGGCGAGACAGAGCCCACGGCCTTGGGGTCGGGCGAGACGGAGCCCTTCAAGGGGTCGGACGAGACAGAGCCCGCGACCTTGAGCGAGACGAAAACCGCGTCCTTAGGGCCGGGCGAGACAGAGCTCGCACCCAAGGGTTGGGCGAGATGGAGCTCGCGGCCTTAGGCGAGACCCCCACGGCCTCGAGGTCAGGCGAGGCGGAGCCCGCACCCAAGGGGTCGGACGAGGCGGAGCCCCGCGGCCTTGGGGTCGGGCGAGACAGAAACCGCGTCCTTGGGGTCGGGCGAGACGGAGCCCGCACCCAAGGGGTCGGGCGAGACGGAGTCACATGGCCTTGGGCGAGACCCCGCAGCCTTGGGGTCGGGTGAGACGGAAACCGCGTCCTTGGGGTCGGGCGAGACGGTGCCCCGTGGCCTTGGGCGAGACCCATGGCCTTGTGGTCGGACGAGACCTTTTAATACGTCTTGCTCTATCCGGAGAAACCAGCGTGAACACTAACTTCCTTACTTTAGGTATCCCTATCACAACTCCACCAATCATGATGTGGTGCGTTTCGTATCGTATGGGACAGCACGTGGCTGCGCCGGTGCACGCGGGACGACGACGGAGAGATGGGTGGGAAGGACGACTCCGTAGATGCCAAAATCTGATGAGGGAACAGGCCAACTTTTTTTTTTCTTTATCCAAGTCAATGCTGCCATTGCCAACCGCCAAAATGATTAGGGCAAGGCAATTAGTGCTAATTAATTAAGCTTAGGAAATTAGTGCTAGCTAGTAGTATAATGCTTGGCTTGGCTGGTGCATTAAATTTGGCTGAAAACAATGTTCTGGCTGAATTGTCGTGAGAGAAAAATATGGTTACGGCTGAAAAAACAAGCTGAATAGTGTTGTTTTCTGGGTAAGCCGAACGGGGCATTTAAGTATGCTCATCACATGCATGTAGTGATGTAGCTAGTAGTAGCTTCTTCCACCTGCCGTGTTCGTATTCAGGAAGAACGAGACGTACAGTACGATGGAGCGACCTCGTAGACACGACGCATGCATGCATATGCAGGTCTCGCTGGATTCCTGGCCGCCCAAACCGCAAGAGGCTCTGACACGCCCGACCTGCTGTAGATCTGTTGCAGTTGCAGCTGAAGCTAGCCAAGGGGGACACTGTTGGTCAACTGGCGGTTTTCGGAGCAAGGCGGCCGGGCTGTTGCTGGTTGGCAAAACGCTCTGGAGATCGGCAACGCTTCGTTTGACTGAATATTTCAGTTCAGGTGACGGTAGATTTGCGGTAGTCTTGCATCCATTTTCCCTTCGCTAGATCTGACTGAGCCGCCGTCAGAAAAGCAACGAGTTTTGAATAACTTTTGCACATCCACAGACTGACCCAAAAGCCAGCATTTTGTCCAAGATGGCAATGGCATGGCGCGAGAAATCTATCCAGCGTCTCCAACACGTCAACTAGGAGAGAGCACCGTTAGTTCTCGTTCAGAAGTTAACTTTACAAAACATACATAGGGGTTTATATCTATTCCGTCCGTTCGTTCTAAGACTTATCCAAGTTTGGTTAAGTTTTTTTTCTAAAAAAATACGGAGTATATATTAACATTTAAAATTTGAAATAAATGCAAGATGTTAATATATTTTATTTGACTAGTTTGATATTTTAGGCACTCTCAAATTTAAAGCTCCGGAGATAGGCAGAGGCACTTTGTCTGGCTGAATATTTTAGCTCAGTTGACCATAGATTTGTACTTCCTTCATTCCAAATTATAAGATGGTTTTGACTTTTTTAGATGTATAATTTTTACTATACACTTAGATATATACTATGTCTAGATACATAGTAAAACCGATAAATCTAGAGAGTCAAAATATCTTATAATTTAAAACAGAGAAAGTAGTGGTTTTGGATCCATTTTTCATGGATTTTAGCGAGTGACCGAAAGCAACAAGTTTTGGGTACCTTTTGTGCATTCACATACTGACCTAAAGCTAGCATTTTGTTCGAGATTGCAAGGTCACAACGCGCAAGAAATATATCGAGTGTCTTTAGCTAGTGGCGGATTAAAAAAATTAAGGACCCAGAAGATTATGACTACATAAAATATTTATTTTGAAAAATGTGTTCCTTTTTTTAAATAAATTCCCTTTGTGCTTAGCCGAGCCTAGGTGTTGATCAAAGGTCGTCGTGCGGTGGATCCACTACCGTTTCCAACACAAACATGGGCAGCTCTTGTTGTTCTATGTAGTAGAAAATGAGGCAATTTAGGATGTCTCTAGTGGTAAAGTCACTATCTATAAGAAACATACACATCAACCGAAGATATAGACAACATATCCAATGGATAAATTGTAACTCGTTCTTGAAAGTTAACATGGGTCCACATGTCATAGAGCTTCATTAATTACTTCTTTAATACTAAAATAAGAGATTTTCAGTTATCCTAAGTCAAACCATTTTGAGTTTGACCAAGTTTGTATAAAAAGAACAATAATATTCACTATGAAATGTATTTTCATGATTTATGATTTTGATATAGTAGACATTAATAATCTTCTCTATAAATCTGATTAAATTTAGGACATTATTATCCTCTCTGGGTTTGAAAGATGAAAGGACTGACGAAATCATGCCTAAAAAGAAGGGAGAGAGAAGAGCTTTCTTGACCAGTTAAAAATCATGCCTAAGAAGATGGAGAGAGAAGAGCTTTCTTGACCGGTTAAACTAATCGACAGTTTGCTTGAATCGGCAGGGAGAAATTCACCAAAAAAAAAAACTAAAGTGGGACCCACCCGAGAAAGAGCCTAAGCTGGGGCGGTGGGGCCCATCGCTCTCCTGCCTTTAAAACCCCCTCGATGGGCGCGGCAGAGCTCCACCAGACCACCACACCATCAAAACAAACTCGTTGAGAGCGCCTCAAAACCAGCAGAAAATTTCCCCAGATCGTCCCCAGCACAAAGAAGAAGAGCAGATGGAGCAGTCCGGCGCCAAGAAGTCGAACAAGATCACCGAGATCGTGCGGATGCAGCAGATGCTGAAGAAGTGGCGCAAGCTCTCGGTCACCCCCAAGGAGCCAAGCTCGCCCACCGCCGGCGGCGGGGGCAATGCCGGCGAGAGCAAGGCCAAGAAGTTCCTGAAGCGGACGCTTTCCTTGACGGACGGTCCGCCCTCGGGCTCCCCTCCACCGCCGCCCAAGGGCCACCTCGCCGTGTGCGTGGGCTCCGCGATGCAGAGGTTCGTGATCCCGATGGAGTACCTGAAGCACCGCGCCTTCGCGGCGCTGCTGCGGGAGGCCGAGGAGGAGTTCGGCTTCCAGCAGGAGGGCGTGCTCCGCATCCCCTGCGAGGTCCCCGTCTTCGAGTCCATCCTCAAGGCCGTCGAGAAGAACAAGAAGGACGCCGCCTTCTGTTACTGCAGCGTCGAGTACGTCGCCGACGAGGTCGGACGTGGCACTCCCAACAACCCGCTCTGCAGATAGGTGGAGCTCAAGAACAAAACAAAAAGGAATATTTTCTTCCTCTTTTTTTCCTTGTTCTTTGTAACGTGGTGTGGTGTGGGATGAATCCATAGTATCTCCCCCCGCGGATTAGAATTACTGCCTGATTTCTATCTCTGCTGAACTGAGCTGATCTGGACTGGGTAATGCAGCCCTCAATGGTTGCAACGAATCATGGAAAAAATGATGTGGAAACGAAGGGTTTTCTGTGTTCTATTGAAAGGCAATGAGGAGGAGCTACCTCTAAACTGAAAGATTCGATTTTTAAAAAAAACTTTCCGTTTGTCCTTTGTCATCCTTGATTTGCAGTAATTGCTGTTCTATCTTTATGTAGTACTTTTTTTTAGAAAGGCTCTTTATGTAGTACATCACTAGTTGTTTATAAAGAATCTTGACTAGTTGGGCATACTATAAAATATGATGTATATTATGTACTTCATCAGTACATTTATGTAGTACTGATATTGTAATGAAATGGTTGCTACTTTAAAATTAATTTGTGCATAGTTTGATGGACTCTGGAATATCAGTTGTTGTTTAAAGTGATAACCGATTGTTGCTGTTTTTTTGTTCGGATGAGAGCTTTTGACTACTGTACTTCACATGAAGGCAAAGTATGAGATATGCATCAGTCAAGACTTACCTGAGCGGAGAAATGATCAATAGCTCTGATACTGGTATGCTGCAAATTTGCAGCAAGTTGTTTGATGTAGAAACGCAGCTTTTGAATTCCTGAAGCATTGTGCTGATAACTGATGTGTACATGTTCCCATGAAACCATGACACAATTAGTATGTTTTCTGAGAAGGGTATGAACACCGAGGTTGCATGAGATTTCATCTCCTCTCTACTAAACCTATTCAATCTCCATATTCCTGATGAATGCATATTTGTTTTTTCAGGATTTCAATCTATTTCTAAAGAAATTCTTGAAAAGATTGAATTCATCCATTTGCTGCTAGAATCCACTGTCGCTATGACGGACTTAATTCCAATAGCACATAGGGGATGACAAAGCTTAATTCTTTCCATCCCTTGTGTACCATTGTCATCTATACAATTTGACGTCAGTGGCATTGGCATAGAGGAGAAAGAAAATTGTGGCTAAGAGATGAGAACTTTTCCATTGGTAACCAAGGAATGGTGGATAAGAAATTATCTCAAGATGATTGTCACAATATCTTCACTTTGAAAATGGAAAAAAAACTTTGTAAGCACAAGAGATCTGAGAAAAATCACTCTTGTCAAAGTATGATGGTTTTTTCTTTCTCCAGAACACTCAGGAGATCTGAGTTTGATGTTTCTTGGACCTTCTTTTGTTTCATTTTGCTGTTTTATTTTCTCCTTTTCTTAGTGGTGATACTAGTTATCTAATGGTCTATTCCTACTTATCCTTGAGAGTTCTGTGCTAATTCTGCACCTTTTCAGGTCAATGTTTAGTTTTTGTTCGCTGTTTTACTCCTTTCTCGTTGGCTTGAACCCAAAGGAAAAGCGGTCCTTTTTCTAAATGAAAAGGAACGGCCCAATGATTTCATCTGTCATCTTACTAGTGCATTTTTCCCATTAAACGTGGCGAGAAAATTAGTCCTTCAAATTATGAAGAGATCTCTATGTTACTCCAAGGAAAGCACTCCACCTTCAAGCTTCTGATCGCTTCTCGTCCTTATATCTTGGCCTCTCAAAAAGGTCCATCCATCAGCTGGTCCAACAATTCATCTCGATAAGGTGCGGCTTCGCCTCCCAATGCAAGCGCATGCAGTACCTCACCTCACTGGAGGTCTACTACGCCTAGTCGCCTACGTTGAAATTCGGGTTAGAAGCACAAGGTCGTTCGCCCCGAGGAACGTAGATGCCGCGATCCCCTGAAGTCCAACCCAATTATATGCAGCTTCTATATTTTGAAAGCTTCAGTCCAACTCAATCATCCAGTGTATATGTTATACGAAATTGTGAACAGATGAGCCGTTTGTCAAAAACTTGCCGCAAATTCTTCGCACATGCTTCTCAATGAACAAGAGGATTTCGCCTCCGAAAGGAATGACTTGTGCCGGGTCAATTATCTATCATTTGTCCAGACTGAAAGGTGAAGCTGTCAAAGATTTCTGAACCATTCAGATTTGCGACTCAATCGCACTGTGAAATTTCCTCATTTACCTGTCTTTAACCACCGCCATCTTCGACCGTTACACACCTGGGAAGTGGAAACTAGTTGGATTTCATGCCGATCCCCATGAGCCTTTCGAAACTGCAAGAACCGGCCATGTGAGCGCGGGCGAGCATGTGCTTGGCACGTTGCGAAGTGCCAAGCAAGCAACGGAGAGCGTCCCCGTAGGTTGGGGGGCAGGCAGACTTGTGTTTATTATGGCCATGGATGATGGGTCGCCAGCCAAGCCTAGCCATTGCCCAGCCCAGGTACTGCAAGGACGTACCTGCAGGTGCGGCTCCAGTACTTGCATATGCATTGCGTCTGCGTTGGATCCCACGGATCCATTGAATCGCATTTACCAAGGCGCGCAGTGCAGTGCAGCACACACATTGCATCCATCCGCAAACTACCAGTGGTTGCCGGCTGCCGCTGCTTGTTTTTCGGCAGTCGGGTCGCCGCATGTGGGATTCACCGTTCACGCGACTGTCGATGAGGAGAACCGGCCGGGCCGGCCTATGCAATCATAGACAATAGGATAGTACTACTGAGTTATCTGTTCTAGCTGTCGCTGCCTGAATATTGCAGATGATAGGGAAATTTTTCGCTAACGGGATTGAACCCGTGATAGGGAAATAAGAGCAGCATTGCTCGGCACAACAAAGATGATGAGAAAGTGTGTCCGTTTTCTTGTGCAGAGAAAAGTATGAAATGTGAAAACAAAGTTTGAATTGTGAGATGTAACCGACGTGTGAAACAGACGTCCTGTTCTTTTCGCTGTCGCGGTTGCAAAAAAATCCAACAGAGTTGGAGCTGGAATGAAAGTAAAGGAAGCAATAATTTGCTGCCATATGGTTTATCATGGAGCTAAAGAAGTATTACTGAATGGACCACGAAGGAAGCTTGAGTCAACTTTGCATCTTCACTTATCGGTATAAGATTTTTTTTGGAAGGAATATCAGTACATGTTTGAATTCTGAAGAAATTCAAAGCTAGAAAGTTAGACCGAGCATTTGGTTGTATTCTGCAGCTGTTGATAATTAATTCAAGGCAAAGAATGGTGGATCACCATCTTCAGTTGTCAGGCAAATGATCGTCATGTTTCGTCTGTCTGAAAAGAAGTTTCTTGTTGTAGCGTGACATTGCAAACAAAGGGTGGACCACAGCAAGCTGCCAGCAACAAACAACCACCCTGCTCAGTCAGTGCACCTGGCCTACTGACAGTTATTCATCTGAAAGTCTGAAACCATACGTCGGATTGGAATGGTTTCATGTTCAGCAAACTGCAAACATCAGAGCGTGAACGAAATGATGTTGCCATGCAGGCGCATGTGGCAAGGCACCTCGATATGAAGGCAACATACAACTCGCATTACTTGCTCTGCCCTACGGATGGATGGCCAGAGAGATCTTGTTCATGTGCAGCTGTTTGCAACTGTCGATAACACAGGAGCATCAGAAGCTTATGCAAAGCTGTTGTCATTCATTTGCACGTGACGGGATATGGAGAAGGATTTTGCTCGTGTTTTGGTTCCAGCTCGTGTCGGAGGTATGTGTGTCTGAGTTGCCGCTTGCAGAACCAAGATCGGCAGCTGAAGAGGGAGAGATTACAAACGAAGGCACACAAGGTTCTACCAAAGAAAGAAGATATGGGATGCACATGACCTAAACCCTATAACACGTTTTGTGCCCAAGTTTCATGTGTGAAAAGGAACAAGAAGAAGAAGGCTTGATCCCGATACTAATCATGTGAGATTCTGAGAGGGTATCAAAGGTTTCAGAACACGTTCGGTATGGTATGCCTGCTATGTCTCTGGAAATAGAATAGAAGTATTGATTACGACCGCAGTTTCCATAGTTGCTTTGTTTTATTTTCGATACCAACGACTTCCAAGATAGAAAGAAGCACAAGCCACAAGGTGACAAGCACACGTCGCCTAATACTGATATCATTCATGTGACAACATCCTAGCGCATGTTTTCTGCATCTTGCTGTCGTAGGGATGCCTCAACCCTGTAGCCTAAGCTTTTAGATATGGATCTGTGTACAACCGGGCTTCACACGATATGCTATCAGAATCACCACTTCAGACTGACTGAACAACCAAGACGGATGAATCTGTTGGAATTAAGTGATCTCCAGCTCGAGCCATTACAAAGGGGTACGGGGTCAAAGACCGTTTCCCCTGGCCGAGTTAGTTGGTGGACCGTATTCCCTGACCGAGTTAGTCGGTGGAAACTCCATACGCGCGACAATCGGTAGCGCCCAAACCAACTAATGGTTGCGGCCCCGAGTCGAGCAGCGCCATATTAAAAGGGGTGGCCCGGCTTCTCCTTTTGCCAACGCACAACTGAGAAACAGACCACACGACATTTTCTTTTTTCGATCCTAAGAGGGCATTGGATCGACCCGAAGGCCGCCGCCCTTCTTCCCCGACTCCGGCACCGGCCAAAGTGATTGGTCAGTGCCGCTGGCGTCCTGAAGGTCGACGCTACACCACCAAACAACACCGTCCTCGTCCTCACATCCCTACTCCACCGATGGCGAAACCCCATGGTTTGTGTTTCATGATCATGACGTGATCTTTTGACTAGGCTAGATCATCATTTGTGTTGATCTTGATCTTATATTGTGGCATCAAAGCTAGGTTAGTCTAGTCTTTGATCCATCATTTTCGGATCTGCCTCGGTTTGGATAATTAGAGGTCGGTTTTGATCAAATCACGCCCTAATTACTTATTGTTAATGATGATCACCCATAATGATGCATGATTAGGCCTTAATTGATCGTGTTTATGAGTTTTATGTCTCTGATCTACGCCTACAATGCTCGGGTAGATCTAATTTCATCATGTTTAGGGCTAATTGTTTTCGGGTAATGAGTTTATGTTTCTGATTAACAAGGATTTGCCATGAATTAGGCCTAATGTGTCCTTTGTTAATGTTAATTTGATGCAAATAGGGGCTAGGGTTTTGGATCAAGCAATCAGAAGGATGGGATGAGCGAATCAGTTCAAATCGCGATGAAATCCCCAAATACCGAAACCCTAGATGAAGTTTCTCCCCAAATTATCATGAACTCGAACCCTAATTTCTTGGTTTGAGGTCCAGATGACTCACCTTGGCCTGGGGTTGCCGTTGCCCTCAAGTTTGACACGGAAGCGCCATTAGAACGTCAAGGGGAGGGCCGCCACCACTACCGCGCGGCCTGGCCGCCTCGGCCTGAGGGTGAACCCGTGCGCCAACACTGCGACAGGGCCGCGCGCCGCCATATAGCCGCACTGCTGTGTCGCTGTCGAGCCGCCACCGTTGCATCACGCCTCCACGTGTTGGCGTGCTCGAGGTCGTGGGTTTCCCGCCGCCCCGCCGCGCGTGTCGCCCTGAGGGAACCGGCTGGGAGCCGCTCGATGACGACGCGTGCTGCCGCGGCTGCGCGCGTGCTCCGGCGAGTGGGCTAGGGACGACCCCACCGTCTTCCGCTGTGCCGCCGTCGCCTAAGCTCACCACGCGTACGCTGCAGGCACCGCCGTCGCCCTCTCGTTCTGTTGGCTGGCTGCAAGAGAAATTCGGGGGAGGAGAAACAGAAATGAGCCTAGGGTTTGGCTAATTTCTGGTTTTGTTCCAAGGGCATGCAATAGTGACCGTACGATTCAGATCGACGCCTCAGGATGCTCAGGCAATTAGTTGGGTGTGGCAGAACCGCCCGAAATAGCACGCTTACGGAGGTGCTCGTCTTCCACCAGACACTAAGCACCCCAAAAACAGGCTACAGCGAGCGGTATCCGTCGGGCACACCCCAAGGGAGAACCCAAAAGATCCACATTTCTCTCAAGGATCCAATAATAAGAATGAGTTACAATACAGGTCCATTTCATACATCAGAAGTTCTTAAAAAGTACATTATTACATTACCAAATGTCAGAGTGCGGAATGATAAACAGCGGAATTTAAATAAACATCTAGCGATAAAACGAGGATTCGTCTGAGCCTACCAGAAGAATCCTCCACACAAAGGTACTGCTCATGCATCACCTGCAACAAGGGTAAATAAACCCTGAGTACACAATGTACTCGCAAGACTTATCCGACTAGTGGGAATAATTTTTCGACTCCAAGGAATATGATAAGCTTTATAGTTTGCTGGTTTTCTTTTAGTAGAAAGCAATACTAATAGTGAGTCCTTATTTATGTTATTATTATCAACCACATTAAGTTATTATCTATCCAGTCTATATAAGCGTCTGTTCTACTTTCAAGCAAGAGTTGAGCAATCAGTTCCATTTTATCACCTTTCATCTTTCAGTTCTTATTACGGTGCTAGACCGTAGACAAGCCGTACCAGATTTCCCGGTGATTCGTGAGCCAATGTGCCCAGCTGGGTGCCTCAAAAACACACGCCCCGCTTGTACCCCAGGCACAAGCCGGACTAACCCATCACCCTCCTGTCCTGGGTGTCCAGGTCTCCATCCAAACTTAGACTCCAAGCCCCCACTCCTGAGTCCTGGACTCAGTGTGGTGCAAGGACCTCCACCACCCCGCCTCCAATCAGTCGGTCCAGAAAAGAGCCAGATCCACGACAAGAGAGCAACGAGTCTTCCCTACGCCCATACACAAGTATGTGCTCGAGACAATAGATCTGTGACTTGCCTAGAGATTTATTCAACGACCGGTCCTTAATCGACACAGATAGAAAAAAGTGTAACCGAGCTATGTCCTGTTGGCCGCAGGACACAACCCTTTACACCCACCAATACCCCAAACCACATCCCTGCCCGATCACCATTTATCTTTACACAGTTTATCATGAGTGATCATATTTATCATCTACTTGTGAGTAACGACAGGTTACCCACATTACCGATATCCTGAGCATAGCAGCTACTCGACCTGTAGTAGTAGGACTCATAGGTAGATATATTTATGCATGTGGTTTTCATAAAATTCCTGTAACTTAAATGCACATTATATATATATATATATATATATATTCAGTGATCATAAAATAGGGTTATTGAAAGCTCTAGTTTGGTTTTGGTTAATTGATGAAACCCTAAGTGCTAACCTAGTTTATCAAGATGATTATGAGATAGGTAGCACCACTCCAAGTGATGAAGCAATGACGAAGATCATGACAATGGTGATAGCATGTTGATGATCAAATGCTTGAACTTGGAAAAGAAGAAAGAGAAAAACAAAAGGCTCAAGGCAAAGGTATAAAATGTAGGAGCCATTTTATTTTAGTGATCAAGACACTTAGTGAGTGTGATCACATTTAGGATAGATAACCGTACTATTAAGAGGAGTGTAACTCGTATCGAAATACGGTTATCAAAGTGCCACTAGATACTCTAACTCATTGCATATGCATTTAGGATCTAGTGGAGTGCTAACACCCTTGAAAATATTTGTGAAAATATGCTAACATATGTGCACAAGGTGTTTGCAGGGTTGAGATGGGTTTGTGAAAATATTTGTGAAAATATGCTAACATCGACGCTTTTGGAAAAATGAAATGTCTATTTTCTATTACGCCGGATGCAAAATTCTTGGTGGTTGGCACATTTGAGCAAGGGTGAAGAAGTTAAAGTTGAAATAGAGTTGGTCGAAATGATGCTGGCGTCGGTCTATTGACCGGAATATTTGAGTCACTCAATGACCGGACGCTGAAAAGGCTGCGTCCGGTCGTATCGAGCAACCTGATGGGAAGGTTGAGCACCGGACGCTGGTCTGCGTTCGGTCAAGGTGGGACGGGACGCGTCCGGTCGAAGAAATACGCCTCGGGAGCTTATTGAAACGACCGGATTGGGGCTTCAACGTCCCGGCCGGGTTTTTTTGAGCGTCCGGTCAGCTTCGTAGCCGTTGAAATCTGACGAACAGCGTTTGAAGCTGGTGACGCGTGGCGTCCATCGGGCGACCGGACGCTGAGGGCCAGCGTCCGGTCGGCATGACCGAAGCGTCCGGTCAGAGCGTGTTTTGCCCAGTGAAGGGGTACAACGGCTCTATTTGATGGGGGCTCTATTTATAGCCCCATGGCCGGCTCAAGGGTTCTCTCTTGCATATTTTCATTGACATAGCAACCTTGTGAGCTTAGCCAAAGCCCTCACACTCATCTCCATCATTGATCCATCATCATTGTGAGATTGGGAGAGAATCTAAGTGCATTGCTTGAGTGATTGCATCTAGTGGCACTTGGTATTCGTGTTGCGCTGCGGATTTCGCTTGTTTCTCTTGGTGGTTGCCACCACCTAGACGGTTGGAGCAGCGGTGAAGGATCGGCACGAGTTGGTGATTGTTCGTGGCTGCCTTCGGTGATTGTGAGGGGAGTTGTACCTTCCCCGGCGGAGCGCCGAAAGGTAACTCTAGTAAAGTGCTCGTGTCATTGAGTTACCTCACTTGTGGGTCGGTTCTTGTGGTGTCCTATCGTGTGGACGAGGTTTGTCAAACACCTCTTAGCCGCCGAACCACCAAGTGTTGGTCGACACAACGGGGACTAGCGTGTTGGCAAGCACGTAAACCTCGGGAGAAAAATCAGTTGTCTCTTGTCATTTGCTTTCTCCCGGTGATTGGCTATATATTCATCGTGTAATTGGTTCACTCCACGACCCGACGGTATAATCGTCTCACTTCCTCATTTACATTTCCGCAAACTAGATATAGCAAGCTCTTTAGTGTAATTAGAATTGAGAGCTTGCCTTGTGCTTTAAACATATCTAGTGGAGCTCTTTAGTGTAGCATTTGTGAGAGCTCTTAGTGAGTAGTGGTCAAGTAGATTGTGTGCAAATAGATCATTGCAACTAGAATTGTTGGATAGGTGGCTTGCAACCCTTGTAAAGCTAGAGCAAGTTTGCATTTCGCTATTTGTCTTACTAATCAAATTGCTCTAGTTGATTTGTAGTTTTTAAATAGGCTATTCACCCCCCCTCTAGCCATATTAGGACCTTTCAGTTATGCACCGGGGCTTTCCTTGGGCAGGCGACGGGTCAGTAAGGTCAGCACCAAATGGCTCGGGGCTCCTTTCTGCACGAGGATCTCCTCCTCGTACTACTCAATGACTTCGTCGTACTCATGTTCGTCGACGGGCATGAATTCTACCAGCTCATGATCTACATGCATGAAATGATAATGCAATACTTAGTAATCTAGCAACAACAGCTCTTAAAATAAAGTACCTCTATCTAACTACTACGCTAGTGCTACCGAACATGGTACTAGGTTATCTATTGCTACCAATAACAAGTATGAAGTATGGCGTTCATTATTATAGCAACTACAGATATCCTATCTCCTAATGTTGATTTACGCTATGTCGACGAAATATGGTCGGCAGTCCACCGAGGGGGGTGCCCGTGGTGGTAGATTAAGCAGGAGGATCGGGAACCAGATAGCTACGCGATTTACTTATCGTAATACCCTACGTGTCTTTGGTGTATTGTATTGAGATGTAAATTTGATTAACCTAAATACATCTCTAGGGGACCCTTGTCTCTCCTTATATCTAGAAGAGACAAGGTTACAAGTAAAGTATCCAATTTGGTACTATTACAATATCTAGTACAACTTGTAATCTTGATATGCACGCCTCGATCTTACGGGCCCAAGCCACCTCGGATGATGCGCCCATATACCATGGTATTATCCCCCCCAGCCTAGTCCCCGAAGCGCCATGTATTACGATGCGACACGCTGTTTCAACCTTCTCCGAACAGTGAGGCTTGAGTTCTTGACATCTCCGACCACCGTTGTCCCCGGAGAAGTAGGTTGTCCGAAGAATGTATGGTGCTCTTAAGAAGAAAGAAAAAGATTTCCGTCCTGGGAAGTGTGCCCACTTGTATTTCTGAAAAGAAATGTAAGTGCGTCTTGAAGCGTAGCGTCCTTGATCATCAGAGGCATAGTGGTCGAAAAACAAGCACATTCACAAGGTGAAGTGTGCCCACAATTCCCCGAGCCGGTAGTAGGTGAAACGTGGTGCCGTGGTCCGATTAAGTTGAGAATCCAAATCACGAGATGCACGGCAGTGCATCGCATCGATGTAGTCCCCGAGCTTCGGAAGGCGAGGTATGAGCCTTGTAGCAAGGTCTAAGTGCGTGAAAAAATATCCCAACTGTATGCGAGTTGCCAGTCGCATGTAGCCGAGACGCAAAGTCCCCGAGCCGTGGTCGGAGAGTGGTCGAGGCAGTCCCCGTGCGTAGGTCGAGAAACAAGCAACGAAGTCCTAAAGCTGTGGTCGGAGAGTGATCGAGGCAATCCCCGAGCATAGGTCGAGGCGCGAGCGACGAAGTCCCCGAGCCAAGGTCGGAGAGTGATCGAGGCAGTCCCCGAGCACGGAGTGGTCTGGCCAGAAGTCCCAGAGCACGGAGTGGTCTGGCGAGTCCCCGAGGGTCCTAGAGCACGGAGTGGTCTGGCGAGTCCCCGAGGGTCCTAGAGCACGGAGTGGTCTGGCGAGTCCCCGAGCACAAGGGTGGTCTGGCCAGAGTCCTCGAGCACCGTAGTTGTCTTGGCGAGCCCCGAAGCATGAGCTCGTTGACCGAACTATGTTCCTGAAAAATAAACACGGAGAGCGGTAGTACATGATGATGTACGAAATATATTGACCTCTCCGTAGGAGGTGAAGTAAACACTTGGTGTTCGGTTGGCGATGAATTATACTTGGTGTAATATTCGAAAAATAACATTAGCTGTTTTTAGCCCTTTTGTTATGTAGTGGCGTAGCGCGATGTATTAACTCGTCTCTGAAAATGCGCCAGATACGGGCTGACCAACATCTCATAACGCGAGAAGCAGAACGCTGCCGTGTAGAGTGCCGTGTTACCTGGGGAGCGATCGCCGACTACCAGAAGCGCAGAGGGCGGACTCTCATGCACGCGTGGGGTGGAGCCGAGACAGTCTGACTACGGGATTCTCAAGGGGAAGGAAAACGTGTCGGCGAACCATTGTAAAAACTTATACATGTTTTGGATTGTATGTATGGAGAAAATTCGACGCGGAGCGCACCCTAAGGGTGGTCGGCGGAGGTGTACGATGATCAAGAAATTTTCAATTAAAAATAATACTTAGCTTTATTGACGGCCGGTGGGTGTAGTCGGCGTGTTGCGATGTTCGAGAGATGGCTTGACGTGTCGTTGGCGATGAAGTTATCGGTCTCGAGCTTTTCGACTGTCGTCATGACCGTGGGGTCGCGATTGTCGAAGGCGCCGTTCTTCGCGGGCGATCATCATTGCGACGTAGTCTTGTGGTCGAGGTGGTCGGAGCTCGGCGGAGCTGCGCCGGGACGTGGTCGACGTGGTCGGAGCTCTCGCGGAGCTGCTTCGTGATGTGGTCGACGTGGTCGTGGTCGGGTCGACACGGGTTCGGAGAGCTCGGCGGAGCCGCCGGACGGGTCGACGTGGTCGTGGTGGTCGACGCGTGGCTCGCTAGACGGCTCGGTCGGCTCACTTGAAGGCTCGCCGAGACTTGCCGTGACAGCTTCGGATGGTTTGCTTGATGGATCGGCGTGGTCGGACGGCCGCTTCCTTCTATATAGATGTATATACGTATATACAAGCTACATATGTTGTTGGCTTTTGCGTGGCTTCTCTAGATCATGCACGTCTTCTATTGATCGAGTCTTCACTCTTGAGGCTATCGGACACAGGGCATCATGCATGTAGGCATGCAAAGGTGGCTTGATTGGATCTTATCGTAACGACCGCAAGTGCAATCGGAGTCCCGACAAAATAATCATCATACGCACATGTAGATATCTAGACACGTATATCGTAGAATATTAATTTAAAGATTAAATAATTGACTTAGCTTATGTGAAGTCAAGGCATCACCGATCGGCCGTTGATGAGAATCTCTCCATGGACGCATGCGTACATGCACCACCAATCAAATATCTTGGACCAAATATCTTTGATGAATTAAATCGACTTGCATATGTATGCGCAGGTACGCTGCGTATGCAAGCAACTAGCCATCGAAGGATCATGAACGTGGTCGTGGAGTTTGCTTGCTTGACGCGACGCCGATGCTTGTATGTCTTGATCGTCGGACTTTGATCTAGTTCGATGCTAGACCAAAACTCACGGAAGTGTGTCGAGATGAACACAGAGTTGTAGTCGACTTGTTCCAAATCGATGACGATCACCAAGAAGCAAGTTGCCGCGAGGTCACGTCGTGTCGCCGCGGACGATGTTGATGAGAAAATCGCCATCCGATTCGCGGAAGATCAAGACGCACAACCCTAAAAGGGCCCCTACACCGCGCCGCCACCGTCGATTTAAATATGGTCGGCAGTCCACCGAGGGGGGTGCCCGTGGTGGTAGATTATCGGTAGGATGCGTGTGATCAGGAACCAGATGGTGACACAAGGCGCAGAGACGGCGATTTAGACAGGTTCGGGCCATCTGGTCGACGTAATACCCTACGTCCTGTGTCTTTGGTGTATTGTATTGAGATGTATACTGATTAACCTATTTGGGTCTGTCCTCTAGGGGACCCTTGTCTCTCCTTATATACTCCGAAGAGACAAGGTTACAAGTAAAGTATCCAATTTGGTACTATTATAATATCTAGTATAACTTGTAATCTTGATATGCACGCCTCGATCTTACGGGCCAGGCCACCTCGGATGATGCGGCCCATGTACCATCTTGTGGTACCCGGGGGTATATCCCCCACACGCTATATACAATAAAGCAAGGATAATAGCTACTCTACTTATCAATGTACTCTAGGGCTACAAAATTTATAACAAATACATAATAATCTAGTGAGCCCACTGTAAAATTTTCATAGCCATATCTACCACCAATCTACCCCAAAAATCCCTATAATTATTAATCCAGATAATATTAAGCTCTCTAGTTTGAATTTATGAACCTACCATCGTCCTAGCTAACTGTAATCTCACTGTACTAACAAGTAGATGGTATTTTTGCGAACCTAACAAAACTAGTCTCACTATTTTTGGACAACTACACAATTTACTACAATTTATCAAAATTCAGCTATAAATTAAATTGAATAAACGTTTGTAGTTCACTGGATAATGGAAACATGAATTTCTACCACGTGCCCCTCGAGCGACGGCTCGGCCCACCCCGGTGTCCCGCCCGCACGCAGACGCAGCGACTGGTGTGGCCCACCTCAGTGGCGCGCGGCGTGGCCCATCTCAGGCGGCCCACAGTGGAGCCACACGCGGTGGCTCATTAGCGAAAAAGCCCCCGTTCTCTACCTTATTCGCACAACCCACTAGAATACTATTTTACCGAGTCACGGAGTTTGCATCTAGGACCCTAGTTCTATTTGAATTCACGTTTTACGAAGTCCCTGGCCGGACTAACAGGGCCGCGGCCTCGCTGGCCAAACGCCGGCGAGCACCGACCTCTCCGGCACACACCAGCACCCCCATGAGCAGCTATGTACCATGCGCGACCGATTGAGGTAACAAATGCACAGAACGGCGCACCACGCAGGCGTGGCCACGTGCCGCGGCGGGGTCTGGCCGCGGCAGCCCGACACCGACGCAACCACCTACCCGAACACCTCTACTGCTACTCGGTGATCATCAGCAGTCTAAAAGTAACCACCTCGAAGCCCTAATTGAATAGCTATTGCGCCCAACTGAGCTGGCCACAGGAGCGGCATCAAAACCAGTTCACCGACGGCTGCCCCCACGCTCCGGCGAGCCTCGGCCCTAATTGAGTCAACCAGCTACTCAAGAAGCAAGAGGACCTCACCAGCGATGCGATGGACGGGCTAGGCGGAGTTGCGAGTAACTGCAATGGCCTGGCCACGCACGCGGGGAGGTTCTGGTTCACGCCGGCCGTGGAGAAGATGTTCTGGGCGACCTGCTGCACCGTCGGCGGGGCCACTGCACGAGCGAGGCAAATGAGTCGAGGAGAGGCAACAGCCGTGCTCGATTGAAACAAAAGAGCAAGGAGCAGTGCCCCGGGCCAAGAACTCGTCTCGCCAGCCATGGCAGACCGCCGAGGGGAAAACTCTCCCCATTACCTCACCGAAGGAAGGGAAGCCCGTCGAATTGTCTCCAATTGGAAGCTAACTACTCTGGCTATTAGGGCGCACGGTGAATTGGAAAGGGATGGACGGTACACGACCAATTTGAGGGACGACGTTCGGCTTAGAGGCGACAATGGTGACAGTGAAAGCTTAAATCAGTGCTCGACAACGTACTACCGCCCTGGGCAAGTTAGGCCCGACGCTGTCCTCCCACTCGTCCTCCGAACATGGCAAATGCGAGAGCGGACAGGCTCCTGGAGTTAGGCCTTGAAGCGGCGCGGCCGGCCGATGACTTTCTAGATGATGCGACAGGCAGGCATGGCGTGTACACGTGCGCAACCATGAAGACAAGGGCCGGTGGGGCCAACCCATGCGTGCGTGGTCGCAATGTCAATGAGAGCAGTGGATGTGCAGGCGGTGCGTGTGAGCATGCTCGGGCGAGTGGCGACACCGGTTCAGATGGCCGAACACGACGGCAGACGTGATGGTGAGCAGTGGCGCTGGCGGACGTGCTGGGATGGCGGAACCTCCAGACCCACCAGGCCCTAGTGCGCGCGCGTGTGAGCAAGTCGCAAGCCAGGCGCGCAACAGCGGCGATGACAGGGCGGCAGTGACGGTTGGATAGCTAGCGCGCTGCGACGGTGGGTGGCAGTGGCGACAGGGCATGTGCGGCGTGCGCGAGCCGTGCCAAAGCATGGTGGCAGGAGGTCGTGGCCAGCAGCGTAGGGAGCCACGTGCGTGGACGTGGCTGCACAGGCGCAACGGTGTCGACACGGCCGACGTGGTAGCGCTCGCTGGGTGGCCAGCAGCGGAGCCAGGCCGAGCAGGGGCGGTGACCGCGGCCAGCGCTGGCTTCGCTCAAAAATATGTGACTCGCACACTTTTTAAAGCTATTGAAAAATCCTACCCGATGGTCCAAACATCAAACCAATTCTTCTATACTCAAGAGGGTACGTAGAGCTATCGACCTAAGCCACGACATCCCGTCACTTCTTAAGCAGATTGCTCTACAAAAATTGCCGAACATGGCTTCGTCGACCCATTTACAGACTTATGCGGAAATGGCTAAACCTCGAACGGTTTCACGTCGAATTCCAATTCCTACCTACTTGATATACTAGCTAGCGAACCTCGTCCTCGACCGCACATATTTCATTGTCGCCTACGAAGTTCGGGCTACCCATTTTACTACGTTCCGCCGATGCGTTTCGTAGCATTTCCGTCCGATAAAAATTCATTTAGAATCCTAAGTGATAATACGAGACACGAAATATAACCTTCGTTTCATGATTCAACTGAATGTTTCAAGCTCGAATATTGATTTATACTCTATATTACACCCATGTATAAACAAGTATGATGCTCATACAGTGTTTTAGCAAAAACTGTATAATGTAACACTGAGAGTGTTACATTGGGCCTGCGGGACACACGGGGTCTGCGCAATTCGCGGCTAGGCCCAAGTTACCGGACCTGAAGCCCGTGCGGGAGCATGGGGAGCCGTGATGGGCTGGGCCGAATACAGCCTGTTATGGGTCGCCCTTTTATTTAACATTTTAATGAAATTTTCTTCTGGGCCACTGATGTTTATGGGCTGAATTCATCACGTTTATATGCTCTAATATTTTCAGTGCATTATGAATTTCGTTAATTTTTTCCTGTAGCACTGATTTATGATTATTTATGCCCATAATAATGTCATTTTCCACTGCAAATTATGTGTGAGCTCTCTGATTAAAATGGAACTAACAGAAAATTTTAATTGAATAATTTAATTAAGTGTGGCCTATGTATATATTTTCTGTCCAACGTTGATTTTATATGCATATGTCACAAATTTATGATTATGATTATGATTATGATTATGGGTTCTTTTTCGTTTCTACCCAATGGTGATGCGAATTAGAGTTGTCATTCATGTTTTTAATCAAACCAACATAGGGTTATTTATATGCATGACATTATTTAATTGTTACTAATATTGTGTTGGTTTATTTTATTCAGCTAATGCTTCACCTCTCACCCGTCAGCTCACCAACTTCACTCCTCTCAATGGCACCAACTTCAAGTTATGGAAAGAGGAGCTTGAGATTTGGGTCATGGTGAATGAATTGGACCTGGCATTACGTGAGGATGAGCCAGTTGCTCCTACAGCTGAGGGTGATACTGATGCCACCCTAGCTGCTAGGACAACCAAATATGAGGAAAAAATAGGAAAGTGGGAACGCTCCAACAAGTTGTCCGGAAAGGTCATAAAGAATAACATTACTCCTACAATCAGGGGAGCTATTCTCACCTCAGATAATGCGAAGAAGTACCTAGCAAACATTGAAGAGCTGTTCAAAAGCTCTTCTAAGGCTGAGGCTAGTACTTTGATTATGAAAATGGTTTCAACTAAGTGAAAGCTCTAGTTTGGTTTTTGTTAATTGATGAAACCTTAAGTGCTAACCTAGTTTATCAAATGATCATGAGATAGGTAGCACATTCCAAGTGGTGAAGCAAATGAAGATTATGACATGATGATGGTGATGTCATGGTGATGATCATGTGCTTGGACTTGAAAAGAAGAAAGAGAAAAACAAAAGGCTCAAGGCAAAGGTATAAATGGTAAGAGTCATTTTGTTTTGGTGATCAAGACACTTAGTGAGCGTCATCACATTTAGGATCGATAGCCGTACTATTAAGAGGGGTGAAACTCGTATTGGAATGTGGTTATCAAAGTGCCACTAGATGCTCTAACTCGTTGCATATGCATTTAGGATCTAGTGGAGTGCTAACACCCTTGAAAATGTTTGTAAAAATATGCTAACACATGTGCACAAGGTGATACACTTGGTGGTTGGCATATTTGAGCAAGGGTGAAGAAGTTAGAGGTGAAAAGAAGTTAGTTACACTGGTCACAGAGTGACCGGACATGTCCGGTATGGTGACCGGACACGTCCGGTATTTGACGACGAACTCAGTGACCGGACGCGTCCGGTGTGAATCAGCAAAGACAGTGTTCCGTGAGACAGTTGATCGGACGCTGGCAACATCTGGTCCGGAGTGACCGGACGTGTTCGATCGAGCGTAGGTGCTTACTGTACTCGACCGGACCCTGAGGCTCAGCGTTCGGTCAGTTTCTAACAGACGCGTCCGGTCGACCCTAGAGGCTTACTGGACTCGACCGGACGCAACGGCTCAGTGTTCGGTCATTTCGAATAGTGCATCCGGTCGAGTGTAGGTTCTTACTATACTCGATCGGACGCTGAGGCTCAGCGTTCGGTTAGTTTCTAACAGACGTGTCCGGTCGGCCCTAGAGGCTTACTGGACTCGACCGGACGCAGCGGCTCAGCGTCTGGTCATTTTGAATAGTGCGTCTGGTCGGACATGTCAGAGAGTCGTTGGAGGCAATAGTGGGACATGTGGTGGTCAGGCAACTACCGGATGCGTCCGGTATAGAGATCGGACACGTCCGATATTCACGACCGGTGCGTCCGGTCGATCTGACCGGAGCGTCCGGTCGACCCGAAAAACGCCTAGTGAAGGGGTAACGGCTCTATTTCATGGGGGCTTCTATTTAAAGCCCCATGGCTGGCTCAAGCTCACTCTCTTGGCCATTTGCATTGACATAGCAACCTTGTGAGTTTAGCCAAAGCCCTCCCACTCATCTCCATCATTGATTCATCATCTTTGTGAGATTGTGAGAGAATCCAAGTGCATTGCTTGAGTATTTGCATCTAGAGGCACTTGGTGTTCGTGTTTTGTTGTGGGATTCACTTGTTACTCTTGGTGGTTGCCGCCACCTAGATGGCTTGGAGCAGCGAGGATCATTGAGCGGAGGGTGGTGATTGTCTCCGGCTCCGATCATGGTAATTGTAAGGGGTTCTTGACCTTTCTCCGGTGGAGAGCCAAAAGGTACTCTAGTGGATTGCTCGTGGTTTGTGTGATCCTCATCTTGTGTTGGTTGTGCGGCACCCTATTGAGGGTTTGGCGTGTGATGCCAATTAGCGCGTGAACCTCCAAGTGAGTGAATCGCCACAATGAGGAGTAGCTAGCCAGCAAGCAAGTGAACCTCGGTAAAAATCATTGTGTTCATCATTTGATTTCGAGGTGATTGGTCTTCATTGATATTGATTCTTGTGATTGATTGGTTCACTCCTCGACACGGCGGTATAATTATCTTGCTCTCTCTCTCTTTATATTACCGCAAACTAGTTATCAAGCTCTTTAGTGTAGCTAGTTGTGAGAGCTTGTTAGTTTGGTTAGTGTGGCTCTTTAGTTAGTCTTTGAGAGCACACTTAGTGTAGTGCCATAGCGATTGTGTGGTTAGACACAATAGAAACTGAAATTATGGTAGGTGGCTTGTATTTTTAGTAGGCTAGCGCAACACTTGCTTCGCCTCATAATTATCTAATCGGTTTGTTAAGTGTTGTTGTAGAAATTTTTATTAGGCTATTCACCCTCCCTCTAGCCATTAGGACCTTTCGCTAAGTACTTAGAGTCCATCAGCATTAGAGAACATATCATGATGATGGTTGATATGGTCGGAAAACTTAAGACCATGGATATGACCATCTTTGATAACTTCTTAGTGCACTTTATCATGACTTCACTTCCCAGTCCCAAATTTTAGGTGTTTAAGGTCAACTACAACCTCCTAACGGAAATGTGGAATGTGAGTGAACTCATTGCTAAGTGTGTACATGAAGAAGAGAGGCAGAAGGCTGATAACAAGGATCAAGTTAACCTTGTTGGCTAAGGCAAAAGAAGGAACCATGGGGACCATAAGTCTAAAAAGAAGTTGAACTTCCTCAAGGCAAAGAAGCATAACTTCAAAAAGACTAATACTGCCAACGTTGAGGGAAGTACCAGCACTAATGGAGGTACCAAGGGGCCCAAGTGCCGCTTTTGCAAGGACTTTGGGCACATCCGAAAGGACTACGATGGGTTCAAGAACTAGCTTGCTAAGAAAGGTACTCATGATGTAATTACTTTTGTTGATGAATCCCTTTATGCTAATATTTTCCCTAATGCATGGTGTATTGATTCTGGTGCCGCCGTGCACATTACTAATTTATCACAGGGATTCCTTACCGTCTAGAGGCTGGCAAAGGGGGAGCGCAAGCTTAGAGCTGCCGACGGACATGAGACTAATGTTGAGGCCGTCAGCACTCTCCCATTGCTCTTAAGTAGTGGCTTCATTCTTAAGTTGAATAATGTGCTACTTGTTCCTATCATGAGAAGAAACCTTATTTTTATTTCTGTGTTGGATGATAATGGTATTCATTGTAACTTTGGGAACAACAAATGTTTGCTTAAGTTTGATGATACGATTGTTGGTCTTGCCCCCAGGCATGACAAACTTTATTTATTGCCTCTTAATGATTCCTCTGTGATGAATGTGTGCAATGTCACTAATAAGCGAAAGAGAAGCATCACCAATGAGATCTCATCGAAATTATGGCACTATCATTTAGGCCACATTTCGAAGGGCAGAATGGAGCGTCTCATTAGAGAAGAGATACTTCATCCATTGGACTTCTCTGACTCAGAGCACTGTATTGATCGTGTTAAGGGAAAGTATGTGAAACAAATTAAGAAAGGAGCAATACGGAGTTCAGAACTATTAGAATTAATTCACACCGATATATGTGGTCCCTTCTCTGTTACATCAATTGATGGATTTAATTACTTTATAACCTTCACTGATGATTACTCCCGTTATGGACACATCTTTCCAATACATGAACGATCCGAAGCACTTGATAAGTTCAAGATATTTAAGACTGAAGTTGAAAATCAGCATAATTTAAAGATCAAAGTGGTAAGATCAGATTGTAGAGGGGAGTATTATGGGAGAGCTGCTCCATACAGACAAATCCCCGATCCGTTTGCTCATTTCCTTCAGGAAAATGGCATAGTTGCCCAATATTCAACTCTTGGTGAACCTTAGCAAAATGGAGTAGCTGAGAGGTGTAATCGCGTCCTAATAGATATGGTTCGAAGTATGCTAAGTAACTCTACGCTGCCAGTGAGTTTGTGGATGGAGGCATTAAAGACATCCGCGCACATACTTAATCGGATTCCTAATAAATCAGTCCCTAAAACACCTTATGGGCTATGGACTAGCAGAAAACCCAATATGAATTACTTGCGTGTGTGGGGTTGTCCAGCCAAAGCTAAATTATTTAATCCACATATTGGAAAGCTAGACCCTAAGATAGTAAGCTGCCATTTCATAGGGTATCCCTAAAGGTCTAAGGGGTATCATTTTTATTGTCCGGATCGTACCACGAAATTTGCAGAGACTAGACATGTAGTCTTCTTAGAACATGATGGCTTAAGTGGGAGTTCTGAGCCTCGAAGCATTGATCTTAGGGAAATATATGATAATGTACCATTACCGATGTTCCATAAGAACTTTGTTTCTATGTCTGGAACAATTACACCTCCACCTGAGAACTTAGCTCCACATCCAACTGAAGACTCTAGTGCTGCACCCGCAACATAAAGTTCTGAAAGTGAGCACCCACTTGAAAATATAGGGACAGATAGCTCAGCACCTAATGGTGAGGCAACTAATGATGAAACTGAGCCTATGCAAACTGTGCAGACCCCTGTGACAACTGAAGAACCTATAAGAAGGTCACAACGGCAAAGAAAATCTACTGTTCCGAAAGATTATGTCGTGTACATGTATGAAGATGTTAATGACATAGGACTGGCGGATGATCTCGGAACATATAAAGAAGCCATGATGAGCCTAAACTCATCTAAATGGTTTGAGGCCATGGAGGATGAGCTAAGATCTATGAGCTCTAATAAAGTCTGGGACTTAGTAGAAATTCCCGATGGGGTCAAGCCAGTAGGCAGCAAATGGGTCTACAAAACTAAATATGACTCCAAAGGAAAAGTGAAAAAGTTCAAGGTAAGGCTTGTAGCAAAAGGCTTGACACAGATAAAAGGGATTGATTATAATGACACTTTCTCTCCCGTCTTATCGAAAGATTCACTAAGAATTGTCATGGCGCTTGTTGCTCATTATGATTTAGAGCTGCATCAGATGGACATTAAGATTGCATTCCTTAATGGTGACTTGCATGAAGATGTATACATGGCTCAACCGGAAGGTTTTGTTGTGGAAGGCAAGGAACACATGTGTTGCAGACTAAAGAAATCTATCTATGGACTTAAACAAGCGTCTAGACAGTGGTACATTAAGTTTGATAATGTGATTCAGAATTTTGGCTTTACCGAAAATAAAAGGGATAATTGCATATATATATTAAGGTCAAGGGGAGCAAGTTTTTTATCCTAGTACTTTATGTGAATGATATTCTATTAGCAAGCAGTGATAAGAACATGATGCAAGAAACTAAGGGGTTCCTCTCATCTAACTTTGATACGAAGGATCTTGGTGAAGCTTTTACGTTCTGGGCATTGAGATGCACCGAGATAGGTCCAAAGGTGTGTTAGGTTTATCTCAAACTACGTACATTAAGAAAGTACTTGAGAGATATAATATGAGTAAATGTTCACCTACGGCTGCATCTGTTGTGAAGGACGATAAGTTTGGTGACTATCAATGTCCCAAAAGTAAGATTCAATCTAATCAGATGAAGTTTATTTTTTATGCTTCTGCTATCGGAAGCCTTATGTATGCACAAGTATGCACACGCCCTGACTTAGCCTATATTGCCGGGATGCTTGGCAGATTTCAGTCAAATCCAGGAATGGACCACTAGAAGGCTGTTAAGAAAGTTTTACGTTATCTGCAAGGGACTAAGCATTACATGCTCACGTATAAGAAGTCTGACATCCTTAAAGTTATTGGCTATGCAGACGCTGATCACGCTGGTTGTGTTGATGGTAGAAGGTCGACATCAGGATACGTCTTCACACTAGCGGGAGGAGCCATTTCGTGGAAAAGCTATAAGCAGTCCATAGCAGCAGGATCAACCATGCATGCAGAATTTTTGACATGTTATGAAGTTGTTGGACAAGCCGTATGGTTAAAGAATTTTATTCCTAGACTTAAAGTGGTTGATAGCATTTTGAAACCAATTACGATACACTGTGATAATAAGGCTGCAGTGTTTCTTTCGAGTAACAATAAGTCAAGTGGTGTTGCCAAACACATTGACATTAAGTATTTTGTTGTGAAAGATAGAACCCAGGATCAAACTGTCGATATGATGCACATTAGTACGACAATGATGTTAGCGGATCCCCTAACAAAAGGCTTACCACCCAAAATTTTTAATGAACATGTTGCCGACATGGGTTTAATGTAAAGCCTCTAATGATCCTGGATGAGGGCCGTAACACAACCAACTCCCATTATGTTTAAGTTTCATCCTATCGAGGTAGGATGGTGTACTGTCGATACTTGTGTTGCATGGCATTTATCCTGACTGCTGTATCACATTGGCCCTGTTCGCTTCTCTTATAATCCGTCCTTTTCAGCTTATTTTTTCAGCGGGAACAGTGTTTTTCTCTTACAACAAATCAGCCGAAACAGTGTTTCTGCTTGTTTTTTCAGTGAAACGAACGGGCCAAAATTTCGGTATATTATTTTACTAAGTGTGGACTTATGTTGATTAGCCATTCGATCAAAGGGGAGAATGTTGGAATTAAGTGATCTCTGGCTCGAGCCGTTACGAAGGGGTACGGGGTCAAAGACCGTTTTCCCTGGCCGAGTTAGTCGGTGGACCGTTTTCGACCGGGTTAGTCGGTGGAAACTCCACACGTGCGACGATCGGTAGCGCCCAAACCAACCAATGGTTGCGGACCCGAGTCGAGCAACGCCATATTAAAAGGGGTGGCCCGGCTTCTCCTTTGGCCAACGCACAACTGAGAAACAGACCACTCCAATATTTTCTTTTTCCGATCCTAAGAGGACGCTGGATCGACCCGAAGGCCGCCGCTCTTCTTCCCCGACTCCGGCACCGGCCAAAGTGATTGGCCACCGCTTACGTCCTGAAGGTCGACGCTACACCACCAAACAGCACCATCCTCGTCCTCACATCCCTACTCCACCGATGGTGGAACCCAAGGTCTGTGTTTCATGATCATGATGTGATCTTTTGACTAGGCTTTGTGTTGATCTCGATCTTATACAATCATCTCACAGATCTGCACTTCGTTCGCCGCTGCATCGACTCATGAACACAAATGGGTTCAGACGTTGTGACCATGCCATCCATGTGATGGAGGTACGCCAGAGGTTTTGGCTCCACGTTTTGCTGTCCTCTATATGGACCCTTTGAGTAACTACACATGTCCAGAGACCAGAGATAGGCAGGCAGAGAACTAGAGAAACCATTCAGAAATGTTCACAGCAGCTGCTTTGCCCCTGTTGCCAGGAATAGGATGCATGCAAACTGCAAAAGCATATGAATCCAGCAGACCATCTATTTTGAGCACATACAGATGATGATATCGCCTCATGAATCATGATCTGATCCCGACAAAAATGATGAAGGAGATTACCATACGCCTAATGCTATCCCTTTTTCTTGTTTCTATTTTTATTATTAGGCTGCTATATATTGTATTGTTGTACTGTGCAATTATATTTGGGCCAATTTCTAAATGGGCCCTTGAGGTGTCGTTTTGGGTTTTGTTGGATTGTGACGTGTGGCCCATTTTTTATGATCTCAATGCAATCAAAGCTGTAAGCTCCAGCCCAAATAACCTGCTCCCGACCGTTCCACTACGCTCGTCGTCCTCGTCGCCGCCGATGACTCGCATCACCGCGCCACCGCCGCCGTCCTCGCCCCCGGGGTCCCCGCCTCCCATCCGCCACTCCCCTGCACCGGTAACCCCGCCCTCTCAACGCCGCGGACGCCACTCTCCCTCCCCATCCCTCGCGCTCACCCCCTCCTCCGCTTCCACCTCCTCGAGGACGAAGCTGCGGCCCACTCCGAAGCGGGCCTACTCTCCAGCGCAGTGGGTGCCTCTGAACTCTCACCCCGCCTTCTCCCGACGCGACAGCGGCGGCGGCGCCGCCGCGTGGGGCGCCGCAGCGTCGCGGCTGTACGCGTGGGACCCTTCAGCGTGCGGCGCCCACCGGATTGGCGTGCGGACTAGGGACCCGGACGCGGAGAATGGTGAGGTGGATGTCGCCGTGGAAGCCGCCGTGCCCTCCGAGGTGAGGTGTTTCCCCGTTGTTTTTGCGTTTTGCTGCTAGTGCCATACTGCCATGTGAAGTGCTAGGATAGCATCTGTCCTCCCCGTGTTCGATCTGATAGGGACGTATGCTTGAGGGTTCGATCTAGGGACGAGCTTAATACGCAATTCACTGCCACATCGATATCCAATTTGATAGCATGTTGGGTTTTTTAGTGTTCTGAGGGAGTGAGGGGTATTATAATTCAGACATTACTTTTTTGCTCTATATTATCTTCTGTGGTAGCTTGTACTTTCGAATTTGTAGAAATGGGAAGCTTGTTTTCAGCATCATACATGGCAAGATGGGGAAGACTGCAAGAGGCAGGACTACCTTCCTATCTCTGTTACCATATGGCTTTAAGGGCCTTTCCCCCTCTTCCAATCATGTTGAGTGCGTCATAAAAACAGCAACAACACTAAGTTTCAACGAGGTCATTGTGTTAGTTCAATAACTGGATAACTAGTGTCATTCAGTAAAAGGATAACTAGTGGGCCTGTTTGGTATGCTCCAAGAATATTTGTAGCTGGTCATTCCTAGCTCCAGAAAGTCTTGGTGCTGGAGCCTTGGGCAGACTAGGGAGGGCTTTTAGTTGAGCCATTCTGTTGCTTTGGATTAAATACAGAAGTTTGGACCACTTTTATCTATCTTTTTTTTTTGAAACGAGACCACTTTTATCTATCATACAAACTCCAAATCCTGCATGGATCTTGGAGCTGGAGCTCTGCCAGACAGCCCGTAGCACTGTACAGTAGTAGTATGTATGCAACATGAAGTATTGAAGTTTACACATGAAACTTGCACTACTTATAGTGATTTGACTCCAACAAGGATGCAGCATCCATCCCCATCCTTATTACTTTTGCAAAGAAATTTCTCATATTCCCTCCTTGTGATGGTGTATTTGTGATACTCATGGGAGCTGAAATTCGTCGCGTTTAATGCAATTCTTCTGTCTACCCATTTGAATTATCTTAGCACTATTGCCTTATCTGACCTCAGTTTTGTGCATGAAATTCTTTCATAATTATGCATCATTTTGTTATTGAGATCATATTCCATGTTATCTCATTCCGATATGTTGCTTTTGTTATACAGCTGTTGACACCAGAGTCTGATCTTGGTTATACGGTCACACACATATCACTTAACGCTGATGGTTCATCACTGCTACTTGTTGGATCATATAACTTAAGTATCCTGTATGTACATGAGAGGGTGTCTGAAGATGGGGATATAATCATATGCAGGTATGTTGCTCCATTATGATTTTATCACATGCTGACAGCATTCTCTTTTTACTTCATTTCCTAATAACTGTTGTGGTTATGTAAGTTACAGAACTAAAATCAATGGAAAACTTGTGTCCCCTACATTCCATTGGTCATGCACTAGATTATTAATTATTTGAAGATTGTGCTAAAAAACTTGCAATCTTCTGCCCTATAGGTTAATGAGCTGTTTAGCTATCTCTTTGCTACATTTGACTTGTACATATGAAATTCACAACAGGACTGCACCGGTTGCTTCTCAGATCCTACCCAGTGACAGTGATGGCATAAAAGTTCTCCAGGCATCTTGGCATCCGTTTAGCAACAACCATTTTGCAGTTTTGACATCAGATGCTGTTTTCAGGTATGCTACATGGATGTGTGCCATATAACCTCATTTGTCCAGTTTATAGTTGGTGTGCCTGAGAAAGATAAGAAGTGTGTCTCACCCGTTTTCTTATATTTTTCTGAATAACCCTTTTATTGAAAATCAAGAAACCATTCTGCAGGTTATTTGATCTCTCATCCGATTTAGAACAGCCAGAACAGGAATTTTATTTGCAGTCAATTCTACCTGGGAAATGTCAAAATGCTTCAGCGATTTGTCCAGTGGCTTTCTCTTATGGGAGTGATCATCTATGGGATAGATTTTCGGTATGTCACAATTCACATAAATAAGCATATCAAGATCTTATAGAAGTCCTTTAGAAAAAATTACTTACCAAGGATTACTTATGTTAGGTGCCAAGGAGAAAAAATAGAGTTGATTTCACATTCCTGGATTATTATGGTAACTACTAATGAAGATTATAACAAAGTTAGTTCCTACTTCAAGTAGATAGTGGCCTTGTTTACACCATCCTTAGGTCAATTTACTTGTGACATTTTAAGTCTTAAGGTTTTTACAATATTAATCTACACGATTTGCATTGTGACATCTTTGTAAAATGAACATGGGAACGTCATGCTGTTTTTTGTTTGTGTGTTTAGATGGTGCATGTATTTTTTTTCTTTTTTGCGTGAATCTATTCCCACATTGTAAGTCATAGTAGAGTTACACAAATACATGACATGATTGCCGTGTATCAGGTTTGGTTTTAAGTTACCATTTGGACATGTGTACTCTTTATAGCTATCATTTAGTTTTGTGCTGGATGGTTCGTTCTTCTGCTTGATTTCACAATTCACATGCAAACCCATCTTTTATGCAGGTTTTCATCTTATTCAGTGATGGTTCAATTTTTGTGCTCTGTCCTGTTGTTCCATTTGGAAGGTAATATGACGTTTTTCTGTTTTATTTGTTGAATTCTTATTATTTTCTATAATGCCTTATTATTTTCTATAATGCCTGGCATTGTTGAAGCCACAAATTGTTGAGCTAATTTTCTTTTGTAAAAGGCAAATATGGTGCATCTATTAGGCAATGATATGGAAATGTCTGAGTATTCTTAAATTCGTAATATACATTCTCTTTTATCTGTGGCCTGTGGGTTGGTTTTTAATTTTAAAATTTCTTTTTCATGATGCAGTGACTATAGCAAGAAACATATTCAAGAGATATATGAAGATGTTAATGCATTTGGATTGAAATCTTCAAATCCAAATGTTGTCACTAATTCACATTTGGCCATAGCTTGGTTGGAGGCAACATTTCCTGACCTGTTACATCAATCAACAGATACCAGTTTTCTGATGTCAAAAGCTCTTGCATATGCGCCAGTAGATGATTCTCTAACATTACAGGTCTTCTTCTACATTGATTTTATGAGATATTTGTCTGAGAACAACGGACCTTGTGCTATGCATCAATAACTGATAGACTGTGTGTTGGGTAACAAGATAATTTTCCAATGGATCAGTATTGAAAATGGTGAAGAAATTCATAGTTTATTTTGGAGTATGGGCTGGTATTTCTCACCTTTAATTTTAGCTAGTTTTATCAAATGTTGGGGTGTGGGATGGTTAGCTTTGTAACATGTCCTCACACTACATTATTGCATCTATTTGTGCATTGACATCAAGTCAATACTTTTTAAAGGAAAGAAGGGGATGGCTATGTTCCCAAATTATAGATGACACTTCATTTTGTGTAAAAAGAGGATATAATCTCTACCAGTTTGGGTATATAAAAATCTACACTTTTGGAGGTTCACAGTATTTATGGATAACTGAACTCAAATATTAGAAGGTCACCTTACTTTCAATAGGTCTAACATCTATAAATCGATCTATTGTAAACCTGAAGTTTCTTTGATTGCCATTTATTTTTCTCATTGGTGTATCTTAATAGTTAAAAACATATATGGAATTTACAGTTTTTATTAAAAGGAAAGTTTTTAAATATCATGGAACTGAAAAACTACTCAAAAAGTGTTCATTCGTTTAGATTTGGCATTCCAAATTTGAACATCCTATTGTGTATAACTTGTGTTCTTTGCTTTTAACGTGAAGCTCATGAATCACAATCTATGTTGATCTGGTTGAGAACCTATGCAGGGGCCTCTTTGTAGAGTTTGTGAGGAAAGTAATGAATCTGAAGGCAAGAACAGCAGTTGCGAAGGAAAAGCTGTAGGTTTTATGTACAGTTCTGCTGGCAAAGATTCAGTTCTTGTGACTGCCTGGGGTAGTGGGCAGCTCCAGATTGATGCTCTTGCAGATGAAATTCAACCGCAGTGGAACATTGGGGTTCCTTCTCGTCTTAATGTCGATTCACATGGACAAATAAAGAGTGTTGCCATGATATGTGACTCCAATTCACAAGATCCATTGGCTTTGAGATCACATCGACCATCTAGTACAGGATCAAACGTGAAGAGCAACATAGAAGCTGTTTGGATGGGGAACTCTCCTCCTTTGCTAAGGCTCGCAATTGTGGATTTGGCACTACCAAAAACTCCTAATGATAACTCTCTGTCATTGTTTCCTGACCCCCTTGTTCCAGAGAGATTTTATTGTGCGCATGGTGGGGGGCTTGACATGGTCACACTGCACTTCCTACCTTTTTCATACCCCGAAATGTCTTCGACACCACCCTCTGTGCATCCTCTCCTCACTACAGGCAACAGTGAAACAAGTTCTTTTCTTTCTGGATTTGTTACCATAGCTGATGCATATGGTCATGTACAGTTAGTTGGCATCACATGCTTGGGTGAGTGCTTTGTGGTGGAGATGAAGGGTTGGAAGGAACCAACACCTCTTCAGCTAGACATAGAAAGCAAAAGCACCAAGGATGTGGAGCCTCCTGCAACTGGAATGATCAGCAAAGAGCTTATTGCTGGTCCAGACCCACCCATACTTCCATCTTCATCAAGCTTGAAATCGTTGACCCCTGACTCTATTGAAGGAAAATCCACGCTTCATCACTATATTAAGGTCTTCCATGAGTACTATGTGGAGTACGGGCACAAGGTAAGAAATTGCTACAATGATATTTTTGTATTCAACCACTATCGTTTTTGCAATTTTTTTCGAGGCCGTAAAACATGTTATCTGGAATTATTAGCCAAAGTTTGGCGGACAACTGAAATCACTTGATTCTGTACACTGTAATATAAATGTGTCATTACTGACCCAGTAATAATAAATGAAGGGATGAAAGGAAAACGCGCTGATCAAGAGGTTAATTTATTGATAATTAGGTTTTCATTGAACTCAAGGAGCATGCGGACTATTTAAAGACTGAAATGGAAGACAAACAGAAACGCTTAGAAGCAGTGAAGAAATCACTTATATCCATAGAAGCCAAAGACGGAGACATTAACAAGAGGATAGATCGGGCCTTCAAGGTGTATGAACTGTTGGAGAAGCGAATAGATAGCTTCAAGATGCTTCCTGCTGCAAACAAGAAACCATTATCCCAGGCAGAGCAGGAGTTCAAGGCACAGCTTGGTCCGTTTATGTTTTATCTGATTTCGCATTCTTCACCTTGCAGTTTCATGTGCTAACTGAATTTGTATCTGCTAAAACCTTTTGCAGATAGGTTTGCAGATGTGGAGTTGGATGCTTTGCGCTCTTCCATTGCCGCCCTGAGTGCTAGGATGAAACGGTTTGCTCAGCAATCCATGGGCGGTGCATCTAGCACAGGAGTGACACCATGGCAGGCACCAAAGGCTGGACGGAGCCACATCTCAGAATCCCAGATGTCACTGCTGAAATCTTCGCTCGAGAAGCTCT
Source organism: Miscanthus lutarioriparius (assembly GCA_904845875.1). Taxonomy (NCBI): domain Eukaryota; kingdom Viridiplantae; phylum Streptophyta; class Magnoliopsida; order Poales; family Poaceae; genus Miscanthus; species Miscanthus lutarioriparius. The sequence continues at coordinate 13,606,418 of CAJGYO010000011.1, read as the reverse complement.
CTCTCCTCAACGAAGAGAACAATCTGAAGCTGCGCCTTATTGATCATGAACTCAAGAACCAGGAACAATAGGTTGGCAGGTCCATGCGACTTATTGTACAGGATCCATAGGAGCCTGTTTGCTATCACTTTCTGTGGGGGCGAAACCGCGAAAGGGTTGGGCCTGTGGACTGCCCTTGATTGCAGCAGCAGAACCTCCACACATGTCGCGAACTGCATTTGCATGTCAGCGTGATGTAACTAGCACTCCAGAAGCACGTGCAAACCGCTTCACTTTTTCCTCCTGCAGATCGGGACCGGTAGGTTTGGTATTCTGTGTACTGCGTGGTCTGAAGCTGCAGACTACAATTGTCGATTGAGGGTAATGAGTAATGACAGCAAATGGTACTGGAAAAGTAATTAGTACAGGCGAGATGGCCTCTGCCTGAGAAATGAGAACAGGGTGATCGAACATGATTCGAATACGGCTATCGTTTAGGGGACATGTTTACTTGCTGCTCTTGTGTCATTATTTGGCTTGTTGGCTTGTACTAGGATTTAGTAGCGACGCTTGTTTATTTTGCCCGTCAGGTATAGGCTGTTTGTGTGTCATTTACCTTGCTGCTCTTTTCCCACTTTTGTCCAATACTGCTACAGTTTTTGCTACCGTATAAAACACATCTGCGTAGAGTCGAAGGCTGAAGAAGGCAAAATTGGCAGAAGGTGCATACACGCAGCAATGCCTGGCGACGTCGGGTACTCGATTGACTGCCAGGCCTGTGCCCGTGGCAAATAGCTCGCGGTGGCCGATCGTTGCCACACATTGCACTCTCGGCGAAACTTTTTTTTTTTTGAAAGGCTCTCGGCGAAACCTGGAGACAGGCGACGACGTGTTTAGAAGTTGTAGAGTTCCCATCGATGTCTGCAGAATGGTGGTGCGAGCAGCAGTGGCACTGTCGGGAGCTCGACTGCTACGGCCTACGGCCTACGGCCTACGTTGCTAGTTGCTCCATGCTCAGAGTCACAGCACATGCCCCTCTGGTTCATTTTCCGGTACACCTTACATTGAGGCTGACGGACAAGAATGCTATTTTCCGGTACACCTGCTCGCTCTCTCCCGGCAACCTGAACCGGGGCACGACGAAAGACGGAGCGAACGAGACAGGGAGGGAGGGTCGGACGGAGCAGTCACGCCGTCGCGCGCGCGGCATGGGTAGGCCCGATACGCGATCGCACAGCCGGCCCGTCGCGATCGCGAGCCCTCCTCTCGTGGCCCGCCTGCGTGGAACGGCCAGACTTGGACCACGACACGCGAGAGGATGGCAGGCCGCGGTGCGGGGAGTGGAGGCCGCGCGATCGGTGGTGCTCTGTGGTCTCTGCAGAATGCCACTGGCCCACACCGGTGTCGTTTCAGCTGACATCGCGCACAATTTTGACGCAAAACGCTTTGACAAGGTGAAGCTGCAACTCCAACTAGTACTCCAACTAGTACTCTTTAACAAGCGTTGGGCAGAATACTGATGTCTGCTCATCCTGCCATCTGAAAACAGACCAGAGCGTCCAGCCGAAGATATGCGATCAGGTGCCAATTCATCCACAGTTTCACACACAGATAAGTTGGCGTTGGAATTAAATGTCAGCAATTCCACAAGTGACTTGTGACTGTAATACTGTGTAATCAAACTACAAAAATTGCATTTGCTTAGCTGATAGCAGGGCAACTCTGCGGCAGCACACAGCATATATGACAGCAACCGCGGTGAAAGGAATTTGCACGGGGCGGAGCAGACTCGAAATAAGACCCACCATAAGGACCAAGCCACGGCCACTACGCTTGAAATTGCGTAGTCTCTATTTCTTTGACATTTCGGCCGTTACGCTTGCAATTCTGCCTATGCAAGGAGGCGACCTGTCATTGATATTAGAGACCTGGGATATACTGTATCGGATAAATCAGCATCATCTGTCTGCTTGATTCCTCGACCAGGTGAGCTCACCTCACGTCGTCAGATTTAAGTTGCCAACATGCTTTGCTTTGGTTAGTGGGTCTGGCAGTCAGCAACATCTCGCCATCCCCAACTGAATTCCTGCTGCTGGATGTGCAGACACGCCGGGCTCTCGCAGGCCCGCACAACGCCGGGACGAGTAGCGCGTAAGCGTAATGGAGGCGAGCCAGAATGATAGGAACAGCCATGTTTACGGTGAGCACCAAGCCATGCAGTTGGATCAGTATACACTAAACATTAGTATACAACTACCTAGAGCATGAGAGAGAGTGACTGAGTGAGAGACTCGGTCACTTTTTCGCAAGTGGTGATGAACTCGCAGACCATATCAAGATTAGGTCAAAGTTTCTGGTCTAGCGCCATTCCAAGCCAAGCCAGAGGTTGTTGGGGACCAAACTTCTCTCTAGCACTAATACTATACCCTGTAGCACTTGCTTCAAGGCATCATACAAGTTCTCAAGTGCATCTGTGCAAAGCATGTTTCTTAACCATGTGATTATACTAGTGGTTGTGGCTTAACTGCCTTTAGCAACTAATCTAGTACCTGAAATGTGCAGGTGCAGCAACAGCAAGAAAGGGGAGCCAAGCTAGGATCTTGACCATTGTACACTGCACAACGCACCACGCCGTTTCCAAGATCCTAACCTCAGATCCAATGTGCCTTTCTGCCCACAAAAGATTTTGTTATATGCTGAACAAGATCTTCAGGCTGTTGTGCAGACAGACCTCGTTCATTACCACACTACATACGCAGCATTTTAGCTTTTAGGTACAGTACCAGTACGTGCCGTCTCTAATTCCTAAGGCATATTTGTTGCTTTCTGCATAATTTATCAGATTCTCTCTGGGCCTACGAGCCCTGTTCGATTCAAGAACCGTCTAGATACCGACAACGAATTTATTTCCCCTCATATATCATTGGTCCATGGTTTTGGTTCATGATGTGCACTGAAAATGCCGCGTTTTTTTTCCCAAAAGAAAAATGTGGTCTGAAAATGCCAATCAGAATTGACTGTCCAATTCAAGAACATGGATGCCGATGATGCAGACCGCAAGCTGCTCCGTCCCGTGCAAATTCCTTTCACCGCGGTTGCTGTCATATATGCTGTGTGCTGCCGCAGAGTTGCCCTGCTTTCTGCTAAGCAAATGCAATTTTTGTAGTTTGATTACACAGTATTACAGTCACAAGTCACTTGTGGAACTGCTGACATTTAATTCCAACGCCAACTTATCTGTGTGTGAAACTGTGGATGAATTGGCACCTGATCGCATATCTTCGGCTGGACGCTCTGGTCTGTCCAATTCAGTGAAAGGAATTTGCACGGGGAGGAGCAGCTTGCGGTCCGCATCATCGGCATCCATGCTGATTGGAGGATGAGCACATTCTGTCTTGCCTTCTCATGCCTCGCCTCAGCTCGCTGTCCATCTTTATCCTTAGGCTTACATATATATCCAAAGTAACCTTGATGTTTCCACCACGGCTGCTCCCTCCGCTGGGATACTGGAAAGCATATTGCTAGAATATTACTCGACCAATCGCACACACAACATGCCAAAGATGCCATTCCTATCCTATCCTAGCAACGGTAATCTTTAAAACCCGAAGCATCGATGTTTACAACGAAACCACAAAGCAGCAGCAGTTTTTCTTGTTCCGTTGTTAGCGCCACACACACATACGGGAGAGATGGGAGGAGGGGAAGAGGTGAAGAAAGAGGTCAACATGTCACAGTTGGCTGGTGTTCAGTTTCTTCTCTCCAATGAAGGAAAGGTGAGAGGAATCATATAGTGTTTGGCAGCCCTGAACTTCAATCTTCTGTTTTGTTCCTGTTTTCTATATATGATGTATTGTGTTTTCTAGCTCTCTCATGAGAATTAATCATATGCCCAGAAACAAAGCTTGGCTTTTCAGTTTACTCTGCGTCACTAGTTCCTACACCAGTTTGTGTTTACTGTTCCAAAACATGTTATGTGAGCAAGCCTTTACTACAATGAACAAGCATCGAACTTATATGAATCTTTCTAGAGAACTTTTTGTAGTGCTCCTTCCTCAAGCGTAAACTGAAATATTCGCTTAAGTTTAACATTGAGACATGCGTATCTGACCTGATTTTTCTAAAGTAATAGCACTTACTGACTTACTGTTTCATTTAAACGACACTATAGTCTAAACAGTGCCATAGCACACGAATCTCCAAAGTTCTGCTGTGCTAGTTCTAATAAGAAAATGATTTCTTGTTTGTGAAAAAACAGGAAGTACCTCTGTCCTCCATTGAAGGGAAGACAACCTGCCTCTTCTTCTCAGCTCACTGGTGCAGGCCATGCAGGAACTTCACCCCAAATCTTGTCCAGATCTACACGGCGCTCCAGAACACCGGCAAGAATATTGAAATAATCTTCATATCACTGGACCGTGACGACGCAAGCTTCTGGGATCACTTCAAAGGCATGCCGTGGCTTGCGTTACCATTTGACACTGGCTTAAGGCAGAAGTTGTGTGCACACTTTGGCATTGAGCATATCCCAGCATTGATCCCTTTGTCAGCAACGCCATCCAGTGGGGTGGGATTTGAAGAGGATGCAGTGAAGCTGGTTGATGAGTATGGAGAAGATGCATACCCCTTCAGTGCACAGAGGAGAAGGGAGCTGGAGGCCATGGATGATGCCAGGAGAAAAGGAGGTAAGCTTCAGGAGCTTCTTGGCTGCAAGGAGAGAGACTATGTCATAAGTGCAGATGACATAAAGGTGAACAAAAAAAAACTCATGAAATGCCTCTGTTAATAGGAAATATGTTTAATACTACATACTACATTTGCAAGTTTGATAAAAAAAAATAGGACATGATTCAGGTGAGAAAATAGTCTAGATACAGACTTGAGAAACTATGTCAGTAGGTATGTCCTATGACAGGGAACACGGAACAAGAACAACACACAATCTTGCAAATAAAAGAAAGGCATTATAGCAAGGATCCCAATAGTGCACATAATAGAAGCTAATATGCAAGCACAATCTTGTTCTTCCTAATATCTCTCTAATTTTATTGTAGAAGAATATATACCATAAAAAAACTCGACCTAAAGGAGTTAAAACTGCCACCACAGCATTTCAAATAAGAAGAAGACCTTCTCACCAGGCCGAGAAAACCCCTGAACCCCCGCCCCACCCTTACACGGTGGCTTTCCGTCGCCCAAGTGAGAATTGGGCCGGTGCCCCCAGTGCTTTGGATATAGGACGGACGAGGGGATTTTTTTAACCGCTCCCACGGTGAGTCGAACCCAGGACATGAGGAATGGAGTCAGGGTACTCTGACCAACTGGACTAGAGGCCCTTTGGCGAAGAATATATACCATGTAAATTGGAAATGGAAGATTAATAAATATTGTTAATCTAGCTATGCTTAAAGCTGTAATCATATAAAGAATACAAAACTAGAAATGGGGAAAAGGGTGTGATATCTCAATAATGCATTTGCAAACTATGTAGCCACCATTGGGGCACGACAAATTTGCAGATAATTAGATTGTAGAGCATCATTAACCAAAAACACTTCTATAGATGATACACAATTGTTGGTAATTGTGTTGCCATACTAAGTCAATCCATGATCCATGTCTCCTTTGCATTTTTCATTATGACCATTTAGTTAATTTGGTTTAATTTTACAGTTCAATTTCTCCTATGACAATGTTTTTTCAGATTCCTATAGCTGACCTTACTGGCAAGACAGTCGGCCTGTATTTTGGAGCACATTGGTGCCCACCTTGCCATGTCTTCACCAAACAACTCAAGGAGGTTTATAATGAGCTGAAAATCTTGAAACCTGGAAGCTTCGAGGTCATCTTCATTTCTATAGACCGCAATAAGGGGGAATTCCAAGCAAGCATGAGTTCAATGCCATGGCTTGCCATCCCTTATTCTGACACTGCCAGGCAAAAGCTTACAAGAATCTTCACTGTCAAGGGCATCCCAGGACTCCTGATACTTGGTTTGGATGGTAAAGTTCTAAAAACAGATGGCAGGACAGCAATATCAACTTATGGTGCAACAGCATTCCCATTCACAGAATCTAGAGTTTCTGAAGTGGATGAAGCACTCAGAAAGGAAGGAGACAATCTGCCTCGTCAAGTGAATGATCCAAGACACAGACACGTGCTTGAGTTGGACATGGCTAAGGCCTATGTTTGTGATGAATGCCAGAAGAAGGGGAGGTATTGGGTGTTCTCTTGTAAGCAGTGCAACTTTGATCTTCATCCCTCTTGTGTATTAGAAAATAAAGTAGACATCATTAAGATATGTATATAGTTAAAAGTATGAAGTTCTAGCATCAAAGTGGACTGGAAAATGTTTCTATTGTACTCTAAACTCTATAGGACTCAATGAAAGTAATGGGCAAGAGGTAAGTGCCACTTATGTTTGCGCCAACCCCGTGTTCCATTCTCGTATGAAGCGCATTGCCATTGACTTCCATTTCGTTCGAGATCAAGTTGCTACTGGTAAATTGCATATTTCTCATGTTCATACTTCTGACCAACTTGCCGATTCACTTACTAAGCCTGTGCCTCGCCGGCACTTTAAAACTCATCGGAACAAGTCCTCAATGGCCAGCCAATCTTGCGGGGGCATGATTTAATTCTAAGCTAAACCTATTCAACTGCTGTAAAAAGGTCTGAACCCTGCGTTGATAGAAAGAGCACTCTTTTCATGAAACTAGAAATCTTGTATTCCAACTACTGGGACTACTAATTTCAAGTACAAAGCTCTCCTATGAATATGCTACTGCTCTTACTTTCCACAGTTCCTCGAATGCCATATCAACTTGGTATAAAAGGATGGATTCTAAAGACTTAAATAACAATATGTTTACATGATGGTTTTTAGGAACATTGTTGGATTCCTCATCAAATACAATGGACATTCAGTAATTCCCCCATACGGTCATAATACCCCATGGAAAATCTCATATAGCTATTTCATCAAACACATGGCATGCAGCCATTAACACACGGACAAACATGAAAGTTGTACCTTTATTTCTAGGAATCATAGTATGACTGAAGACTTGAGTTCTAATGGCGCTACATATTGGTTTCCAAGTCGCAGTTTCAGAATCATAAGAAAAACGGTGGCTTCAAATTTGAAGAACGCAAACAAAGGAGCACATCATGATTGCAGAAAATCACCTTAGGATTAACAGTTAACTGATCAAATGTGGCCATGTATGGAAGCTTCACAAGAATTTTATGCTAAGATAAGAAGAATTCCTTTCCTTGCTCCAAGTAGCAGGCGGGCAGATTTGACGACAGGGAAATCGGGGTCCGGAATGGGAGAAAATGGCAATTTGGCCATCCTCCTACTTTACCATCCCACGAATGGATTCCCTCATTTGCCATTACGAAACACAGTCATCACGCTAGAATGCCTTTTGTCTGCTGCGCACTTTCTATTCCTGAATTACCCCTACGGTTGCTCGAGCTCGGAACAAAAACATAAAATCGCGAGGCGGCCGCCAGAAGCTGAGGGCGGCGTCGGCAGCGGACGTACGTCGACGAGAGAGGAGATGGCGGTGCCGGAGCGCGCGCGCGGCCGTGGCTGCTCGCGGCCCCGTCGAGCGGCTCCCCGCCGGTTCCCTTGAGGCGGCGCGCGGGTGCCACGGAGGGCCGCGGCAGCGGGCGCACAGAAGGCAGCGGCGGCGGCGATGGCCTGATGCGCAGTGGCGGCGGCGCCCCGACGCGCAACGGCGGCCGCAGTGCCCTGATGCTCGGCGTCGTCTTCATCCGCGGTTGGCGCGGCGGGTCGTGATGCGCAGCGGCGGGCTCGCGCGCACGAAGTGCGGCCGCACCCTGATCCGCCTCTGCGAGCAGCTCCAGCATCCACCACGGCGGCGCGGCGCTTCTGAATCGCGGCAGCAGCGGTGACGCTCTTATCGTTGGCGCTCCGACCTGCAGCTGCGGCACGTAGTCGCTGCTCCTGCACGGGCAGCTGCTCACCGACGCGGGTGGAGCACCACCATGGCTGGAGCAGCCGGCGGTTGCAGAGCCATGGAGCTATGACGGCGGCAGCAACGCCTTGGCGTAATGGCGTTGGGGCGGCGCCGTCGAGCTTGCGTTGGGTGGCGGTGTCGGCTGGCGTTGAGGCGGCGGCGTTGGCCTGGCGTGGGGGCCGGCGTGGTCGGCGTGGCTGCCATGGGGCCGGCGTGGGAAGCAGGGAGGGGTCGCTCCCGTGGCAGTCGACACGGGAGAGGAGCTGACGTCGCTCGGGCAGAGGCGGCGTGGGGCGGGCGTCAATGGTGTACGGGCGGCGCTGGCGGAGCCTCGCGCAGTCGCACTTGCGTGAAGGAGCAGCTCCCGCTCGGCCGATCCGTTTTCCGTCCGTTCCGTAGTCCCAGACATTGGCAAAGGAATTTTAGATTGAAGGGGCAGGGGTAATTAGGGAATAGAAACTGGGCAGTGGACTAAAAGGGCATTCTAGCGTGATGATCACCGCGATTCATAATAGGAAATGAGTCACGGGATGGCAAAGTAGCTTGAGATGGCCAAATTGCCATTTTCTCCCGAAATGGAGACTGAAGATTGAAGGGAACAGGATAAAAGAAGCCGAACAAATCACATGGATAATTGCACTAACGCCCTCGTCATTCAATTCTCATGGCAGATGTGCCCTTGCAGTTTTTACGGATGGGCATGGGCCTCCTTTGCAGTTGGCCACCTGGGCCTGCCTGTCGGTGACTCAAATGGAGCCATGCAGGTGATTTTTTTTTTTTGAATTTATGCAGGTGATTTTTAACGTTAGGGAAACTGGTTCCAGCTTTTATATGAAAGAGCTTTGCATTGGTTTAATGTCAACTTAGTCTTTTTCTTTATTTATTAGAAATCTCTCTCATACTCCCTATGTTTTTAATTATAAAATATTTTGACTTTTATGGATACATTGTTTTTAATATATATATATGAGTGCATGACAAAAATATGTATGTAGAAAAAGTTAAAACGTCTTATAATTGTAGCAAGTTAAATCACAACCTTATTTAACAAGTTGTCTTATTTGTGTTTGTTTTGAATTACTCATGTTTTTTATAACAAGACCTCAAAAGAACTTTTTTTGAGAGGCCATGCTGATACGACGATAGAGCACTATAATAACCAACGGGTAGTGACAACTAATTTATTATAGGAAATTTGATAACATTTTAACAAAAATGTTATTTCACAGGTTAAACAAATATGGACTAGTGATTCCATTTTGATACTTAGACCTAGGAAATACATCATCATCTCAGAGAGTTTGGTATATCTTGATTTGCTCTTTACCTTAAATTTAAGCCTCCGCATTGTGTTTGTCTTGTGTCGCATTTATATTTCCCAGATTACCATATGCTAGTTGATAGTATTGACTCTAGATTACAAACCTCTTTTGGGGTTAGTTAAGGTAGAGTGCACTATAAAAACCTATGATGCACTCCATGGTAGTTAGTTTATGCACATCATATTTGAGGTGGACTCGAATTAATATGGATTGGATCTCCAACTTGGCTTTGACGTCCATGTTGGTCTTTTCCGCCTCATGCCTCTCTCCATGCAATAATATCATTAGATAGCAATCTATTACCATAGTCATAAAAAGGAGGACTTAGGAACATGCAACTAGAAGATTTAATTAATATACTCAAACTCTAGGAATTGGTCATTTTCTAGAAATGATGTGTGTGTATTCAAAGAAGTAATGTTCTTGTCATCAAACCTTGCTGTAAGCCCCCTTTAGCCATCAGCTGCTGCTGCTAGCCGGACGTAGTCGCGCTAGCAGTGGCTAGGGCATTGTAACACCCTTGGTGTAACACCCTAAATCAATTATTAAAACATGTCATGAGCATCATGTTCATATGTTAATGCATGTGATAAAAGTGTATAGATTAATTTCTATAACTCAAAATGATCAATAAAAATGCGAAACGAAAGTTGCTCCACGATTTGTACAGTTAACAAGTAGGGGTGTAAACTGATTTTTATTGAACAAAAATGCTATAGAACATGTATCTAACACTTAAATAAAGTTTAAAGTACAAACTTTGTAGATAACAGTGAAATACTTGCTGTCGAAAAATGATATTAGTAGCTAATATTTCTACTAGCCTAGAAATTGCAAATTGAAATCAAGTTCAGCTCAAAACTTAGAAAATTTCCAAGTCTGTCAACAGCTAGACATTGCTATGTTTAGCAAATTATTTTGAGAGATCGGGTTAAAGGTGGTGTAGTGTTATAGCTCGATTTGGTAGTCTCATATGCCATCTTGAGCATGGTAAAGATGGTTTAGGTTTAGAAGCAACGGTTTGATCGTGATCAACGCTTTAAAATTCATGCACGTCGCATGTCTCAGGCTGGCTGTCCCTGTGTGCGTGGTCACCTCATGCGGGAACTCGGCGTCGCCGTGCTTGGGTGCACCACGTGCACGCGCACTACCGCGCGTTGGCCGGCCGAGGCCGTCTCGGCCTGGCCGTGACTCGGTTGTGCCTTGGCCGCTCTGGCCGTAGAGCCTGCTGCCGTTCAGCCGCGGGCCACGGTGCCCCATTGCCGTTGTTGCCCTGCACGCTGCTCCTCTGCCTAGCTCTACGCTGCCGCTAGCCCCGCATCCTGCTACTCTGTCTCGCGCTGCCATCATGCACTACTACACAAACTTTACTAGAGGCGGACGTTTTTGGTTTTCCGCGGCGGGCAAAGCCGTCCGCCGTGGCCTAGAGGCCATGGTAAATCATGGCTTAACCGCGGCGTGCGGTGTAACGTGCCCACCACGGTAAATATACTTTTACCACGGTGGGCACGTTAGGATGTCCGCTGCGGTTAATCGTTAAAAAAACAAAAAAACCAGGAGCCCGCCGACGAGCCCGTTCTCGAGCCCACTGGCAAGCCCACCGGCGACGGATCCGGGCTTCCCACGACTGCAGATCCGTGCCGCTCGGGGAGGGAGAAGAGGAGCAGCCAGCCGGGCCCCAGCTCTCTGGAGAAGCCGGCTGGACACGCCGACGCCACTGCAGGGCCGCCACCACCTCGCCAGTCGCTCGCAGGGGACCACGTCGACGCCTCCTCGTGGATCCCCGTGCCTCCTTACGGATCCCGCCGCGCCGTGGTGGAGGAAGGCCGCCGTGCCGACGCGTCCTCGCCCGCGGTGGAGGTCCTAGCGTCGTGGCCGTGGTGGATCCTGGCGTCGTGGCCGTGGTGGAGATCCCGCCGTGGTGGAGGGAGGCCGCCGCGCCGACGCGTCCTCGCTCGCCGTGGTGGAGGTCCCGACGTCGTGGCCGTGGTGGATCCTGGCGTCGTGGCCGTGGTGGAGATCCCGCCGTGGTGGAGGGAGGCCGCTGCGCCGAACTGTCCTCGCCCACCGGATCCGGCCACCGCGCGCCGCCACCAACCGGATCTGCCTTGGGACGCCGTCACCGGCCGAATCCGATCACCGCGCGCCGCCATCGGCCAGATCCGCCTCAGGACGGGCTCGTCGTTGCCGTCCCACGAGCCGCCGCGCTCAACGCCCTGCTCGAAAGAGAGAGAGGAGGGAGAGGGAGGGATCGGTGGGAGAGAAGAGAGGGAGTGAAAGCGCCGTGCTGGTGGATATGCAGTGGAAGGAGATGGTGACGGGAGGAGAGAGGCTCGCGACAGGAGAGGAGTGACTACGGCGCTATCGGTGGAGAGGAGTGAGTGAACTGAAACCCTAAACTCCTAAAGTGCTCATTTTATATGGAGACCAGTTATTGGACCTCGCCCTGGGCCTGTTGGGCCTCGGCCATTTACCGTGGCGGGCATTATAGGATGCCTGCCATGGTAAATCGATTTACCGTGGCGGGCGTCTTAACACGCCCGCCACGGAAAATACATATTTTCCGTGGCGGGCATCTTAAGACACCCGCTACGGTAAATCGATTTACCGTGATGGGCAAAAGTGCCCGCCACGATAAATAAAAAATGCCCGCCGCGATAAATGGTGGCATTTACCGCAGCGGGCGAAAATAGGTGACCGCCACGGAGTGCAAAAATGCAATGTTACGCATAATCTTTTGTGTAGTAGTGATGGGTGCCGCCGCGGCCACGCTACGCTGCCGTCGCGTCCAGCACTGCCGCGCGCACGTGGTCGAGCCGCCGTCGCCTTGTCATTTAAAGCGTGCGGCCGCGCGGGCCACGTCGGTCGGACGCGCTCACGCCTTGTCCGTAGCGCCTGCGCGTGGGTGTCCTGATCGCGCCGCGCGCGTCCTGCCAAGGCTAGGACGAGCTGAGCCCACCTGCCGTGCCCCATCTCTCTCTGCTACCACCGTCGAGCCGCGCCATTAAATTCACCAAGGAGAGATCAACTTAGGTCGATTCGTCGCATTGCTGGCTATGTCACACAGCCACCTAGCCGGCTGTCCCCACCCCGCCTTGATTGGCGCCTGGCCGAGCTCCAATTCTGGAGCTTTGCCCCACCACCGTGCCGTTAAGACCCATCACCGCCCGCGCCATGGCCAGTCTCCACCACTTCACCCCGCGCAAAATCCTCTACACCACTAGCTCACCTTGGCTCCCTCTCCATCGTGCGCATGCCAGTGGGAGTGCTACCGCCTCCCCGTAGCACGCGGCTGTGTTCGTCGTGGCTCATTACCTTGCTCATCGCGTGCACGTGGCTAGCACTGCTCAGGTAGTCGCTGGCCGAACAACCACTTCGGCCAGGTTCATGGTGTGGCCCTGGTGCTTATCCCCTATCTCTACCGTCTTGTTAGCGCTGGCAGCTCGCTTTAGTGCGCCCTGTTGCTCTATATGGACGCTTAGGGTAGGCGTTAGGGTCGTAGATGGGGTTCGACTCGTTAGTTGGGTCGGTGCGAGCCTCGAGTTTCCGACGTACCGCCTAGTGCCACCGTCCGCCGCACCGGCGAGCGCGGGGCGTCTCGGGGACCTCTCTGGTGCGAAGGTGAAAAGATACGAGGGCTCTATTGCAAAGTCATTGTCTATAGAATAGTACGTGTAGTGTTCGCGCTATTGTCTGATAACGCTAGGGCGATTTTGCAAGAGTGCCAGCGTGCGCGGGCTCCCCGCCGCGGTCCGCCTCCGCATGTGGGCCGCGCCCCGCGTGGGCCGCGTTGGGCCAAAATTGGTTTATCTTTTTCGTGGAAAATAGAAATAGCTTTTTATTTTAATTCTGAGCTGAACTTTGATAATTAATATACAATAATGTGGATATCCAAAAATTGTGAAATAAATTTTGTAAATTCCTAAAATTGTGTAACACCCCTGGTGTTACGAGTTTGCTTATCACCAAGATTTAGGTTCGAGAAGGAATAGTCTAACAAGTTTCCAGGTTTTAAAATTTTATAACACACGTGAGGCAAAAAACAATTTCTGTGAACAAGGATCAAACATAACTTGTATTTAGTACTTAAATAAAAATTGAAGTACAAGTTTGGTAGATGGAAATGCACTTTAACTTTTGGAAAATAGACGTTGTTAACTAGTGTTTTGGGAGCTTAAAAATCAAATTTGACGTTAAGATAAGCTATTTTTGTTAAGTTGGCAAACACTTGAACTATTGTTAAAATACCATTTTTGGTGAATTATATTGAGCAAAATAGTTAAATGGTGTTTAAATATTTTGCTCCTACGGGTTAGTATAAGGTGTGGACTATTGCATGAAGTATTTGTTGGTTGAAGTTAACAATGTTTAGATCTATTAAAAATTACGACAAAAAAGCTAATGGTTACTTAGCCTCAATTGAAATCCTTAACTTTCCTAAGTATGGAAAAGTAGTAAGACAATGCTATTTTGACATTTAATTTCTAACAAAAATGTTTAAACACTAGCTGCATGTTTTGGTATTGTTGATTGCATCAAAGTGAGTACATGAGCATGGTGTAGGTCAAAATTGTGTTGGAAGTCACGTTGTCTGCTCAAAAAGTACCCTAACTTCACTAGAACGCGTTGTGAACCCAGATTCGGTGCTCGGTTCATGAACTAGTGTTCAGCGCGACGAGCTCCTGTTGGCACATCTCTATCCCCCTCGATTCTCACTCTTCGGCCATGCTTGTTGCTCGGACGAGAAGCACTTAGTGGCTACTAGAATCTTGAGCTCTTGTTTTAATCTCAACTGGGCTCTAAGCGGTTGGTTTTGACGCTTTAAAATTCATGCTTCACGCTTGGTTTGGTCGTTCGGGCCCGAGGATGTGTCACCAAGTCCGATGTCGCACCATCGTGGGCTACCTGCACCGCTACTACCATGCGCTGCACCGCACGTTGGTTTGTGTACTCTGTGGCCGTGGCCACTGTCCCACTGAACAGTCGAGTGGCGTCGTCTGCCTACCGGGCCAGGCATGGCCGCAGCCGCGCTCCACCGTGCACGGGACGCTGCCGACGTGGCCCTGTCTAAGCGCACCTGCAGGGCTGCGTCTTGTCCTCTTGTTGTTTTGGTTACTACAGCGCTCGCCCTCAGCCGGGTCATGGTCGAGCCATCTCTACCAGGGCCGCTTCCCGCGATGTGATGGTGGTAGTGCACCGCTCTCCCTCGCCCTTTCTTAATCATCAATCTGAGGCTTCCCAGTCCAATTCCTCGCACCGGTGGGTAGCTTAGCAAGTTAGCTAGGTGTCGCATTCTCATCGAGCCCAGCCATGGTCTGTCAATGATCAATTTCGGTTTGTCCTCGCCGCCGGTCAAGTGCGCCGCCATGACCAGAGGCTTGGGGTAAGGCAAGTAGGAGTGGTAGCAGTTTATTTGCTCGTAACCCTAAGCTTGTCTTGACTCCCTCTATCCGGTGCTCGCACTGTTTTGGCTAGGGTGCTCATCGTCGGTGGGGTGACGCGACGGTGTCCATCTCAGAGCACCGCTGCCTCGCTCGGTTGCACATGGCCAGACCATCGCAGCGCTCCCCTGCTTCAACCGTTAGTAGGGCGTACACCACGTTGAGCCACTGATGCTTATCCGCCACTTCTACTCTGCTAAACGTACGTAGGATCGTCAGAACAGTCACGCCACCGCCACGGATAGCCGCTCGCCGCTGCAGCCCACGACAGTGCGCCTCCAAGTCCATAACCACCACCCATACTTTTGCGTTTAGTTGTAGATGATGGTCGGCCCGTTAATGCCGTCGTAGCGAGCCTACTTTGCTCGACGTAACCGACGTTGCCACCAGTGTGCCATGCCGCCGTTCGCAGGTACGCCGAGGACTGCCCCGTTGCAAAGGCAACATATTCTAGGGTCTTTAATGCAAATCGTGAGTCTATAGTAATAGTGTTCCGTTGCTCCACGTCATTATTCAAAAACCCGAGACCTCTTTTGCAAAATGCGAGCGCGCGTGGGCGACCCGGCCTTGGGTCATGCTAGGCCACCGCAACACGCACGTAGCTATGCCGTGATGGGCTGCGGGGCCGAAATGGTCGCCACCGGCCCTTTTCCTTTTTAAAGCATTTTCTAATTTAGCTTCTAAGGTAAATTTGTAAATTCAATGTAAAATTGTGTCGTTAACCAAAAATTATGAAACTAATTTTGTTAAGTTCCTAAAATTATGATATATTTGCTAGTATATTTTGTTCACATAGTTTTATAATATTTTCCAGAGTTATCAAATTAATTTGAGATGCTTAATATTGTAAAATATAAACTTGTAGGAATTGTTGTGATTAATTGGTGATAGTGTTGGCTCTAAAACTTTCACAGTAAATTCCTAATATTATTAGGTGTTCACTGTAATTTTTATAGCTCCATAATAATTAGTTTGCTAAGGTAATTAAATGAGCCCTAGTTCAAAAATATATGTTTAAGCAATAAAATGCCGAATCTCCTTGGGATTTAAAACTAGAACATATTCCGAGAAACAAAGCCTTACTTGACGACGCGGATACGTAGACTAGTATGTTAGTCATTTAAGCTAGCTCGTTCGCTTGCGGAGCGTAATCATATTTTTAAGAGTTGCGGTTACCGTTGATTAATTGCGTCTCTACGTTGTATCCACGTATATCATAATAGGAACAACGATGGATCATGGAGTTGACTGAAGTAGCGGAAAAGATGGTGCCTCGATGATCATGTCACCATGATGGAATGCTAACTTTTGGTTATATTTTACCCAGGCAAGCCCCGGTGTATAACCCCTATTATTCTACACTTTATCTTATGCTTGTGCATTAAGTTTTAAGGAGTTGGATGAAAACCACTTGCATATATATATATCCTTATCCTATGAGTCCTATTAGTATATCAGGATCATGTAGAATGTTATGCTATAGGATCCGATAGAAGTCGAGTGATTGCCTATCACTCGTGAGAGATAGGAAAGCTATTATTATGTTATTATATTACTATCACATGGAATATATATGAATGATAATTGGAGACAGGGCGGAATGGTACTTTGGATCTGGTCTTGGTTAGGCATTCGAGCGAGGCTTGGATTGCATTTGTTCCGCTTATGTCGATTGAGGACTGTCTGTTGCTGTGGATGGTAGTCAGGTCACAGACTTATTATCCTAAGCACATACTTGCTAATGGGAGTAGGAATGCTCGTTGCTCTCTTGTCGTGGGTTCTGGCTCTTTCTGGACTGATAGATTGGAGGCGGGGATGGTGGAGGTCTAAGCACCACATTAAGTCTGGGACTCTGGAGTGGGGGTTTGGAGTCCAAGTTTGGACGGGGACCTGGACCCCTTGACAGGAGAGTGGTGGGTTGGTCTTGCATGTGCCTATGGTACAAGTGGGGCGTGTGTTTTGAGGTACCTAGCTGGGATGCATTGGTTCGCTAATCGCTGTGTGATACGATATGACTTAGCTATGATCTAGCACCGTAGTAAGAACTAGAATATGAAAGATGGTAAGATAGTTCTGATTGCTTACCAACTGCTTGAAAGTAGCACAGGTGCTTACATAGAATGGTTAGTTAATGAACTAATAATGACTGCTAATGAAATCGAATATAAGGACGCACGTTTAGTAATGCTTCCGCATATGCAATAACCCACAAGCCAGATAGCCTTGCATATCCTTGGAGTCTTTTATTTTCCTCCTGTCGGGTAAGTCTTGCTGAGTACAATCGAGTACTCAGAGTTTTATTTTACCCCTGTTGTAGGTGATCGAAGGATGCTTAAAAGCTAACTCTTGTATGTGGAAACCTCCTGGTGGGCTCAGAGAGGATTCCTTTTCTGCTGCGATCGTAGTGTTTATTTATAACCCTCGCTAAAGGTTTTTATAAGAAAGGATGTAAAATCGGCTAGTATCTCTTGTATGAAAATATCCACTATGTTAATGCTCCACCATGTCATTAAATTAATCTTGCTTCCTCTATAACTCTGATAATATTGTTATATTTCGTTGTTATAGTCAATTGAGGTAACATTCTGATACTGTAATAAAGTGATGTAAGAAATGACTTAAGAATATTGTAAGCTTTATTCTTTCATTATTATCCTGATGGAAAAATATGGAATTTTGAGTTCTCCCTTGGGGTGTGCTCAATGGAACTGGGTAGTTTAGTGTCCTCTCTTAGATACTTAGTGTCTAATGTAAGACAAGTACTCCTGGTTGATATTAGATTAGGCAGTTCTGCCACGGGTGGTATTAGAGCATAAATGAGAAAATGAAGCTTCAAAATCCTTTTCTAAAGTAAAATTTGACGACCTATTTTTGCAAAAAGTTAGGGTGTTTAACTACGAAGTATATAAGTAGCCCTATTGCTGTATTTAAGCATCCGGAGTACGTTTGACTAGGTTTTCTCCGGTGGACTGACTCTCACGTAGTATACGATCTTTAGGTCGGTTGCGCTGGTACTGTTTTAAGTCATCTTGACCGTATTGCTGGTAGATGCGCCCTTCGTAGATGTCACGCGAGTCGTATGGTGCACGATTGACCCATCCCTATTTAGGAGTTACTACGGCATTGTTGCTTCATGTTCCACGTTCGCCTATGGTTCATGCCTACCATGACCCATGCTTCTCCGTACTCTTTTTTGTGCTCTTGCCGGACCCTTGCCCTCAGTCGTACTAGTCATTAATGGCCTCAGACATCGCTCACCTTGAACGCGTGAAAAATTCGATCGATTCATTTGTAGTGGCCCCACACATGTACCAAAGGTGGACTGCGCCAGGACCACTGACAGCACTGCCATTACAAGAAGGGCCTGGCCTAGCCATTGCTATCACCACCCAGTGCACTCCAGCTCACCTAGTTTTTCCATTTGAGCAAGCTTTTCGCTCAATCCTTCCTTGCAACCACCCAGCAGGAATGGCAGGAGCCTGGGTTAGCAGTTACTGCCTAAACACTGAGGGGTTTTCCAAAATCCTGTATGCCACCCTGCAAAAGCTCAGAGTCAAAGATCGTCCCGAGTATGAGGGCCGTGAGTATGAAAAGCTTGGCACTGAGCGGTGTGAAGTTACCGTTTATATCGGAAAGAGTGAGGAGTTTCTCGACATCACTGAAGCCTAGAATGTGACCGCAACCGGATTTCGCTTCATCGACACCTACCAAGTTGTGGCCCGCAAAGCCTTGTGATACCTTTGCCAGATCTATGAAGAGCCCATTGCTCGTACCCCCATGAGGTTCTTTCCACCTTTGGAAAAGAATCGACGGGTGTGGAGGGCTCGCATGGAGGCTTTGCAGGGGAAGGATGCGCAAGAAGATAGCCCAACCGTGGTGCAGTTGACCATGTACCTGCTTGCTCTGGATGAGCTATATGACCGTTGACCGGCAAGCCTCAGAGCTGAGGAAGTGCCTCCGGTGAGCCGAGGAAGTCGAGATCTTCTCCAGGATACTCTAGGTGCAGCTTGCTGAAGCGCAAGCTAGTGTGGCAGCTGCAGAGAGTCAGGAGACTGGCATGTCGGAAGCCCTAAAGGAGGCTAAAGATTGGCATGCCCATCAGTTGGGAGAGGCCTACCTTGTCACTAGGGCCAAGCGTAGGACACTGGCCGCTGAAAGACAGGATCCCTTGATCTTGGAGGGAATCCTTGTCCACCCATCGAAAAGGAGAACCGGTGTTGCAGTACCACTAGCACCCCCACCCTCAGAAGTGTCAGAAGTAGAACCCTTGCTTCTCCTCACTCAGCCATTACCAAGAGAGGAGGCAGATCCATAGCTAGGGTGGTAGAAGAATCCGCCGAGCTTAGGAATGAAGATGTGTGGTCCGACAAAGTAGATTAGTTGCCATGGGAAGATGTACCCGTAGTTAGTGGTGTCTTTCATCGCTGTCCTCCAGTATTGTAATCCTTCTGTTGTATTTTGTCCGTAGTTGTTGAGATCATCTAGTCGTAAGGAAGGCGAAGATGTGCCGAGTGGGAGAGTGAGTGCTTGTACGTTGTACCAGCATAAGGACATTTGGAATGTGCATTTTCTCTATTTTGTTGTGTTTATTGCGTCCATCTACCTTTAGGTCTCGTTAGACGTGCTTAGAGTTTTCAAGGATGATGTTAAGTGGGTTACAAGAGAGCCACCATACAGATGCCAGCAAATCAGCCATGATTGGATAACATAGGACACTGTATCAACTAATTATGTATGTCCCAGCAGAACACTTGAATCTCTTAAATCAAATCCGTTGTGGGATTTGAATTCCTTGTTCCTTGTTGCGAAAGGAACCCTTATTGTCTAAATATTTTCTTGCAATACTCCTCTGATTCTGTGGTCTATGACCCCACCGCCTTCATTACGTGTAAGTTGGTAATAGTTGCCTGGTTAATAGCTTATGGTGCTGCGACGAAACCGAGGGCCCCTGTGGAACAGCTGCCACATGGTGATGCTGCTCGACATGCGCTGGTATCGAGGTTGTTGACCAACCACATTTGCCAAGTTACACCACCGTACCGCTTTTGATACAAAATATTCTTCTTGGAAATATTTGGGTGTTCAAACGGAAAGTCCACAACGGATTGATGAAATAGTGTTCCCCCAAAGTAAACAAGAGAATATGGTTTTGGAGGAAGCATGTATGTCGCAATCTCAGTTCATACAAAGGTTGGCACATATTGTGGACAAGGAAGGGAAGGAAAAGAAAAGCAACAAGGAAAAGTTAGCCCTAGGGTAGTCGGGAGTGATTGGAAAAGCCTAAGTGGATGTCATGTCCCAAGCACTGTGCCTAGCTCGCCCGCATTACGCACGCCAGGTCACTATTGCCACGTGCCCTACGGACGTCGTCAATGTAAGGGACCACTAGCACCCTATCCTCACATAACCATGTCATTATGTTGCATCCACCATACTCGCGCACTGTGCGCTTCCCCTTTTTCTGGCATCCTATCGGCTCTCGGTCCTCGCCCTCATCCCCGTACCAGACCCCCTCCTGTTTTCCTCTTTTGGGGACATGGCCGCCCACACGCCTTCCTCGTTGAGCGAACCCCTCTCCCCTCTTTTTCCTCCCTCCACTCAAGCTCGCGCAGGGAGCGCACCATGGCTGGCGCTTTTCTCACCTCATGACCATCAGTGTTTCCCTTCCTCACCGCCTCCACTTCCGGTGCGCTGTGCCCCACCTTTGTTCGCCATTATAAGATGCCCTTGCTCCCCTCTTGCATCCCCATCCACTCGAATCCGAAGCAGAGCTACGAGATCTAGTCATCATTCAAAGAACTAGGTTCGTCCGTCAGAGGTGATTATGTAATCTGAGAAGAAGGGATCTAGTTTATGTTGAAGAAGTTCAAGTCTACCTTTGGTTAGTTTGGTCTTAGGGTTCACGATGTTTGAGTTCTCAGTCTCCTGTTTCTGGATCTGTTGGACATACGCCATATTTTGGATAATCATTTTCTTGTTGTTTCCCCATTGTCCTCGTCTATCTCGACTTCTGGATTAAGCCTTGGTTGTACTAGGTTACTCTTAACTGTGTATCTCTAAATTCTGGTGTGGTTTAGTGTTCGGTGTTGTGTATTCTTCCGTGTAATTTCAGATCTGTGAAGTGTAATTGCGTTTTCCCTTTCTGATTCTTGTTTCGAATCTCAGGACGAGATTCTTTTAGGGGGGAAGATTGTAACACCCCTGGTGTTATGAGTTTGCTTAGCACTGAGTTTTAGGTCCAAGAAGGATTAGTCTAACAAGTTTCCGGGTTTTAAAATTTTAAAACGCACATGAGGTGAAAAACAATTTCTATGAACAAGGATCAAACATAACTTGTATTTAGTACTTAAATAAAAATTGAAGTACAAGTTTAGTAGATGGAAATGCAACTTTAACTTTTGAAAAATAGATGTTGTTAACTAGTGTTTTGGGAGTTCAAAAATCAAATTTGACGTTAAGATAAGCTCTTTCGTTAAGTCGGCAAACACTTGAACTATTGTTAAAATACCAATTTTGGTGAATTATATTGAGCAAAATAGTTAAATGGTGCTTAAATATTTTGCTCCTACGGGTTAGTATAAGGTGTGGACTATTACATGAAGTATTTGTTGGATAAAGTTAACAAGGTTTAGATCTATTAAAAATTGTGACAAAAGAGCTAATGGTTACTTAGCCTCAATTGAAATCCTTAACTTTCTTAAGTATGGAAAAGTAGTAAGACAATGTTATTTTAACATTTAATTTCTAACAAAAAATGTTTAAGCACTAGCTGTATGTTTTGGTATTGTTGATTGCATCAAAGTGAGTACATGATAATGGTGTAGGTTGAAATTGTGTTGGATGTCACATTGTCCGCTCAAAAATTACCCTAACTTCACTAGAACGCGCTGTGAACCCTGATTTGGTGCTCGGTTCATAAACTGGTGTTCAGCGCGACGAGCTCCAGTTGGCACCTCTCTATCTCCCTCGATGCTCACTCTCCGGCCATGCTTGTTGCTCCGACGAGAAGCACTTAGTGGCTACTAGAATCTTGAACTCTTGTTTTAATCTCCACTGGGCTCTAAGCGGTTAATTTTGACGCTTTAAAATTTGTGCTTCATGTGTGGTTCGACCGTTCGAGCCCAGGGACGTGGCTGCTGCTGCTACCATGCACCACTGCTGGCTGCTGCTACCATGCACTGCGCCACACATTGGTTGGCGTAATCTATGGTCATGGTCGCTGTCTCGCTGACAAGCCAAGTGGCATCATCTGCCCGCCGAGCCAGGCATCGCCGTAGCCGCGCTCCGCCTTGCACGGGACACTACTGACGTGGCGCTATCCAAGCACACCTATAGGGCTACGTCTTGTCCTCTTGTTGTTTTGGTTACTGCAGCGCTCACCCTCAGCCGCACAACCCACCTACTAAACCCAAGCTCGATGTCGTACGCAGTTATTGCATCGTGATGCCATGCTGCTGTGTGCGCATGGCCACACGCAGGCACACCTCTTGGCTCCATCTAGCACTAACTGATGCGCCATCTATCCTTCGCTTGAGCGGTCATATCCCCATGTTCTCGTGTCTCATCGGGTCATGGCCGAGCCATCTCTGCCAGGGCCACTTCCCGTGATGTGATGGTGGCAGTGCACCACTCTCCCTCTCCCTTTCTTAATCACTAGTCTGAGGCTTCCCAGTCCAATTCCTCGCACCGGTGGGTAGCTTAGCAAGTTAGCTAGGTGTCGCATTCTCATCGAGCCCAACCATGGTATGTCAATGATCAATTTTGGTTTCTCCTTGTCGCCGGTCAAGTGCATCGCCGTGACCAGAGGGTTGGAGATAAGGTAGGTAGGAGTAGTAGCAGTTCAATTGCTCGTAACCCTAAACTCGCCTTGACTCCCTCTATCCGGTGCTCACACTGTTTTGGCCAGGGTGTTCGTCATCGGTGGGGTGACGCGATGGTGTCCATCGTAGAGCGTAGCTCGGTAGCACATGGCTAGACCGTCGCAGCGCTCCCCTGCTTCAACCATCAATAGGGCGTATACCACGGTGAGCCACTAATGCTTATCCACCACTTCTACTCTGCCAAGCGTACATAGGATCGTCAGAACAGTCGCGCCGTCGCCACGGATAGTCGCTCGCTACTATAGCCACGACAGTGCACCTCCGAGTCTATAACCGCCACCCATCCTTACGCGTTTAGCTGTAGATGATGGTTGGCACCTTAATGTTGTCATAGCGAGCCTAGTTTGCTCGATGTAACCACCGTTGCCACCGGTGTGCCACGCCGCCGCGCGTGGGTACGCCGAGGACCGCCCCGTTGCAAAGGCAACACATTCCAGGGTTTTTAATGCAAAGCATGAGTCTGTAGTAATAGTGTTTCGTTGCTCCACGTGATTATTCAAAAACCTGAGCCCTCTTTTACAAAATGCGAGCACCGTGCTAGGCTGTCGGGCCGAAATGGTCACCACCGGCCCTTTTTCTTTTGTAAGCATTTTCTAATTTAGCTTCTAAGGTAAATTTGTAAATTCAATATAAAATTATGTAGTTAACCAAAAATTGTGAAACCAATTTTGTTAAGTTCCTAAAATCATGATCTATTTG
Organism: Miscanthus lutarioriparius; assembly: GCA_904845875.1. Lineage (NCBI taxonomy): Eukaryota > Viridiplantae > Streptophyta > Magnoliopsida > Poales > Poaceae > Miscanthus > Miscanthus lutarioriparius. Next base: position 13,583,109 of record CAJGYO010000011.1, on the reverse strand, counting down.
CTAGTATATTTTGTTCATATAGTTTTATAATATTTTCCAGAGTTATCTAATTAATTTGAGATGCTTAATATTGTAAAATATAAGGTTGTAGGAATTGTTGTGATTAATTGGTGATAGTGCTGGCTCTGAAACTTTTATAGTAAATTCCTAACATTATTAGGTATTCACTGCAATTTTTGTTGCTCTATAATAATTAGTTTGCTAAGGTAACTAAATGAGCCCTAGTTCGAAAATATATGTTTAAGCAATAAAATGCCGAATCACCTTGGGATTTAAAACTGGAACATTTTTCGAAAAACAAAGCCTTACTTGACAATGCGGATACGTAGACTAGTATGTTAGTCATTTAAGCTAGCTTGTTAGCTTGCGGAGCGTAATCATATTTTTAAGAGTTGCGGTTACCGTTGATTAATTGCGTCTCCGCGTTGTATCCATGTATATCATAATAGAAACAACAATGGATCGTGGAGTTGACTGAAGTAGCGGAAAAGATGGTGCCTTGATGATCATGTCACCATGATAGAATGCTAACTTTTGGTTATATCTTACCCAGGCAAGCCCCGGTGCATAACCCCTATTATTCTGCACTTTATCTTATGCTTGTGCATTAAATTTTAAGGAGTTGGATGAAACCACTTGCATATATATATTATTATCCTATGAGTCCTATTAGTATGTCAGGATCGTGTAGATTGCTATGCTATAGAATCTGGTAGAAGTCAAGTGATTGCATGTCACTTGCGAGAGATAGGAAAGCAATTATTGTGTTTTTATATTACTATCACATGGAATATATATGAATGATAATTGGAGACCGGGCGCAAGGGTACTTTGGATATGGACTTGGTTAGGCATTCGAGTGAGGCTCCGATTGCATTTATTCTGTCTGTGTCGATTGAGGACCATCCGTTGTTGTGGATGGTAGTCAAGTCACAGACTTATTATACTAAGCACATACTTGCTTATGGGAGCGGAAAGGCTTGTTGCTCTCTTGTCGTGGGTTCCGGCTCTTTTCGGACCAACTGATTGGAGGCATGGATGGTGGAGGTCTAAGCACCACACTGAGTTTGGGACTCAAGAGTGGGGGTTTGGAGTCCAAGTTTGGATGGGGACCTGGATCCCTTGATAGAAGAGTGGTGGGTTGGTCTTGCTTATGCTTGGGATACAAGTGGGGCATGTGTTTCGGGGTACCCAGCTGGGATACATTGGTTCGTGAATCATCGTGTGATACGGTACGGCTTGGCTATGATCTAGCACCGTAGTAAAAACTAAAAGATGAAAGAGAATGAATGAATATAAGTGCTCAACTCTTGCTTGAAAGTAGAACAAGTGCTTACATAGAATAGTTAGCTAATGAACAAATCATGATTGCTAATAAAACACATATATAAGGATTCACTACTAGTAATGCTTTTCACAAACAAAAAGGAAACCCAACAAATCATAAAGCTTATCATGTCCTTTGGAGTCAGGAAATTATTCCCACTAGTCGGGTAAGTCTTGCGAGTACATTGTGTACCCAGGGTTTATTTACCCTTGTTGGTGTAGCTTGAGGGGTGGTTGTTGTGTGGAGGATTCTTCTGGTGGGCACAGACGGATCCTTATATCCTATCGTTAGATGTTTATTTCAATTCCGCTGTTTAAATTCCGCACTCTGAACTTGGTATTATAATAATGTATTTCTAAGAACTCTTGTTGTATGAAATGGACTAAGTATTGTAAACTCATTTTCATTATTGGATCCTAGATGAAAAACGTAGATTGTTCAAGTTCTCTCTTGTGGTGTGCTCGACGGAACCATCCGATGTAGTTTACTTTCGGGTGCTTAGTGTCTAGTGGAAGACGAGTGCCTCCGAAGGTGTATTATTTTGGGCGGTTCTGCCACAGGTGGTATCAGAGCCAATAATGAGTCTACGAGTTTCATAACTCTTTTCAAAACCTAAAATTTGACCAACAAAAGTTTTGCGAAAAGTATGATGCGATAAAATTATGTAAATAAGTATAAGCCCTAGTAATATGGTCTATCTAGGATAGCGGTACTGGTTTTATCTAATCAATCTGCTGTAAGTACACTAACTTACGCTGCATAAGAATCTTTTAGCGTACGGGAAGTGAGTGTGCGATGTGCCATTTTTTTTTTTGCAAATGCCGCTATATTTCAGCTTGACTGAACGGGTAGGTCGATGCATGCATCATAAAAAGAGAATCTTGCTTAAACTAAATTTTTTCCACACGTATAATTTGGATTAGTGAATTGATAGGATAACCTAAAAGAATGGTTTAATAAAAGCCTTATTATTTCTCTAAGTCTCTTGTTCCTAATCTGGAGGGTTGTCCATAATGGTTGGTTCTTATCTGTTTATAGATGAACCTAAGGTCTGGTCAGGGGAGTACCAGCGCTGGGGCAGACCAGGGTGATAACGGTCGCGGTGAGGACATTAGCAACACTAATGGGGACAACCACGAGGCCCCACTTCTGGCTCCTCCTCCTCTGCCACCACCTCCGATGACCCATGTGGAGATGATGGCGGTGATGCTGGCTGCTCAATGTGAGTCAGCCCATGCCTTAGAGATGCTTGCCTAGGCTATTGCTGGCTTTGCCCGTAGAGGCCCCGGTGGCAACAGTAGGAACGGGGGTGGTGCCCATGCTCCCGCAGAGCCATGTTCCTACCAGGACTTCCTAAAGACGCACTCGTCCATGTTCACGCCAACTGTTGAGCCTCTGGATATGGAGCATTAGCTTCGTATCCTAGAGTAGAAGTTTTAGCTGCTCACTATGACTGAAGAGCAGAAGGTGCATTTTGTCGCATAGCAGCTTCTAGGGTCTGCCAGTGCATGGTGGGATACTTTCAATGCCATGTAGTATGTGGACCACCGTGTGACTTGGCAGTCAAAATGGCAACCGGTACGTACCCGATGGGTACTGGCCACCCGTACCCGCACCCGCCAGATCAAAATCTTACCCGTCGGGTTACCCGTACCCGCAGGCAGGTAGAAAATTCATTCGATACCCGCACCCGATGGGTAATTCTTACCCGACGAGTAACCCGCACCCAACAATATACTCGAGTACAAGCACATCGAGCAATTAGCTCCATAAAAAATAAGCTAGCAGATCACAAATAGATCAAACCTGAATATTTATTTATGAATGACCAAAAGAGCTACTTGCTTGAGAAAAACAAATCACGTGAACTACTAGTAGTGAAAAGAAGTAATTTAAATACTTAATTCAGTAGCCAAAGATTGCTAGAGTAGTTCACGGATGGAAGATGCAAGCTTTCTGATCAAACAAATGAAAAGAGCAAAGCGTCATCATTTCGGACACTTGGTGAAACTAAACTACACTCCAACATTCAGAGTAGTAAAAAGCAAACGAATCGAATGGAGGGCTGCTCTCAACTCTTTGAAAAACCGGCGAACAAGCGAGAAACTAACAAGGCCACGACGGCCAGAACAAGGGCAGCTCGATGCAAAGCACGCTGGTGCCGATCGCGCTCGTTGTTGGACTCGGCTCGTGAGCAGCCCACTACACAATCTTTGCTAGACCAATACACAATCTTGCACATATCTGAGCAGAGAAAGTCATCTTTGCTTACCCAAGGCTGCGTTTGAGGTGCTGATTTTGCACTTTCTGAGCAGCTGCAGCTATGCTCGTCGGAGACAGGGGAGGCCGACCACCCTTCTTGGCCACTGCCTTCTTGGCCACCGGACCAACAGGGATGCCCTTTGGCTTTGGCTTTAGCGGCAGCCGGTCGGCGATGGCTTGTGCAGGAGGTAAGGTGACGAGCGAAGGCAAAGGTCGGGGTAGGCGGTGCACATGTGCTGTTCTTCGTCGCCTCCTCCGGATCCGGTGGTCGCAGGACGGCGTGCCTTCGGGGACGGCGCGGGGTTAGAACTCAGAAGGCAAACGGGATCAAGAAGAACAACTACAACTGCAACAATGGATTTCGAGGTTAGGGACTTAGGGTTGAGGAAGAGCATCACCGGCTATCATCTTGTCCTATTCCGGAGTTCTCCACCATAGCTACTGGAGATGGCGACGGCGACGGCGCTGTGCTCGTTGGGGGCGCTGGTGGGGACTGGGCAGTGGAGACCAGAGATGGTGTGGTGGGGATTGGGGAGAGAACGGCAGAGGAGAGAGGAGCGGCAGAGGGCAGAGCCGTGGAGGTGGAGCCACGGAGGGGCAGCGAGAGGACGGCGCGTGTGGGGTCACGCGAGCCCGCGACGCCACGATTCAGCCGCTGGTCGTCTGATGCCTAGTGGAGTGGAGTGAGGATGAGGATTAGGGTTTAAGGGAGTTCTGGAATATATATACTCATATGCTTATATGGGCCAAATATGGGTTATATGCTTATATGGGCTAAAATTGCAGAGGTTGGATATTATTTATGCGGGTTTTTTTTACCCGCGGGTATGGGTAGTATACACCCACACCTGTACCCGCATACCCGATGGGTACAAGAATTCGTCCAATAATGTATCCGCGGGTGCAAAATGTCTTCCATACCCGCCTCCTTATCGGGTAAAACCCATCGGGTACTCGGGTTTCGGGTACCCGTTGCCATTTTGACTTGGCAGGAGTTTACCACTGCTTTCCGTGAGTACTATATTCCCGCTGGTTTGCTAAACCAAAAGTTGACTGAGTTCTTGGATCTGAAGCAAGGGAGTATGACTATGATGGATTATGTGAACAAGTTCAACCATCTTGCACAGTATGCTGGGACCCATGTAGACACTAATGAAAAGAAGAGGGACCGTTTCTACTACGGCCTCTCTTGCATCTTGCAAACGGAGCTGTACTCTAGGGGATATCAGACTTTTGATGCTTTGATGAATGCAGCCATTGCTATGGAGGGACTTCAGCGTGATTCTCAGGCGGAGTGGAAGCGCAAGCGGGTGATCACTAGATCTTCTAGTCACCCATAGGCTCAGAAGGTGCAGGTTGTGAGGAGGGTGTCCTATCACTCCCTAGGTGGACAATCGTCCCGTCAGACTCAGTAAACTCACCAGGCACCTCCCACTCAGTACCATGCACCTACTCTATAGGTGCAATAGTAGCCTTAGGGACAGTAAGTTCCACCTCGTCAGGGACAGAAGAACAAGCCGGGTGCTTGTTTCAATGTGGCAAAGAGGGCCACTATGCTCGAGAGTGTCTATAGAAGTAGCCTACGCAGTCTTTCCAGCCTTCAGCCAACTCTCATCTGGTCAAGAGGACGATTATCAAGAAGAGGGTGCCCGTAAGCCGCTCTGGACAAGTCAACTTCACTAAGGCTAAGGAGATTTTGCAGAATGAACATGTGATGGCTGGTATGTTTACCATTGATTCCCACACAACATATGTGTTGTTTGATTATGGTGCATCACATCCATTCATGAGCATGGGGTTTGCATAGAGGCACAATATATCTCTTATGGCTATTTCTATTGCCTATAGAATTAGTACTCTGGGTGCGTAGTTGCATGTTAATACTCGGACAGACATAGTCAAACTAGTGCTAGCCACTCACACTTATCGCCTTCAGTTCATGGTGCTGCATGGGCAAGACATAGATGCAATTCTGGGCATGAACTGGTTGTGAGTTTATGGGGTAGTCTTAAACCTTAAGCAGAGAGTTGTTGAGTTACGACTTCCTTCTTCTAAGGATAGGATGTCTCTTCTTATGCCCTCCGATCCAGCCTTACCAATTGTTGCTCATGTTGAAGCTTCTCTAGATTTTGTTTCTATTCCTATGGTATGTGAGTTTCCGGATGTCTTTCTTAAAAATCTACCTAGGTTGCCACCGGTTAGGGACGTGGAGTTTACTATTAAGTTAGAACCTAACACTGCTCCTATTTCACGGCATCCCTACTGCATGGCTCCTAAAGAACTAGCAAAAATGAAGAAGCAGTTGAAGGAATTATTGGAGAAGGGTTTTATCCATCCTAACTCTTCACTATAGGGTTGCCCAGCTATTTTTGTGAAGAAGAAGGACAGCACTCTTCGGATGTGTGTGGATTACCGCCCTCTCAATGCAGTAACCATTAAGAATAAATATCATTTGCCTCGTATTGATACTTTGTTTGATCAGTTGGCTAGAGCAAAAGTGTTTTCAAAGATTGATCTTCGTTCTGGGTATCATCAAATTAAGATCCGACCACAAGATATACCAAAGACAGCTTTCTCTACTAGGTATGGGTTGTATGAATACCTTGTCATGTCCTTTGGTCTCACCAATGCTCTTGCATTCTTCATGTATCTCATTAATTTAGTCTTCATGCCAGAGTTGGATAAGTTTGTAGTGGTGTTCATTGATGATATTTTGATATACTCTAAAAACAATAAAAAGCATGCACAACATCTTTGGATAGTATTGACTCAGTTAAGGAAACACAAGTTGTATGCCCAATTCAGTAAGTGTAAGTTTTGGTTAGATTGAGTACAGTTTTTGGGACATGTTCTGACACCTGAGGGTATCTCTATGGACCCAAGCAAGGTGCAAGATGTTTTAAATTAGAAGTCTCCAAAGTCAGTGCATTAGATTTGTCAGTTCCTTGGTCTTGCTGGTTATTATCGGCGCTTCATTTCTGACTTCTCCAAAATAGCCCAACCAATGACCAAGTTGCTCTAGAAAGATGTCAAGTTTGTATGGAGTCCAGCTTATAAAGAAGCTTTTCAAGCTCTAAAGCATTTTCTTACCTCTGCTCCTGTTCTCGCCCAACCATATATTAACAAGCCATTTGATGTGTATTGTGATGCCTTAAGGACTGGATTAGGATGTGTGCTTATGTAGGATGGACGTGTGATAGCTTATGCTTCACGTCAGCTAAAAAAGCACGAGGTGAATTATCCCACCCATGATTTAGAGCCGGCTGCTGTGGTGCAGGCTCTAAAATTTTAGAGACATTATTTGTTGGGAAATAAAGTACATATTTTTACGAATCACGAGAGCCTCAAATATATTTTCACTCAGTTCAAGCTGAACATGAAGCAACGGAGATGGCTGGAGCTAATCAAGGATTATAATTTGGAGGTTAACTACTATCCTAGAAAAGCTAATGTAGAAGCTGATGCCTTAAGTCGAAAGTCGCATCAAGTTGAAGAAGAATCTCTATCTCTCAACCATTCTAAGGTGTTAGCCCATATTGCTCTAGTCTCGGATTTACTTGAGCAAATTATTATAGAGCAAAGGCAAGATGTTTCAGAAATTCCGAGTATCAAGAAGTTAATTGCCAAATGGCATGATCCTCATTTCCGTGTTGATGATAAAGGTATAGTGAAGTTCAAGAACTGATTGGTGGTTCCCTCAAGTGATGAGCTTAGGAGAAATTTTTTGGATGAAGCTCACAATTCTATGTTATCCATTCATCCAGAAAGTAACAAGATGTATCATGATTTACGTCACTTGTATTGGTGGCCAAATATGAAACATGATATTACCAAGTACGTCTCAGAGTGTGACACTTATGGAAGAGTTAAGGCGGACCATATGCTTACGTCTGGATTTCTACAGCCCTTGCCCATCCCTGTTTAGAAATGGGAGGATATTTCTATGGATTTTATTGTGGGATTACCCCGCACGTCCAAGGGCTATGACTCTATTTGGGTCATTGTGAATCGTCTTACCAAGTCTGCTCATTTTCTTTCGATGGATACTAGATATTCAGCCAAGAAGTATGCCAAGTTGTATTTTGACCATATTATGACCCTGCATGGAGTTCCTCTTATTATCATCTCTGATAGAGGGTCAGTATTTGTCTCTTGTTTCTGGGAGCAACTCCAGAAATGTCTTGGTACTAGTCTCCTCATAAGTTTAGCTTATCATTCGCAAACTGACGGTCAGACAGAAAGAGTCAATTAGGTACTTGAGGATATGTTGAGGGCTTATGTCATCTCTTTTTCCAGAGAGGTGGAACGAATGCTTGACTCTAGCTCAGTTTTCTTATAACAATAGCTATCAAGAAAGAATTCATTTGGCACCTTTTGAGGCCCTGTATGGCAAGAAATGTAGAACACCTCTTAATTGGGTTGAAGTGGGTGACCGTAGTTATTTCGGACCTAATTTTATCAAAGAAGCAAGAAAGCAAGTCAGTGTTATTCAAAGTCATTTGAAGACTGCTCAAAGTCGTCAAAAAACTTATGCGGACAAGCGAAGAAGGCCCTTACAATTTAAAGTTGGTGATCATGTGTATCTCAAAGTGTCTTCCATGAGAGGGGTGCATCGCTTTGGTGTCCAGGGAAAGCTAGCCCCTCGCTATGTTGGACCTTACAAGATTTTGGCCCGATGTGATTCTGTTGCCTACCGTATCCAGCTCTCGGATATTTTGTCAGCAGTACATAATGTCTTTCATATTTCTCAATTAAAGAAGTGTTTATGGGTTCTTGAGGAAGTGGTGGAAATTGAAGGACTCACTTTCCAACCTGATCTTTCTTATATTGAGCATCCTATCAAGATCTTAGATGAAAGAGAAAAAGTGACTAGGAACAATGTGGTAAATTTTTTAAAGTTCATTGGCAAAATTACTCGGAGGATGAAGCAACTTGGGAGCTAGAGAGTTATATTTTGGAGCATTATCCCCATCTTTTCCCTAGTGTTCCAAGGTAATAGTTATGTTAAAAGCCCACTCTTACCCTTTTTCCTACACTAGGCACTCACATGAAATCTCGGGACGAGATTTTATTTAAGGGGGAGAGAGTTGTAACACCCTCGGTGTTACACCCTAAAACAATTATTAAAACATGTCATGAGCATCATGTTTATGTGTTAATGCATATGATAAAGTGTGTAGATCAATTTTTGTAACTCAAAACGATCAACAAAAATACGAAACGAAAGTTGCTCCACGATTTGTACAGTTAACAAGTAGGGGTGTAAACTAATTTTTATTGAACAAAAATGCTATAGAATATGTATGTGACACTTAAATAAAGTTTGAAGTACAAACTTTGTAGATGACAGTGAAAAACTTGCTGTCAAAAAATGATTTTACTAGCTAATATTTCTACTAGCCTAAAAATTGTAAATTGAAATCAAGTTTAGCTCAAAGCTTAGAAAATTTCCAAGTCTGTCAACAGCTAGACATTGCTATGTTTAGCAAATTATTTTGAGAGATCGGGTTAAAGGTGGTGTAGTGTTATAGCTCGATTTGGTAGTCTCATATGCTATCTTGAGCATAATGAAGGTGGTTTAGGTTTAGAAGCAACGGTTTGGTCGTGATTAGCGCTTTAAAATTCGTGCACATCGCATGTCTCGGGCTGGCTGTCCTTGTGTGCGCGGTCACCTCGTGTGAGAACTCAGCGTCGTCGTGCTTGGGTGCACCACGTGCACACGCACTGCCACGCATTGGCCGGCTGAGGCCGTCTCGGCCTGGCCGTGACTCGGTTGTGCCTTGGCCGCTCTAGCCACAACGCCTGCTGCCGGTCAGCCGCGGGCCACGGTGTCCCACTGTCGCTGCTGCCTTGCACGCTGCTCCCCTACCTAGCTTTGAGCCGTCGCTGGCCCCGTGCCCTGCTACTCTGTCTCACGTTGTCGTCATGGGTGCCATCGCGGCCACGCTGCGCGGCCATCGTGTCTGCCACTATTGCGCGCATGTGGCCGAGCCATTGTCGCCTTCTCATTTAAGGTGCTACGGCCGCGCGGGCCACGCTAGTTGGATGCCCTCTCGCCTTGTCTGTAGCGCCTATGTGTGGGTGTCCTGATCGCACCGCGCACGTCCCGCTAAGGCGAGGATGAGCCGAGCCCACCTGCCGCGCCCTGTCTCTCTCCCTCTCTCTGCTGCCGCCATTGAGCTGCGCCATTAAATTCGTTAGGGAGAGATCACCTCAGGTTGATTTGTGACAATGTTGGCTCCGTCACACAGCCGCCTAGCTGGCTGTCCCCACCCCGCCTTGATTGGAGCCTGGCCGAGCTCCAATTTTGTAGCTTTGCCCCGCCACCGTGCCGTTAAGACCTGTCACTGCCTGCGCCATGGCCAGCCTCCACCACTTCACCCCACGTAAATTTCTCTACACCACTAGCTCACCTTGGCTCCCTCTCCACCGTGCGCACGCCAGTGGGAGCACTACCGCCTCCCCGCCGCCGCTGACGCGACCGTGTCTGTCGTGGCTCGTCGCGCGCATGCGGCCAGCCCTGCTTAGGTAGTCACCGACCGAACCACCACTTTGACAGGGTTCGCAGTGTGCCCCTAGTGTTTATCCCCTATCTCTACTATCCTTTTAGCGTTGTAGATCACCGGGATGACCGCGGCGCCGTCGTGGGAGACCGCGCGCGGTGGCAGCTCGCTCTAGTGCGCCCTGTTGCTCTGTATCGCTGCTTAGGGTAGGCGTTATTGTCGTAGATGGGGTTCGACCCGTTAGTTGTGTCGGTGCGAGCCTCAAGTGGCCGATGTACCGCCTAGTGCCACCGTCTGCCGCGCCGGTGAGCGCGGGGCGTCTCGGGAACCTCTCCGGTGCGAAGGTGAAAAGATCCGAGGGTTCCGTTGTAAAGTCGTTGTCTATAGAAATACTACGTGTAGTGTTCACGCTATTGTCTGATAACGCTAGGGCGTTTTTGCAAGAGTGCCAGCACGCGAGTGGGCTCCCCGCCGCGGGCCACCTCCGCACGTGGGCTGTGCCCCGCGTGGGCCGCGTTGGGCTAAAATCGGTTTATCTTTTTCGAGGAAAATAGAAATAGCTTTTCATTTTAATTCTGACCTGAACTTTGGTAATTAATATAAAATAATATAGATATCCAAAAATTACGAAACAAATTTTGTTAAGTTCCTAGAATTGTGCTCTATTTATTAGTGTATTTAGTTCATATATGTACATATTGATATCAGGAGCTATTAAATCATTTGAGAGTGCTTAATATTACTAGGTTAAATATTGTAGGAATTTTTGTGGTAAATTGGTGATAGCTTTAATCCTAAAATTTTTATGGTAGTTTTCTTGTATTATTATGTGCTCCCTATAATTTTGGTAGCCCTAGAATAGGCTAAGCACTAGGGTAGTTAGGTGCTCCTTGTTGTAATATAAGTTAAATCGCTAATAAGAGTAAGATTACATTTTAGTTGCTAAGTTAATACCTGTTAGGTGAATCCATACCTATTTTGGTGGAAATGATAGGTAGTTATTATCTTAGTCATTAGAGCTAGCTTAATAGCTTAGCATGTGTATTCTTATTTTAAGAGTTGCTGTTGCCAGAATACTAAGTGTTGTATCATCATTGCATGCATGTAGAGAACGAGTTGGTGGAGTTCATGACCGCCGGAGAGCAGGAGTACGAGGAGGTGTTCGAGGAGTACGAGGAGGAGGTTCTCGTATAGGAGGAAATCCCACAACCACCGACGACTGACATAGTTGATAATCCGCCTGCCCAAGGCAAGCCCCAATGCATAACTTTTATTTTGAATAATCACTGGATATATATGTGTGATGTGCATTTACGTTACATGATTTATATTGAAACTACATGCATAGATAAACATATCTATGAGTCCTACTAGCATAGGTCGAGTAGCTGTTATGCTTGGGCTATCGGTAGCGTAAGTAACCTGCAGTTACTCACAATAGGTGATTATTATTATTACTCTCATGATAAAATGGTGAAAGGAAATGGAGATCGGACAGGGATATGGTACGTGTATTGGTGGGTGTAATAGTTTGTGTCTCACGGTCAACGAGGTATAACTTGGTTATACTATTTTTCCGGTCCATATCGGTTAAGGACCGTCCGTTGCTGTAGATTTTAGTCAAGTTACAAACTTATTATCCTGAGCATATACTTGCTTATGGGAGCAGAAAGGCTCGTTGCTCTGTTATCGTGGGTTCTGGCTTTTTTTGGACCGACTGATTGGAGGCGGGGATGGTAGAGGTCTAAGCACCACACTGAGTCTGGGACTTAAGAGTAGGGGCTTGGAGTCTAAGTTTGGACGAGGACCTGGACCCCTTGACAGGAGAGTGGTGGATTGATCTTGCTTGTGCCTGGGATATAAGCGGGGCGTATGTTTCAGGGTACCCGGCTGGGATACATTGGTTCGTGAATCGTCGTGTGATACGATACGGCTTGATTATGATCTAGCACCATAGTAAGAACTGGAAGATAAAAGGGAATGAATGGATCTGATTGTTCAACTCTTGGTTGAAAGTAGAACATGTGCTTACATAAAATGGTTAGCTAATGAACTAATCATAACTGCTAATAAAACATATACATAAGGATTTACTACTAGTAATGCTTTTCGCAAACAAAAAGAAAACCCAGCAAACCATAAAGCTTATCATATACTTTGGAGTCGGGAAATTATTCTCATTAGTCGGGTAAGTCTTATGAATACATTGTGTACTCAGGGTTTATTTATCCTTGTTGTAGGTACAGCTTGATGAGTGGTTGTTGTGTGGAGGATTCTTCTGGTGGGCACAGACGGATCCTTATATCCTATCGTTAGATGTTTATTTCAATTCCGCTGTTTAAATTCCGCACTCTAAACTTGGTATTATAATAATGTATTTCTGAGAACTCTTGTTGTATGAAATGGACTAAGTATTGTAAAGTCATTCTTATTATTAGATCCTAGATGAAAAACGTGGATTGTTCGAGTTCTCTCTTGGGGTGTGCTCGATAAAACCGTCTGATGTAGTTTACTTTTGGGGTGTTTAGTATCTAGTGGAAGACGAGCGCCTCCGAAGATGTGTTATTTCGGACGATTCTGCCATAGGCACAGTCCTAGCTGGAGTTAGCCGGTAATCCACAACCAACTAGGCGACGATCAAGAGTGGTAGAACAATAGTGAGGGACTTTCTCGTGTGGGAGAAAGAAAATCAACAGAAGTATCGTAGAAAGTGTGCAACCCACACATGTGTATGAGAGTTGATGTGGAGATTTACTGAGTGTTTATCTTTAAAAATTTAGATATAAATTTTTTCGAGGGCTAGTTTTTTACAAAAAAAATGAATTAGAGAGAGAAACTATTGGAAATCCTCTTACATCGTTAAACATTTCAAATTTTGATGAGAAAGATTGATGCAATACGATAGAGCCCCTTTTAACTATCGTTCTCACCTATCGAACAATCAAATATATAAAATAAACTATTAATATTTATGATGCATAATAAATATTATTAGATTAATCATTGCATATATTTTTTAATAATATACTTGTTTGAGATACAAATGTTATTAATATTTTCTATAAATCTAGTCGTACTTATACTTAAGAAAATTTGTATGGCACAGAAATCTAGAAGCGACATTGTCTGAGACCTTGTTTAGATTGTAAGTTTTTTCACTCTCTCTCCATCACATCAAATCTTTGGACACATGCATAGAGTATTAAATATAGATAAAAAAATAACTAATTATACAGTTTGATTGTAAATTACGAGACGAATCTTTTGAGTCTAGTTAGGCCATGATTGGACAATAATTATCAAATACAAATGAAAATGCTACGATGTCAAATACTGATTTCTAACCTAATCTAAACAAGGCCTGAGATACAAATGTTATTAATGTTTTTTTATAAATCTAGTCGTACTTATACTTAAGAAAAATTTTATGGCACAGAAATCTAGAAGCGACAAAGGATTATATAATTTGGAATATATTAAAAAAAACGAATTACGTTGACATATAAACCCTTATATCGTCTCTATATTTGCATACCGCACTTTCGTTCCTTGGTTTCATCAGTTGTCGTCGACTCATCCAAGCAGGACCCGCGATACCCAAACCCTCGCACCTTCTCGGCGGCGGCGGCGGCGTACGGGACGGCAGAGGTGGCCATGGCGGCGGTCGCCATGGTGAGCTCCGCCAGTGGGCTCCTTGCTATGCTGCAGGAGCCGGCGCCGGAGCTGAAGCTGCACGCGCTCGCCAGCCTCAACTCCGTCGTCCACCTCTTCTGGCCCGAGATCTCCACCAGCGTTCCCACCATGTGAGCCCAGCCTCCGCCCCTCCTCGCTTCCGCTGAGCGTGCCCGGTTGCCGCCGCTGTAGCTGCAGTGTTTGCGCGATTTCTTCAGGCGCCCACCTTGGTTTGGCTGAATTTCTTAAGTGTTTCGATCTGCTTCTCTTATTGATGATGATGACTCTGGAGGAGACCTTGACCTAGATGCTTTTTCTTTTGCGCAATTCGTTCAGAATCAAGCGTTTGTGCAAGGTAACCGTAGGTCACGGGTTGGTTCTGATATGTTAGATGCGGATTCGGGAGGCCCAATTCGCGTCCGTGAGCAAGTGTGATAACCATACTTTCGTACAGTGATTGTAGCTGAATTGGTGCCAGTCTTGTACTTCTTTTGCCCTTACTTGGATTTAGCCTGGGTTTTAGTGGAGAGGCTAAAACAATTCGAGGCAACTATATAAGGAAAGGATATCAGTAGGAGTGAACTGAGTGTAGATAATTCAGAATTTTTTGAAATTTCATGGGTGGACAGGTTTACATTTTATAATTGCTGTGTGAAACTGTGAAGTGAGGATGGGAAGGCTTGGTCTTCACATATGAAAGGAAAATGAATACATGCATCATCTTCCTTCAACAATTTTTTTAATTTGTTAGGGGCTTCCGGCTTCCCTGTTCGGTTCGGTTATGCATAATTTGGTTGCAGTATGATAAGCTTGTTATTTTTGGTGGTTATGTGTCTCGATAGTAGTAGCTTTCTTATATATATTATGAACCTCTTGTTTCTGGAATGCCTGTTCCACATGGAGCACCCTTCTTTGTTTGAATTATTAACCACAATTTCTGTTTTTAATTGCTATACAGCTAGTTAGATTTCATTACATGCCTATGTTTGTTTCATGGTAGCTATCTGCCTTCTTGATACAAATGTAGCTTTAATTTTAATTCTCATTTAGTTTGTGGAGCTACTCTGATTAAAGTTCATGATTGGACAAGCACAAAAAGTGTGCCTTTTCTTGTATTGCCCATTTCCAATGATTTTAATCACTAATTAGTTTCCAACTGTTATCTATTTCCTGCAGCGAGAGCTTGTATGAAGATGAGGAGTTTGAGCAGAGGCAACTTGCAGCACTTGTTGTTTCTAAGGTATTATGCCTCAATAGTTTTTTTATTCCTATGAAAAGATCATTCTTCTGTATTGTTAAATGTTAATACTGATGTTTGTTGTATATCATGTAGGTATTTTACTACCTGGGCGAGTTAAATGATTCACTGTCATATGCACTTGGTGCTGGACCCCTATTTGATGTTTCTGATGATTCTGACTATGCCCATGCTCTTTTAGGTGAGAAGGGTCATAAGTTTTGAGCTATTATGAATGATAGTTTTTATCATGATCTTTTGGTCATCATGTTGAATTGCTGGTTATTCTTTTTCAGCCAAAGCATTAGATGAATATGCCAGTATCAAGACCAGAGCCTCTAAAGCTACAGAGGAGGAAGAGAACATTGATCCTCGATTAGAGGCCATAGTGGAGAGGATGCTTGAAAAGTATGATAAGATTATATTGTTTGGTGCCGTCAATTTGTCGGATGGGTTATGAATCTAATATAAATTCTTTGACTCAGGTGTATTCTTGATGGGAAATATCAACAGGCCATGGGTATGGCTGTTGAATGCAGAAGGCTGGATAAGCTGGAGGAAGCAATTGTTCGGTGTGATAATATTCAAGGGGCTCTATCGTATTGCATCAATCTTTCTCATCAATATGTTAATCACCGTGAATATCGTTTTGAGGTATTTAGTCCTTTTGCTTTGTTGGAGGCAAATGCATGGATCTTTTTAGATTTTTGTGTCTGTTTCTGGCATATAGTAGATGCTGCTAAAATGAAATTAACTGACTTATCAAATATCTTACACTTTTTGCAGGTTCTCCGTTGTCTTGTTAAAATATACCAAACTTTGCCAAACCCAGATTATCTGAGCATTTGCCAGTGTCTTATGTTTTTGGGCGAGCCCGAAACTGTTGCAAGCATATTGGACAAGCTGCTTTCTGGAAGCAAGGTACATTTTTGTTCTTTCTTCTGCTGCATTATTAATGGCATTTGCAGTTGCTTATATGAGATGTCATGCTCGGTCTCCAGGATGATGCTCTACTTGCATATCAAATTGCCTTCGATCTTGTTGAGAATGAAAACCAGGCTTTCCTTTTGAATGTGAGGAATCGTTTGGCCTCACCGACTCCTGAGCCATCTAACCCTGAGAGCGAGCCAGCTGTACAAGATGATCAAACTGCCAGTATTGTGGGTACAGGCACAGAAGCAGCTGGAGATGTTCAAATGAGAGATGATACAACTACACCAAATGGAAATGCCCACACTGTGGATCCAAATGAGGTAGCACATGCTAACAGGCTTGCAAAAATTAAAGGGATACTGTCAGGGGAGACTTCTATTCAGCTGACATTGCAATTTCTATATAGCCACAACAGGTAAAGCAATTATTTCTTGCTAAATGGTGGCAACTGGCCTTGAGCATATGCCTTTTCCACCTGATACTGATGTGGTGTGGTTGGTTGTTTCAACAGATCTGATCTTTTAATTCTGAAGACAATAAAGCAAGCTGTGGAAATGAGGAATAGCGTTTGCCACAGTGCAACCATATGTGCCAATGCAATCATGCATGCGGGAACTACTGTAGATACCTTTCTAAGAGAGAACCTGGTATATGTTTTTTCTACTTGCTGCCTCTGCATTAATTTTAGTTGTTGCAATGTTTCATGTTGCCATTGTGTTCCAGGAGTGGTTAAGCAGGGCAACCAATTGGGCGAAATTCAGTGCAACTGCTGGACTAGGTGTCATTCATAGAGGCCACCTTCAACAAGGCCGGGCTTTGATGGCCCCCTACCTACCTCAAAGTGGTGCAGTTGGCGGTGGCAGTCCATATTCAGAAGGTGGTGCCCTCTATGCACTAGGTCTGATTCATGCCAATCATGGTGAAGGAATCAAACAATTCCTCCGTGAAAGTCTTCGCAACACCAGTGCAGAGGTGATTATTGTTTATTTCTGTCCTTTTGTTTTGTTATTCATTTCATGCATATTGTGCTAACTCCATCCCCCAATGTCATACAGGTCATCCAGCATGGTGCATGTTTGGGGCTTGGGCTTGCAGCTTTGGGCACAGCAGATGAGGAAATATATGAGGACATAAAGAATGTCCTTTACACCGACAGTGCTGTTGCTGGTGAGGCAGCTGGTATTGGCATGGGCTTGCTCATGGTTGGGACCGCCAGTGAGAAGGCTAGTGAGATGCTTGCTTATGCACATGATACGCAGCATGAAAAGATTATAAGGTTGGTGCTGTTTGATTGCTGTACAGTGCTTATGCACTTGATTTCAAGAACAATCCTCTGACAATTCTTTCTCCAGGGGTTTGTCACTGGGAATTGCATTGACAGTATATGGCAGGGAAGAGGAAGCAGACACCTTGATTGAACAAATGACGAGAGATCAAGATCCCATATTACGTTATGGTGGTATGTATGCATTGGCTCTAGCCTACAGGGGAACTGCAAACAACAAAGCCATCCACCAGCTGCTGCATTTTGCTGTATCAGACGTCAGTGATGATGTTCGGAGGACTGCAGTTATGGCTCTTGGATTTGTTTTATACAATGAGCCTGATCAGGTTTGTGGAATACTGGAATCAGTCGCCAGATTGCATTATCTTATTAATTAGATGCCTTTTGCCTAAATCTATTTCGTTGATTATCATACATGAGTTGACCCACACGCATCAATCCCATTTTTTAACCCGCACATTACATCTGCTGTATTTTTGCAGACTCCAAGAATCGTATCCTTGCTCTCTGAATCATACAACCCACATGTTCGCTATGGTGCAGCCTTAGCTGTTGGGATATCATGTGCAGGGTCTGGATTAAGTGATGCAATTTCCTTGTTGGAGCCTCTTACATCAGATGTTGTTGACTTTGTGCGTCAGGGAGCTCTCATTGCCATGGCAATGGTAATGATCCAAACGAATGAATCCTTTGATTCTCGTGTTGGAGCATTTAGGCGTCAATTGGAGAAGATCATTCTTGACAAACATGAGGACACCATGAGCAAGATGGGTGCCATACTAGCTTCTGGTATCCTCGATGCTGGTGGTAGGAATGTTACAATCAAGCTCCTCTCAAGAAACAAGCATGACAAACTCACTGCTGTGGTTGGTCTTGCCATTTTCAGTCAGTTCTGGTACTGGTATCCTCTCTTGTATTTCATCAGCCTGGCCTTCTCGCCAACAGCCTTCATTGGGCTCAACTCTGATTTGAAAGTGCCAAAGTTTGAGTTCCTATCACATGCTAAACCGTCTCTCTTTGAGTATCCCAAACCGACAACTCAGCAGACTACTGCTTCAACAGTGAAGCTGCCAACAGCCATTTTGTCAACTTATGCGAAGGCAAAATCTAGGGCAAAGAAGGACGCAGAAAGCAAAGCTAACCAGGAGAAGGCCACAGAAGAGGCTTCGGGTTCTACCTCAAGCAAGGCGGCTAAAGCTCAGGAGAAGGATGCTGATGCAATGCAGGTAACAACTATATGTCTTTCATTGTGTTAACATCCATGGGCAGTGGCAGACCTATGATTTTTTCATGGGGCCTGGTGCAATTTTTTCGGAATGAAGGGTATGCGAGGGTAAGGCAACAATACCTTTCCACACGCCTTTATGCATAAACAATATTTCCACATGTAATTCGGTAAAATACATTTAGGAAATTGATAAACAATCAAAGTATTTGGCCCACGGTACACAGATACTAAATAACTCAATAAGACTCAAATTTTTACTTTTTTTTCATATCTCAATCCCTCTTCATAATTCAACAAAGTACATAATGCATCAACAATGTACCCATCAATTAATTTAACTAATTTGCAGCTAAATATATCTACATCTATCTAGGCATCTAGTTATGTTATATACTGTCACCTAGGGGCTAGGGTTTGCATACCTTGTGAACTCTCCACTGATCATGGCTGCCCAAAAATTCAATGATCTTGCTCAAACTAGAAAAAAAAGTATTTTTGAAAAGCCACTGCAGTACCAGTGAAGACCACTGTGATAAGCTCATAAACAATCAGTGTATTTTTTTTATTGGACATTTGGTTATAATTTACTGCCATGATCTATAATCCAAATGAATTTGCTATTTTACCTAAATTGGCTTGGAGCTATTTGAAGTTACACCGTAAACTTAACTGACTCGATCTTTGTTTCAAGGTTGACAATGCCACTGAGAAGAAAGCTCCTGAACCAGAAGCAACCTATCAGCTCCTGACAAACCCAGCTCGCGTGATCCCTGCCCAGGAGAAGTTTATCAAGTTCCTTGAAAACAGCCGATACGTCCCTGTGAAACCAGCGCCTTCTGGATTCATCCTCCTCCGAGACCTGCAGCCCACTGAGGCTGAGGACCTTGCACTGACCGATGCTCCCACAACCGTTGCAGGAAGCACCGGCAACACTGCCCCTGCTGCTGGCCAACAGGGGTCCGGATCATCCGCCATGGCTGTCGACGACGAGCCACAGCCGCCGCAACCCTTTGAGTACACCTCGTAAGCGTAGCCTGGGTCTTTTGTTCTCTCTCTTTTTTTCCCCTTTGAGTATGTAGTGTGCGGAAATTTGTTGTTGGTTGGAAGACTTTTTGTAGAAACATGAGCAGAGAATTTTACTTGAATTGGCGCTATAGGGTCAACGTTGGAAATCTGGGATATCACCTGGGTCAATCCCTGCGCTCCTGCTTGCTCTCTTTTTTTCCCGTGATGTAATATGCTCAAGTATTTTCCCTGGAACACAATTTTGCCACGCTTTCATTATCTGTTGCAATGCTGGTATTGCACAAATGTCGACGCTGGGCACCTGTGAGCACAGCCTGTTTGGCAGCTGTTCAGATCTAATAGCTGCTATAAGTCATAGCTTATCGTTGAAAATATATAGTTTTTTTTCTACCTTCAAAACTAAAAAAAATAATAGTTTGGAGCCTTGCAAATCGTAGAACAGCTTATAAGTTAATCCAGTCACGCCAATGTAAACAACGCTGGCTGCTTGCCTGTTTCCTGCTGAATTCTATGTGCGTTCTATCTGTGTCTGATCTACCTTCACAATAGGGAGCTTGAATGCGAGTCTTGTTCGGCTGGTACATAAGTTGGTTGGTTTCGGTTATTCAATAGTGTTATGTGAGGGAGAATAAGCTGAAATAAACTGGCCTGGCTGAAAAGCAGCTCATGCGAACAGGGCCGAACGGCGTCAAAACTAAAAAAAAAATGCACGTAGTTTCGGGGTCCAGCCTTGCAAATGTGAATGTAGCATTCTTGTCCTCGTCACGCCAATGTAAACAGACGCTGGTCCCGGTGGCCCGCGCGTCGCTTCCGCTGCGGAACGCCGCACCCCGCGCGCTACGCCGATAGGCTCGTCGGCAAGGCTCTGGACGCTGCTCCAACAACAAACATGCTACTGCTATAGTTAAAAAAAAAACATGCTACTGCTACCGTCGAAGAAGTGATTTTGTGTGAGACCGGAGTCAGCGGAAGATGAAACGACTGAAGTCCTCAAAATCTTGCTTTGGATCAGTACGAGCTGTTGGATGTGAAATGAGGGATGAGATGAGACCTTACCAGAGGTAAAGTTGCTGCTCTCCAGCATCTGAGAGGGCGGCGAGCCACCGACCAGGCTGCCAACCGCCGCCGCCGCACTCGCGTCTCCGCGAGTCCGCGTGCTTCGGCCAGGTCGCCAGCTGCCGAGCTACGCTACTCGCCGGTTCGCTGGTTTTATATCAGGACTGCTGGTTTGAAGCGAAAGGACAAGGATGGGAATGAGAAGGACTTGGTGCGATATCCGTTGGCTTCGTCGATGGGTACCTTTAAGCCGAAGAGCATTATACCACCGGTGAAGACCTCTTTGCAAGTGGCATGTGAGAAGGCTTTTGACTTGCGTCTCGTGTATGCTCTGGTCGAGATTTGGTTGAGGAGTTCCTTGCTGCTGGGATTTACCCCTAGGTCGAGATACCTGGACGGATTTTACTTTTGAGAAAATGGAACTTCGATATCTTGACGAAGGCGTGCCTATGCCGTTTCCTCGGTTTGGTTTTAGCAGGCCTAAGTCTGAAAATGATGGTAAATTTGTGCGTGGCATAGAGGAAGAGGCCAACAAGATCCTTGGTGACTATTCTGACAAGGAACATGCCGCCCGAGTGGCTGTACTCGGTACCTGTCCGAGGCTGAATAGGGTTTTTGAAGAGATGAAGGTGACATATTCTGAGCGGCCTGTACCTGAGAAGTTTCGGCTTAGGGAGCAGGCGGCCTGTTTGTGGAAGGAGAATACCTCTGGTGGTTCAAAGCGCAAGGATCTGTCGAGGAAGTCTGTGGCTTATCGTAAGAGGGTTAAGAGTTTGGATGCTGGGCAACATGAGGCAAAGTATCTATCTCCAACATTGTCTCCGGTTGCTGAGTTGGCCAAGGATACCGATCTGTGCAGCGGTGGTGATTCTTTGGACAAGAACGTGGCTGGATTAGTTCGTGAATGTCGTTTACCTTCCGTGTTCGATGATGACGTTGAGGACATGGAATTGATTGACGATGATGACTCGGGGTTAGTTACTAGCACTTTGCAAGGAGCTATTGCTGAAGAGAAAGAAGATGTGGACCCCATTGGTGATGCTGATCCGAAGATCGCTGCAGTAGCTTCGGTGGAAGTGGCTGCTGCTATTGACGTGTCAGGCGCTGCTCTTTCCAGCCCTTCTTCCAGCTGAGGTAGCAGGGCCCATCTTCTTCTGGCAGTTCTGGAGGGGATTCTAGCAGTTTTTCTACCTTGGGAGATTTTGACTCGAGCTACTCTTCAGGGGTTGTGGTGGAGGCTGGGGGCTCTACACCAACTGAATCCGCTGGGGTTGCTGGAGCTACTCTTCAGGGGTTGGCCTGTTCGCTGGAACTTATCAGCCGGCTTATCAGCTAGAATCTACAATATTTTTCTCTCACAATAAAACAGTTTCAGCCGGCTTATCAGCCGGCTTTAATACCAGCCCGAACATGCCCTTAGGGGGTGGGCGCGGACCGGGTAGGTCATGACATTGTTGAGGAACAGGGGGTTCGAGCTTCCTTCAAAGGTGAATAATAGACTTTGGTCTAGACTTGTTTGGATGTTTTTGCCTGCTTTCCTTGATTTTGTTTGCATTAGCAAGTGATCATGAAGGTATTCCCAAGAGAACTAGAGCTGATGAGGATATTGGGGCGCGTCTGTTACAGACAAGACATGGTATGTATTTCGTTGCCTTTGCTATTGGGGTGGGGGTTTCACAACATTGGTTGTAGATGATTCTTACACGGTTCTCTGTGCACCAGCTTTCGAAAGTTACTTGGATATCTTGTCGTGTGATGATATTCTTCGCCTTACCCATGAACATGCTTACCAGGTGGGCTGGCTTTGACCTGTCGTTCATTTTTTTTTTCTTTGGTTTTCGTGTTTATTATTTCTAAAATAAAAAAGAGGGTGTTTCACTTGCAGACTTCTGTCATGGCTAACTATCTGAAGGTTAAGGTTAAGGGTGCACTTGATCTTCGCAAACAGAGTTTGTCTGACCTACAGGATAAGGTTACCTCCCTTGAGGGGGAAGTTGCACAGCTTCGCGAGGACAAGGCCGGTCTGGAGAGGTCTCTGAAAGATAAGGAGAGCGAGAATCAAGCTGTCCTGCAGCTTCTTAGCAAGGATTATGAGGCCGCATGCAGAGACAAAACCTCACTAGAGAAGGAGCTTGAGAAGATGCGGGATGCTGCGATTGCTAAGTCGACTGACCTTTCCAAGAACCTCGGAGAGAAGGTGCTGGAGCTTAATTATTTGAATGATGAGAAGACTAAGCTTGAGGGCCAAGTTCGTGATAAAGAGGATGTGATTGAGGGCCTGCGGGCTCAGGTTGCTAAAGAGTCAACTGCATCTTTTGATCTTAAGAGCCAGGTTCAGTTTTTGGAAGACAAGATGGAAGCGACCAAAGCGCAGGGCCTGGAAGCTTCAACGCTGTTTTGCCAGATGCTTCAGAGGTTTGGTGGTCTTGGTGGAGGTCCTTCCGATAGCGCATCTGTTGAGGATTTGTTTGCTTGGATGAAGTCTGAGTTTGCTGAGCTACCGGATTTTATTGGCAAGGTTGGGGACTTCGGAACTTTGTCCGGTGTGACCAACCTCTTATCTATGATGGAGAAATTTGGATGCGGGCATCTCCAAGAATTCTTGAGGAAGAGTTATGTGTTTCCGTCTCCTAACGAACTCGGTGAGCCATCAAGGACTGAATATCGCCCGGCGATGGTTCTTTCGGGAGTTTTGGGTTTCGCACGGGAGAGATCATGCCCGAAGTCTTGCCGAGGCTCGCCGCTCCCCTTCAGTTGTTTGTTTTGCGGTAGAAATTCTTATCCTATTCGGTTGTGTTTCAGGTGAGGAAGGCTAAAGGGAAGACTGGAGAATCTACTTCTGGTGAAGATTTGAAGGATGAGCCCCCTACGGAGGTTTAGACTTTGGGATTTAGTTAACGGGGGTGTATCCTTTGTGGATATTGGTGTAAATGTATTTTGTAACTAGACTAGACTTTTAACCTGCGCGGGTTCGTTGCATCGAGCCGCAGGAGGTGATACCTTTGACTATGATGCGAGAATGGATTTTATGTGAATGGT
This sequence comes from Miscanthus lutarioriparius, assembly GCA_904845875.1. Classification (NCBI taxonomy): domain Eukaryota; kingdom Viridiplantae; phylum Streptophyta; class Magnoliopsida; order Poales; family Poaceae; genus Miscanthus; species Miscanthus lutarioriparius. The sequence goes on along the minus strand of CAJGYO010000011.1, from coordinate 13,559,541 downwards.
GAACTTTGGTCAATTTATCATAGAGCTCTCCCTGCCCGAACATTTACCGACTTCTATGTGTGACTGAGAGTATGAATTAATTGGCACCTGGTTGCATATCTTCGGTTGAACAGTGTGGTCTGTTTTCAGATGACAGGATGACAGTATTCTGCTATACTCTCTCTATGTACCCCAGCTTGTGAAAGACAACTAGTTGGAGCTGCAGCTTCACCTTCTCAAAGCGTTTTGCGTCAAAACTGTGCGCGATCTCAGCTGTATCGGGCGGTCGGGCCTACCCATGCCGATCGCGCGACGGCGTGAGTGCTCCCTCCCTCCCTCCCTCCCTCATTGGACCCGTCTCCGTGGTGCCCCGGTTCAGCTTGTCGGGTGGCCCGCGCGTCGCTTCCGCTGCGGAACGCCGCGCCCCGCGCGCTACGCCGGTAGCCCGCGTGCCGAACTGCCGATCCCGCGCGGCTTGCACTGCGGGTCTGCGGCATGGGTCGTTGGGCCCGCGTCCCGCTTGACGCTGGTACCGTACCTCTGTCCCCGCGGCCGTTCCCGCGCGTGTTCAGATGCGGGCATTCAAATTCTTGAAAATACTAACAAAAAAAAGTCATGCCCGAAGTCTTGCTGAGGCTCTCGTTGCTCCCCTTCAGTTGTTTGTTTTGCGGTAGAAATTCTTATCCTATTCGGTTGTGTTTCAGGTGAGGAAAGACTGGAGAATCTACTTCTGGTGCGAAGATTTGTGGATGGAAGCTACGGAGGTTTAGAATGTAGAGGGGTGTATCCTTTGTGGATAAAAACTAATTGCTAGACAGTTTGATTGCAAATCGAGCCGCAGGAGGTGAACGACTATGATGCGAGAATGGATTTTATAATGGTGAACTTTGGTCCATGATTAAACACTATTTGACTGAGAGTATGAATTAAAATAAAAACGAAAGTGTGGTCTGTTTTCTGATGGCAGGATGACAGTATCAAATCTATGTACCCAACTAGTTCTCCAACTAAACATGCGTCAAAACAGCCGAAATTTCTGGGGACGTTCCTTCCCTAGTAGTAGTACCGTCCTCGGTTCCTGCCTACTCCGTATGTCCGTGCAGCGACGTGCGTCGCGTAATCTATCGGCCCCGGAGAGGCGACGTCTGGTTCTGAGAAAGTGAGAAGCACCCTCGTCTTGTCAGCCTCAACGCGGGCAGCACTGCACAGGTCTGTCTCTCTTCTCCTCTCCATAGTCAAGGTCCCAAGGACGACGACTCACGACTCGCGAGTCGTTCGCTTGGCAAAGGCTGCGGGCTGCCTGCCTCCCACAACATGATGACATATTGACATCGTATCTTCCACCCTGCGCAGCTGCGCTGCCTTCGCCTCGAATCAACCAGATGCAGTCGGCTCCGGACTTGTTCTCTACGCCGTGAGGATACCGCGTGTCCTACGCGCTAAGGTCACGGTCCCTGCGCTCTGACTCAGACATCACAGCTTCCACCATCCACCCTTCGTTCGGCATCGGCGAGCACATCCGATCCGGAGCCTAGTCCTCGCTTTTCAGCTCCCTGCTACCCAAACTTTCTTCCCAAGAATGAGGGTCCACATCACCACGTACGTCGCCGTGTCAAGATGGTTTGGGGAAGGCGAAAATGACAATAGGGCCGAGCAAGGCCACGAGTGACCATTGCCGAGCATTCACACATCTTTATCTTTTCCCTCTCGATGTCGACCTTCTTCTTAGCTTTTCGAGGGTTTTCACATGGGACTCATGCATGAGTTCCCTGTTGCTATGCAAAAACCCTTCCTAGCATAGCAGTAGCAGCTTGTCATCGATTCGCACAATGTTTCCACAGAACACGTACAGTTCAATTACTAAAGAGTTTAGTTGGGATTAAAAAAATCCAGCGTCTCAAGCATTGATTTTGACCGAATGTAACCCACCACACATACTAGATTATTAGACCTAATTTGGGTGGCTAAAATGACAAGATGCCATTTCTCCCGTCGGATCCAACGTGGCCATGCCACAGAGAACGGGCTTACCATGTTCTAAAGATAAGGAACCAAAGTTAAAATGAGGAATCACGCAAACTGTCTCCAGGCACCCTTTTTATACTCGGCCACCCACAAGTTTCAGAACTCGTTCAGAGACCACTCGCAAACCCCCGTCTCGTTCCGCTTGCGTCCCCAACCCCTGCGTCCGCTCTCGACACCGCAGCACGCCAGCACCGCCCGCCGCTCGCCGAGCACGCCTACGCCGCTGCAGCGCTCCAGTCCTCGCTTCCTGCCTGCTTTCGTAGGCGTCCTCATCGTCCTCTTGCTTCCGCCTCTGGAGTGGGTATCCGTCTGGACTTGGATTGAGCTCTCCTTTCGCGGGTAAGGAGGACTCTTCTGTTTGCCGTGATCCCTCGTCTCGAAATGCTACTTTGTTCGATGGATGCTTGATTCCGCTCAGTTCGTGGCGGATTATTTGCTTGGCGGTAGCTTATTTGTCCAAAATTTCTGAGTGGGGTTCAAGTTCAGCCGAACCCCCATGCCCGACGTGAAGTTCGCCCGTGATCAGCTTTCTAGGGACTGGAGTTGCTGTGTTGCTTCGCAGGGCATTTGATCATTTGTGTTTGAGCAAATGTTTAAGACTTGTGAAACTTCGGCCGCAGGTGTCGCTTCATGATGTATCATGTATCCCCTGTTCAGTGCTCTTCAGTCTTCACTGAAGAATCAGCATTGCTGTGCTGTATGGCGTGTAATGGGAACCTGTTGCCGATGTCCTATTCACATGAAATTTCTCTCAATTTAGCCACAGAAACTGTAACGGACCCGTTTGCACTTATTTATTCAGTATTATGAGAACTTCTTTAACTAGTTCGTGTGTTTGGTTTGGCATGTTAGTCGCATCCCATTATTAGTTTACTTTGCGCTCATCACAGTGCAACTTCTACTCCTCACTCAACTTACTTATGGCTGTTCCTTTTCATTAGTTCATATGGTGCCATTGGAGTCACAGATTGTAGTTGAGAAAAACCCTTCCACAAGTGTGGATGCCAAAGAGGTTATAGCAGTATAGTATAGTAATGCTTGTTCCTTGTTTTCCTCTTCTTTGCTAAACATGAAGTTTGACTAACAGTAATATTTATTGTCTGTCAGCTTGTTTTGACAAAAGATCAGAACACATCTACCACTGTCGTTCAAGGTGCAAGCTGCTTAACGTCACCAAAAGGTGTTCAAGAGGAGGCTAGCTTTATGGGTAAAGGTGGAGAACAACAGTTCTGCTACCAGCCTAATGTGTATGCCCCTCAGCCACACACACCCTTTTCTGGAGGTTAGACTACGTTTTTGTTTCTCTGTGTTGATGCTTACACCTACCTGTACATTGTTGCACGAGACAGCATGCGCTGATGCTGCATAGTATGGTTTAAAATAAAATCTGCCCCGCTTTCCTAAAAGACAATTTCACGCCCTTACCTCTATCCTGGTCTTATGGTAGGGCAGAATTACCTACTATTTGAGTTTTTGCTTTTTTTTTTCTTTTGGTTTTATTAAGGTAGGATATTGTCCCGTTCATGATTTTCTACTTTTTAGCGCCCATGATAGTTTTCTCTGCGTGACGATCTAAGCTTTTGCTTTCATCATTTCATCTACAGGATACTTGAACCATTTGGGTCAATGGGAGGGATACCCATATGCTGTGAGTGCAGAGGGACTTGATGCTGCATACCCTGTAAGCCTGTTTCTTAATTTTCTTGGTCATGTTTACTTAAGTGATTTTACTGCAAAACTAGCTACTCATGTATCTCCTCAATATGCAAACAATTCACAGGTGATGTATGGAGCTTATTCCCCTTTGTCAGCCATTGGAGACAGCCAGACATATTTCTCTTTGCTCTGTCCCATGTCAAGCCCTTGCTACCAGCCACCTGCTTCAAGCACGGGATATTCAAGTCCTGGTACTGGAATATCACAATTTGATCCGATGCACCAGTATTACTTTCCTGACGAAGTTCATTACTCACCAACTCCTGGCTTCTATCAGCCTTTTGGTTCTTTCAATGGAAGTAAGAATTCATTTTGTTGATATCTTTGTGGCTCTTTATAATATGTATGGAATTTGATATCTGTTTTCATTGTCACATATTTTACTATATTATTCACATGCCATTTTGTGAATTTGTTACAGTTCCAATGCAATCTAGTGGTGTTCCTGGATTTTTTGAGCAAGGAAACATACCCCTGGCTTCTAGAATGGTATGCGGTCATTTAATTGCATTTTAACTTGTTCTTATTAATTGATTGTATTAGTGTTTATGGTCCAAAGATGGTTCTATAATAACTAGATTTTATAGTTTCACTGCACTTTACATGCCAGTTATGCTGTTTTGGAACTAATAGCGTGCAATCTTTTAGCATCAGGAATCCATGTCTAATTCTGGATCATACAAGGCATTCCAGCAAGGTGGTAAATTTGGAGGCACTACACAAAGTTGGAGCACTGCTAGTTGCAGATTCGGCACTTTCAACAAGGGCTTCAAGAATGAGAAGGGCTCTCTTGACTTTCTGAATGAGCAATGCCGTGGCCCAAGGGCCACCAAAACACAGAAAGAAGTGGGGAGATCTTCAGCTGAGGACAAAAATAAGAAGACATTGCCAATAGTTGATTCTGAGAAGTACAACCACCCTGGTTTTGTCACAGAGTACAACGATGCCAAATTTTTTGTAATAAAATCCTACACTGAAGATCACATTCACAAGAGCATAAAGTATAATGTTTGGGCCAGCACTCCCAGAGGGAACAGGAAGTTAAATGCTTGTTATCGTGAGGCGAAAGAGAAGGAAGACCGTTGTCCTATTTTCTTGTTTTTCTCGGTATGGTTATTCACTTTACCGCTAGATTTTGTTTTTAATCTTTTGCTTTCTTGCTGAGGGAGAAATAGAACAATCTCCATGCCTATGGGTGCCAGCTTACCATATGATTTTGGCTAAGAGTCGGTCACTGTGCTCAAGATGACTTATGAATTTATAACTATTTCTTTGCAGGTTAATAGCAGTGGTCAATTCTGCGGTGTAGCTGAGATGACTGGGCCTGTCGATTTTGACAAGAGTGTTGATTACTGGCAGAATGACAGATGGAATGGCCAATTCCCTGTCAAATGGCACATTGTTAAGGATGTCCAAAACAACATTGTCCGGCACATCATCCTGGAGAACAATGAGAACAAGCGAGTTACAAATAGCAGGGACACGCAGGAGGTACAACTGATGCACATAGCCCCTATCTATCTTTGTGTTTCTGGGCAATTTTTGAACAATAGTTCATTAACTTGACAAGCTAACTTGCAGGTGAAACTGGAGCAGGGTCTCAAGATGTTAGCCATCTTCAAGAACCATGAAGCCGAGACAAGCATCCTTGAGGACTTCGAATTCTACGAGCAACGAGAGAAAGCTATGCTAGATGACAGGCAGCAACAGAAGCAACAGTGTTTCAAGACTGGGAAGCAGGTGCAGACCAGTGCACCAGTGGACATTGTGACTGGTATCTCGGACGCTTTTGCAGAGGCTGTCCAACTGGAAGAAACCAGTGACAGAGAAAACAAACCAATGATTGAAGATCGAAGAAGCCATGCTGAAAACAGCGGAAGTGGGAGGCCTCTTGAAAGAAAGCGGGTGATTGCTTGTTCTCCTTTCATGACTAATCCAGAGTAGCAGCTGGGTCCATTTCTGATGGTATTTCAGGGAGGAGAGAATGAGGGTTATGCAAATATTGCAGCAGCTGCTTCTTTTGTACAGCATGGGGCTAGAGGCATAGGCATAGACCTTGTTTCACCTTCAGTTAGGGAGTCTATATAGTCTAATTACTGAGCTTCCTAAGCTGTCACCGTTTTCCTCCACTTTCACTGCTTGCTTCTGTAACTTATTTCCACTGACCCCCCTGAAGAATTGATCAAGTGTTTTAGCCAATTAGCCAGGAAAAAGGAAAATATTATTCTCTATTAGTCCTGATCAAATTCTACACATTAGCTAAGACGGACATTATCAGAACTCTTGTCATCAGAACAAATCATTGCCAGGAAATTATACATGCTATATACTCATAAGCAACAAAGTGTTTGTGCATATTCCAGTAGGAGGGTTATAACATGAACAAAGCAGCAGGATCACAAGGACATTACAAGAATAGGAAGCCTGCATGATGTTTCGACAGGACATAGGCTAGCCCTAAAACATCTCAAGTGTCTGAAAACACGAACTAGGTATATTTCTAAGGGCAGGAATATTTCAAAGACAACAGGCTTACACCTGAGTATACACACACACAGCCATACACTCAGGTGTGCTTTCTACTTCAGCTGAGCGAAGTCTGGACACATGATAAATACACTCAATTATGCTTCCATGGAGTTCTTTTCGACTCTCTTTTGTTTGATTCAGTCGGTAGTCATCGGTTGGGAGATGCAACACCGAAATCGGGCCTTGCGGACAGTGCTCAGGATCTCCATCTCAGCATGCTCCAGCATCCTCACAACGTCAGTGAATGGCGGACGGACATCAGGATTTGGATCCCAGCACCTGGTCATGATCTCAGCAAGGGTGGGCAGGCAGTCCTGGGGTATAGCTGGGCGGACACCCTTGTTCACCACAGCGAAAGCGGCCTGCACTGCTGTCATGTTAGCAAAAGGGAGCATGCCAGTTATGAGCTCCCACAGCACAATGCCAAAGCTGTAGACATCAACTTTCTGGTCATATGGCCTATGCTGAATCATCTCTCTGCAAGATTAAAAAACAATATGTAAACATCTTCAATTCTTCTTTTATAACTTTGTTAAATGTGTATGCATGAATGACTTAGATTCAAACAAGAAAAATGTACGGCCCATGGGCAGCTGGATATTACCCTATACAGTCCACCAAAAGCATCATAATCAACCATTACAAAAGTAAATTGAAGAAAGACATAAGTTACCACTCCCTCTATTCCAAAATGTAAGTCGTTTTAGTTTTATCCTAAGTCAAATCTATCAAACTTTGACTAAGTTTGTACAAAAATTTACCAACACCTATGACATCAAATTGGTTTTATTAAAATCCACCATGAAATGTCTTTGAAGTGCATTGATTTCATATTCTGGATCAGTGGATGTCAATATTTTTCTATGAACTTAATCAAAGTAAGAGAAGTTTGACTTAAAACAAAATTAAAAGTAAAACAGCCTACAGTTTGGGACGGAGGAAGTACTATGCGACAACTGTTTTAGAACAGTGGTGCGAAAACTACTAATTATTTTAATTAACACTGGCGCGAAAACGCCTATTTCTATAAACTTTACAGTAGGTGGTGTTTTAAGAGCAATTCTTTTCTTTTCAGTAACCACTAATTATTTTTGCCAACAAAAGAGGAATATGTGAAATGTGATAAAGTTTTCAGTTTATGTCTTAACACATCTGGAGATAACAATGTAATAAACCCAAATCTATTCTGGGATCAAAGCTTATGTTAAATATTCAAAGACAATGCATGAGTTTACATTCTTTCAGTCCCAAAGCAGCTCAACAGGTAAATAATGCCAAAAAAAAGTAGCAAAGCCACAAACAAAAATAATTCCTGGATAAGCATCATTTGAGCAACCTGCAAACACCTTAAAATCATAAAAGTCCAGTATAAAAAAATATATGTGGAATTACATAACCCATACTTTCATACTATTGAATTGATCAACACTAAAGTTCAATATATGATGTGACTTTTAATTTTAATTAATATCATGTGGCTAAAAAAGCTCTGTAAGCAGCACCAACAATGTCAGTGTGTTCAACTTACGGTGCCATCCAACGGTAGGTTCCCGTTTCAGGTGTCATCCCCTCAGTTTTTACTTCAATCCGAGCTACTCCAAAGTCAGCTATCTTGATAGATTTATCACCAGATATCAAGAGGTTATCTGACTTAAGATCCCTATGGATGAACCCAAGACCATGAACATATGCCATCCCCCTTGCAACATCCAATGCTTGCTTAACCGCCAGTTTTAGTGGAACTGACCTATTCTGCCTCTTCGCCAGAAACTGCCTAACTGAACCACCCTTGGCATACTCCGTCACAATGCACCAAACCACTGGCTTCCTGCATGCTCCTACAAATTTAACAATGTTCTGGTGCCTCAAGGTTGCAAGCATCATAACTTCTTGCACAAACTGCTGCTCCATTAACCCAGCTCTCTCCGGATCAGCCTCTGGCCTCTCCAAAAGCTTAATTGCAACATCTTCACCGTTGTAGGTACCCCTGTAGAGCTTTCCAAAGGCACCCTGTGCAAAGGGCATTCCCATGTGGAGCTTGGCCAGATCAATTGTCCACTCCTCATAATCCTTGAGTATCTCAGTCGGGTACCTTGGGTCCATCAACGCCTGTGCTAGCGCATCATCACTCAAGGCATGAGACACCCGTCCATGACGGAAAATACTGTGCCCGCCGACCGAGTAATTGCCAACAACAGGTCCCTTGAGGCCAGGATGATTGAGCATCCTAGTATGGGAGTCGCAGGACCCTACGCTGCTATTGTCCACAGACATTGCAATGGAGCCACCATGTGTGCTGGTCTGCATGCTGTTAAGGCTATCTATCGACATGTTTGAGCCCTCACCGAGCTTCCGGTAGTATGCCATGTCGCAAAAATTCCCACCATTGTCACGGCCACCAATCATGCCAGCGAAATTGGGGCCTTCCACCATCATGCAACAACCAAATGTTCTCCTTTTCTCGGCAATTCACCCGTCGCCCTGTTATCTTCCTCACACCGCTTGGCTGTAAAGACACAACCTGCACAGCAAGAGTACATCAGAATTAAGAGCTAAATTCTAGGTGTTGCAAGCAGCTGCAAGTATGTAAATACTAACTACGGTCTAAAATTACGAACATTTAGAGTAAAAAATTCAAGAAACGCTTGACACAGCTGCAGCCACCGAAACTAAAACCGACCTGGAATGGGGAACTTCACTTCTGTCAGCAAAACGGCCAGAAGCCGACTAATTTGAGCAAGAGTGCAGCCAGTAAGCATCCCAAACCCACTAGAAAACCATGGAAACCATCACGAAAGCAGCAGGCTTTCCAACAAATCACCAAGCCCCGCCCAACGAAACAAAGGGGAAACGAAAAAGAAAACGCGCAAAACCAGGTCATATTTCTAGTCTGAGGAGCCTAGAATGGCTAGAAACCAAATCAAACACAAGGAAGCAACTAGACACCTCCACCAGAACCCCACCCGGACCAAATCCCAAGCTCAGACCACCTCCAGAAACTAAATCAAGCTGAGACGCGGCCCACGAAATCGCACCTCGCGAAGTCCACGGTTTCCGGCGATTCGAGGGTCGATCGGGACGAGGCAGCGGCGCTGAGGCGGGGGGCCGCGTCCGGGAGGCGGCGGCGCGGGCGGAGTCGGCCGCTCGGGACGGAGTCAGAGCGGGGAGACGGGGTGCGATGACCAGAGACCAGAGGAAAGGGGAGGAGAGAGAGAGAAGGCCTCAGGATGGGAGAGGACCGGAGGAGAGGGGGCAGACGAGACGAGTGGAGTCGCCTCTCGCTTTTCTCTCTCCTCCTGGTAGTAAGTGCGGGGTGTTAGCAAGGGTGAGCTGGTTACTATAACCGAGGGTGTTTCTGTAAAGTTTTCCTCTGCTGCCTTCGTGCTTCCTGGAGGCTGAAAAGTTGAGTCCAGGGGCTTATCTGTGAATCCCGTACCGTCTGGAGGATGCACCCGCGAAAATACTCCGGTAACAGCAGAAGCCCACGTGATGTGACACGACTGGAGGCCGTTGGTGTCGGTAATCAAAGAGGGAAGAAGCATGCTCCATTAATTTTGGCAGCAGGCCCGGCTAATAATAATCTCGAGGGCTTTTCGTTAACAAGGTGCCAAATCCGTGGTACTACCGGTGGGGCCGTGGGCGCACCACGGCGTGCGTTTCTTTCGTACTCGTACGGCCAGCCGGCCTCGGCCTCGCCCGCCCTGGGCGGCTGCCCGGCTGGCTTGGCGCGATCGCACGCCACTGCTGGGCTGCTGGCTGGTTGGTGTGCCTGCGCCCTGCGCGCGCAGGACGGAGACGAGCGAGCGAACAGCGAACCGGCGTGAGAGTCGCGTCCGGCTCGTGACTGTGAGCTCTTGCCAAGGGGAGGGGATCGTGCGCGAGTCGCGTGCCTCACGCTCTTTACACACCTGACCTGGCCCAGCGCTGCGGTTGGCTGGCTGTTATTTATTTATAATCGGGTAGGCTAGCTGCCTGCCTAGATGAGGTTCTCTTTAATAGTGTTTGGGTTTCTCTAAAATAATATCGGAGAAGCCAAGAAAAGCTATATTTTAGTGATTTTGGCTTCTGTCTCTAATAAAACGATTTTGGCTTCACTGTTTTTTTTTACTGGTTTTGGCTTCAAAGTCGTTCTTGTGTGTGCTCATTAAGCCGGTGGGAAAGCTACAACAAAAATCCTATCAAAGAGACTCTAATTTCTTGAGCTACAGTCTGCTTCTCAAACTCCATCGAGTTAAGAGCTCAGTTTTCAAACTACTCCATCCGTTCCTCCAAACTGTAAGGGCCTATTTAGAAACACAGGAATTTTATAAGAATTCCGTAGGAATTTCATAGGAATAAATTTATTTTCACAGGAAAAACGTAGAAACAGGGAAAAATTCCCATGTTCCAAACAAGGCCTAAATTATTTTACTTTTTCTATGCATATAATTTTTGTTATACATCTAGATATATACACTATGTTTAGATATTTAGTAAAAATTATATAATCTTGAAAATCCAAAATAACCTATAATTTATAATGGATGTAGTACTTACTAAAATTAGCTCTCACGAATCTAAATATATACCTCACGCATCAACTAGTAGCAATTAATAACTTAACATGAACTACTAAGCTAAGGTAGGCAAAGCTCTTATCAACTCTGGCTTCTCCGTGCATTGTAGTATCTCTTTTCTCAAAATGAACAATGAACTAGAGTAGGTGTGGCTGATAGACATGGGGCTAGCAATGGCAGCTCTTGTGGAACAAGTCATCGAGAAACATGTTGCGTTTATGTTTTAATAGGTGAATTTTTATGCTGCAACAAGCAAATTAAGATGTCGCTACATGCTGCTTTGTTGGATTTAGTTTTGTATCGACGTTGCATTTAGTGTTTTTTTATTCATAGCACGATGGTGGCTATATTTTTCTCCTTCCAAGTCATGTCTTTGAATCTGGTGTTTCAGTAGGTCGATGGGGATTATGGAACCATTTGGTTGGGCTTTGACTTTGGCTTTTGGGGATTTTATTTTTTTATGTTTTCCCATCATTGTACATTCTTCAAAGTGGTTTGATGGCTTTTGAAATTGATGAATAAAAAACTCTTTCATAGTTGTTTTGAGATTTAATGGTTTTTGTGATGTTCCCCATGCAATGCTTATGATGTTTTTTTGTGAAAGGTATGCTATGAGAAAGGCTATCACAACATTTACTTTTTCCAACACATGAATCATCTATTAAAACATTCGAAAATTGTCTTTACAACACCCTAAAAAATCTCATGCAATAGGGAGAAACAATAGACACAACATCATAAAATAGATATGACAGCATCATCGGCCATGCAGGTTTGAATCTACAATAGTTAAGGGATGAAAGAGGACCTCTAACTATCATTGTCAAGCTCACCGGAGGAAGGAGGGAGAAGGTCATCATAGGTGGCCTGCATCCACCCCAACATGCCGCCATGGACGAGTCCACACGTACCTATGGGGGGTTGTAGCGACAGTCTCGACCTTCTCTGTAGGTGGTGACGCGAGCACAACCCCCCGCGGGAGACTAGGTTAGCCAATGGCAGTTGCGGATTTGAAAGCAAGATCGATTGACACATTTGAGATTTGGCAATTGGGTTATGTTGATGTTGCAACGGTAATTGTTTCAAGTGCTATTTTATAATAATGTTGTGCTCATTGTTCATCTGCCGCCTCGACTTGTCAAGGTTGAGCAAAGACCGTCTGGTCCGTGCGTGCAACGAAGATAAGATAAGGGATGGGCTGATGTTGCACGCAACATGGCAGTAATGTTTTCTTAATAGTTTTTCTATTTTAATTAATCCAACGCTTGCTATAGTGATATATAAAAGCGTCCGATTTACCGCCTAGTGTTGACGTCCGGCCGCTAGAAGCCTAGCCTAGAAGTGCCATTCGTGTCCGCGTAGCCGCTCTGCTACGGCAGCCGTAACAGCTCCTCCGACAGGGAGTGGCTCGAGTGGACGCGCCACGGCGACAGGGGATCGAGTGGCTGTGGCTGCTACCCTTCAGAAGCTATAGACAGGTCTCACGCGATGGAAATCCTCTCTGCAGTCAACAGAAAGGAATTGGTTCCGGTCTACACAGCCTACTACGAAGATCGGGCTTTGCCGCCCGTGCTTCTGTGACGGACGCGCTCTGCAGTCGACAGCAAAGGAATTGTGTCCAGCGGGCCGCCACCAGGTGCCGAAGCGCGCGAGAATCCACCAGGACACTGCAAGTTCGGCGAGGACAGTGGGCAGACACCGTCGCACGGCACGAGGGGCTAGCAGCCTGTTCGTTTCGGCTAGATTGGCTTATAAGCCATCGGCTGAAAGTACTGCTGGCTGATTTGGTGTGAGAGAAAAGCATTGTTGGCTGACTGATAAGCCAAGCCAGATACAGGCAGTTACATGTTGCCGATCAGGCGGTAGGTTTGTCCATGGGCAACAGCAGCCAAGCCACTGCCTGGTCCAGTGCACCCTAACTCACAAGGCCACAATGCACATCACCACGTTCAGGGCCGTACCTATGATTTGGAGGACCCTGAACAAAACGTGTGATGTGGCCCTAAAGTTCAAGAAGTAAATTGAGTTTCTTTCACAACATATAAGAGTACCCCTTTGAGTTTGAGCCACAACTTTCAATCTTTGCTTCTTCTTACGCTTTTCATGGCCAGAATCATACCTCCTATTTCTAGAAGACATGATGAAGATCAATGAAATAAACAAATCTCCTCTACAATCCCTTGATTATAAAGCGAATTTTTAGATTATCTAATCGGTTAATCTGCTATCCAAGATACAACAATAGACAATTGAGATGAAAGTGGTATGCGTACCATGGTAGGCGGATGGCCGTATAGGACTTACTTTGGGACAATACTCCAATTTATTTATAAACTAGATAAGTGCCCGTGCGTTGCAACGGGTGCAACATAAATTGAACGAGATATTTGGTAGCCTAAGTCAAAATTAAAGAATATATCAATTCAATTTTGCACGTGTGTTTTACCATGATAATGTCTAGAAACACATTCATTATCGTAATGAATCTGAAATAAAAGCTAGGCTTAGAGCTTGTTATCTGAAAGTTACGACCAGCATCAGTTGCCTAAAAGGCTGAAAATTTGTTGCTAGGCATCGAATTGAATTTATCCATGCTCTCTCTTGCCCAAAACATGTATGCTCGGAATTACCATGCCGTAGCCTAGATGCATGAGGCATGGCAACAATTCATTTTTTGGAAGAAAAAAAATAATGTATTCATTTCCCTTCCCATAATTCTCGTTGTGTGGCAACAATTCTCGTCCGTCCTTGTAATTCTGAGCATGGAAACACATTTTTTTTCAAAAGATGCATGAGGCATGACAACAATTCGCATTGTGTGACAACAATTCCCATAATTCTCACCACACAATGAACGCGAAGGATCACGATCATGATCATTGTGTGGTGATATACCGATACATTCCTTTCCCTTCCCATAATTATCTTTCCGTTTTATTCCATTTTATTACTTGCCTTCTGGTGTTTTCATGTGGTGATTATTTGCTTGCCGGTAATTCCATAAGGGTGATTACATTCCTTCCGTGTTTCCATTAAGTTCCATACGGTGTTTGCGGAGATTTTTTTTGTCACGTGCGTGCGATTGACTTCCGGGGGGTGATTGACATTGATTTATTTTCCCGTATACGTGATTGACAGGTATTTTTTTCTACCGGGTAGTCATGGATCACATGATTGTTTTAGTGCTGTCGGGTAGACGTTGACAATCCGTATGTTTTAGTTGTAGAGATAGAGATAGAGAAGAGACTAGTGATCGTAGGCCTAGTCGCATCTTTTTTTCTATTAAGGATTAATTATTGCTAATTACTACTTAGTGTAAATTTGGAGGCCCTCCAATTTTAGAGGCCCTGAACAGTTGCCCCACTTGTTCCTGTTAATGTACGGGCCTGCCACCTTCCGCCTCACGTACGAGTACCACGACAAAACCGGCTACCGGCCGCCGACATTCAGGATCACTCACCAAGAATGTTTTCAGTCGTTCGAAAAAAAAAAAAAAATTGTTTTCAGCGTGGCTTGCTCACTGCTGTCTATAGGCCGAGGCCCATCTATGCCCAGCTTGCGTATCGTCAAGTGGCCAGCCGTCCTGGGCCACTCTTTTAGCCCTGGAAGCCGCAGCTCGCTGGGCTCAATGTTCTAGATGTGATCAAGTGTTCATTTGGAAACGGTAATATACTCAAAATGTCTTAGGTGATCACATAGAAACTAACTCAAAATATAAACTTGCGTAACGTGAAAAGTTTTGAAACTTGGCATATCTGTATGTACTTATTACACGAAAAGGTCGAGACGCACAAGCCATTTTAAAATTCATACGAAAATCAACAAAATTATTACATGCATGTGTACTAGAAGACAAATTCAGAAATTTTATCTTGTAGTGCATATATATAGGTGAAATTTGTCATTTCCGTTTGAATGCGTCAAAAATGATTTTGCATCACAACCTTTTCATGTGAGTACATATATGGATGAACTATAGATGCATCAAGTTTTAAAATTTTGCGCGTTACACAAGTTCAGATTTTAAATTAGTTTTCATGTTCCCCATCAAAGACGTGGTTTGTTTGACTAATCCTACCCAACTAGTTGGGTAGGTTCACTAATATACCGGAATCTCGTGATCAGTTCAACCATTTGATATGCGCTTATTACCTTACTTGCTCTCGATCGGCCTTTCTGGCGAGACAAATATTACTAAACATGGCGCTTGCTAAGCATATAGATTGGGTGGTTGTATCATCACCTGCACAGCTGCACGCCTTATTTCTTACCAAGGTGATCAGTCATGGGCTAGCTTGTTGTTGAATGCATGGTCATCCACGTACACGGAGAACCGGTCGTTTTGGCTGCTAGCGTGCAGCTGGAAGTAGGGCGCAACCATATATACAACGGATTAGAGAGCTTAACATTTTGGACCGTCTGTAGCACAGCCATTTAGTTCCATTGGAAAAAAAAAAAAATAGAGGAATCGTGTAGGATTGAAATCATATCAGAAAATTTCCTATGAATTTCTTTGGACCAAAGGATTTGGTTTCTACAAATTATATGAAATTCCTATGGATTAGAATGGCTTGTTTTATAGGAATTTTACTAAGAGGATAAACCTCATGGAAAGTTTTCTTTGTGTCGCTCTCTATCAAAAGACCTGTGTTTTCCCTACACTCTAACCAAACATTCTCGTTTTTTGTAGTTTTATGTGTTTTCTCAATCCATAGGATTCAAGATGTCAGGGCATTATATTCCTAAGTTTTTTCTATTCCTGCATTTCTATAATCATGCGTTCCAAAGAGGATCTTATTGTCAAAAAAAATGTTGCAGAGATTTTTTTTCCAGTTTGTGCAAAAGAAAAAAACTGCATAATCCCTATATATATGCAGGTGTGTTCAGTCTCTTACATCCTCACATTTCGTTCTTAGCATCCTCACAGAATTTACGTTTTCGTTCAAGCACACCGCATGGCAATGTTTTGTACCGAAATTTTGCAAATTTTTATAGCTACACTAGATATCCAATAATTCTTTCACTCCTCGAGTATAATGTATGAATTGAATTGAATTGAATGTGCTCCACATCGCAGTAACCATCGACCCGTATATATTCTGCGTTAAAAACAGTATGCAGATGGTATGCCTTTTTCATGTGGCCAACCGAACCTAATATTTGGCTTGAACAATGCAAGATCGTGTGTCCTTTCTCTTCTAAATATGATAGCTAGTTTTTGATTGATTTTGTATAGATATGCCCATTGGTTGTAACCAACGAGATATCTCAAGGTTAAAGCCCAGTCCTCAACTAGATGAGTGAGGTTGCTTGTTCATTTCAACTTGCTTTCACACGTCTCTTTCTTTTGACGATCTCTTGACTACCTTTTCTATACGGAGGAGGAGGATCATCTGGCGAGCAAATTCAGCGGCCGGCTTAATGTAGTCTTTTGTCTCCACGCGGTTAGGTAGCTTGAGATTAGTTCAAGCTTCACTTTGTGTAGTAGGTAACCACCAATGTATCTCTTCTAATTTTAGAAAAGAAATTTTATCTGTTCTCCTATAAGAGACTATAGTTCTAAACTTCGGCTATTTCTAAGAACTCTCAAAGAACAAAACCAAGCCAAGATGCAACTTAAGCACTAGGTCTCTTAGCGAGTTGATCGTTGACCAATTGGTTGAGTTCCTTGTGGTGGAACCTGCCCACCCGGATTCAACTCCTTGACTTGGCACGGCACGGGTGCACGTATTTTTCTAGATTTATTCCATGATTTAACGGCGTTATGCTTTCAGTGGTAGGCAACGTCCCTCAATAGCGAGACGCCCGTGGTGACTTCGTGAATTTCGAGATCTACCAGCTCAGTCCTTCGGAGGTGCTCATAGAGGTAGGCTTTGTATACGTGTGTTCATAGAGGTAAGTGTGCGTGCGTGTTGTGGGCGTCTATGTTCTATTATGTAATTCTTAAAAATAGCACTAAGTCTCTTAAAGATGGGTAGGGTTTGCGTATGTGTTTTCATAGGGGTAAGCGTGCGTACATGTTGTGGGCGTCTACGTTATACTGTGTAATTCTAAAAAAACACTATGTCTCTTAAAAGATGAGCACATCGATACTTGACGAGGATCTCCATGGTTATGGACATACTATAGTGTGTGACAAGCCCACTTTAGAAGAGACATGTTGCTCTATTTCTGCATCATGTTTCAGAAGCATATCCAATATATTGCCCTGAAATAAAATAACCTACCAATATGAGTATAACCTTATTTTTTTAATCAAAGGTCACAACATTTCTACAAAGCTAAATAGAGCAAAAAAAATTGTGCTTGCTCCCGCACAAATTTGAGATTACATATACCGATACCGATCGATGTACTCGTTGAAATCAAGGAGTCCCACAACATGCCTCTAATAACTTGGGTGTCCGAGTGACCATGATACGTTTTTGTTTCTAAACCATGCATAGGAACTATGTTGGTAATGACTTATTAGCCACATTAACTAAGTGGTGACCATACTAAATGATTTCTAATGAAAAAAGTTTCAGTTACAAAGTTTAGATCTTGTAGAGCTCTATAATTTTGATAAAAGGTGTGTCTCCATTCGAGAGATTTTAAAACTTTAAATAAATTGATTATCAAAATATGAGAATTTTAAAATGAATAATTGGTACTCTAAATGTTTTCAAATAAAAAACTTGTCAACTACAGAGTTGTAGATTGTGTTGACAACTATAATTTTGTTATAGATCATGTCAACGTCAAATGTCGTTTGAAATTTCTAAATTTTAAATTTAGAAATCTTAGAACATGCAATTAATATTTAAGAATTTAAATTTCTTCAAATCAGAAACTTGTTAACAACAAAGTTGTAAATCGTGTAGTTCAATATCGAAGGTTGTTTAAAATTTTAAATCTAAAAGCTTAAAATGAATTTTTAGTTGAAGCACTAGTGCTTCTTTAATTCATTCAAAATCTTCTTTTTTTAGTTTATTAGAAAGTAGACTCTAAATCAAAGGCTACATTCTAAATTATTACAATGGCGTAAAAGTTGTTTCTACGCTCTAGATGTTTAATTCGTCTACCAGAAAAATATTTGACTACTAGTATTTTTTTATAATTATATAGAGTCACTAGGTCATGGGTTCAAAATAACCTCTCCGTAGATTTTGCGGGGGAAAGGCTTGTCTCGGTTTATCCCTTCTCTAGACCCCACTCATGTAGCAGCCTCCGGCACTAGGTCTGCCCTTTTTTTTTATATATCACTTATAGTTAACTATTAATGTATATATGCTATATCATTTTAATAGAGATATATAGATTTATGTAAAGTAACAACTTACATAATTTACCGTCGCGAAGTACGGGTATAATTTTAAATGAATTGCCACTGTAATTTATATGTGATTCGTTAAGATAACATTTTCATGATTAATAAATTATATAAAATGTATTTATTGTTTATGCATCCATGATTAAATATTTGGTCTACATGGTGGGCAAGTATGTACAATTACATTGAGCTAATTTTTATATATAATAGTGCTACAGGTAGGCCTTTTTAGAAACATATATGGTCATTAGATTTTGGCAATTTAGATTAGATTAAGATATTATATTATTTTTATTTTAAATATGATAAAAGTGGATAATTTATTCAAATTCAAAGTCTATTGTAATTAACGAACTGAGTATAGCTCAGCTGGTTGGGTTCTCAGTGTGGATTTAAGTCATTGATTTGATATGGATGCTCGCATTTTTCTGAATTTTATTTCAGGATTTAACAACTTTGTTCTTTCAGCGGCAGGGGGCGTACATGTAGACAACGAGACGTTTGTGGTGACTTCGTCAACCTTAAGCTTTGTCAATCTAACTCAGTTAGTGGAGGTGTTAATAGGAGTAAAGTATGCAATATAGTTATGTACTAGTAATACTCCAGTAAGATAAGTGCCGGACTAGCAGCTACCTCTCGTGTATAAATCCACTCCGTGTGCCATCTGCAGTTCGAAGTTCGAACCAAAGCAAGTGCTTCCTTCTCTCTACTTTACTCCCTCACTCTGGCACGCGCTCGTCGCTCGCAACATGGTGAAGGAAGGCACCACCGACGGCGCCTGGCACGGGCACGGCCGTGATGAGGTGACCATCACGGCCGTCTCGACGGTGGCGCCGGCGCTGCCGGTGCAGGAGCACCGACTGCCGCTGTCGAACCTGGACCTCATCCTCCCGCCCATCGACGTCAGCGTCTTCTTCTGCTACGCGGACCCCGCCGGCGGCCGCAGCCACCACCCGGCCGCGGTCCTCAAGGCGGCGCTGGCCAAGACGCTGGTGGCGTACTACCCGCTGGCCGGGGAGGTGGTGGCCAACGCGGCGGGCGAGCCGGAGCTGCTGTGCAGCGGCCGCGGGGTGGACGTCGCGGAGGCGACCGCCGACGGCACCCTGCTGCGGGACTTCCGCCTGGGCCTGCCCGACGAGAGCGTCGAGCCGCTCGTGCCCAAGAAGAAGGCCGGCGTCATGTCCGTGCAGGTTCGATCCATTCATGTATCCTTTCAACTTTCATCTCTAGTAGAAAAATAAAATAAAATAAAATTTACAGTAATATGCACGGTTATTATTAATTGCAAGCCTGCACAAAACTAGTACTACGTTGGAAAAAATACAGTTCGACTGCGACGACTGGACTTGTTGGTAACCTGGCATCATGTGGCAATATAAATACTATGCATCGTGTGTATATAAGAACAGTAAGAATTTAAAACAAAAGCTTGTTTATAGATTCGGTCGTCGGTAAACCGTTTAACCGTCTGATCATGGTGAAACGCTATGGGTGTCTCCCATGTTGACCGTGCACGAGGAGTGGGCGGCGTCGCTGTTGTGGCGCCCAAAATGCACGTTACAATTTGTGGTGAGAATTGGACCCGTTTGAACTCAGATTTCTATGGCCGTGTACGTCTAATCATGAACCAAATATCTGCATAAATTTTGGTGGCGCGTCTCAACTGTGGCGTGGCTTTCCGAGGCCGGGGACAAAAACGTGTTTCAAAGAACTCCATTTACGAGAAACGGACGTGCACCATGTACGTGCGCCATGCACGTGGTTACCTACGTGTACGGTTACAGAATTTTATGGTTCACCAACTCACGAAGATTCATTTCGATCCACCCAAAGTTCACCTATTAATAAGAAGAAAAGAAAAGAAAAAAGGTGATCTCCGTTGACACATTTTAGGGAGATTCCATGTGGCAGTCAACTACTCCAATCATGTATATCCACCTCCAGGGCTCCAACTACACATTCTTTAACTTAGCAGTATGTCATGCCGCGCCACCTCACCAAGCGTCCGGCTTTTGCATGGAAACGTTCTTTTCCTTACGACTACGACAAAATGGCATTTTCTACTTTGCATCGGTACGTAGGGCACTTTCATGCATGTTTCGTCAACCATCCTACCGGCTTTTAAATATTTGCACACAAAACTTATTTACGTGAGTACACACGGCGCCTCCTTAGAGCTTTGTTTGTGTGTTAGAGTGGTCTGATATGAAATTTTTAGTTTAAATTTCACACCGAACTACTTCAACACCCATAGATTAAGGTGGATATATGGGCGTCATATCCAAATGAGACCTTACGTAGCAGCACAGGTAAGGGTTTCCACAGTTCCATCCATTATAGCTAGCTAATATGCTACTAGGGTTCAAATCCTGCTGGTGTTTGGGATTTGCACACATACAAGTGATTTTAATAATTTATTTGTAGACATGTTGTATGAAGCAATCTCATAGGTGTGCAATTGGTGGTGGATTGGTGTTTTTGTAATAACAAAAAAAGGGGGCTTCTTGGTTTCGAGCGAGCTATTTTTGCAAAAACCATCCAATTTTTTTTAGTAAGAATTGCGGTATTCAGCTTCCGATCCTAACACAAAGATGCAGCTGAATAAACTTGTCACGAACTGTTGCAAACTACACAGCACAGCACTATACTTGTACATGCACTTGTGCTATAATCATGACATCATCATTAATCACTGTAGTTCTAGCACGTGCGCGCAGGTGACCAGGTTCAAGTGCGGCGGCACCGTCGTCGGGTGCACCTTCGACCACCGCGTCTACGACGCCTACTCCTACAACATGTTCCTCGTCGCGTGGGCCGCAGCCGCCCGCGGCAGCTCAGCGCCTCCGGCCCCGTCCTTCCATCGCTCGTTCCTCGCGCCGCGTGAACCAGCACCGCTCAGCTGCACCGCCGGCAACCTCGCGGATCGCCTCTTCGTCCCCGTGAGCCGCGCGCCAGCCCTGCCAGACACAGCCGCCGCCAACCGCATCTACCGCGTGTCCGCTGCCGACGTCGCGGCGCTGCAGGCCTCGGCGGGGTCCGGGCGCACGAAGCTGGAGGCGTTCACGGCACACCTGTGGCGGCTCTACGCCAAGGCCGCAGCGGCCTCGCGGCGCCAGCAGCAGTCGTGCTGCATGGGCGTGGTGGTCGACGGGCGCACTCGCCTCCGCCGTGACGGCGCCTTGAGCGCCTACTTCGGCAACGTGCTGACCATCCCCTACGGCGTCATGGGCACCGGCGCCCTGAGTACCATGGCGCTCGCCGACGTGGCGGGCGACGTGCACCGGTGGGTGGCGGAGGCCGCGACCGGCGAGCACTTCCGCGAGCTCGTCAACTGGGTGGAGGCGCAGCGGCCGGAGCCCACGGTGGCGAGGGCGTACCTGGGCCGCGGCCACGGCGGCGAGGACGCGATGGCCTGCGTGGTGTCGTCGGGGATGCGGCTCCCCGTCGGCGAGGTGGACTTCGGGTGGGGCCGCCCGGCGTTCGCGTCGTACCACTTCCCCTGGCCCGGCGGCGCCGGGTACGTGATGCCGATGCCGAGCGCGCGCGGGGACGGCGACTGGGTGGTGTACGTGCACGCGGCGCCGGAGGTGGTGGAGGTGATGGAGGCGGAGGCGACGGTGTTCAGAGCGTTGGATGGTAGCTACATTTTCGGGTGAGTTAGTAATCGCCGCCTGGTCGTCTGGGATGCTAGCAGTTGCTGCCTGGTGGAACGTGATGGCGTCATCGTGCCATCGTCGTCCGTGCATCTCTCTCTCTCTCTCTCTCTCTCTCTCTCTCTCTCTCTCTCTCTCTCTCTCTCTCTCTCTCTCTATCTCTATATATATATATATATATATATATATATATATATATATATATATATATATATATATATCAGAATAACTTATTCTATATACTTATTTACGACGATAATTACTATGTTAATTTACGAGATTATAGTAACTCCTTACTAAGTGGTTTAATATAACGTTATGGTAAATATCCCCATGTGTTATAGTAACTTAACTATCGTAAATATGTATTGATATTATCGTAAATTACTATATAAAATTATAGTAAATGGAGTGGCTCTGAGAATAACTTATTTTGTGCAATGGCCTTGAATAGCCTCTCCTCTTTTATATATATATATATATATATATAGATTACTATCTTGTAGTGGCTATTGAGAATAACCGATTTCAGAAACCACTTTGAGTTACGATAATTACTATGTTAATTTACGAGATTATAGTAACTCCTTACTAAGTTGTTTAATATAACGTTATGGTAAATATCCCTATGTGTTATAGTAACCCAACTATCGTAAATATGTATTGACATTATCGTAAATTAGTATATAAAATTATAGTAAATGGAGGTGGCTACAGAATAACTTATTTTTGTAGCCGGCTACTGAATAGCCTCTCCCTATATATATATATATATATATATATATATATATATATATATATATATATATATATGTATGTAGAATGTAGGTGTCTGTTTCGCGGTTTACGTTATGGTGGTTCCATCCGTGTTACCGTGTACGTGTGTGCTATGTGTAACACGTACGTAATGTGTGGTGTACGTATACGTACGTGTGGAACTTCGGTTCAAAGTGTAATTAATATAAGTGTGGTATTCCTATCACGTTACCTATCACGAGGGAAAATCTCAGAGCATCTCCATGACACTGGGGCCTGTTTGGTTCATTAGTCCAGGACCAGAGATTAAAATAGGGTCCCTTACCCTGTTTAGTTCAAGGCACTAAAAGGGACTAAAAACCATTAAGGTAGTTGAACAAAGACCAAAATACCCCTAAGATAGAGCATGGCACTGGCGGGTTCGCCTCTCCATCCCGCGTCACCCTGTGCAGATTGCGCGGTCCGCGGCGATCTCGAATGACGGCGACGGCGCTACAGGTGGCTTTTGGGGGGGGGGGGCAGGCTCACGACGACGGCGGTCGGATCCACCGATTCCGGCGAGGAGGTGATCGGTGCGCGTGGGCATTGGCACCAGGGAGCTTTGGCGGGGATCTACGGTTAGGATCCTGGCTCGAGGTGGCCGGGGAAGGGAGGGCGCCGGCGGTGGCTCCTTGAGGAGGAAGAGAAGCGAGCCCATCAGCGGCCAGGCCTTCTCCGGCAGCCTCACACAGCACAAGAGGAAGGTAGCGCGGTCAGGGATGTGGGGGAGCGGAGCGGGGTCGAGGCTCAGGGTGGGGAAGCACCCAACGCAATAAAGATGGGGCAGGGGGTGTCTTTTTGGCAGCGTAGTCCCAAATAGCCACCCCTCGAGGGACTACAGGACTAACCCACTTTAGTCCCTTTTTAGTCCCCCACTTTGGTAATTTAGGGATTAAATGGGACTAAAACGGGGGACTAATGAGTAGTCCCATGGAACCAAATGGGCTCTAGATAAATCGCTTTGTAAATATAAATATGGTTATTATTAAGTAAAAATTGACTCCAATAGACTCTATAGATGGCTCTCAGATTTATTAGTTTGTCGTCCCTGAAATTCCGGTCTCCATTCATGGACAACCAAAGCTGCTCGCCATCCGGCCTTTTCCCGCGCCAGACGACTCCTTCCCGTGGGCTGCCCCCTTCTTCCCAAGCGCTGCCCCTTCTTCCCGCACGAACACGATCACATGCACGATGTATGCTAAGCTTCCTCCCCCCACTCATGGCCTTTTGCACCCGTTCCCCAACCAATCACCGACGGCACGAGATGTCCCTGCCACTGTGACCCCATGGTCCGGCACCTGGGCACGGGGGTACAACAACCGGGCCGCACGGTCATCTTCTCCGATGGACCAGATAACCGGCGCTTCCATGGCTAAAGGAAGCCAGTACTCTATTGGTTGCGAGGGCCATGTGGATCTAGAATGGATGGAGAGCAGAGAGGTCGGATTGATGCGGCGTCGAGTGATTCCTCCCACCGACTTCAATGGCCAACCATCGTATGCCCCCTCCCCAAACGTGAGCCAGCCGCCACAGTTCCGAGCCTCTTCCCTGGCGCGCGCGCTCTGCTAATGATAGCAGCGCACACGCGCCCGCCCCGCCCGTGCCTCTCCACTGTTCATCTTCTCAGGCAAGTCGCTCCCCCACCCACCTCGACCACCACCCCCAGGCCGCCGGCGACCTCGCCGGCGAACCTACCGTCCCCTAACTTCGCCGGCGCTCGCCCCCGCTGCCTACCCCGCTCAACTAGATATCATACCCCGCCCGCTCGGCGGTGCTGCCGATGCCTCGCTCGCCGCCGGCCAACCCGCCACCACCGCCGTGTCGTGGCAGCCGCACCAGGCCGGCCGGCCTAAATCTATAGCCGGGGAGATTCTCAAAGCTTCACCGGCCGGTCAACCCTAACCCTAACCGCCACCTCCGCCGCTGTCGCTGTCGCCGCCGCCTCGTCCACCGCCCCGGCCGGCGGAGTCCTCGCCGCCGGCCTCTGCCCGCCCGCTGCCCCTACCCCCGTCCCCTTCTTCTTCGATTCCGGCGCGCGGGGCGCCGAATAGTGATTGTGCCATAGCTCCCCTTCCCAGATGCAGCACAGGGCGTTGTTGAGGAATTATCTGGTGAGGTCTTGGTCATTTGTTTTCGTTTGTTAGTATGTTACTAGCAGTGGATGAATTTTGCTCCTCTCTGTTGAATGGATTGTCATGATTGGTCTCTATATTTTGCTCGTCTGTGTAGTGGATGAACTTTGGTATATAGAAATGGGTGGCGACGGGGAGTACGTAGCAATTTCAAAAGGTGGAATGTTTTGAGCAGTTGAACTAGCCTCATGTCCTCAACATATTACTTACTGAAATTGGGAATTATTGTTTGTGCAAACTGAGATAACTGAACTAAACTGAGATTATTGTAGCAAACTGAGATTATTGATTGTGCAAACTGCAGTATACTTATATGAAGCAAACTGAGATTATTGTTTGTGCAGCATTAATGCCAAACAATAGGCAATGACAGATTTTTTTTAAATAAGATTTTTGCTGTATTGCAGCTATTCCATCCTCCTGATAGCAATTGGCAATGGCAGACTTTTTTTTAAATAATATTCCTGTTGCTTTGCAACTATTCCATCCTCCTGATTAATCTTTGGAAATAAATCTTGTATGGTTGTCTCCATTGACCTATAGCATGGAAAGTTCAGGTTAGTTCAGTAACTTACTGAGCAGCAGTGAGAGTCTATATCTGACATTTGTGTTATCTGGTTCAGTAAGTCTTGGCAGTACTCTCCAAGCAGTAGAAGGGCATGTTCGGCAGGACTGAAAAATAAACAAAAATACTGTTTCAGCTGATTGTTGTGAAAGAGAAATAATGTTCTGCCTGAAAACACTGTTCACATGAACAGTGATTTCGTTAGTGGGCTGGCTAGCCAGCCACCAGCCAGCCGAAAGCGCCCGAAAGTTCTATAATTGTGGCAGTTGGTTGACAGTGAATGCATAGTACATCGCCAACCATAGAATTTTAAAAACCAAGTGATTAATCTTTGTTATTTGCTATCACAGGTGCCATGGGTTCAGGAGGATACTTCACTGACCTGACTACAAATGGCTTTGGAATTCTTGGTCAGTTTCAAAATCCAGCACAAGGTGTGGTTCAAGCAATAGGGAAAGAAAACCAGAAAAGAACAAAAAATTTCACAGTTGAAGAGGACGGACAACTTGTGAAAGCATGGCTGGACAAAAAATTATACATGCACCATAGAATTCATCTTCAGAATCCATCGTTGCACACCTTAACCTGTAGGAAAGAAGGAAAAATTCTCTAATCAACCGAGATAATTATCTATCAATTTACAAAATTATCTATGCAGAGGGCCAAATTCAACAAACCTTCTAGTCGGCTGGGGCAGCCACCAAACAGGCTGCCGCGATTCCCCTTCAAGCCGTGTGGCCGGCTGGATGTCGCACTGACCAGCCCCTGCATGCCTTGATGGGCGGCTGGGGCAGCCACCAGCAGGCTACCGCTGCCGCGATTCACCGTCAAGCCGTGCGGCCGGCTGCATGTCGCAACGGCCAGCCCCCTGCGTGCCTTGATGACTGGGCACAACCCGACGACATGCCTAGAGAGTCGGGCACGACCTGAAATGACACGGAGCACAAGAGAGCCGTGCTTGCATATGGCATGACGTAAGCTTGAACTCTTCAAGTCACAAGTAGCTTAGAGCAAGTACAATAATACATTTTAACTTGTCTTATAGCCGAGACAAATCAGCAAATGGATACGTGACGCTGCTGACCGGTGACAATCAGAGCAGCATATGAAGAAAAGGACACGGTACTTTAACTCGGTACTATGAAAATAGCTAAAATATTTCTTAGGAGTCAAACAATCTTAAATTTAATTAAATACTACATTTATCTCTATCTAGAAAAGGATACGGTTCTATGTGCATTCTTGGTTAAAGTATCGAATGTTTGACCAAATATATAGATAAAAGTATTAATATTTATGAAGTCAAATAAGTATATTATAAAAATATATCTGATGCCAAATCTAATGATACTTATTCGATATCATAAATATTTTTATTTTTTATATATAGTTAGTCAAACTTAAGATACTTTAACTTGGTACTATGTTATAATTGCATTTATTTGTGGAGGAGGGAGTGTATAAAAACTACTAATATTTAGATGCATAGAAAATACCACTAGGTTATTTTTTGTTCTTTTAAGTAGAGTATAAAAGAAGTGGTAACTGTTGCAGTTGCAACCACCACATTTACCAAGTTCAACACAGCAAATCAGCAATGGTCCAGGCTCGAAAAAAAAACAGCAATGGTCCGACAAGTTGGCGCAGCACCCGCATGCTGCATTCAGCTTCAGCAGCATAGCCAGTGCAGCAGTGGTAGCAGTACCAGGCTAGGGCCAGGTGCCGCCCTCCTGACAGCGCTTTCGGTAGCAAAGCAGAGCGGCCTGGCTCTGCCGCGCCACCGAGCAGGGCGCGGCAGAGCCACGCTAAGATTTGTGGTGCGACAGACCTTGCCACGTCACCGGTCAGCAGCTCCGGTCGTCGCCACGTCATCCTCCCGCCGCGCCACCATGCATGGCATGGCACGGGCGTTTCGCCACGCCATGGCAATAAGCGCAGCCAAAAGTGTTAGTTTTGAAAATAAAAAATAAATAGTGTTAGATTTAAAATTAGTTTAGAAAAAGTGTTAAAAAAAATCTCCCTGTTGACGCAGGTCGTCTATCCGTCGTCCTCTTTCACGGGGCGAAAACAAACGAGCGATAGGCCAACCTAGCTACCGGTCCTTGATCCCAATTCTTATAGCTAGCGTGACGTCGACAGCCACCTTTCGGCTTTTGGTGACCTCTGACCACGCTCTTTCCGTGCCATCGATCGCGCTCGAGACCTCCAGTGCATGGGGGAATAATGGTGGTTAGACTACGTACCTAGCTAGGTTATGTTGCTAATTGTAGCTTTATTTGCTTCGTTTCTGTGTATGCATGTCGATCTGCGATTGGCGCAGGGCTCCAACATTTCCTAATCGACGCTAGCTTAAATCACGACGTCGTCTTCTTATTACATTATTCTGCTATCTAATCGTGTAATCGACCATCTCGATCGCCTTTACAAAAGAGGGTCGGATCTAGGCCTCCTCTTTCTGGCTACCCGTCTTCGTCGCCGTTAGCGCACGCCACGTCTCCCTTTTTAACTTGATGTCGCTGCAGGCGATCTGGTTCACGATCACGAAAGGTTTCACGTCGTCGATATGCCGGCCGGGAAGATCGTACGCTCACGGCCGGGCAGATGAAGACGCCGCGCAGGGTCGGGGCGGGGATCCTGGGCTGGTTGCATGCGACGGTCAGGTGCGGACCCGTGGTTCGGCATCACATCATGGATTCATCATGGCTTAAGCTTCACGGCTAGCTCACGCACGCACCGTGTCCGCCATGCATGTGCTATAGCAGTAGGGGTGATAATTATAAGATTCATAGTAGTGCTCCCCAGTGGCGGATCTACAGGGTATGCCGTATATGCCATGGCATACCCTGCGATCGAGCCATGCGTGGCATGCGTATTGCACCTCGCGCGCTTGGAACGGGCCGTCGCTCGCACGAGTAGATTCACTTGCTTGCCTCACAGTCACCTACGACTCGATAGAAGAGACATATCGCATGCAGGGTCAGCCCACAAACGAATACTCCCTATTGGAAGGACTTGTGGAGTACATACTATAGTTACGGCGGTGTTATATTTGTATATATTGTAGCGAGATTGATCAACATCAATATCACGTGAGTGTGAGTTATATTCGTATTGTACTTCATGCAATTTTTTAACTTTGTACTCCTACATCAACGGCGTAGTTTCGCACGACACGGTCTCCTAAATTAGGTTGTAACCATTTATTTATTTTATATTATATTATTGATATTTATGAACTTATGATAATTGAATAGTACATTTAATTACACATCTAACAGTATCAGAATTTTCTTGATATACGTGTGCGCCTTATAAAAAATAAAGGAACTAATCTATAAATTGAAGACTTATCATATTTTTTCTTGCTTATATGCCGAATTGAGTAGCAAATTTTTATAACTGTTTACCGAGTTGGTAAATAGATTTTACCGAAATACATGTGAAATTTTGGTATGGCATACCCTTTAACAAAATCCTAGATCCGTCACTGGTGCTCCCTATCTGATTGTGGAGACTGAGGATTTGTGGCAATGCGTGTTGTCGATTCCACTGTACTCCTGTACATGTGCAATTACATTGCGTTTGATACAGATTCCTCCTGCTTCAGCTTCTTCTATCAAATACTATAGCAACACTATTTACAACTGGAGGGAGGAGTTGTTTCGAGTCCCGGACACCAAATGAACTAAGAAAGAGGTAAAGCAGGCGAAACTACAATTTTCAGCTCCACCAACTTCAACTCTGCCAAGAGCTAGCTTGTTCGGGGGTCATATACGTGGCACCACAATGCCGCCTGCCACAACTCCTGCTCCTCGCCGCCGCCACCACCCTTAGGGCCCCTCTCCAGCGTGTCGGGGATAACAAGGGGAGTAGACCCATCCTTTTTCCGCAGTTTTTTTCTAGTTGCTCAGGGTTTAGTCCAAATAAATCTTTCGGCGAAATTAGATGATTTTCGGTAGGGATCATGTTTCCTCTGATAACTTCGGTGATTGCCACAACAAGATCGTCATTGTAGGCGTCGATTTTATCGACATGTGGCCAAGTTTAGGCCATCATCTGCAAGGAGGGATGCTTCTGGGCACCCCCAACGAAGACGGCTACTCCAGGTCATCGATTCCATCGTTGTTGGTAGCGGAGAGGAAATCATGGTTTGAAGGTGATGAATCTGCATCCTACTGCTCCCGACGATGCAACTGTTGATATTCTTTTATCGATTCAGATGTGTTTTGGACTGGTTCTGAAGCATTGGATCTTACGGCATGTCAAATGTTTTTTGGGTTGGTCGTTGGATTCGGCATAAGGACTGCACTTTGGCTCCGACTCGAAGGATGTCATTGGAGAAGAAGAAGATGGAAGAATCTGAATAGAATATTGTATATTTTTTATTTTAGATTTTTTTCATATGTAATTTGAGGATGCACTGTGTGGAGTTTTAATATAATCCCCTTCCCTTCGCAAAAGAAAACAAAAAACCTTCAACTCTGCCATGCTGGGGGCTAATCTGTGGCACCATCGTTGCTTGCTTGCTTGCTTTAATTCTCCATTTTGTTAGAATCGGCGTGTGTGTACCTTTGCGTAACCCGTAGATTGGGGTAGGCTCCTCGCCTTTCTCTGTTGCGGCTTCTCGGCAAGCATGAACGCCGGTGCCGCAGTGTAGTAGATGTCCTAGTGGCGAGGAGGTGATGTCTAGTGGCGCCGGCGGAGAACCTGCAGGGCGACGGCGGTGGTGGGGCACATCCCGGCGCTTCCAGCACTACTTTAGATCGGTTTTAGGGTTTCTCTGTTGAGTGGGTGGCGGCTCGATGAACCTCGTAGTCCGAGCCCTCACCCCCACCTTCCTTTTATGTGTGCTGTGCGACAGGGGCCCACCAACCGGATTAGGGTTGGGCTCCCCCGATCAGGGAGCAGAGATAAGGGCCCAATAGGCCGTTGGTGGAGATCAACTAACATTCACCCCCTTGATCTCATTCCATCTTTCACTTTCATATCATTTACTTTTGTTTATTCCATTACAGATTAGCTCATAGAGCATGTCTCATCGTCACGGTCTATTGCCGATAGACTTAACAGCTACAACTCACTACTCTGTTCTGAAATAGATACTTATCTTTGGGCCTTCTTTTGTCCAGAAATATTTTAGGCTTTTCCTTAAACCCAAGCTATCTACATGTTCTCTGAACACCATGTCCTCTGAACATGTTGGGTGGTAAGCCTTTTGTAAGCGGATCCGCGAGCATCCTTTCTGTTCTTATATGCTCAAGACTTATGACTTGATCCCGGACTTTATCTTTCACAACATAATACTCTATATCAATGTGTTTGGCAGCACCACTTGACTTATGTTGTGAGCATCCTATACTGCCAGATTATAATCGCAGTATTACTTTAGTGGTCTATAGATGTCGTCAACCACCTTCAAACCGGGTATGAACTTCGTTAGTTAGTTCACCTGCCCATTGCCTCATAACACGCTACGAACTGTCATACATTGTGGACGATGTAGTGACAGTTTGCTTTGAGCTTTTCCATGAAATAGCTCCCCTTTGCGAGATGATAGAAAATCCACGTCTAGATATGCATTCACTCTCGCATAATCAGAATCTGAATATCCCACCATGTGGAGTGAATCAGATCTTCTATATGTCATCATGAGGCATTTCGTTCCTTGCAAATAATGCAAGACTTTCTTTACTAATTTCAGTGTTCTATTCCAGAATTGCTCTGGAATCTGCCAAGTAAAATCCGGTAACAAATGCCAAGTCAGGGCGCGTACATACTTGAGCATATTGCAAGCTTCCGACAGCTGAAGCATATGGAACCACTTTCACTTTATCAATTGAGCTCATATTGGTTCCTGGGGCATTGAAAATCCCCATATCTGTCGCCCTTGACTATAGGAGCAGGTGAGGGACTACACTTGTGCATATTGAATTTCTTTAAGATCTTTTCCATGTATGCCTTTTGTGACAGTCATTATACCCTTTTCTTCTATCTCGGTGAATCTCGATCCCTAGAACGAACGAGGCTTCGTCAAGATCTTTCATATCAAGTTTTGGGGACAAAACTTCTTTATCTCCTATAGTAGACTGACATCACTACTAGCAAGTAAGATATCATCTACATACAGGACAAGGAAGATAAACTTTCCATTCTTAAACTTTGCATAGACACAATTGTCCTCTACATTCTCTTTTAAAACCCAAAATTCTTTATTGACCGATCAAACTTCAAGTACCACTGTCTTGAAGCTTGCTTTAATCCATAAATGGATTTCTTTAGACGGTATCCCATTCGTTCTTTTCCTTCCATGACAAAACTTTTCGATTGTGCCATGTAAACATTTTCCTCCAAGTCTCTGTTGAGAAATGGCGTCTTTACATCCATATGATGTAATTTTTAATCGTAATGTGCCACTAATGCCATTATGATTCTGAAGGAAACTTTACATGAGACTGGAGCAAAGGTCTCATTATAATCAATCTCTTCTCTTTGCATAAAGCCTTTTGCCACAAGTCACACTTTATGTCTCTATATTCTCTTGAGAGTCATGTTTAGTCTTGTAGACCCATTTATAGCCTACTGTTTTGACTCTTTTAGGAATTATTTCCAAATCCCAAACTTTATTGACATTCATCGATTTCATTTCATCTTCCATTTGGAATTCCTTGGTGTTATACACTTCATAATCAACAGAAATAACTGATTTTCTAACTCTTTGAGACCTACTAGGGGCCTTCACATTTGGCACATCTTCTATTTGAGGCTGTTGTTGCTCCCCCTCATGTGTGGCAATAGGTTCTATAGAATCCTGAAGAATAGGTTCCTCATCGTCATTCATTGTTGCCACAGGTGGGATAACAACAGGTGCTGGCACCACAGTATCTAGCACTGTCGGTGCAGCTACAGCAGGTAGTGAGAAAAATGGCTCATGAATCATTGGAGTGGGCACATACACCTGCTTCACTTCAAGGACAATTTCTCGAGCTATCATGCTCCCCCTCATCTTTTCGTCCTCTAGGAAGACAACGTGTCTCGTTTCCACAAACTTTGTATGTCACTGTGGATAGTAGAAACGAAAACCTTTTGACTTTTCTTTGTAGCCAATGAAATGGCAACTTACTATTTTGGGATCTAATTTTCCAATGTTTGGGTTAAATACTTTAGCCTCAGCAGGGCTCCCCCACACACTCAAGTGTTTAGTGAGGGTACTCTTTCTGTCCACAACTCATACGGTGTTTTGGGCACCGACTTTCTTGATACTTTATTGAGAATATGAATGGCCGTTTTCAACGCCTCCATTCATAGGCTTAACTGTAAGGTGGAGTAACTTATCATACTGCCCACCATATCCATCAGGGTACGATTGATTCTTTTAGCTACTTTATTCTGCTGAGGTTTGCCCGGTATAGAATACTGGGCTACTATGCCATTCTTTTAGGGTATGCTGACCGTAGTACTCCTCCACGGTCAGACCTGACTATCTTAATCTTTAATATCTTAAATTTATTTAATACATCTTTTCTTTCTTTGATTGGATAAATATAGCCATAATGGGAGTACTCATATGTGAATGTTATGAACGAATCATTACCATCCACACTCTTTACAGGAAAACTGATCACAGATGTCTGTGTGAATAATCTATAAAACTCCTGCACTTCATTTGGCATCTTTCTTAATCTTCTTTACATACTTTTCTTTTATGCATTCTCTGCATTGTTCTAAATCTGAGAGCTCTAATGGAGAAAGAATATCATTCTTAACTTGTCTTTCTATTCTCCCCCTCGAAATATGGCCTAAACGACAGTGCCATAATTTCGATAACGCATCGTGAGCTCTCTTATGCCACCATTTCCAGAGGAACACTCTGTGACCAACTGCTTTATCAGCTAAGTGGCATATGTCTTTGAAGAGCCAGTGAACTGACTCTTTATTCTATCGAGGTATTCGATGACCGTGTCACATTCTGGGATTGAGCCCACAATTACAGGTTCAATCATGTTCTTTATCACCGCCAAACATTTCTTATTTGCAGTGACCCACTTCCTATGCTCAAAAGCCATAGGATATCTTTTGGGATTCAAAATCCCTTTCTTTAGTTGCCCAAGTGGCATCATTCACTTTTGTCTCCCTCACCGGTGCCACAATCTCAGTGGACCACGGTGAGGTGACTACCCAATCCACCTTAGATAAGATGAAAATCAGGTCAAAACTTTTCTTAACATAAAATAACACCATTTGCATGACTTGATTCCAACGTTGGTCAAAATCAAAACATACAACTATTCTTATACACTAATTCTACATCACCATTGGGCAGAAATAGAATTAATGCATAAATCATTAACTTTCACATCTGTTCTTACACACTAATTCTATATCACCGTTGGGCAGAAATAGAATTAATACATAAATCATTAACTTTTACAACGGTTCTCATACACTAATTTTACATCATTGTTGGGCAGAAGTAGAATTAATGCATAAATCATTAAAATTATCAACTTTTCTTATACACTAATTCTACATCACCGTTGGGCAGAAGTAGAATTAATGCATAAATCATTAAAATTATCAACTTTTCTTATACACTAATTCTACATCACCGTTGGGTAGAAGTAGAATTAATGCATAAATCATTATAATTATGATATTGTTATTAACAACGTTGGTCAGAAAATAACAACATCATAATCATATCAAAACTCTTTTTCTCCAATTAAATACCACATTGGTTCAAAATAACTGGAGAATCAACATTTTCTTTAGCAGCGGAAAAAAATCTCTTTTTCTCCAATTAAATATCACATCGATTCAAAATAACTGGAGAATAAACAACTTCTTTAGCAACGGAAAAATTTTCACTCAATTTCTTGAATTTTACACACAGGGAAAAATTACTTTTTCTATTTTTCTTTTGAGCTATTTTTCATTTTCCAGAAATTAGCAATTACTAGAAAAGAAAAAATCAAAAACTGATTTGGATTCTTTCACTGTTTTTGGCCCAAGCAAAGCCATGCCCACGCCTGACCCACCGCATGTGTATGTTGTCTCATGGCGCTCCCCGCCAGCCGCAACACGGCCTAGGGCTGGATTCGACCTCGCGTCGCTTTCGCCCACTGGGCGCATGACCCAGCGATCTGGCGCCGTTGAATCCAATCGGACGGCCGAGCGGGCGTTTCGGTCGGTCAAAACCCCAGCGCCGCTCGGCTCCCCACAACCCTAGCGCCATTCGCCCCCTGCCTTTCTCTCTCTTCTTTCTCTCTTCGCCGCTTTCCTCTCCTCTCTCAGCCGTAGCGATGAAACCAAGCGAGAGCGAGCAAAGGCGAATGAGTGGAGCAATGAGCCCCGCGTCGCCGTCGCAGACCCTCACGGCGCGCGCGTTTCCCAATGGGTGAGCGTCATTGCCGTCAGCGATTGGCCAGCAGCGGCGCCTCTGTGTCGGATCCCGCGAGCAGTGCCCCGGCCCGCCCTTTCTTTTTTCTCAGGCGGCGGCGTGCCTGACGGCGAGGTAAGCCACCCCCTTCCCCTCTTCCCCTTTCGGTTTCTTTGGTTCTTGTGCTCGGATTTCATCCGATTTGGGGATTAGGGTTAGGGTTTAGGGATGGGGTTTCACTGTTTTCTTTTTCCCTTGTTCCCCAATCAGATTTAGATCTTGTTTGCTTTTCTTTGTTTGACCGATTGGGTGGGTTAGGGTTTCATTTTCTTTTGATTTCTTTTCCTTTTTGGAGTTCATCCGAATGGGTTCCTTCCCATCCGAAACGGTTCCTTTCCCCTTCTCCCTTTCTCCTTTCCCATCCCCTTCTTTTCGATTTGGACTGTGTTCTTCTCTTTTCCGAACCAGCGGATGGGAATAGGGTTTAGATCTAGGGTTAGGTTTCGGTTTTCTTTTGATTTCTTTTCTTTTCTTATTTGTACCGAATCCCTCTTTTCCCCTTCCTTTACTTCTTCTCTGATCCGAACACGGATCTGTTCTTTCTTGCCGCGTCAGTGCGGCACTTTTCCCGCGCGGTGGCGGTGGTGACCGGGGTTCTAGTGACCTCCGCCACCCCTGGTCCCTTTTCCGTTTCTTTTACCCGATTAGGGTTAGAGTCACACAGAGGCAGCCTGTCTCTGGTACCAATGTTAGAATCGACGTGTGTGTACCTTTGCGTAACCCGTAGATTGGGGTAGGCTCCTCGCCTTTCTCTGTTGCGGCTTCTCGGCAAGCATGAACGCCGGTGCCGCAGTGTAGTAGATGTCGTAGTGGCGAGGAGGTGATGTCTAGTGGCGCCGGCGGAGAACCTGCAGGGGCGACGGCGGTGGTGGGGCACATCCCGGCGCTTCCAGCACTACTTTAGATCGGTTTTAGGGTTTCTCTGTTGAGTGGGTGGCGGCTCCGATGAACCTCGTAGTCCGAGCCCTCATCCCCACCTTCCTTTTATGTGTGCTGTGCGACAGGGGCCCACCAACCGAATTAGGGTTGGGCTCCCCCGATCAAGGAGCAGAGATAAGGGCCCAATAGACCTATTGGTGGAGATCAACTAACATATTTTCGTCATCTTGGCTTTGCTTGCGATACATAATTCTCCATTTTCGTCATCTTGGTTTTGCTTGCTCCGATGGATATGCTTGCCGGCCTAAAAAGAATGTGAAGTGTCACATCCTAACCGTCACACAGGCACATAGCTTCCTACCTGCTTGGTGTGGCCATTGGCCTGTAGGCGTAAGCGACAGGTAAAAATGAGTCGTGCACGTTCCAAGTCAGTGGTTGCTCGGTTCAATTCAGCTGCCTCTGCATTACACACCTACAGCATGTTCGTTTGCTCATATCTGGTTTATAAGCTATGGCTTATAAGTCAACGAACAATATTTTTCTCTCACACCAAACCAACCAATAGTACTTTTAGTCATGGCTTATAAGCTAAACCAGCCCAAACGAACAGGGCGCTGAACGCCCGTGGCATGGGCGGAGTGTTTTTTTTTAAGGAAGGAACTGGGCAGAGTGGTTTATCTGACGAACGTTAAACGACACTTCTTCAGTTCTGAGCAATGCAACCAAACCCTGGGCTGGTTGGTTCCGTCGTACTAACTCCCCCTCTGGCAGTGTGGGACCTGTCCTTCTTGCGTGTTTCTCTCCCAACCGTTTGACAAATCACGCAAGTTTTTCGGAGTAATATTGTATCACCAAAACTAGTTTGCGCAAATAACGCAAGGTTTTCGGTTGGACCTGGTTTTCGTGAGTTTCTTTGTAAACTTGGCATATGGCCCCATTTAACACACACCTGCAGCTTTGAGATCCAGGTTGGACCTATAAATAAACTAAATTAAAGAGCATGAACATTTACACCCAGTCCAAACTATATATATACAAAACGAATCATCTAAATGCTCTCAACATACCTCGCGCTCCAGAATCCAAGATTTATAAGAGCAATATAGCTAGCTCTAAGGATTCTAAGAGAGCTCGAGGTTTTTTTCCCCAAATGGAACCGTTTATATATATGTTATCAGTTAAAAGACACAGTCCTGAGTTTAAAACTTGGCTAGAGATATTGCCAATTTGTAATGCGCATATGCCATCATTGCATTGGGAGCTTATAATTTCAATAAAAAAATGTATGTTTAACTGATGCATGAAATTCAATAGCAAAATCCATTTTTCTTCCATGGAGCAAAATCCATGTGTTAACTGTAGCAGAAGAGAATCCCACCAAACCTGCAGGACCAGCATAAGTGCATAAACAATAACATGGACAACAGGGTACTGAAATAATGTACACACCAGAACTTTTCGATTGGTCAAGGAAATAAATAAAATAGCATTATACACGTAGTAAATTTTGCATATAAAATAAGGTGCTACATTGTAAATGTGCAGTCTAATTAGTTTACCTAACCCCATCCCTTTAAATACTGATATCATATCATGGCGCCTTATTACAAAACCTGAAGTAAGTGAAGAACAAGACCTAGCTACTAGGGGTACTTCATCGTTCCTCCATCCTCACTCTCTGAAGTCACTAGCCAACACGCATATCACGCAGGCAACATGGTGAAATTAGAAGACACCAAAGAGCACGACGATGGCCGCGACGTGACCGTCACGGTGGCGCCGGCGCTGCCGGTGCAGGAACACCGCCTGCCGCTGTCCAACCTGGACCTCCTCCTGCCGCCGCTGGACGTCAGTCTCTTCTTCTGCTACCTCCACCCGGCGCCCACCGCGGCCGCTCTCAAGGAGGCGATGGCCAAGACGCTGGTGGCATACTACCCGTTGGCCGGGGAGGTGGTGGCCAACGGCGACAGAGAGCCGGAGCTGCTCTGCAGCGGCCGCGGCGTGGACTTCACAGAGACGACCGCGGCCGGCGGCGCCGAGCTGCGGCAGATCCGTCTGGGCGCCGTGGACGAGGGCGTTGAGAAACTGGTGCCTGCCAAGAAGGCCGGCGTGATGGCGGTCAAGGTATGTATGATGATCGACGACCTGGTGGTTAAGCTGCGTGTACGTAAAGAATGTTGCTTTCCCATAAAACGCGTTTCTCGTATGATGCGTTCATTTGCATTGCATAAAATTTGTCTTGATGACGACCGTGTTGTTGCATGGCGCATGACATGCACGCAACGCCCGCAGCTGACCAAGTTCAGGTGCGGCGGCGCCGTCGTCGGGTGCACCTTCGACCACCGCGTCTGCGACGCCTACTCCTTCAACATGTTCCTCGTCGCGTGGGCCGCAACCGCCCGTGACAGCTCTGCGCTGCCACCGGCCCCGTCGTTCCGCCGGTCCCTCGTCGCCCCACGCGACCCACCACAGCAGCGCGCGCCGTCCACCGACGCCCTCATCGACCGCCTGTTCTCTCCTCGCAGCGCCGCGCCGCCACCACCGCCACCCGCCGCCACAGGCCGCTCCGTCAACCGGATCTACCGCATAGCCGCCGCGGACATCGCCGCGCTGAAGGCTTCGGCGGGGCCGGGGCACACGAAGCTGGAGGCGTTCACGGCGCACCTGTGGCAGCTCTGCGCCAGGGCGGCGGCGACCTCCGCGCACCAGATCAGCCAGTGCTGCATGGGCGTGGTCGTGGACGGGCGCACCCGCATGTTCCCGGACGGCGCCATGAAGGCCTACTTCGGCAACGTGCTCACCATCCCGTACGGCGTCATCGGCTCCGAGGACCTCCGTCGCATGGCGCTCGCCGACGTGGCGGGCAACGTGCACCGGTGGGTGGTGGAGGCCGCCACCGGCGACCATTTCCGGGGCCTCGTGGACTGGGTGGAGGCACTGCGGCCTAAGCCGGCCGCGGCGAGGGCGTACCTGGGAGGAACCGGCGGGAACGAGGCGATGTCGTGCATTGTGTCGTCCGGTATGACCTTCCCGGTGGGAAAGGCCGACTTCGGGACGGGCCTTCCCGCGTTCGCGTCGTACCACTTCCCGTGGCCCGCCGGCGCCGGGTACGTGATGCCGATGCCGAGCGCGCGCGGGGACGGCGACTGGGTGGTGTACGTGCACGTGGCGCCGGAGGTGGCGAAGGTGATGGAGGAGGAGTCCACCGTGTTCCAAGTCCTCGAGAACAGCTACGTGTTTGAGTGATTGACGTATCGTCGTGCATGCGCATGGTAAGTGTTGTGTACTAGCTAGTACTTGTGAAGCTAATGTATGTCATGGATGCCCACCGTGTCTAGAGTTGATTGGTATGGAGTACTCGCTACTCGCTACTCAGTAGTGCTACCAATTTGTCCAGTTGGTAGCTATATATGTTTCGATCAGAGAAAATAATAGCACTCCATGTCACGTGACATATGTGTAACAAATGTTACTTACTAAGGCCTGTTGTGCCTAGTTAGTGCCATCTTTTGGACATTATGTTCAACTCAAATAGTATGCATTGAGTTGAAATTGGCGTATAACTCAATTAGTGAGTAGGAGTATATATGATTGGAAACTTGTTTTGTTTTATGAGGAGAGGGGGGCGAATAGTCCACTAGTACAAAAACAATTATTATAGGCAGCACTGTTTCGATTTGTACTAATATTTTTTCAAACACCAATGTGAAATACCAATAAAAATGGTGGTGTTTTCGTTAGCATTATTTGAGAACCGCATGTGTAAATATTTACACTGGTGGTTTTCTTAAAACCACTGCCAGTATAAATCGATCTACTGACACTATACTTACACAAACTACTAGTGTAAAATATTTTTCACGCATTTGCAAATCAGGCAAGGAATAGCAAAAAAAACGTGAGAGGCCCACCAACTAGCCCCCAAAGTTCATGCCTCACAAGTCACCACACGAAATACACACGTGTGTGGCTGACGAAGATCAAACCCACAACCTTAATCATAACGCATTCCTTCCTTAACCACTACGGCTCTGTTCGCTTCGCTGAAAAACCATGGCTGAAAGTATTGTTTACTGATTTGTTGTGAGAGAAAAATATTGTTCCTTTACTGAAACAGTACGGCTCATAAGACAAGCAAACAGAGCCTACGCCCGCCTCAAAGTCAATTGTGATTGAGTAACAACTACATTTCTTTTGTATTCACTTTAGTAAATATTGTAATCCATATTTCCTAAACGAATTTAAATAAAAAGTTTTAGATATCTTCAAGTGCTACAACTTTGGTTTAGATAATTTTTCTATTCAAGGTAATTTGGAAATTCAAAAAAAATATGAATTTCAAAATCATTAATCTTAAAATATAATTTCGAGTCTCTAAATGATTTCATATGAAAAAAGTAGTCAACTACAAAGTTATAGATCTTTTTTAGTACCAAAACTTTCATTTAGATCATTTCTTCATTCGAGATCATATAAAAAAATAAAAAAATGTTTTTAAATTATTCGTCCTGACACTATGTTAAGAAAACCGTCCATGTAAATACATCTTTACCGATGAATTTCTTATGTCTAACGACATCGTTCATGTATATCCTGCAAAATGAACCAATCTTGAGATGTCCACCTGGACTCCCGAATCCGATGGGCCGTTCAATCCGAATCAAGTCGGCCGCCAGCTCCGGGGCTTTCTGTGGGCTGGAGACGCCATGTCGCGTCTGGTGCTCAGGCCGACCTGGGGACGCAGAACACTTGCCTTGCCTGCACTGTGATGCCGCATCCTCTTGGGCCTCTGGCCCGCGGTCACGCTTGCATTGCCACAATGGAAGTGGGAGGGGACGTACGTGCACCGTGCACGGCATCACCGCTCACCGGACAGTGCTGTGGCCACTCCTATCCTGCGGTCACCACGGTGGAGATCGTGGATGGCTAGCTAATCTTGGCACCACTGCAGGGATGGCCATTGACCAGACAGACCGTCAGGTTCAGACCTCAGAGTCAGAGGACACAAGAGTGGAGTAGTTGCCCGCAGAAGCGCATGAACTAGGTGGGGGATATTGAACTGAACTTTCAGTTAAGCGGCCAAGTATTAGCAAGTATCAATAGTAGAAGTTTCAGTGCTAACGTAAGAAACACCTGGGACACGAATTTCACAAGAATCGTTTAGTAATTTCACGGGAATTAGTTCATCTTCATAAGAAAAACGCAGGATATAGGGGGAAAAAATCCTTCATTCCAAAGGTGACCTGAACTACTAATATGTTTCATTGAAATCAGATGCATCTACCCTACGAAATGCGAGCCATGAAAACTAAATTAACCAAATTACATATCAACAAGTTCCTTTGCCACCATTTGGTCCATTACCATCACAAGCACACAAGCACTAAGGTCCTGACTGACTCCCCCAAGTCCCGGTCAACGGATGCACAGTCTACGCTAGTGTATATATGCACAGGCGAATGGGCACCCTGCACACACTCACCAACCAGCTCTCAAGTCTTCACTGTCCTAATTAGTTCCAGACCTGTCCACAACTACGATAGGTACAGCAGATTCTATCAGGAAAAAAAATCGGCAAAGGCAGATGATTACAGACACAAATTGTCCCAACCGCTATCATGAGAGAAGATCGGAGATCAGTGCCGTGGAGAGGGGGTAACTCAGCAGCGGAAACGGATGACAATGCAAGAGATATCGTCCTTGCTCTTCCTTGCCAACGCTTCAGTAGTCAATTGCTTCGCTGCTGCCTGGGGATCCTTGATTGACTTTACGAGATCGACTGCTTCTTGGTTCTTCATTACCTGTATTTAGAAAGGAAATACAGAGTACATTAAACTGGTGTACGAACATACTTTTCAAAGAAACATCTCAAACATAGACGAATCACCCAAGAGCTCATCTTAATTTTTTTCATAAGGTATGTTTTTTTGGAGACCATGGTGATTTGGTAGTGTCCAACCACTTCTTGCCTGCTTATTGCAGGGAGAGAACATGTCGCAGATAATGCAAGAATTGGTCAAAAGTGATCTAAGTCAACGCATTTCAATCTAGGCCCAGGGAAGTACAGGATTAAATAGAAACCAAAGTGCAGACCCTTTTTTTCATAAGCATGAGAACAAACAAGATTAATGAAGGAAACAGCTGGCGCAAACCTTCCACAATCCATCACTGGCAAGTATGACGAACTCTATATTTGAGTTTATTGGTACATGTCTAATGTCAGGTTCACAGCTCAAGTGGGCCTTGAGGCTTTGGTCACCAAATGCCCTAGCAACAGCAAGCTGGCCATTCACCCGAGGAACATCACCTGCAAACAAACCATGAAACATAATAAGGTAATTGCATCTTATTATCAATGATGAAACGATAACACAACTGCATTCAAAAAAAGAAACGATAACACAACAAAAATTGTACCAGGAAATGTCGTTACAAAACCACCGTGCTTTTCAATCCTCTGTCTTTCATTAGTTGTATGAGGCTCGTGGTCAACAGTGAGCAGATTAGCAGCGCCTCTTTCACACACAACAGCTCGAGAGTCACCTACATTTGCTATCCACATATCCTTACCATCAACTACAATAGCAGTAACTGCTGTTGAGCCACCTGGTCCAAGTTGTTTGGTATTTTCTAGAATATATTTGTTTGTAGAGCAGTATGCATTCTTTATTGCTTCTTGAGGACTAGACCAGAAGAGAGGCTGCAGTAACCAGAATAGGGAAACAGTAAGGAAGGTATGCGAACGGTAAGGCTAAAAAGGATTTCTTGGTCTCCAACACAGAATAGAAAGCCAAAAGTAACACTTACCTCTTTCATTATGTTGCTAAAAAGGTTAGCTTTCAGGTAACTTGGCACCTTATCTCCTAAATGGCCATCAAAAATGGCAAAGAGACCAAGCTCATGGTTCTTCACATACTTGTACTCTGCCACATGGTAGTCTTCCATGTCATGGCCGGATTTGCCTTCCACCAGGTGGAATCCATGTGTAACTTTGTTGGTTGACAATTTACTCCTTCCCTTGCCGGTATCAGTAGATGACGAATTAAGACAGGCTGCATTCTGTATACCATGCAAAAGAACCAAATATAGTGTCAGCATATTCTGCCTGCAAGTGTTCTACACACATCGACAAAAGAGTGATTCTAGCAGCAAGTGTTCTACACACATCGACAAAAGACTGATTCTGGGAGCAGGTGTGCTACACACATTGACTAACTGACTCTGGCAGCAAGTGTTCTATACACAGTGAGTATGATTCAGGCAGCAAGTGTTCGACAAACATTGACAAAAAAAGGCTCATAGGGCCTGTTTGGATTGGACCCTGGAAAGGCAGCAATCCCAGGCGTCCATTTTTGGTGGCCTGGGGTTGGATGGTGTTGCCTGGCCACCAACCAAACAGGTCCATGACAGAATAGAGAATACACAAATGTTCCTAAAGTCAAATAAAAAGTATTGCTTAAACAAGCAAGCCTGCCAATACAGCTAGCTGCAGAAATGTTGCAAAAGAACAGCTATGCTATTCAGAGACACTATAGGAATGTAAAACTGTATTAATAATCATTCATGAAGAAATTAATAAGCATATCACCCAACTAAGATCGGGGTGGAGAGCCCAAGGCCAAGAACAAGGAACTGAAATTGCAATGCAGTAACGGTTTGGCTTAATAGGTCAGCAACAGGTAGCTGGCTACGAGTTGCACTCTTCTTTGTTTAGTATCCAAAAACCTAGTAGACAACGCAGATGGGTGCATCCTGAGTATCATGCTGACGGATATCTTCCCTGCTTCAGCTTGAGATATCCGCAACAATTTCAGGAGACACAGCTTTATCGGAAAACCGCTACAGTGCATTTTGCCAAATTTTCCATGTCTCAACTGGTGATGCATCTGATTGCTGACATCAGCTTGAGATATGGTGCTTTATCGGTGGTCCATGTCTCAACTGGTGATGCTTCTGATTAGACATGTGGTACAAGTGTCGAGCAATGCAAGTTGCTGATACTTGCACGCCATTTGCCGCTAAAAAGGGAAAAATGAAATCCACAGGATTTCATCTGTATCAAGTGGCAGCTTTTCCGAGGCAAGAAGATGAGTAATAAACAAAGCAATTTACTTCATGACATGAATACATGATACAGCTCCTCCTACTCGTCTGCTTCTGATGATATATCATCGCTAGAACAGGCGACAGGCAGGTGGAGCTCAGGATTTGCAACGAGGGGTCCCGGTGCGGCTGCGCCTGTGCATCAGGCTACTTCTACTAGGGCCTTGTTTACATCGTAAATTTTTACAACATGAACATCGTAGCAGGTTTTATTTGTATTTGTTCAAATATGTTATTAATTTTTTTGTCCTTCAAATGATTATGAACTATTTTCATTTAATTCCACAAAAAAAATTGATCTGATAATTAATATATCTTAGAAAAAATCCAAATTATAAAAATAATTAGTTACTTTTTTTTTTCGTTAAGATGCTCATGCATAATAACATATTTCAAAAATTAATATCACGTAGCTTGAGAGAAAGTGAAAAAACTGGACGTGAAAACCAAAGGCAATCTAAACGAGGAAAAGTGTCCTACTTCTACTAGGAGACGCAGACTCGCAGAGCAAGGCTCCAAAAGGCAGGTTGATTACGGCTGGCGTGACATGCCTAGCCTAGGCCGCATGCGTACCCAGTCAAAAAGGAGCCCTTGTTGCAGAAGTCCGACTTTGCTTTCGCGGCCCCAAACCTGAAATCTTG
Source organism: Miscanthus lutarioriparius (assembly GCA_904845875.1). Taxonomy (NCBI): domain Eukaryota; kingdom Viridiplantae; phylum Streptophyta; class Magnoliopsida; order Poales; family Poaceae; genus Miscanthus; species Miscanthus lutarioriparius. The sequence goes on along the minus strand of CAJGYO010000011.1, from coordinate 13,515,220 downwards.
TGACTCCAACTAGCAAGTTGCACCCTTTTAAGTTTAAATCAGTTAGTTAATTTCCTCACTGGTAGAAAGAATAAACCATCAAAATGATATCTTTTTTTTCTTCCCAATCGTGATAGTTTCCCTTGCACCAGAAACTACCGTGATGTGTCGTCTGCAGAGCACCTAATCGATTCTTTCTGGACGATTTTGTTATGCACAGAAGAGTAACACGGACGCTTCGATTGACCAAAATTTCTTTTGCAGGATCAACATCAGGACGACGTAAACAAAGCACGACGCGTGAAAAAAAATAAAACTATATTTGTTTATCCAGACAAGCGGAGAAGAGCGGAGAACGGGAGCAAGCGAGGTGAGTAAATTCAGGCGTACCCGGATCATGTTGAGGATATCAGGGCGCTTCTTGCCGCCGCAGGCCGAGGAGGAAGAAGCGGCGGCGGAGGAGGGATAGCATGACGCTGACGACGACGCGGTCTGCCGCTCCATCCGGCCGACCATGTCAGGGAGAACTCGCCGGCGGGGTTAAGCTGATCGACAATCGCCACCCACAGGCCACAGGCCACAGGGAGTGAGACGGGGGACGGATGGATGGATGAAGACAGACCTTGCTCGCGGAAACGGGAGTCGGGACACAGCGCACGGGGGGAAGAGAGCGAGAGATCTTTTGCGCTTTTATGCAAGGCCTCGGCTGCCGCCGCGTCTCGGTCTCGCGTGTGACGGAGGGTGGGAGGGGAGCCAGGCCTCCTCTCGTCTCTCTCGTCCCCGGTTGCTTGCTCTTTGATCCGATTCTGAGGCCGGACACTTGTGGTGTGGCTGTGGCCTTGTGGCGTGATGAAGTGGAGAGAGAGGGAGGGAGAGAGAGAGGGGCGGTTGGGTTTTAGAGGGGTTGCTGCTTTTTTAATTGATGATTGTGGAGGAGAGGAGTTTGTGGAAGTGGGTTCCACAGCAGAGGTGTGGGCTGAAACCGTTTTTATTAAAGCGTGGGAAAGTGAAAAAATCAGCAGTCCAAACACGCCCTTAATTGATGATTGTGGAGGAGCCGCGGGAAGTGGGTTCCACAGCGGAGGGAGCGGGGTGGTGGAAATCGGCACGACCGAAGAAACGGGGCCCCACTCGACTCTGCTGCCCCGGCTATATACAAATGCAAATATATAATTTGGGTCGTGTTTGGATGTATTTATTTTAATTTCGCTCCAATTCATTTCAACCCATATAAATTAAAATAAGTGTATGTGCATCTAAACAAAACCTCAGGCGGTTTATTATGCTTGCCTCTAAAAGGCTCTAACTATATAAATCCTTTGTGTCTGGGGAAGAAATGAGAAAGGTTGATACAGATTTTTGAAAAAAAAAATGGTGAGAAGGACAGAGGGACTAGCAATTTATTTGATATTACGTAGAAAGCCATGCATGTACGTCGCCCATACACGATAGCGATGAGTTATTTTCGAAAATATATATTTGAATTAAAAAATTCAAGGATTTATTTGACTGCACTTTAATCCACTACATTGTACTCAATCTATCCCAAATTGTAAGACGTTTGACTTTTTTGACACCAAGTTTGACCACTCGTCTTATTCAAAAATTTGTGTAAAATATCACTTCTTTCGTCGTGGTTTGGTTTATTAATAAAAATTCTTTAAGAATGACTTAAATTTGACTATATTTGCACAATTTTTTGAATAAGATGAGTGGTCAAACTTGGGGCCAAAAAAGTCAAACGTCTTACAATTTGAAATAGAGGGAGTACATAGATTGAGAGGAACTAAGATAAAATTTATTTTGGATTAGTGCCCGGTTAAACAGGCTCTAGTATGGAAGGTTTTTACGATGGTACTCCAAAGTAGGTATCAACAAACAACTTATATAAGGTCATTATTTGGTTGTAATCGGTAGCATCAACCGCTTCATAATGGAACTCTAAAAGATAATAAATAATAGATATTGACAAATAGTTTTTGTTAATGTTCGACACTAACACAACGCGGTATGATTTCAATATATATTCGTACAAGATATTCGCAAATGATTGGTAAAATTTGCAATTGACCATATCCAAGTAGGGCTCGAAAGCGTACCAAATGTGTATGTATTTAATTTTATATATCGTATTTCATGTTATGAAAAATATTGTCATACTCTCTCAAGATCAAATAAATAGATTGCCTTGACAAATAAATTAGATTAAAAAAGGTTTACTGCCAAAGACCGGCTTAGTAAGGACGTTAATAAGCATTAATCTTCATTGTACATGATTCGTTACGGTGAGGTGCCTGCTATGCAACTATGCAAGTTAGCATCACATCAATATCTGTGTTTTTTTTTTTTTTTGCGACCATCAATACCCGTGCTTTGTTCTGTTCTGTGTATTTTCGTTTTCATTGTTTCCCTTTTTTTTTCGAGACGACTCATTCTTTGTTGTTCTATCTAGAGTAAAAAGGCACTTTAAGTTAGGCAATGTGACACCACTTAAGTGAGCTCAAAATGCCTATCTTAAAATAAAGCACAAAACAACGTTTGGAAATCGTGGACTGCCTTGCTGCCTTTCTTTATTTCTGATTTCATCTCGGTTATCCTTTTCCTCTCCCGAGCAGCTCGAAGGCTTCCGCGAAGCTTCCTCCGCCATCCCTCCTTGGCAAGTATCACTAGGCGCCTTATAAAAAAAAAAGTATCACTAGGCGCACAAAAGCTGTGTGCACCGGTGGCAGCAGCATAATGGTCTATCATTTCACATGATTTAATAACAATCCTTAATAAAGCAAGAAGAAGCTGTCCATAACTTTCCTGTCTCTTTTCCTTGGCTGCCAGTTTTTCTTTTTTAATATCTATAGAAAACCAGCTCAACAATAGCATGGGTGTGAGCAATCTGTTTGTAAAACAAAGAAAAATGCTTGGAAACGACACATCGCTTTGTCAAGCTATTGCAAGAAAACAGCAGCTGTTATCGTGGGCCTTTTGATCTATTAGCACTAAAAATTAGTAGCTAAAATTAGTAATAGTGGATCCAAACAAGTCTGCTAATAAACCTATAAATTATTAGCTGGAGAGCTGCTAACTATTAGTTACATTAATAAGTCTAAAGTTGCAAATATGTTCTACTAAACTCGGCCTAGAGGGGTCATGACCACCCCCATGGTCTTCTCATGCAAACCGAAAAAATCCTCAAACCCCCACTCCATCCATACACAGGGAGCCGCCACCCGTGAGAAGGGCCGTCTCTTAACCTATGCTTTGGCCTGGGGCGAGCGAGGTGATTTTTTTTACCTTCAGCCTGAAATACGCTCCCATGAAAGTTCAAACTCAAGGACCTAAGAGGTGCCTCCGGAACTGCTAACCAACTGGACTATCATCCTTTGGCCAAATAGGTTCTACTAGTTCATATGTATCTTTAATTCATTATCCAACCACTTATTAGCAGGTCGATTCAAACAGTCTCATGTTAAAATTTAGCTAGCTAAAAATTAGCGGCTATTAGCTACTAGCTAACTAATTTTTAGTGCTAATGAATCCAAACGTGCCTAAAGCCGTGCCATTTCATGCTCTGGCAGATTCAGGCAAGCAGCCACTCGCTAAGCTACAAGAATACGTACTCCAGGACAGCGTGGCGACCATTACGCTGGCGTTATTATCTCCCGTGAGATTTGTTCGGATTCGGTGGAAGGCAAGCGTGGCTGGCTACGGAACGAACGACACATTTTCTTCTTGCTTTGGTGCGTGTAGCAAAATGGGCGGCGCGCGCGTTGGAGCTGTTGCTGGTTGACCTGCTCAGAGTCCTCTGGGATCGTTCGTCGGCTTGCCACCATGTGGGCCGAGCTGTGGTGGATGGTAGCCTGCCGGTCAGAGGCCACCACCCAGTGGCCGGCCGGCCGGCCCTGCCCTGCCTGGTCGGCCGTGGCCTGGGCCCACGTGTGCACGTCCTAGGATCACCGGAACCGGAGACACGAGGCCCGTGGGCTGGGCCCTAGCTGCCGCGGAGCGGGTCAGGTGACACGTGCGCGCGCCGCACGGGAGGGTGTGTAATCGAGTGGACGTCTGAACCGGTCTGCCGCTCGCTCGTGCTGACCTGCCAGTCGTCTCCACGAGTCTGGATCCGGAGCCGCTCCCGGATCGTCTGTGGAGTGAACAAGCTAGGCCGCAACAGCAACCAAGGTACTACAGGCGAGGGACGAGTAAATTCAAAGGGTAAGCTTGACCTGTAGGGCTGTAGATGCATAGATTTCTACCGTGAGGATCCAAATATAGTGAAATTTAGCCATAATTACTTTTCTTTTCTACGCGTGCACCCACTAATCTGAACATAGATCTGCCCCTAGTACACGCGTATAGGAATTGGAAAGCAATCCCGATTACTAGTTTGTACGTACGTAGCACCTTTGACACAAGTGGCAATCCTAGAAAGAAATGATTGTTTCAAAGGAAACTGCAAAAACATTAAGCAGATTGTAAACCCAAATAAACTGCTAGGATATAGAATGACGAGCATTGTTCATATGTTTGACTTTTTTTAATGTTGATGATCATGGTTAATACTTGTTCAGATCTAAATTATAAGTCACTTTGACTTTTTAGTACATAGATTTTGCTATGTATCTAAAGATACTCCATCCGCCCTAAATAATTGTCGTTCTCGCTTATCGAGAAATAAATTTAACTAATTATATATAAAAAAAAATATTAATATTTATGGCACATAATTAATATCATTAGATAGATTGTTATTCTATTTTCATAATAAATTTATTTGGAGATACAAATATTGCATATATTTTCTACAAATCTAGTCAAACTTACGCCACGAAAACCAAAAATAACACTTATCAAGGGACGGGGGGAGTACGTTGTATTTATATATTACCTCTGTCCTCAAAAGAATACAACTATGGAATACGTGCCAGTTAGAGTGCTTCACATTTGACCAAGTTTATAGTAAATAGTATTCACATTTATGACTTTAAATCAATTTATTATGAAAATATATTTTGTAATTAATTTAATGGTGTTTATTTGATATTATAAATATTTATATTTTTTATTTATAATTGATCAAACTTGGTATACTAAAACATGATACTGTTTCAGAATTATATACTTTTGGGGACGGAGGGAGTACATATAGCAAAATTGATGAACAAAAAAGTCAAAATAATTTATATTTTGAAACATGGGAGTAGCAAAAATAATCACTAACCAACCCAATGTACACTCCATTACCGGAAAATGATGGAAGGAGTCGTCGGGGCTTGGGGGTCAGGGTCCGCAACAGTGCCGCAACGGACTGCATCTAAAGGCCTCGTTAAAAGTGCACACTGATTGATGAAAGAGGATCTTCTCATATTTGGAATTGGCGCCGACAGGAACACTGTAGCTACAGTGCCGTTTTGTTTTTATTTGGTAATAATTGTCTAATTATTGACTAATTATGCTTAAAATGTTCGTCTCGCAAAGTACAACCAAACTGTGCAATTAGTTTTTGATTTCGTCAATATTTAGTACTCCATGCATGTACCGTAAATTTGATATGACGGGGAATCTTCTTTTTGCATAGTGTCGAATTCTGAAATCGGAGGGAACTAAACGCGGCCTAAGTCACAGCCGTACATCTCTTAGGCGTTTCATCAAGCTTAAGCAAAAGCGGACATGCCAACAATTGTTGCATAGGCATTTGGTGAGGAATCCAACACAATCGTTGTTGTCATTACAAAATTTTAAAGTTGCGGAGGTAATCCCAAGTCACCTAGGGTGGGAATGGAGGTTGGTGGTGGTGACGTTGTAGCAAGGTTGTGCCTGATCACCATTGATACAAGTTCTGGCTCATCAACTAACTCAACACCTGCAAGGTGACATTGTGAGTCGTATCACCAGACAACTAGATTTTTCTCATGGTGTCGACTGTCTGAGTGTTGCCACTACCCTCTAATCCATGTTGGGGCACTCACTAGCAACTGAGCTCCCTTGACTCACTAAGGCTCAATCCCCTAGTTCCTGATCCCCGATGACTGCAAGAGCGTTGCCAACATTTCAACTCTTGAGCAGTTCCTCATCCCCTGTAGCGATGAGCCAACGAGGAGTAGGAGGCGTCATACTTCAGGGTGATCCCCGACAAGGAAAACAGCCCACGGTGGTGACGGGAGCAGTAACGACAAAGGCTATGGTGAGGAGAGAGAAAATACTGTGTTTTTTAGTGCTTACTGTCAGGTCGCTAAGTTGCTTTAAGAGCATCTTCATCAGTTCCCCGGTAAGACCCCTCGTCCCCATTAAACTGTCATATTGGGGAGAGGGATCAATTTTCTTGTTCCATAAGCTCCCCAATAGCCTCTCTCTTTTTGTGGCCACCAAAATATCCCTCGCTCTCCTCAAGGAGGAGTTGTATCTCCCTACTAGACTAGGGCCCACAATAACTACCTCCTCTTCTTCCTGTACACTATATCGTGGCTGCCTCCCTTCATAACTCACCTTCCTCCGCCTATGGCCATGGCCACATGAACCTCCACGTCATGAGCCACCCGCTGCAAGCTGCCTGGACGTCGGCAGCGAAGTCATGCTAGCTGAGCTTGTAGCACGGGGCGGGAGGCTGCCTAGGTCTTCTCAGGTCTTCTCAGATCTAAACTCGGTCGCCATGCCATGACCAGATAGAACTTGGTGGAGGAGGTCAATGAGGGGGCATGGCTCGAAGAAAAGAAGGGGCCATGGCCGAAGGTAGAGGGGCGGAGGAAACAAGAGGCTGTCATCGATGGCTTGGGCTAGCTGGAGGTAGAGGGTAGGGGGTTGGGCGTGTCGGTGGCCGAAGCCAGGCTTCGTCTAGGTGTGGCGGATGGCGGTGTCGGGCGGGGGCTGGTCGCAAGTGTCTATACGGCCACTACTGCCACCTCCCGCGAAGAGAAAAATAAGACATCGCGTGTAAGGAAAATGGACCCTAGGCCCATTTACTTTGAATTTTAGTGTTCAATGACTAACACAACCAAATTAGACTAATAAATTTACAAGTAATTTTTTTGTAGTTCAATAGGGTGCAAGACGTGACTTGGACGAAGGCGATATGATGATCCGACGATCAACACTATAAGCAAGACCCTAGAAGCACAAGAGAAGACCCAAGATATCAAGAAAAGTCCAAGCACGAAGATGGGAACAAAGCCGAACACAAAACCGCGAAGAAACAAGCTTGGCAGAGGCGACCGGACACGTCCTTCGTAAGGATCGGACGCGTCCGATGGGTAGTTCGAGACAACGGCAAGCGTTAGCAGGCGACTGGACGCTAAAGAAGAAACATGACCATACACGATGATGGCACTGCTCATCATCTCGGCAACACCTTTAGAGCGACTAGACGTGGTAGATGGATGACCGGACGCACCAGGCAGTAGCGTCCGATCGGTTCCAGAGAGGCACAAATGCGACCGGACGCGTCTGGTGGCAAGTGACCGGACTCCGCGCCGAGTCCGATCAACGCGCTAGCTTCAATGGTTGGGAAGACCAGACGCTTCTGATGTGGACGTGACCAGCGTTTGGTCACTAGCAGATTGTTGGGTCACGGAGGCCAATGGCTAGTTCTCACTTGTGGGGCTATAAATAACCCTCCAACCGGATATTTAAAGTGTGGGGAGCTGAGAAAACATACCAAGGGTGTTGATACACCATTTTAGTGATGTCCACTTGCATAGTGCTTAGTGATTCATTAGATGATTAGCGTAGGTACTTTGTGAAATACTTAGGTTGATTAGACCACCGCTTATGCGCTTGATCTAGGCTTAGGCCTAGTGTTTAGTGAGGTTTGCACACCTCTTATTACTCGGTGCTTGCGCGCACCATTGTTGTACATTGAATGGGCTTGTAGTCTTGCGAGATCACACCAACCGTGTTTGTGGTGTCACCGCCACCGTGTACCAAAGGGAACAAGGCCCGCTGTGGTTCGGCCAGAAGCTTGCTAGTGAAAACGGGGGGGGGGGTGTTCCAGGAGAGGCTTGTCGGAAGGCATACCAGAGACCCACTTGCGTGTGGGGAAGGACCAAGGCTATCCATAGAGTTACCTGACCGGGAGCTTGGCCCTTGTGAGGGATTCCTTGCGAGGGGCTCCAACAAGGACTAGGGAGAAGCTTGAACGCTTATCGATACCTCGGTAAAAATACCGGAGTCATCAATAGGAGTTTGCATCTCTACATCATCTTTACCTTCTGCATTCACATTGCTACCTTGGTGAAAGGTCCTAATGGCTAGAGGGGGGGGGTAAATAGCCTATTAAAAATTTCTTCAACACTAAGACAAATGATCAGTCAATAAGATGGCGAAGCAAATTTTGCACCAGCACTATACTTGGGGTTGCAAGTCACCTACCTAATTCTATTTTCAATAATCTCTAGTATATCACAACAAGGCTATGTCTCGAATTTACACCTAGGTGATCAATCTAGCAAAAGTGATACAATTAAGTACTACACTATCTAGTCTTGACTACCACAAGCTCTATACAAATGAATGTACAATGAAATACTAGAGAGTGGTAGAGAGATATACCGCCGTGGCAAGTGATCAATCAATGAATACAAATGAATACCAAGGAGACAATCAAGGCACAATGATTTTTCCTCTGAGATTCACTTGCTTGCCGGCAAGCTAGTCCCCGTTGTGGCGATTCACTCACTTGAAGGTTCACGCACTAATTGGCATCACACTCTAAACTCAAGATGGCAACGGGTACCCAAATCCCGAGTACCCGACGGGTTTTACCTGATAAGGAGGCGGGTATGGAAGACATTTTGCACCCGCGAGTACGTTATTGGACGAATTCTTGTACCCATCGGGTATGCAGGTACGGGTGTGGGTGTATACTACCCATACCCGCATACCCGTGGGTAAAAAACCCGCATAAATAATATCCAACCTCTGCAATTTTAGCCCATATAAGCATATAACCCATATTTGGCCCCATATAAGCATATAGCCCATATTTGGCCCATATAAGCATATGAGTATATATATTCCAGAACTCTCTCAAACCCTAATCCTCATCCTCACTCCACTCCACCAGCCCATATTTCTATTTTGCTGCTCTATTGTTGATTTGTTTTGCTGGAAGCTATTATATTTTGGTGTGTGAACTCGGGTATATTGTCGGGTAAGAATTACCCGTTGGGTAAGAATTACCCGTCGGGTGCGGGTATGAAATGAATTTTCTATCCGGCTGCGGGTACGGGTAACCCGACGGGTAAGATTTTGATCTGGTGGGTGCGGGTACGGGTGGCCAGTACCCATCGGGTACGTACCCGTTGCCATCTTGACTCTAAACCCTCAATAGGGTGCCGCACAATCAACACAAGACGAGGATCACACAAGCCACAAGCAATTTACTAGAGTACCTTTTGGCTCTCCACCGGGGAAAGGTCAAGAACCCCTCATAATCACCACGATCGGAGTAGGAGACAATCACCAACCTCCGCTCGATGATGCTCACTGCTTCAAGCCGTCTATGTGGTGGCAACCACCAAGAGTAGCAAGCCAAACCCACAGCGAAACACGAATACCAAGTGCCTCTAGATGCAAACACTCAAGCAATGCACTTGGATTCTCTCCCAATCTCACAAAGATGATGAATCAATAATGGGGATGAGTGGGAGGGCTTTGGCTAAGCTCACAAGATTGCCATGTCAGTGCAAATGGCCAAGAGAGTGAGCTTGAGCCAGCCATGGAGCTTAAATAGAGAGCCCCCACGAATAGAGCTGTTGGCTCCTCTGTCTAGTGAAACATGGGCTGATCGGATACGTCGGTCAGGTCGACTAGACGCAGGACCCTTGTGTCTGGTAGCTCGATGCTCGCCATGTGTCATTAGCCTCAAATGCTAAGCGTCTGATCTTAACAGCTAGTCTGCTTCATGCCATGTGTTAAGTTGCGATCGGATGCACTGCTCAAAGTGACCGGACGCTCCATCACTGGAGTCCGATCGTTTCTAGTAAGGCATCAGAGCCGGGTTTTTTGACCCGACGCGTCCGGTCCACCATGACCGGACGCGCCGGTGCATCCGCTCCTCCTCCTCTTCTCTACACGCCGCCACATCAGTAGGACTGAACGTTGAACAGTGTTTAGCCAAAGTCCGGTCACCTGCATTCGGTCTTAGGCCAAGAGTAGCCCGAGCACACCACTGATTTTATAAATGACCGGATGTTGCTCGCCCAAGTCCGGTCACCACGTGACCGGCGTCCGGTCACTGTTTTTCAGTGACTATCATCTCCTTCACTTCACCAACTTCTCCACCCTTGCTCAAATGTGCCAAACACCAAGTGTATCACCTTGTGCATGTGTGTTAGCATATTTTCACAAACATTTTTAAGGGTGTTAGCACTCCACTAGATCCTAAATGCATATGCAATGAGTTAGAGCATCTAGTGGCACTTTGATAATCGCATTTTGATATGAGTTTTACCCCTCTTAATAGTACGGCTATCGATCCTAAATGTGATCACACTCGCTAAGTGTCTCGATCACTAAACCGAAAAGCTCCTATCAATTTCACCTTTGCCTTGAGCTTTTTATTTTTCTCTTTCTTCTTTTCCAAGTCCAAGCACTTGATCATCACCATGGCATCACCATCATCATGATCTTCACCGTTGCTTCACCACTTGGAATAATGCTCCCTATCTCATGATCACTTAGATGAACTAGGTTAGCACTTAGGGTTTCATCAATTCACCAAAACCAAACTGGAGCTTTCACTTGATTGATTGCTTTTACTTTCCTAGCTTAGTTGATAGGCTAGTTGATAGGATTGAAACCTAGGTTGCATAACTCTTTTGCGGTAGAGATAGCAACACACTAGTAAAACCATAATTGCACATCTAGATAGATTACTTTCTTGCATAGGTTTTGACTAGGTGAAATTAGAGGTCGTAGTTTAGAGTAGATTTTTAAGTTGCCTAATGCACCCCCTCTCTTAGGCGTCATGGTCCCTTACATCGTGGACTCGTGGCAGGAAGAAGACGACGTCGAGGGAGAAAAGGAAAGAAAAAATAATAATCTGACATGTGGGTCTCATATATTGGTGGACTTGTGGTGATCTGCTAAAACATCTTCTTCAATAAATTTGAAAAAAATAGTATCGGTGGGGCATCGATACCTATTGGGATGAAGTATATTGCTAAGTTGTTGGAGATGCTCTAAGGTAGTGTTGGGTTGGGAAACAAGGAGGGGTGAGATAGTCCCATCTGTGGTTTGTGGGATGAGACGATTCTATTTCTTGCTTGGTTAAGGGCCTGTTTGGAAGAACTAGGACTAGTGATTAGATAGAACTAGTGATTAGCTGACTAGTAGTTAGTTGACTGGTGATTAGTTCAGACCTATTTGGATCCCGGGGCTAACAAGTACTAGTATCTCAACTAACAGTCATTTATACTCCCGAGCATCTAGGCTCCTGTTGTTTCATCTCACGTACCACTGTCTCCCTCTTCTCTCTCCACCTTATCCCTTCTCACCGTCTCCCTATTTGCTCTCCTCCCATCCCCATCTCTCATCCAACCACTGGCATGCCCTGGCCTCGCCCCTCTGAAAGGTACTAATATGGCTAGAAGGGGGTGAATAGCCTATTTAAAACTTCTACAAAGCACTAGAGCAAATTGGTTAGTAACACAAATGGCACAATGCGATTTTGCTCTAGCTCTATAAGGGTTGTAAGCCACCTATCCTAACAATTCTAGTTACTATGATCACTATCACACACAACAAGTTAGATCAGCACTCACTAAGCTAGTGTGGTCTCAAAGACTAACTAAAGAGCCACACTAACCAAACTAACAAGCTCTCAAAGACTAACTACACTAAAGAGCTTGACAACTAGTTTGCGGGAATGTAAATGAGTAAGTAGGGTGATTATACCACCGCATAGAGGTGTGAACCAATCACAAGATGAACACCAATTCAATCACTAGGAGAATACCAAAGGGCAAGAGACAACCAATTTTTTTCCCGAGATTCATGTGCTTATCGGCACGCTAGTCCCCGTTGTGTCGACCAACACTTGGTGGTTCGGCGGCTAATAGGTACCACTCACCTAGCCCACCACAAGAGGCGCCGCAAGAACCTACTCACAAGTGAGGTAACTCAATGACACGAGCAATTTACTAGAGCTACCTTACGGTTCTTCACATGGGAAGGTGCAAGACCCCTCATAATCATCGGAGCTAGCCACAAACAATCACCAACACATGCCGACGCTCCTCCGCTGCTCCAAACCATCTAGGTGGCGGCAACCACCAAGAGAAACAAGAAATCCATAGCCACAACGATCCCCAAGTGCCACTAGATGCAATCACTCAAGCAAATGCACTTGAAATCACTCCCAATCTCACTATGATGATTAATCAATGATGAAGATGAGTGGGTGGTATTTGCTTAGGCTCACAAGGATGTCAAGTATGTCAAAGTGCCAAGAAAATGAGCCCCAAGACGGTACCTTTCTATTTATAAAGCCACAAGACTCAAAGAGCCATTGGGCACCCTTGGGCTGACCGAACACACTAACCGGATGCGCCCAGCGTCCGGTCGCCTACAGCCGTCCACGTGTCTCCGTTTAAACTAGAGCGGCTTGATCTCAACGGTCATCTCTCGATCACTCACGTAGTCAAAAGATGACTGGACACACCGCTGATGCGACCTGACGCACGAACACACGACGTCTGGTCATTTCCAGTAAGGGTCCATAGGCGGTTTTTAATGACCGGACATGTTAGGTCAGAGGCGACCTGACACGCCCCGATGTCCGATCCTCTCTCTTCTTCTCTGCATGTGCCCACCAAAGGTTGGCTGTACACACCGGTGCACCTAGCCTCAGTGTTCGATCGCTTCTACTCAGTCTCGGTCAGACAGTGCACCACGCCTATAAATGACCAGACGCGCCCGGGGTGAGTCCGGTCACCCACGGCCAGCGTTCGGTCGTGGACCTTCTCCTCTTTTTTTTCTAAGTCTACAACCGCTTCGCCCTTGCTTCTAACTTGCTAACCACAAAGTGAAAAACTTGTGTGCACGTGTGTTAGTATTTTTTAAAGCATTTTACAAGGGACAAGGTTAGCACACTAGGTTTCTAAATGCGTATGCACGAATCATGTCACCTACCGGCACTCGATAAACTGTTTAGCCAAAGGTTTCCCCTCTTTATAGTACAACTATTGATCCTAAATACACTCACACCCTCTATGGTGTCTTGAGTCCCAAAACAAAAACCTATTTGATACCTTTGCCTTGATCTCCATAGGGTTTTGTTTTTCTCTTTCTTCTTTTCCAAGTTGAGCACTTGATCATCATCACATGTGGCCATTTCATAATTTCATGTGATCAACATCACCATTTGAGTGCCACCATTCTCCTCACTTGGATTGCACCAACCTAGCTCATATAATCACTCATGGCAAAGGTTAGTGTTTAGGTTTCATCAATTATCCAGAACCAAACTAGGGTTTTGTAACAGAACCAACCAATTATACGAAATTAAGTAAGAAAATCATCCGCCAGAGCAGATGATTTAGCAAACTTAAGCCCGTATAACCCGGTAGTCCGTGAAATCACGAAGGATTTCAAATCAACTTACATCCCAGCCAAGATCGTAATAAGTTTAGCGGTCACCATCACATATTACATAAAAGTTCACATCACAAATACATTAGAGTTTAAAACATAGTTATTACAAAACGAGTTCGAATAAAAGTAGCGGAAGCCATTTGTTTAAAACCACACACACTCACACGGAGTTCAAATACAGTGCCAGCTAATGATCATCTCCAACAAAAGCATCAGATGAGACATAAGGAATGACCATGCCCATGGTCCTAAGCATCACCCATCGCAGGATAAAGGCAGTTGATACAGTAGTCGTAATACTTCTGCCCATCTGCAACAAGTGGGAATAAAACCCTGAGTATGAGAAGGTACTCGGCTAGACTTACCCGACATAACCAAAAATAAGTGACACCAAGGATTATGAAGGACTTTATACTAGGGTAGCTGACTCATTTGCAAAAAAAAGCATTTTTAGCATTTCAAGAACCTTTCAAAATCATTATTGTCAAGTTAATTATTTATAACCTGTCGACTAGATTTGCACCTACACTAGAGCAAACATGATTAAGCAAATAATGATAACCAATGATCATTAACAACTTCCATATTGCCATATTCATTATAACTGTCCAAGTGTTCCATCAATATTACTACGATGAAGTCACTCAAGTCAAGTGCTCACTATCCAGGAGCGATGGCGATTCGAATTGATTCCTAACCAGCTGGTGATTTTTTCCTTACACAAACCTCACTCACCCGCTAAAGTGAGGTATTGATCACCGAGTCAACTATCCAGGAGTCTCGAGTTTGTCAGGAACCACATGTACCCGGGGGCCAACCGACTGCACTTTGGTCTTATCATCTCGCCCCCGTGTCCTACCACACTTGCTCCGGCACAGTGCGCCGCGGGCAATCTACTTGGCCCGAATAATCTCCCAGCTTCGCGGTCGAAAGGTACTTTATCCGACCAGCTAAATGTAAGGCATGCGTTCAACATGACTCGAGGCCCAACAACGGTCGGTCCTTAATCGACACAGACGGAAAGCACTACAGTTCAAAACTCTGTAAGTCTCCGTCCGGTCTCAACTTCATTTAACACTTAGTTATACCATGACTTCATAGTCATCCAAGCAGATCCAGGTAACCACCTATAGCTCGCAGGTGACAGGAAATCACCCAACTTCTACCGGTCTAAGCCAGCTAAGCATTGACTCGACTGCGGATACCAGAGTAACAAGGATATAGTATAACAAAGGTAGACAAGATATAATGCAGCAACGGTTGCAAACAACTCCTGAACGTAATGCATCAATTAAAGTAAAGCATTTAATTAATAATTGCAAACCGGGAGAAATGCTCTGGGGCTTGTCTCTCTCGAAGGAGCTTGGACGGTGATCGGGGCACTCCAGAAGTTCCTCAACGTCCTTCTCGTCGGCTTCAGGCACTTCCTGCGGCTGCACCTTGAGCTGCTCCTCGGGCTCCTCGGGTATTACGACTGGGTTCTCGGTTTGCGATCCTGTATGATGCAATGTGCGTAAGTGCTTATGCAAAAGTGCATTGGATGAAATGAATACAATGGATATGCTTGAATGCAAGGTAGTCAACATCATCCAAGAACATATATTCTAAGCACATGTCATCTACTGCATTCTCTTCTACTACTAATATGCGAAGTCAACACATCTTATTAAAATGCTTCAAAGATACACCAAAGCTTCACTAATTTCTTAATCACACATAAAACAATACTTGATTAAACCCTAATTAATAAGAGGTTTGAATAGTAACATCTATTTTTATTGCTTAGAAAAATCTTAGAAAATTACCATAGCATAGTACTACCCTAAGTAGTCTACCATCAGATTTTCATGGTATTTGAATGAGTGGATTAGCCTACACAAAAATAACAAGCTATGGTATGATTATGAACATGAAAATACTATGTACTGTGAAAAATGTCAAACAACAGAGGAAATATTTTTCCTATGTTCTACACAGCAAATAATCATTGTACAAAAATCATCACATGCATGTTTTATACAAATTTTGCTCTCTAGCAAAATTAACAAAAATCAGCCATCAAAGGCACCTGAACTACACCTCAAAAGTTTTCTACAGTACATGCATGACACATATTTTTCCTAGGAAGTACATTAAATAAGAAGATTAACAAACTTGGAAATCATATTTTTCTGAAGCCTATAGGTTTTTCTACACATTTTTCAAGTTATCATCAATATCAAGGATTAAATAAAGCTCTACAGAAAAGTATCTTAAAAATGACATGCAATAATTTTCTCATGTAGATCTGGTGAAAAGGAACCTAGCAAAATTTATTTCAACGGATTTGGAGCAAATTTGAGTATACAAACATTTTCCAAGTCATTTTTCTTTCCAAATAATAAAAGAAAATTGAAAACGAAATCTTCCTACTCCTACTGGGCCGGCCCGTGGGAACCATCTGGCCCACGGCCACACTTGGCCCGCTCAGACCGAGCGAAGGGGAGAGGCGGCCTGGCTCGGGGCTTCGGCCCATGGCCACTTGGCCCAGCTCGGCCGAGGCGAAGGGGCCATGCCGGCGTCGAGACGCCACGGCAGCGCAGCTCTGCTAGCGGGATGGCGGTCGTTGCCGGCCAGGTCAGGGCAAGCGGGCGAGCGCACGGGGTTCGCAAGGAGGTGGCGAATGCGAGCAGGCAACTAGGAAGGGTGGAGGAGGGGAAGAAGGATGCATTCCACGGCGGCCGAGCACGGCGGCGCCATGGCTGACGGCGGTGAAGCGCGAAGAAGGCTCTACCTTGGCTCAAAGGTGTCACAACCGCGAGGACCAGGTGTCGTAGAGTGAGGCGGAGCTGGGTACGCTTGATTGCTGGCCGTGGTGGAGCACCGGCGGCGAATTCGACCAGCGGGGCTACGGTGGCGCTCGCTGGCGAGAGAGCAGAGCGCGTGCGGGCGGAGCAGCGAGGCAGCGTGGGAGAATGGAGTGGCGAGCGCAGCGGCTTCGGCAGATGAAGGCGGGCGCATGGGAGCGAATGCAGGCCGTGGCTGTCGCGCGGCGAGCATCGACGGCGCATGGCCGCCACGCGGCGGTCGCGCCCTGGCGTGGTCGGGACGCGACGCGCGGGAACGGGCGCGGCGCAGCGCTGGGCAGGCCGGACGCGGCGCTGGGCTAGGCCGAACGCGGGGCGCACGGGAGGCGGGCGCTGCTGCAGGCCGGGCCGGCTTCGGCCGTGGGCCGAGAAGGGAGGCGGCGGCCCGCGAAAGGAGAAATCATTTTTCTCAATTTCCATTTTTAAGAAATTTTTAAATACCAGTTTTCAAATATCATTTTGAGCAAGAAAATGACATCTTTTGAAAATATCCCAAAAATGAAAGTTGCTTAGAATTTAATTCTCTACAACTTTGCTTTTATGACCAAAGTCCAATTCTTGATAGATTTTGAATTATAAAATTAAAGTCAATTTTAACTCAAAACCCTAATTTTTGGAGAATTATTTTTAAAGCAAAATTTGGCAATAATTTGAATACAAACTTTGCTCCAAAAATTACGCTAAATAATTCTAGATGATTTACAATCATAGCCAAACATGTTTTACTAACCTAGCAAGCATAATCATGGCAAAACAACTCTAAACAAGTGTATGCAACATTCATGTTTCACGAGCATGTTTCGTATGTTTCAAAGCAGGGTTTCAGTTATTATTTACATGATTAGGCATGTATGATTAGGATGTTTGATGATGCATGATATGCATGATTTGCAGTGTCTAAATGCTGGTCATAACACCGGGGTGTTACAGGTTTTCAATCTCCCCCTTTTTGGTAATTGATGACAACCTATTTACAAATATATTCAATAAAATATTTTTGGATTCATGTTGCTTGCCTAAGCATATTACATGTGTAAAGATTATGGACAAGTTTCATAAACTCGAAATTGATAGTATTAGATCCCTCTACATATGTGCTAAGGGTTTTGGATTTGAAAGCTTGCACATATGCATGGATTAGAGGTTTGGGAGAGTAATAGCTATCAAATGATGCTAAGGTGTAAAGAATGAACATTTGAAGCGTGATACCAATCGGAGTTGCCAATATACACCATCCTTAGCACCATTAGTAAATAGATATTCACAAAAACTAGAAAACCCCATGACATCAACATTATATGAAAGGGTATAGTTTTTACATGATAAGCACAAGTCTAGTTACTCTTCCTATGCATGCTAGTTTCATTTCATCAATCATTTTCTATGATCTAGCATACACCACGCAAGTATGGATATAGAATTTAAAACGTGTGCCATGCAAGCAAACATATGTAAATGCACATACAAGTTTATGAGCTTGCTCCCCCTACTTGTGTGCTTCAAGTTTTAATTGATATCCTTCCTTTCACCTATCTTACTATCTTTGGTTTCTCTCCCCCTTTTGCTTATCTTTGGAAATTACTTTTAATTGATCCTCTTCCTTTCACCTATCTTACTATCTTGGTTTCTCTCCCCCTTTTGCTTATCTTTGAAAATTACTTCTCCCCCTTTGTCATCAATGCCACAAAATGTGAGCTTAAATTTTAGATAGGTTGTATGAAACCAAGATAAGTGAGGACCATTTTCCCAATTTGGTTCAATCTAGATTATTTGCAAAAGATATTTAACTCGGTTTAATCCAAGGGCAAGCTTCTTCACACCTCTAAATAAGGGTTATCATGCACCATGTTGAGTTAAACATTTATAGCTCATTGTCTAGATTAAACACTAGGTTCACAAGCCCACAAACATGTCACATGCTACCACTAAATCATTTCAAGCATACAAACAATAGTGGTACCATACAAGCATCAAATTCATTTTATTTTCATGAATGAGCCTAAGACATGTGAGGAATGACTAGATGCACTAAATAAGTCCTTAGCAATGGATGAATGATATGTCAATCAACTTTACCTTGCTTAGCTCGAATGAGAGGCATGTCATATATGGGGGTGCATCAACACATATTTGAGAAGTCAAGTATGTTCAATTCATTCCTTAGCTTGCAAAACCTCTTCTCATTAAGTGGCTTGGTGAAGATATCGACAAGTTAATCATCGGTGCCCACACTCTCAATACATATGTCCCCTTTTTATTGGTGATATGTTATGAAATAATGGTGGACATCTATATGCTTTGTTCTTAAATATTGGACCAGATTGTTGGTGAGCTTCATGACACTCTCATTGTCACAAAGCATTGACCTTGTTTGAACTTGATTCCAAAGTCACTCAAAGTAGCCTTCATCCAAAGTAAATGGGCACAACAACTATCGATCAAAATATACTCCGCTTTAGCGATTGAAAGTGCTACCGTATTTTTGCTTCTTTGATGACCAAGACACAAGTGATCTTCCCAATAGTTGATATGTGCCCGATGTGCTCTTCCTCTCAACTTTGCATCCCGCATAATCAGAGTCCAAATATCCAATCAGCTCAAATCTTGCTCCTTTGGGATACCATAATCCAATATTTTGTGTATGCTTCAAGTATCTCAATATTCTCTTGGTTGCCTTCAAATGACTCTCTCTTGGTGAGGCTTGAAATCTAGCACACATGCATACACTAAACATCACATCTGGCCTTGATGTGGTCACATAGAGTAGGTTTCTAATCATAGACCGATATATCTTTTAATCCACCATGTTGCCACTAGTATCACTATCAAGCTTCCATTTATCCCCATTAGTGTACTAATAGCTTTAGCATCATCCATTCCAAACTTCTTGAGCATGTCTTTGATATACTTGCCTTGACTCACAAATATATCATTTTTTAATTGCTTAATTTGAAGACCAAGGAAGTAACTAAACTCTCCAATCATGGACATCTCAAACTCACTTGTCATCATCTTTCCAAACTCCTCACAAAAATCTTAATTGGTTGATCCAAATATGATATTATCAATATAGATTTGCAACACAAACAAGTCATTGCCTAGCTTCTTGGTGAAGAAAGTGGTGTCAATCTTGTACATCTTGAATCTCTTAGAGAATAGAAAATCCCTCAATCTCTCGTACCATGCTTTTGGTGCTTGCTTCAAACCATACAAAGCCTTTCTCAATTTGTAGACAAGGTTAGGCTTCTTCTCATCTTCAAAATCGAGAGGTTGCTCAACATACACAAGCTCATTGATGTACCCATTTAGAAATACACTCTTCACATACATTTGGTACAACTTGATGTCATGGGCACAAGCATAGGCTAACAAGATCCTAATTGCTTCCAATCTTGCAACCAGGGCATTTCTTTCTTCAAAGTCAAGACCTTCAACTTGAGTGTAACATGGAGCCACTAATCTTGCTTTGTTCCTTATAACTATCCCATCTTGATCTTGCTTGTTCCAAAAGAACTAGTTTGTTCCAATCACATTATGATGCTTAGGCCTCTCAACTAACTCATATACTTGATTTCTTGTAAAGTTGTTTAGCTCTTCGTGCATAGCATTTACCCAATCAACATCCTTCAAAGTTTTATCTATCTTCTTTGATTCAATGAATAAGACAAATGAGAAGTGTTCACAAAATGATGCCAATCTTGATCTTGTTTGTACACCTCTAGAGATATCACCAATTATAGAGTCCAATGGATGATCTCTTGCAACATTAGTTGGTTAGAGCACTTGCACTTGATTGCTTGCATTTGATTGATCACTTGGTTGAGATGATGAACTAGCCACTTGTTGATCTTGCACTTTGTTATCACTATCACTTGCTTGAATTTGATCATGAGAATCACTAGCTTGCATGTTTGAGTTAGATAGCACTTGATTCTTGCCATGTTCAACATCGATCACCTCACTAGGCCTTATGTCACCAATATCCATGTTCTTCATTGCATTGACCAATTGAGTGGCTCTCACATCATCTAGATTCTTATCTTCCTCTTGGGAACCATTGGTTTTATCAAATTCCACATCATGAACCTCCTCAATAGTACCACTAGATAAATTCCAAACTCTATAAGCCTTGCTAATATTGGAGTGACCAAGCAAGAAACCTTCATCACATTTCTTGTGAAGTTGTTTAGCTCTTCATGCATGGCATTTACCCAATCAACATCCTTCAAAGCTTCATCTATCTTCTTTGGTTCAATGGATGAGACAAATGAGAAGTGTTTACAAAATGATGCCAATCTTGATCTTGTTTGCACACCTCCAGAGATACCACCAATTATAGAGTCTAATAGATGATCTCTTACAACATTGGTTGGTTGAAGCACTTGCATTTAATTGCTTGCATTTGATTGATCACTTGGTTGAGATGATGAACTGCCACTTGTTGATCTTGCACTTTGTCATCACTAGCACTTGCTTTAACTTGATCATAAAAACCACTAGCTTGCATGTTTGAGTTAGATAGTACTTGATTCTTGTCATCTTCAACATCGATCACCTCTTTAGGCCTTATGTCACCAATGTCCATGTTCTTCATTTCATCAACCAATTGATTGCCTCTCACATCATCTAAATTCTCATCTTCCTATTGGGAACCATTGGTTTCATCAAATTCCACATCATGAACCTCCTCAAGAGTACCACTAGCTAAATTCTAAACTCTATAAGCCTTACTAGTAATGGAGTAACTAAGCAAGAAACCTTCGTCACATATCTTCTCAAACTTGTTTAATATTGGCCTTTCTTCCATCCAAGAGCTTATAAGGTGTCTTCTCTATCATGGGGTGACAATAGAGCCATGTTAATTGCTTTGACCCAAACTGAATGACTCACATTGTACACACTCAATATTGATCTTGCCATGTCAATCAATGTTATATTCTTCCTCTCAACTAGGCCATTTGATTGAGGAGTGTACTTGATCGAGAATTGATGTCTAATCTCAAACTTATCACACAAATCATCAACTCTTGTATTATTGAATTCACTTCTTTTGTCACTTCTTACTTTCTTGATAGTTGTTTTAAACTCATTGTGTATTCTCTTGATGAAATTCTTGAAGGTTGAAAACACATAACTCTTGTCAAAAAGAAAGGACACCTATGTATATCTAGTGAAATCATCCACAATCACAAATCCATATTTGCTTCCACCAATGCTAGTGTAAGTGGTCGGTCCAAACAAATATATGTGCAATAACTCAAATGCCTTAGATGTACTCATCACGCTCTTCTTAGGATGTGTGTTGCCAACTTGCTTTCCGACTTGACATGCACTAGAAAGCTTATCCTTCTCAAATGTGACATCTTTCAAGCCTCTAACTAGATCATGCTTAATTAACTTGTTCAATTGTTTCATTCCAACATGACCAAGCCTTCTATGCCATAACCAATCCATGCTAGACTTAGTAAGCAAACATGTTGACAATTGAGCTTTTCTAGCATTAAAATCAAACAAGTATAGATTCTCGTATATAAAACCTTTGAATATCAAGTTAGAGCCATCTACACTTATGATCTCTACATCATCAACTCTAAATATGCACCTAAAACCAAGATCATACAATTGAGCTACCGATAATAGGTTGAAGTTCAAGCTCTCTACTAGTAGCACATTGAAAATACTCAAGCCATTGGATATTACAATCTTACCAAGCCCTTTGACCTTGTCTTTGTCATTATCACCAAATATGATACTATCAATCATATTGCTATCATTTTCATTGATTGAATTAAACATTCTTGAATCATCAGTCATGTGTTGTGTGCACCCACTATCAAGCACCCAATGCCTTCCTCTGACTTTATAATTGACCTACAAAAGAGGATCAATTCCTTTTAGGTATTCAAACTTGCTTGGGTCCTTGAAGGTTAGTTACCAAGATCTTTGGTACCCAAATGGTCTTCTTCTTTGGACCCATAATTGATGTACCAATGAACTTAGCCTTTACACCATTGGTACCCTTGACAAGCATATAACAAGAATCAAATCTAATTGAGGATACATTAGGTTGCTTGTTCTTGTTAATCTTGCAATATTCCTCTATATGCTCAACTTGCTTACATCTATTGCAAAACAGACCATTACCCTTCACAAGGCTAGCTTTGAGAGTGACAAAGGCCGCCTTGCCTTTCTTGGGGTATAGCCTAATCTCTCTTTGTTGAGAGAAAACCTTTGGCTACCCAAGCACTTTAGCAAGTGGGCATCTCCACCATAGCCATTGCCTAAGGCATGAGTGAGCTTATTCACTTCCTTCTTGAGGGTTTCATTTTCCATCATTAGTGAGGCATCACAAGTGAAACCATCACTCAAAGGTGAAGTGGAGGTAGTAGTGCTACAAGAAAGGTTAGTGGGAGCAACAACAATGGGCTTATAAAAAGATTCATCAATAATATCACATGTTAGTCCCACATCACATGACACAATCACTTGCTCATTCTTCGCTTCTTCCTCCTTGACTTGCTCGAGGAGAGAGGAGTGAGCTTTTTTTAAGCTTAGAGTGAGATTTTTCACGCATCTCATGGTCTTCCCTTAGACTCTTATGAGAGGCATTTAGCTCATCAAAGGACTGCTCAAGAGATTTGATCTTCTTACGTAATTATTTGCACTCCTTTCTCTTCATCTCAAAGCAAGTGTGCACTTGCTCACACATGTCCATGAGCTCCTCCTTGGTGTACTCCTCCTTCTCATCACTCCTATAATCATCACTTTCACAATCATCATCACTCACATCATATTTTACCTTGGTAGGCTTTGCCATGAGGCATGTTGATGGAGTGTCAAAGATGGGAGGCTTGTTGTTGATGGCGATGCTTGCTAGTAGGGATGAAAACGGATCGGATACGAACGGATATCACTCATATTATATTTGTTTTCATATTTCTGTTCGGATTCGGATTCGGACACGGATAGCGTTCGGATACATATACGAATACGGATTGACTCGGTTACGGATACGAATAATGAGTATCGAATACGGTATGAATCGGATTCGGAGAAGGTCGGATACAAATATCTATTCGGATATTGAGTAAAAGCGGTATATATATATATCATACGTATGCATAAACCATTACACCACTCTATGAGTCCATAATCCATCTAGATTGTCGAAAGACTAAAGAGTAAAGCAACAAATAAGATAAAGATACAGATACATCATACATCAAACATCATATAAGCACTAATCTTCGCGGCATGAGTAGAAATAGCCAAGCACATTGCTTCATGGGTCTCATGGAGTCATGGTCATGGATTCAAGATCTACAATTCTTATATAGGCCATTTTTCATTTTGAGAAAGTTTGAACAAAATGTAGTTCAAATTTCACAAGTGTGTGACATAGTTTTAGAAAGTCTGTATGAGATTTACAATTCTTGTTTTGGTCAACTTTCCATTTGAGATAGTTTGGACGGTTCAAATTTGTGATTTTTAAATTTCGATGCTTACAAACTAGTTTTCGGAACCCTAGATTGTCTCAAATTGAAAAGTTTTGAATACCAAGTTTGTTCAGCTCATCAAGATCTACAATCCTTATATAGGCTATTTTTTCATTTGAGAAAGTTTGAACAAAATGTAGTTCAAATTTCACAAGTGTGTGACATAGTTTCAGAAAGTCTATATGAGATTCAAGAATTTGTGACTAGTGTTTGATAAAACTTTCTCAAATGGGAAAATGAGCTATGTAAAAATTGTAGATCTTGCTGAGATGATCAAACTTGGTATTCAGAGTTTTTTCATCTGAGGTCATTTAGTGTCTCATTTGAGCAAGTTTGACCAAGTCAAATTTGGTCAAATGAAAAAACAACACTTTGACTCTAGTATTATGAACTCTAAATGACTTCAAATTGAAAAGTTTTGAATACCAAGTTTGTTCAACTCATCAAGATCTACAATTTTGTTTTGGTCAACTTTCCATTTGAGATAGTTTGACGGTTCAAATTTGTGATTTTTAAATTTCGATGCTTACAAACTAGTTTTGGAACCCTAGATTGTCTCAAATTGAAAAGTTTTGAATACCAAGTTTGTTCAGCTCATCAAGATATACAATCCTTATATAGGCTATTTTTTCATTTGAGAAAGTTTGAACAAAATGTAGTTCAAATTTCACAAGTGTGTGACATAGTTTCAGAAAGTCTATATGAGATTCAAGAATTTGTGACTAGTGTTTGATAAAACTTTCTCAAATGGGAAAATGAGCTATGTAAAAATTGTAGATCTTACTGAGATGATCAAACTTGGTTTTCAGAGTTTTTTCATCTGAGGTCATTTAGTGTCTCATTTGAGCAAGTTTGACCAAGTCAAATTTGGTCAAATGAAAAAACAACACTTTGACTCTAGTATTATGAACTCTAAATGACTTCAAATTGAAAAGTTTTGAATACAAAGTTTGTTCAACTCATCAAGATCTACAATTCTTGTTTTGGTCAACTTTCCATTTGAGATAGTTTGGACGGTTCAAATTTGTGATTTTTAAATTTCGACGTTTACAAACTAGTTTTCGGAACCCTAGATTGTCTCAAATTGAAAAGTTTTGAATACCAAATTTGTTCATCTCATCAAGATATACAATCCTTATATAGGCCATTTTTTCATTTGAGAAAGTTTGAATAAAATATAGTTCAAATTTCACAAGTGTGTGCCATAGTTTCAGAAAGTCTATATGAGATTCAAGAATTTATGACTAGTGTTTGATAAAACTTTCTCAAATGGGAAAATGAGCTATGTAACAATTGTAGATCTTGCTGAGATGATCAAACTTGGTATTCAAAGTTTTTTCATCTGAGGTCATTTAGTGTCTCATTTGAGCAAGTTTGACCAAGTCAAATTTGGTCAAATGAAAAAACAACACTTTGACTCTAGTATTATGAACTCTAAATGACTTCAAATTGAAAAGTTTTGAATACCAAGTTTGTTCAACTCATCAAGATCTACAATTGTTGTTTTGGTCAACTTTCCATTTGAGATAGTTTGGATGGTTCAAATTTGTGATTTTTAAATTTTGAATAAATATCCGGATAATATCCGTTTTTAAATATCCGGATATATCCGATACTTATCCGGATTATCCGATATCCGCCGGATATCGATGATATTACATCCGTATTTGATATCCGTCTAAGATATCCGTTTTAGTATCCGTATCCGAAAAAAAAACCGGATATCCGAGTAACTATCCGAATAAGTGTTCATATTTGTTCGGTCGAACGGACGGTCGAATAAATATCCGTACCATTTTCATCCATACTTGCTAGTGCTTTTTTGATAGTTTGTCATCGTTACTAGAGTCATCACTATCCGAGGAGCCATCACTATCCTATGTCACCACATAGCCTCCACTCTTCTTCTTCTTTTGGAAGGTCATCTTCTTCTCCTTCTCCTTCTTTTCTTTCTTATCCTTCTTGTGCTTCTTCTTCTTATCCTCATCATTATTACTATTGTAGGGATAATCCGCTACAACGTGATCAGGACTCTTGCAATTATAGCATCTCCTCACATATTCTTTGCTCTTGTTGTTGTCTCTTCTTTTTCTTGCACCATAGCCCTTTTTCTTCATGAATCTTCCAAACTTGCGCACAAAGAGAGCTATGGCTTCATCATCAATGTCACTAGCATCTTCATCATCACTTGATTATTCTTTCTTAGACTTGCCCTTGTTCTTGGATGATAAGCTAGCCTTGAATGCTATACTTTTCTTCTTCTTGTCTTCATCTTCCTTCTTGTCATCCTTGTCAACCTCCTCTCTTTCCACACGGTATGTCTCTTATGTCATGACATCACCTAGCACT
The DNA here is from genome assembly GCA_904845875.1 of Miscanthus lutarioriparius. Taxonomy (NCBI): domain Eukaryota; kingdom Viridiplantae; phylum Streptophyta; class Magnoliopsida; order Poales; family Poaceae; genus Miscanthus; species Miscanthus lutarioriparius. Next base: position 13,488,972 of record CAJGYO010000011.1, on the reverse strand, counting down.
TGATTAGGGGTGAGTTGCTTCAATCCTCCTCTAATGATGATTAATCTCAATGTCTCAAATCTAGAAGGTAAGCACATCAAGAACCAATGAGAGACATCATCATCATTGATTTTTTCTCTCAAAACCTTCAAATCATTGACAATTACTTGCAATCTATGGAATATCTCCGAAATGCTCTCATCATCCTTCATCTTGAAGCTTATTAACTTGTCCTTGAGGATGTATAGCTTGGCACTCTTCACCACCGATGTACCCTCATAAGTCTCCTTCAATCTCTTCCACACTTCACTAGCTTTCTCACAATCTTTGATTTGCTCAAACACATTTGAATCAATGGCATTACAGATGGTGTTGAGAGTTATTGTATTACATTGCTTGTTGGCCTTATTGGTGTTGGTGAGATTATCCGGATAAAAAATCACATAGTCACTCTCGGTCACATCCTACACTTGATCATTGATTGAACCAAGATACATCTTCATTTTTCTCTTCCAATAATCATAGCATGTGCTATCAAAGAATGGTGGTTTACCCCCCACATGGTTGAACACAACTTGAGCCATAATCTGACACCGAGGTTGTTAGGCCTTCAATCAAACGGTGACCATGGCTCCGATATCACTTGAAAGGTCCTAATATGGCTAGAGGGGGGTGAATAGCCTATTCAAAACTTCTACAAAGCACTAGAGCAAATTAGTTAGTAACACAAATGGCACAATGTGATTTTGCTCTAGCTCTATAAGGGTTGCAAGCCACCTATCCTAACAATTCTAGTTATTATGATCACTATCACACACAACAAGCTAGATCACTACTCACTAAGCTAGTGTGGTCTCAAAGACTAACTAAAGAGCCATACTAACCAAACTAACAAGCTCTCAAAGACTAACTACACTAAAGAGCTTGACAACTAGTTTGTGGGAATGTAAATGAGTAAGTAGGGTGATTATACCACCACGTAGAGCAGTGAACCAATCATAAGATGAATACCAATTCAATCACCGGGAGAATACCAAAGGGCAAGAGACAACCAATTTTTCTCCCGAGATTCACGTGCTTGTCGGCACGCTAGTCCCCGTTGTGTCGACCAACACTTGGTGGTTCGGCGCCTAATAGGTATCACACACCTAGCCCACCACAAGTGCCACCGCAAGAACCTACCCATAAGTGAGGTAATTTAATGACACGAGGAATTTACTAGAGCTACCTTGTGGCTCTTCGCCGGGAAAGGTGCAAGACCCCTTACAATCACCGGAGTCGACCGTGAACAATCACCAACACGTGCCGAAGCTCCTCTGCTGCTCCAAGCCGTCTAGGTGACGGCAACCACCAAGAGAAATAAGAAATCCGCAGCCACAACGATCCTCAAGTGCCACTAGATGCAATCACTCAAGCAAATGCACTTGGAATCACTCTCAATCTCACTATGATGATTAATCAATGATAGAGATGAGTGGGAGGTGTTTGCTTAGGCTTACAAGGATATCAAGTATGTCAAAGTGCCAAGAGAGTGAGCCCTAAGCCGGTATCTTTCTACTTATAGAGCCCTAAGACTCAAAGAGTCGTTGGGCACTCTCGAGCAGACTGGACACGCCCCAACGTCCGGTCACTTACAGCCGTCCACGTTTCCCCTTTGAACCAGAGCCGCTCGATCTCAACGGTCATCTCCCGATCGCTCGTGCGGTTAAAAGATGACCCGACGCACCATTGATGCGACTTGGCGCATGAACACGTGGTGTCCGGTCATTTCCAGTAAGGGTCTAGAGGTGTTTTTTAATGACCAGACACGTCAGGTTAGAGGTGACCTAACGCGTCTCGGCATCCGATCCTCTCTCTTCTTCTCTTTGCGTGCCCGCCAAAGGTTGACCGGACGCGCCGGTGCACCTAGCATCAGTGTCTAATCGCTTCTGCTTAGTCTCGGCCAGACAGCGCGCCGTGCTTATAAATGACCGGACCTACTCGAGGTGAGTCCGGTCACCCCGCAGCCAGCTTCTAGTCATGGACCTTCTCTTTTTCTTTTTCTAAGTCCACAACCGCTTCACCCTTGCTTCCAACTTGCTAACCACAAAGTGTAGAACTTATATGCACGTGTGTTAGCATTTTTTAAAGCATTTTACAAGGGTCAAGGTTAGCACACTAGGTTCCTAAAAGCATATGCACGAATCATATCACCTAGTGGCACTCGATAAACCATTTAGCCAAAGATTTCTCCTCTTTATAGTACGGCTATCGATCCTAAATACACTCACACCCTCTATGATGTCTTGAGTGCCAAAACAAAAACCTACTTGATACCTTTACCTTGATCTCCATAAGGGTTTGTTTTTATCTTTCTTGTTTTCCAAGTTGAGCACTTGATCATCATCACATGTGGCCATCTATCGGTGCAGAAAGTGACCAACACGTAGATATTTATAGTTTTGTTGTACGTTGTAATCGGAGGCGGCCTAGCACTCAACAACACAGATTTATACTGGTTCAGGTAACGTGCCCTACGTCCAGTTTAAGTCGGCCGGTGACTTTATTCCTGAGCCCAGATGCTCGAAGTTTGCTGTGGGGTTACAAATGGAAGGGAGAAAGATGGGGGGTACAAGAGGTCCGGTTGAACTCTGGTCTGAAGGGTCGAGAGTGATGGGAGCTTCGCTATGTACTAAGTGTTCGAGCATGTACTCTGTATAACTTTAGAGTGTCTAAAGTTATAGAGGGTGAATCAATGTAAGTGAACTGAGGGATCCCCCTATTGGGAGAGAGCGCATCCCCTTTTATAGATGAAAGGGATGGCCTTATAAGTGAGAGGGAGAGAGTACGTATGCTGCTAAGTCTTGTTGCCCACGCCGACGGGTATAAGATGATGGTATGCGCCCACAATACTGTTTAATGTCAGATACACGTGGGAGGTTGCGTCGTCTTCTTCCGATATGGCAGATGTTGGTGCCTGCCATACTGTTGATGCCCTAAAGGTATGTGGGGGTTTTATCGTGCTCGTCCGGTATGGCAGTTGTTTGCGGGCGCCCACAACATTGTAGGGCAAATGTCGACGCCCACAGCACTGTCCTGACATGCCTGGAAGGTTGCAGGGCACTCTTTTGACATGTCCTATCGGTATATCCTATAGGTGCACAAGGTATGGTCCTCGGTCTTGCGTTTGACTTGAGTGCCCTACCTTACTTGCTTCGTGCATTTCCTGGTCCTCATCGAGCGGGCATCCCCGGTCGGTTGGTCTCAGTTGGCTCTGACTGCTCCGGTCGGAGAAGAGCTATAAGTAGGGGTTTGGCGCGTCCCTAGTTGGGGACGCAGTTTGGAGTTGGAAGTGGTGTTTTGACCAGGCCTTCCGGTTAGAGAGGCTATCCAGAGGCGGGATGGAGTCGGAAGTGAGCGTTGTTCCTCCTTTGGGAGGCCTTCTAGTCAGAGAGGCGGGCCGGAGTCAGAAGCGGGCGCCGTTCCTCCTCGGTCAGGCCTTCCGCTTGGAGATTTATATTGTCCTTCTGGCCTGTCGTTTTAGGTGTTTGGGCCGGCCCAGGAGTTGTGCGTTGTTCGCAACGTTGTCTACTGGGCCGAGCCTTTGTTGAAAAGTCGTCCTGTGAGGGACCTCGGGTTTATGAACCCGACACCATCTCATCATTTCATGTGATCAACATCACCATTTGAGTGCCACCATACTACTCACTTGGATTGCACCAACCTAGCTCATATCATCACTCACGACAAGGTTAGTGCTTAGGTTTAATCAATTATCCAAAACCAAACTATGGCTTTCACCCTCCCACCCCGTTCGCCCACAGCGCTCGCCCCTCTCCGCTCCTTCCGCCAGCGGCGCTTGCTCCTCCCCTCCCCGCTCCGTCCGCCAGCGGCGCTCGCTCCTCCCCACCCTATCTGCCACTGCGCTCGACCTGATGACTGGTGCTCCCCGGGGTTGGCCCAGAGTGACTCCACATCGAGGGACCACGCCCGAGTGATGGCCGCGGCGGAGCGCCGGACCGTGCCCGAGCGAGGGATGCGGCGGAGCGAGGGGCGGCGTGGATCGACGACAGTGGCGTGGATCCATCCTCCTCCATTGCTAGGCATGTCTGAGAGAGAGAGGAGAGAGATGGAGGAGAGGAGACGTCTTTTGTCCATCGGGGACCACTTTTAGCTCTCGATAGCTCGGTTTCTTCGACTAGTGAACTGGTGATTAGTTTGCTATGGACTAACCGTTAGTTTGATGCTTTAGCAGGTCCGTCCGGATCCCATCCAGCTAAACTTTAGCGGCTAACTATTAGCCGGAGGGATCAAACAGGCAAAAAAGAGACATGACTAACTCATTTTCTATTTGGTACCAAGCCATCGAAGGTGGGATTAACCACTGACAGACTTGGCCCGTTTGTCAAATTTTTTGTTTTTTTTCTTTCAACTACATCTCCTTATCTCTTCCGGCCCACGTCTTCGCTCCACGAGCGCAAATCCCGCGTCGTCCGCCCGCACCTCCTCCGCTGGTGAGCTTGCCGGTGAGCTCCCTGCGCCCCACCGTCATGCCGCCCGCGCCTCCTCTGCCCCGTGCCTCGTGCGTCCTCCGCCCGCCTGCGCTCCTCTGTGGCTTTGCCCCGTTCCCCGTGCGTCCTCCACCCACGCCTCATCCGCTGGACCTCTCGCCAGTTGCCATAATAAGAGAGAAATCCCTGGCAGAATACGATCACACAGGAAAGCCCACATAGGAAAACGGACCAGTGTCAGCCTACACATATCAGCATAGGTCCCTCAATTATGTGGCTCCGCCCTCCGTACATCAGCAGCCTCAGTTCTCAAGTAGTCTGGGAGATTTAACTTTTTACCATTATAACAAATGACACCTCCTCAAATAGCACTTTAACGGATGCCAATACATTTTCGCCATCCCAGAGTGAAAATAGCTACAAATTTACCACTTTTGCTTACGTGGTACACCAGCTCCTCATGCCAACGTGGATTCGAGTTCGCAGGACGTGTGAAATGTCCCTCCTGCCCTTTTCCTCTCCACCCACGTAGCTGGCATTTTCGCTCCGTGCCCCTGGCGGCCGCGGCAACCCGCGCGCCCAGCATTGGCCACGCTGGTAGCGCCAGGCACCTACAGCACAGCACCTTATGCCCGGCGGCGGTGGTGCTTTGGCCAGGCGGTGGCGCGCTGTTGCCCGTGCCCAGGCCCAGCGACGGTGCGTGCGCTCGCACCGTGCCTCGGCAGCTCACGCCCTAGCGGTGCCCGCGCTCGTAGCCTAGAACACGACAGCTCGTGCCCGGCGGCGGCGGCGCTCCGACCAGGCGGTGATGCCCGCACCCTGGCTCGGCGACAGCGACGACGCCCGCACCTGCTGTCCGAGGCCACCGACGGCAACCACGCAGCCACGACGAGGCCGCCGATGGCAACCACGCACCTGCCTAGAGCGCGCGGGCTCGACGGAGGAGAGCGCAAGGGAAGCGCGGCTGTCTCCAAGGATGCGACCATGGATGATGCGTCGGTGCCACGCGTTCGAGCTCCGTAGGAACATGAGCTGGCTCGCCGTGGCCGCAGAGAGGCATTGGATGAAGTCGTCCGCCGAGGAAGTTGATGATGACGCTCGCGCAGGGGTGGGGCGCGTGAACTTCGACCGCGTGCATAGCCATCGCATCTACATCGTGCGCCTTCAAGCAGTGATGCAGTCGACTATTGATGTCGCAGCGAGCTCCGCCATGCGGACAGCGGCGTGGGCGCGAGCAACTCCCGACGGCATGGCTGCATTGGAGTCGGCGGCGTGGCCGGGTCCAGGGCGGACGAAGACCTATAGGGGCTGGTGCGCGCGTGGGTCGGAAGTCCGCCTCTCCATGCACTCTTCGTCCGCGGCTGCGCTCGTGGCTGTCCGTGACCGCCGTCCCATGCGTTCGGTGGAGCTTGTCGCGGCTGCCGCCTCACGTGCCCCGGTCAAGCTCGCCGCGGCCGCTGTCCCACGGGCCCGGCGAAGCTCGCCGTCGCTGCCATCGCGCGCGCCCGACGAAGCTCGCCGCGGCCGCCGTCTCGCGTGCCTGGTGGAGCTCACCGTGGCCGCCGTCTCACGCACCTGGAGAGCTTCGCCACGGCCAAGCGCTGCTGCCGACACGGCTGGTCGACGCAAGGCCCAAGCCGCATCCTCGCCACCCTCGGCGCGTCGCGTCCGCCTGATCCGAAGCCGCCATAAAGCTCGGGACGCGACATGAGCCTTGTGCCCTTGTCCATCCGCACGCCAGGACGGGAGCAGGAGCAAGGGAACACGCCGGCCCGAGCTAGCCAGGTCCCACAAGCAGGGAGCACGTCGTCCCGAGCTTGCCAGGATGGGAGCAGGAGCAAGGGGGCGACGGGGAGGCCTCCCCGCGGCCGGCCTTTGTCGAGTGGTGCCCTTGCTCTGCTCTCGTTGGGAAGGGAGGAAGAAGGAGCTGACAACATAGAGGTGAGGTGACGGGCAGCAACCACGCAGCCGCCAGAGGAAGAGAGGGAGGAGCATCGCCGAGCTGCGAGAGAGAGGGAGAATGGATGGAGAGAGGCACGCCGTGCAACGAGGGAGAGAGGGAGCCACGTCGTGCGACGAGAAGGAGAGAGCAGGGGCAGGAGGGATATTTCACACGTCCTGTAGACTCGAATCCACACTGGCATGAGGAGCTAGTGTGTCACGTAAGTAAAAATGGTAAATTTGCAGCTGTTTTCACTCTAGGACGATGAAAATGTATTAGCATTCGTTAAAATACTATTTGAGGAGGTGACGTTTGTTTCTTATAAAGGTAAAAAGTTAAATCTGGCGAGCAGTCTCGTCTAGTCGTCTTTACTTATATATAAAAAAAAAGTCTCGTCTCATTTCTTCTCAAAGCCGATTCCTGCCCGGAGAGCGCTTGAGCACCACCGTCCTGGCAGCGGGGAGCACGGTCCGCTCCATCCGCGCGGCCTCAGACGAGCGGGGACGCACGGACGCTGCTACCGGGTAAGTTACCTCGGTTTTCATGCGGGGTTCAGCGGATCTGGAGCTCCGTCCGGCGGCCGGGTGCGGTTCTAGGGTTAGGTGTCTGGAAGGCGCCCGGGTACTGGGATTTGGCAAGTTGCGTAGCACGGCCGGTGCTTCGTTCCTGGCTAAGCGCAGCAGAGGTGGTGCCACGAGCGCTAAGGAGCAAGAAGATGGGGTGGGAAGAGGAAAATACCGAAATAGACATCTATTTGATGTCAGATCCTTGAGAAACAACCAACTGATAGGCAAATGATTAATTTGGCCTTGTTAAGAACACCGGATCATTCTATCGGACTATTATTTTTCTTGCGCATGAAGCTGTTTGTACTTGTTTATCTGCCTTTTGCTTATGAGCATGTCATTTTTTCAGATGGATCTCAAGGATAGCCTCTCCAGATTTAAGCAACAGCAGGAGAGATGCCAGTCATCTTTGGCGAGCATAGCTGCTTCGAGCTCAAAGCCAAAGCACAGGGCCCAACCAGCACATGCTCCCAACGTTCCAGCACGACCATCACAACCTATTAAGTTTTCAAATGATACAGAAAGGCTGCAGCACATCAATTTGATTAGGAAATCTCCTGTTGGAGCACAGATCAAACTTGTCATCGAACTGCTTTACAAGGTATTTTATCGCTATGCTACAGATTTCTTCCATTTCTCTTTTCATATTACTGCAAATTCAAGAGATGATTTCCCCCTTCTGGCCTCACAAAGTGTAATTGATCATGCAAATTCTCATTCTAATTCAGTTTTTATGCCAGGAGCTGGCATAATTCATGATTTCATGTCTAATTAATTATTCCACAATTTTTTGTTTATTGAAACCCTGACTCAGTAGATATTACTTCAGGCTTTTATGCTTTTTCTGTTAACTCGTTATTGATATTGTTGTTTGTTAAAGGGTATAAGATGCAGTGGTCCATCCTGTTTTGATCCTATTTCTAGCATTGCTTGTATACCTTCTTTCACATGTTAGATTGTAAATCTTGCTATGTATAGCCTGTAATCTAGAATGTTTATATGCTGCTTATCTGTATTAAGCCCTTGCAATATATAGTGAAATTTCCGGAATTGATTAAGTTGGTATGTAGTGACAGGTAAGAAATACTGTGGTGGTTATATTTGCATGCATGTTGCATATGAATTGTCGAGTGTTATGACTACACACCTTTACAGACTTGAATGTAATGTTTTGGCTACGTTTGCCCTTACTAGAATTAAGCATTTCAGCCCAATGTTTAAAAGATTAGAATGACCCTGCAATCATTTCTACTATGGCTGACTAATCTTGTACGTAGTGGTAGAAGCTACTGACATCCTCACCAGGGACAGCAAAACAAATATCATCCAAACTCTCATTATGTATTTTGATGCTGCATCTAGTTTGTGAATCCCAATTGTATCTTCTGAATTTGCAGACAAGACAAGCTTTTACTGCAGAGCAGATAAATGAAGCAACTTATGTTGATATCCATGGTAATAAAGCTGTCTTTGACAGCTTGAGAAACAACCCCAAAGTAAGCTATGATGGGAGGCGTTTCTCTTACAAGGTAAATTAATTTGTGCTTATTTTTGTTCATAATTAATTTGAATTGCCCATTTGTTAATACTTTCTACGCGAGTGATCGTCTTTGCTCTCTTTCTAGAACCTTAGCCAATTCTGAATCATTTGATTAGTAGCTACAGAACTGGAAATCACTTGTCATCCCTACATTTTCATGTGGAATGTTTTTACTATCTGTCCTAGTCAACTAAATTCTCCAGTTGACACATGCGGGGGTTCTATTATAGTTATTTGTTTTAAAAGGTGGCCATCCGTCTGCTGCAACTTTGGCATAGTTGGCAGGCTAGGCGTAGGCGATGCAGCCATCAGCTTCTTCTCCTTAACTCTCTCCTTCTGTACCTGGCTCCCTTCATCTTCCCTGCTACTTGCAACTGCGTCCTGCCATAAGTTGAGGCTCTGGGTCTAGCTGCCTAGGACCTAGGTCCTAGTCACCTCCCGTACCGTCTGACTTGCACACTGTAACTTATGAAACGTCTATGACAGCAATCTATAATTGATTAAATATGTTGTATTGGAATTATGTGAGCTATAGTCTAAAGAGTTCTGTAGTTTGTCAGTTGAACTAGTTCTGACTTCTGAGATCTCATGTGTTGATTTGGTGTTCGTATTTGTGCAGTCCAAGCATGACCTTAAGGGAAAAGATCAACTGCTTGTTTTGATTAGGAAGTTCCCAGAAGGTCTTGCTGTTGTGGAAGTCAAGGATGCATATCCAAATGTATTAGAAGATTTGCAGGTGACCCTAACTCTCCTCATCAGATAATTGAGATGTTTCTGAACACAATGTGATGCAGACACTGTTCTTAAAGGTGCCCAACTTTTGAAGCCTTAAAGGTGCCCAACTAGTTAGCAGCAACAATGCTGCTAAAGTAATAACCCTAAGTTAGCACTACATGCTCTATAATCACAAAGGTACCCAGTGTGGCTGAGTTTAGTCAGTGAGCCCATGTATTGCCTTTCCTAGACATCTGTTGTGCTGTCTGTGCTAGTGAGGTGTTTGATGTAGTTTGCCTAATATTTTATTTTGTTGGTGGTCCAATGTCCACCAATGTACTTGACCATCCAAGCTGAATGTTCTACTATTTATATTTAAACATATTTGCATAATTTTGAGTATTTTCTGTGCTCTAGGCTCTGAAGGCTGCAGGTGAGGTTTGGCTGTTATCAAACATGGACTCCCAGGAGGACATTGTATACCCTAATGATCCAAAAGCGAAGATCAAGGTTGATGATGACCTGAAGCAGCTCTTCCGTGAAATAGAGCTACCACGTGACATGGTCGACATAGAGAAGGATCTACAGAAAAACGGTTTCAAGCCCATGACCAATACTGCCAAACGACGAGCAGCTGCCCAGATCAATGGCGTGAAACCCAAGGCTAAGCCCAAAAAGAAGCAGCGTGAGATCACAAAACGGACCAAGCTCACGAATGCCCATCTGCCTGAGCTGTTCCAGAATCTCAACACTTAACCGTGTTACAATCGTTGACGACTCAAGAGGATTCATTTTACTCCTATGTATTCCTATGTTGTGTGTACATGTAATGCTACCCCTGTATGTTGTACGGCTTATGGGCTCTACAAATTTGTATGTCAAGATGCTGGATGATATACTTATGCATTCTGACATAATAGAATGCAAAACCTCAAGATTTTCCTTATTTTTAATATTTTATCTCAATTACAACATCTTCTGAGTTTGCGGCACTATGTTTTGGTTGATTTTGGATCAATCAGGTTGGTGTGAGGGCAAGCTGAACATATTTTGATGGATTGCTTAGCTTTGAATGCTACAAGAATCCTCATAATTATGAGTACTGAGAAGTGTGCAGGTTTAGATGTGTTTTTTTTCCCTTCCTGACGTACTGCTCACTTCATCTTCTGAATTTGGAATAGCAGGTTTGGTGAATTTTGGACCCATCAGGGATGCCTGAGCTTTGGTACTGTGGTACACACATGGAGGTGGATTACACAAGGCTCCGTTCGCTGGTCTGAACTTTGGCTGAAAAACACTGTTCTGGCTGTATTGTTGTGAGAGAAAAAAAAACAAACCGAATGAGCCGAACTCTAAGACAAGCGAACAAGGCAAGCCAAGGAGGCGAAGACTAACATACGCATTAATTACGGTTTTGTTTCACATGTACTTAAATCTAACTGGTTCACCAAACTGATGCCTCCAGGCTCCAGCCTCTAGGAAGGACGAGACGATACCCCGTTGTGGTCGCCGTCCGCTGTGTTTGATTAGATTTATAAAAAATATTAACAATATTTATATTTCTAAATAAATTTATTATAGAAATAGATTCAATAATTATTTAATGATACTAATTATGTACTAAAAATATTAATATTTTCTTATATATGTTTAGTTAAAGTTTGAATATGTTTAACTCTTTGATGAGAAGTGAGAACGACAACTAAAAATGGATGTAGAGAGTGTGGCCCTGTTCGTTTCTTCTGTAATCTATTTTTTCAGCTTGTTTTTTTAGTTGGAACAGTGTTTTCTCTCACAATATATCAGCTGGAACAGTGTTTTGACTTTTTTTTTCAGCGAAACGAACGGGGCCTATACATCTCACACTTCAAGTCAATCCAATCTTAAATTTCACTAGATTTAGAGCAACTCTAGCAAAACCTTGGCCCCCCCAAACTCAGATTTTAGAGCCAAAGAAATCTAGTTCCAGCGCTCGCATCCTGGGATTGGCTCCGTTTTTTTTCCCCTCCCCAGCTAAACTTTCCCGCGCGCCCGCCCGCGCTCGGCAAAATTCCTCGCGCGCCGCCGCCTAGTCCCGTGCGCGCCCAGAGTTTTCCCGCGCCCTTCCTCCCGCGTGCCTCCGCCGCCCTCCCCGCGCGTCGTCCGTCTCCGTGTGCTCCAGGTCCTCAGCTCCCCCGCGTGATCCAGGTCCGATCCCCCGCGTGAGGTCCTCATCTGCAGGTACCAGCTGCTCCGATCTCTTCTCTGCAAATTCATGTGTAAATGTTGTGCGTGTATCTCTTTGCCTGGTGCTGATTCGTGCTCCCAGGCCTCATCCCTGTTGCGCAGAAGTACAGGCTTGGAAAGCAGAGCAAGAGAGATACAGGGATCCCTGTTGCGCAAAAGTTCAGGTCCGATCCTCCACGTGCGGTCCTCATCTTCAGCTATCAGCTTCTTCCTGTAGTTTGTCTTTTTTGCTGGTTTTGATGGAGATCATAGTAGATGTATATGGAACCCTTGATGCCAAAATGAAATCCAATAAACTATTTGGTGCTATCATTTGGGAATGCAATATTGATTGAAATTTATTTTTTTATTTATAAGATATTATTGCATTTGCATTGCTGACACATTTGTAGCGACATGGAATGAAATATATGTACTTGAGATATTAGAAGTCAGTGAGATTGGATCTGAATAGTTCATGTATGTGCTTTTTTTTTTTTTCTTGATTCTGGTTTCCACAGCTTGAGATATGTCGAAAGAAAGTCAGGGGTCAAGGATGATGTCCGAGAACATTGAGATTGATGATATTGACATTTCATCAATTTGTGCTCAACCAATTGGTAGTGAACCTAGTGCATCCAAAATGAAGGCAAGCCGTGCTACCAACTACTCTCCGCAAGAGGATATCCAGCTATGTGAGTCATGGGGGAATATTAGCATGGATCCTATCACTGGAAATGAGCAACCTGGTAAAGCTTATTGGAAGCGAATTCATGATAACTACCATGCCAACAAGAAATTTGAATCTACTAGGACTGTCAACTCTCTTGAGCATCGGTGGGGCATAATTTACAAGGAGGTGCAGAAGTTTCAGGGTTATTTTGAGGAAGTTGAGCGTCGCCATCCTAGTGGTGTGTTTTTCCAGGAACATGTAAGAAATCCTTTCGTATTGAAGGTTAGGCATGGATCAATTCATTAATATACCAAACATGCTGACTCACACATGTCTTTGCTTTCAGGTGCTAGAAGCACAAACTATATATGCAGACAAGGAGCCAAACAAGAAGGGTTTCACTTTCAATCATTGTTGGTTGAAGGTTAGGAATTGCGCCAAGTTCACAGCTGTTCCGTCCTCCAAAAGGCCTAGAACAAACAACTCAAACCCATTTGATGTTCTTGATCAAGAAGATAATGATAGTGGCAATAGCCAAACTCCTGATTCATCCTTGTGTAGTGCGAAAAGGCCTATGGGGAGGAAGCAAGCAAAGGGGAAGGTGAAAAAGGGTGGGGAAGAATATAAGTATGCAGGGATGCTTGAGAAATTGCTTATTGAAAAGGAAAAAATTAGAGAAGCTAGATGGCAGGAGAAGAAGAAGATGCAAGAGCGCAAGGCATCGATTGAGGAGCGCAAGGTTGCTATTAAGGAAAGGAAGCTGATGTGGGAGCAAGAACATAAGATTGTTTTTTCTGATGTCAGCACATTGGACTCCAATGTAAAGGCATATGCGTTAGCAATGAGGGCTATATATGTGTTCTTTTTAAAAAATATTATGTTGGTCATGGATCTTATTATTTCCTTTACTGCAGATGGTGTTTACCGATGATGATGATGATTTTTTTGAGCAATGGTGGGAGGAAGAGGAATCAGATGATGATGATTTGGTTGTGGCTATGCTCATTCTTGCTGATGCTGAAGAAAGGGAACGCAAGAAGGCTCGGCGTGGTTCGATGCCTAGTCGTCAAGTGGTACCGTGAGACATGGATGGTGGGAACCTGCGCATCGTAGACTTTATTTTACATACTATGATGGACTAAGCAATTTATTTGATGTTATGTCATGAACTTTGTGCTTCCAATTTAAATTTAGAACAAGTTTAAATATTTGTATTTGAATTTGTAGATTTAATATTGTTGCTCATTGTGAAATCATAAATATTTTATTGTCTATTGTGCTTTTGTCCAATACATATGCATAGACAGTGAAGAAAATAGTAGAAATTGAGAAATAGGAGCTTAGTTTTGAGAGCTGTTGTTGGAGTGCAATCCAGACAACAGGGCTCAAAAGTAGGGACCTTGATTTGAGATCTTTTGCTGGAGTTGTTCTTAATATTAACATTTGTAAATATGTTTACTATAAAAATATATGGCATGATTAATCTCATGATATTTATTTGGTATCATAAAAATAGTATTTTTTATATATTTAGTTAAACTTAAGATCAATTGGCTTTTCAAAGTATGCACTTATTTTTGGACGGAGGGAGCATTGTATAATGACGCCTCTGAAGTCCGAAAGAGGGAACGACGCCTACCGAAGGCTGCAGCGTCGTCATCGAGTTTGATGACTGCCTTTGCTTTGCACCACTGTGCATGTGACCCGCCAGCCTGCTCGGATGCCTCCTTTACAGTTTTGCTATGTACTCCCACCATTTCAAATTATAAAAGTGTTTTGACTATTCTAGATATATAGTAAAAGCAATATATCTAGAAAAGTCAACACGTCTTATAATTTGAAACAGAGGAGTACGTAGCTATGTAGCACGTATGGTGCCTTTTGTGGTTATTAAGCTGTTCGTAAGACTTTTTTCACAACCACAACTCAACCAAACATGGCCTTTGGCGAACTGAAAGCTTCCATGTGTCATCATTTGTTGTGTGTCGGCACAACAGCTATTGTACATGCAGTGTTGGTGTTCGATGGAAGTTGGATATTTAGAGGTCGACATTATGAAACAAGCAAAGATGATTAGTCGAGCTGCGATTTGTTTTTTCCTCTCTTGCTTCTTCTTCTTCTTTTAAGTTTCCCTTGCATGCATCAGTGATATGGAGTGTTCCTATCTAGGATATGTGCTTCAACCTGTGTGAGTGGTGTTTGCAGTCCTACACTCCAAGTCTCGTAGTCGTAGTGGCCGCCGTTCGATTAGCGAGTGTAGTAGTCGAGTGCGTTGTTTGATTGCCCGGAAGTGGCGTAGGTGCGACTCGCGAGTGAGTGGCCAACATGTCAAGGTCGTAGCACTGACACATCACCTGGAGAATCCAACGACGAATAATGATGAGCTAGCTTAGGTTGGATAAGATTTTATTTTTCGTTAGCAGCACAAGCCACCAGTACAATGACTTCGCACAACCGCAATTCGTGGCTTGCGATTTCTGGTGACCTCGCCCACGATTGGCCGCAACTTTCAAACCATATTTCCCTATCCTTTCGTCCAAAACAACTCGGGAAACTTCTGGCACAAAGTTCTCTCCTATCTCGAGTGATTGTGTCATTTGTGTGTGTGTCATCCAAGAACAAACGTCTCACAAAGACTTTAACTTCTCTGCATCCTCTGAACTTCTCGTATGCATAGCTATCATGATGTACACCTTGACCATGGTACATGGCTAACAGGCCGAGTAATAGTATAGCCAGTCCACGGATTGTCATCTAGAGCCATTACTCACTCATACAATGATAGAATGGATTGTCATTCCTTGCGCTCGTCTTATTTTCTCTTCCCTCAGCGTAGTCACAAGCGTCATGCATAGGTTTCTATAAACCCTATATTATACATCTAAAATAAAAAATGCATCATCAAACGTCATTATTTTTCAGAAAGCATCAAGCCGAGCGTCAAGGATCAGTCCACACTCCACCACCATCAACCACAGAGTCAAACAAACAAAATATAATGGACACATCTTGTAAGTTATCACTGGACACAAAGACGTATACATGATTTGGCTATAATATAAATACGCCTCGGTTTTTCCTTAGAAACAAAATCAAATGTGCAGAGGCTCTAAATGCTGCTGCATCTAACATCAGAACAGTGTTAAAAGTTTTTTAAAAACCCGGTAAAATGAATGCGGATGAAAAACAAAATTCAAGCCTTTCCATGTCAGCCATCAATGTCCTGGACCCATTGCAAACCTGCAGATTGAGCCTATGCGTGCCAGAATAAAAATGAGGAACGGAGGTTGAGCATTAGCAGTTAGCACATATTGTAGATACAGGGCAGCGTCATACAATTAAACCTCCCAACTCCCAAGTAGCTACAATAGTCAACAAAATCAATTTTCTTAAGAAGCTACAAATCGTCCCTGTTGGGTTCTGACCACAACTAATACTCATGAGATTATGAACGGATTGCTGGGACATCAGAAACAAACCTGTTAGTACTGACTCCACTGCTGAATTTGGAATCAGCAGTCCAACGATTCGCTGACTGTCATTTGTTGTGACTAAACGGACAACACGTATTCTCCTGTGAACCTGGCGTACCTGTTCAGTTACAGAAGGCAAAGGGCCATTAAGCAACATTCAGAAAGAGGGGTAGGTCAATCACTCGATTTGTAACTTTGTAATATTGTGATATGTAGGTCTCCTAGAATTACCCTATGTTTGGTTTAAAAAAAGGAATACCCTATGCTAATTATCTCATGCAGTATTATTGAGGGGAAAGGCTAACTGAACGCACCATATTAAAAAAATCCTCAATTATCAAATCCTGAACGCATAATAGACTCGAAGCATAGTTCAGACAGACATACAGTAATACACCAACATGTTATATTGTTACACATATTAAGTACCATGCTTCAAATGTTTCAAACTTACAAGGCAACGGATCAGCTAATAAATAGAGGAACTCAATAACATAATCGAATAGGATTACCAATTCAATGCTCCTCTTTAGCTCCTCTTGCGGTCCCTGTTCTTCTCCCCAGATCGCTTTGCTCCCCGATGGTCATGTCGCTCATCCTCATCGGACCCACTGCTTTCTGACCGGCGGCGCCTCCTCCACCTGCTGGATTGATTCTTGTCGTCTGCAAAATCACTGCCACCATTGTCACAGTCAGATGCATCCCTCCAGTGTTGGCTCCGCTTGCAGTGACGGCGATGCCTCCTTTCTTCACCTCCAGACACATCCTTCTCATCCAACGAGTCCTCGCCCCTTTGGTGGCTCCTCCTCCTCTTCCCGTCCTTCCTGCTCTTCCTGTGCCTCTGCCTATCGGAGTCACTATTGTCCCTGCTATCCTCATCTGATCTTCCATGCTTCTTCGATCTGTTGGACCTCTTCTTCCTGTCCCTGCCTCTTCTGCCTTCCTCCTCTTCATCCTCACTATCATCACTCCTACTCCTTGTGTGCTTTGATTTTCTATTGCTGCTGCTGCTCCTATGGCGGTGGCTTGACGACTTCTCTTCCTGCCTGGGCCTCCTCCCCCCATTCCTGGCGCGCTCGCGCTGAGCAATTATCTTCTCCAGCTCAGGGTCGATGTCTGAATCAGAGGAATCACTGTCCTCGTCCTCCTCTTCCACATCATCAGAAGCCTCATCTGCGTCCCCACCGGCAACAGCCTTCTTTTTTTATCTCGTCGAACTTGGCCTGCGCGGCCGCCTGTGCGGCGGCCTGGGCGTCGGCGTCGTCCAGGTCCAGGTCCTTGACGGAGAGGAAGTTGCGGCACTGGAAGGTGAGGTGGCCAACGCGGCCGCACTTCTTGCAGGCGCCGCGTGTCTCATCGGAGTTGGAGCCGGTGATGCGGGCGAGCGCGAGGAGGCCCTGGAAGCTGGTGTAGGCGTTGCCATCGCCCGAGTCGGATCCGGAAGCTGCTGCGGCGCTGGCGGCTGCGGCGGCGGCGTTGGCGGAGACGGAGGAGGAGGGGCGGCCCGGCTGTTGCTTGTTGTTCTCGGGCGCGTAGGGGTCGTATCCGATGGCGCTCTGCCAGATGCCGTGCGTCTGCAATGCCGCGCTGCTGTCCACGCGGTTGTTCGCGGGCATGCGAACGCGCCCCGCCGTCGCCGGCATCTTGGATCGCCGCCGGTTACGCTCGGGGTCGGGGGAGGGAAAGGGAGGATACGGATTGGGATCTGGGATTGATTTCGGCTCGATTGGGGAACGCGTCGAACGGGGAAAAGGGGGAGGAGCTTGTTTGGCTCCCGCCACAGCTGTGGCCGCGCCGTGAGTGTGGCGCACGAATCGTCCGCTAGACAGTTGGCGCAGCTGCGGCAGCCGCCAAACCTTAGCGATGTGCCGTGTGAGTGTTTGGCACTTGCGGCGTGCTGCACTTACGGCGCGGCGACCTGCGGCGCGCGTTGGACATGCTCAACGTGTTCTATCTTCACTGTTGAATACTGTTTTGAGATTCGTGCTGTTCACTCTTTCCAATTCTTCACACTACTTTTTTCAAGGCTTCACACTACTGATTGTGATGGTACACATCTCGATATGGTGTTTGGATGGTAGGAATAACATATGCTCAACATGTATGCAAAAAAAAAAAATGCTTTCGCAAACAAGAAAGAGCCTCCGCTCTCTGAAGTTGGCACGTGTGGACTGTGGAAAGAGGCAGGCCAGCAGCCCAAGATCGGCCCCGTTCGCTGGTCTGAAACTTGGCTGAAACTGGCTGAAAAACACTGTTCCGGATGAATTGTTGTGAGAGAAAAACACTGTTCCGGCTAAAAAAAGAAGCCGAATAAGCCGAATTTGAGGTAAGCCGAACAGGGCCATTGTGGAAAGAGGCGCCAATAATTTCAGATGCACCTAGGATATACCCTGCTTCCCCTATGAAGTCTCGTCTCATTTCTTCTCAAGCCGATTCCCCATCCCCGCCTTGCCTGCCTGCCGGAGCGCGCACGAGCATCCTATTTGGGAAGCGCGTCGCCGTCGGCTCTATTCAAAATTATAAGACATTTATAGTTTTTTTAATGTATTTAGATATACAATTTGTTTAGATATATAATAAAAAATAATGTATCTAGAAAGTTAAATAATTTAAAATATGAGGAGGTACGTAGCTACGTAACATATATGATGTCTTTTATGGTTATTAAGCTGCTCGTAAGACACTGTGAATATGAGAAGCTTTTATGTGTCATCATTTGTTTTGCGTCGGCATATCAGCTATTGTATCAATATGGAAGTTAGATCTTTAGAGGTCGACATTATGAAACAAGCAAAGATGATTAGTCGAGCTACGATTTGTTTTTCCTCCGCCGCTGCTTCTTTTTAGTTTCCCTTGTATACATCGTTGATATGATGATTGAGTATTCCTAGAAGGATCTGTGCTTCAACTTGTGTGAGTGTCGTTTGTAGTCCTAGTCTCGTAGTCGCAGTGGCTGACGTCTGGACGGACCGGACAACCGTGGTGTTTCGCGCGTTCACGTGGGGATTTCGCGCGCCCATGCACGCTCGCGCCGCCTTGAATGTCACCAGCATCGAGAAGAGGAGGACGGGGCGGCGGATGCCTAGCTGATGCCGGGAGGAGGAGGAGACATCGAAGCGATGCAGCAAAAAAGCGAGGAGGGAGGTGCAATACCCTATCTACTTTTGAACGATCCCGATAGAACATTTGCAACATGCGCCTGAATACAGATAAAACACTTAAAACATGCGTCTGAAACACTTGCAAAAAACACATGAAAAAATCATTACAAAACATATGCAACATCTAGATAAAACACTTGCAACGTATGTGTAAAATATATGCAACATTCAAATAAACACACTTGCAACATACATCTGTAAAAACAAATAAAACATTGAGAACAGAAGCTTACAACATACATGTACAACCATTGCAACATATGCAACATTCCGATCTACTTTTACAACATATGCATGAAACACTTGAAATATACCTCTGAGACACTTGAAACATAGGCTTGCAACATGTGTTTTTTTCACCTTTCTTCCCTACGACGCAACACAGAGCAGGGGATGAGCAGGCGGAGGGCAGCACCGTTGCGGCCCCTTCTAGAGACGAGCGGAGGGGGTGGAGACAAGCCACCGGCAAGCTTTGGCCACGCTACGGGCTGTCACTGTCGTAGGCGGGCAGAGAGGGAGGCAGGGACAGGCCAGTAACGTGCGTAGGTCGCCAGCGGGCTCTAGCCAGGAGGAAGGGGCCGACCGCAAGCACAGATGCTGGCGAGCTCTAGCCGAACGGGGACGAGAAGAAGGGGCTGACGACTGGTGTTGGCCAATGGAGGTGCCACGGGGTATGGTGCGGGATGGAGGTGTTGTAGGGAGTGGGACGAGCAGACAGGCACATGTGGAGAGTTTTTTTTAGAGCACATGCAGACAGAAGTCATAGACGGACACCCATGCCGTATCATTACCTTCAACTATACCGAGTAGCAGTAGGCGACTGTGTTGTTTGATTGCCCTGAAGTGGCGCAGGCGCGAGTGTCGGCCTGTTCGCTGGTTGGTTTCTGGACTGGTTTGGACTGACTGGTGCTGGTTTGTTGTGAGAGAAAACACTGTTGGCTGGCTGGTTAAAACCAACAAGCGTACAGGGTGTGTGTGGCCAACATGTCAAGGTCGTCGGACTGACACATCACCTGGAGAACCAACATCGGATAATGATGGGCTAGCTTAGGTTTGATAAGAATTTACTTTTTGTTAGCAGCAACCGCAATTCGTGGCTTGCGATTTCTGGTGATTTCTCCCCACGACTGGCAGCAATTTTCAAACCATTTCCCTGTCCTTTCGTCAAGAACAACTCAGAAGCTTCTGGCACAAAGTTCTATCTCAAGTGATTTGTGTATTTATGTGTCATCCGAGAACCAACGTCACTTTCGTGTACCCTTTATTATACATCTACAATAAATCAAACGTCATTATTTTTCAGGAAGCTTCAAGCCGAACGTCAAAAATCAGTAACACTCCAACATCATCATCAACAGAGTCAACAGACGCATCTTGTCAGTTGTCACTGGACATAAAGTTTTGCACGACATGATTTGATCATAATATAAATGCGCCCTAGTTTTTCTTGTGCTGTTCAGTTCAGCATCAGCAGTAACTCCACTGGAAACACTATGGCAGCACCAGATTGTGAGGTGCTACTTTCTTTGAGGTTAACCTGACCTTTTTTAGTAGCTTTACATGCTATACAACATATAAACCAGGTAGAGAACAAAAGAGGAAAAGAAAGAGGAGACAGCGGTACCGCACCGCATATTTTACATACAAAAGTTGTCTGCCTGACCTGTAAGCTAAGAATTTCATCGCTTCGCGTAAGTTACCTTGCTATCTACCTAGAAACACAATCAAATATGCAGAGGCCCTAAATGCTGCTGCATCAAACATCAGAACAGTGTCAAAAGGTTGGAAAAAACCCCAGTAAAATGAATGCATATGAAAAACAAAATTCAAGCCTTTCCATGTCAGTCATCAAGATCCTGGACCCATTGCAAGCCTGCAGAAGATAGCATTTGAATTGAGCTTATGCATGCCAAAATAAAAATGACGAACGGAGCTTGAGCATTAGCAGTTAGCACATGTTGTAGATACAGGGAGTGTCATACAATTAAACCTCCCAACTCCCAAGCAGCTACAATAGCAAACAAAATCAATTTTCTTAAGAAGGCTACAAATCGTCCCTGTTGGGTTCTGACCACAACTAATACTCACGAGATTGAGAGGATTGCTGGGACATCAGAAACAAACCTGTTAGTACTGACTCCACTGCTGAATTTGGAATCAGCAGTCCAACGATTCGCTGACTGTCATTTGTTGTGACTAAACGGACAACACGTATTCTCCTGTGAATCAGGCGTACCTGTTCAGTTACAGAAGGCAAAGGGCCATTAAGCAACATTCAGAAAGCGGGGTGCGTAAATCACTCAATCTGTAACTTTGCAATATTGTGATATGTAGGTTTCCTAGAATTACCCTATGTTTGGTTAAAAAAAAGGCTTATTCAAGATCGATCTACCTTCATCAGAGGCAGCAATAAAGTTCATCCAGAAACAGGAAAAAAAATCTTAGGGTAAGATGTCTGAAGTTACAAATAACACAGTTCATGTGAGCACTATATGCATACTACTTTTGTAAACATATAGTACTAAAATTTAAATACCAATGCATAGATAAAATATCAGCTTAAACAAACACCAAAGGCTGTCAAATCAGAATCTATAATACACTACTTCCATTTTTAAATATATGGTGTTAGGACACTAATTAGCTTGCCCTAAACATCATATATTTAAAAATGGAGGGAGTATGCTCAAAAAAAAAGGAGGGAGTAATAAAATCTAGATTCAGAATGCGTCACTAGGGGCACCCATGTTGGTAATTCGTCTCCTGTCAGTCCCCATTCCACCCCAATCCTACATGGAGATTATGCCACACCCATGGGTGAATTGTCATGCCTAGCTGCCACCATGGCTTCAAAACTGCAATTGCCCGTTTTCCTGATTATCCCACAACTTTCAGCTTTTGTTATTTGAAGACCATTATTCTTCAAGACGAATCCTTAAGACTACTACGTCCTTACCCTAAGGAGTAATGAAGTGGTTTGCATATCTATTTGGAACTAGTAGAACATAGAGGGGCTGATACAAAAATATAGGTAAGATGGCATGTCTTGGAATTAGATCAAGCAGCTGAATATAGATGAATCACAACATTTAACTCTGAATATAGTGCAACTTGCAAGTAAATAGGCATAGAAATAAACCTGCTTGACCAGGGCCTTTTCTATTGTACCCCAAACTGGAAGTATGAGGCCACCCAATATATTAACCTCTTGCAACCTTCTTCCTACAGTACAGTAGCTCCCAATTTTACATTTAGATCCATGCATACACTGAAATGAGGTAAAGAAGCACTGGATCAGTGATGCACAAACTAGAAAAAAGAAAGCAACACAATAAACTCATCATCTATTTAGTCAAACTTAAATGAAATTAAGGGTGTAAATAGAATATGGAAAATAAAGTTAGTCACAAACTCAATACAAGGACTAAAATAGAATGAGTGCACAAACATATAGCTATTCACCATAAACAGCACCAACAGAGGTTTGCATATGGAGACAGACATTATGCAGCTTGAAAATCCCTTGGAGACCAGACAACAAGATGTTGCTTGCATAAGAAATTAAGTCGCAAAAATATGCCAAACACTCCAGTGCTGTGACAGCATACTTAATTTTTCCATTTTCCTAAACATCAATGCTGAAAATAACTTATATTTCTAAGTGCAGCACTAATAACACGAGGAAAAGACTCTTACCAACTTACATGTCTCCAAAGTATGTAAGCTACACAAATTACACACTGGGTAAAGAACCCTCAGTACAATAATTTACAGAATAACAATACATCATGTTCTGCTAAAAAAAACCAATACATCATGTTACGTTCATAGACCAAGGAAACAGAATTTGTGGTGTTACCTGCTTCGATGAAGCATCGTACTCTTCCTGCCATCCTTTACTAACTTTGTCTATTGATGACACCTTCCTGTACTTGCTTTTTAGTTCAGTTGAAGGCATCTCCCTGCAAAAGTAAACTGGAGTAGTAACAAAAAGTAGGAACTGCCATCCTTTACATTAGATATGAAACCTGCTAGGCTCTTAGCTATTAATTAATCATGTAGCTTTATTATTCACTGTAAAATGTTAACACTAAACTTTGCCAAAAAAAAAAAATTGGTATGATTTATACCTCAATGCTTCACCAATAGCAGGTCTGATTATTCTGTAGATTCCTTCAGTTGAGCTGGTTCAATAAGAATTAAGAACAACTCAGGTCCTAACATCTGATCAAATAAATAACAGTACATTACAGTAAACCTCATATTTTTTATTCATGTATATCGCTGTTTCATACTTGCAAGTTTCTGTCACTCATTCCATCCCTCGTTGTTTGCAAACAGAAAATTTTAACTTTTATTCTTGTCTCCCCTCTTTTATAAAGATGCATCATAGTCCTCAAGAAAACAATAAGGCTTCTTTTTGTTTTCCTTTTCATTGACTTATCTTCCATTTTGACTTCAATTTATGTGTGTGCTAAATTGCACACTTGGGTAAATGCAAAATTCTAAAATACAGCTAGAGTATAGATATAGTTCTACAAAAAAGGGTAACCTAAACTCGAAATTCTTGTTTCCAGGTCCTTACTAATCTCTCTTGCTCTCTTCATATATGTATGTGGACCACATGAAATAACTAACAAATGAAAAATTAGTCATCATTCAAAACATACCCTTCGAAAGCTAGAATGAAGTGCCTTCTCCCCATCCATTCCCTTCTGGACTCATAAAACCCATCATTGGAGGTACCAGCACCATCTTTCTCCCTTTCCTCAAGCTTCGCTTTTGCCAACTTTACACACATGTTCAAAAAGGGAATTATGCAGGTAAACAACAGTTTTGCAACAACATGGATTGCACTTACATAAAACTACAATGATGTCAAAGTTCTCAAGGAAAAACAAACAATGGCGCTCCTGAACTGTCTGCTTACCTCCCAAGTAATTCCCCGGTCGATGGTGAAAGTAAATAGTACCGTCGAAGCACCAGACAAGCTATCAGTGTGAACAGTCTGCATGGACAACATTCATTGATGGTTAACGAAATAGAGCTGCCAAAGCAAATGTCATCACAATAAAACTTTACCTTAGGTGATTCTTTCATTTCAACATTCTTAGCTCTGATATCAACAATTCCAGAATCTAGCTGCCCTTCTATCCTTGCATTGTGAAGGACAACATCAAATATACTTGTAAAGAGATCAAACAACCTGTTACATAGAATGTATTAGAATGGTCCAACCAACTCTTTGAAGATATGTGGATCATGCAAACTCACCTATTCTGGATGTTCGGAGGCAACCCCAAAAGGCGGTTGAGAAAACGAGCAACATCATGCATATCTGAATCTACAATCCGACCAGAAAGCTTCCCAGGATCTTTTCCATTGCCTGAGGAAAATCATTTAGTGAACCATAATTTTTATAACTTAACTACATGTAGAATAACACATAGCCCTGGATGGCTAGGGGGCAGTTCCACTTTGCAAGCATCAGGTGTTGAGGGCGGGTGGGCGGCCTCCTTGACAGGAGGCTCAACCAACTGGGTAATTGCTCAATTCTCACACAGACAATTTGTAAATCATAGTTCTCATGTGCTGTTCAATCAATTATCAATATGCTTAATGAATTGTAGCATTTCAAGGGCTATTCTGGTAAATAAATGTTTCAAGGGCTGCTAACAAGTCCATCAGTACAGGAGATACATAAATAAATAAATACCGATGAAAAATTAATAAATAACACATATCATAGGAAAAGCCTTTATCTTCAATTCAATAATACCAAAAGAAGTATACAAACAGATAGAAGATATCAAGCATTCTTATTTGTCATTATGTGAAAAATGTGAAATATAAGCAGTTAAGCAACTTCAAATGAAGCAATAAAGCCATAACAAAAGGTTAGTAGTATGTTAGCAAATTAGCAAAACAAGCATAAACTTAAGTTAAAATGATTTTTAATTAACTTACATATGAAAGCGTCCCTAATAATTCCAACTGATACTAGAGCAGCTTTTGCTTCATTGATGAAATCTTGGATGCTAGTTTCATCATCAGAACACCCCGGAGGAACAACTGGAAAAGAATCCTGATCACCTTGAAACCAACTCTTAGAATGTTGTAGGCACAAAAAAGGAAATACCATAAAATTAATTGTACTAGTATGAACCTGTTCCATTATTCTCCTATATGTCATGGTTAACGCCTTTTTCCCATAATTGCTATCATAGTTAAAAGCACTCAAAGAAGGCCCAGCCCTGCAAAAGTAGAAATCTTGCCTCTGAAATGTTCTGGCTAAATTTTTTCTCCCAATTTAATTGAAATCAATAAAAACCTGCGATCTCCTTGTGTTAAAGCACCAAGGGACTCTAGCCTTTTTGCCACAATTGACGCAAACCGCTTTTCACCACCGAGATTTGTAAAAAGAAGCCTACAGTGGAGTTCCAATTTTTTCAGATATATAGACAATTTTATCTGGTTCATGCATCATATGAAACAGTTTGCAATGTGAAAATAGTATAAATCAAACATGTGAGAACTAAGAGAGCCATGATCCCTTTTTTTTTAAAAAAAAAAACAGTGTTTTCCCCACACTAGAAAACAGTTCACTTGATTATCTCAACATTTGACTGATGCACAGCTACTCTGAGAACATCACATTTGTGGAAAAAATTTCTTTCCAAATAGACAACTAAATAAGACCGCGCATAAATTTGCTGGTTATAAAACAAAAAAATATTGATAAAACAATCTCATATGCATTCCAACATGTAGGCTACGTAAAACAGAGACCGTCATTCAAATTACTGCATATAATGCTTTGAAAAGTCATTAACTATTCCAGGTTAGCCAGCAGCCATCAGTAGTTACCAGCACAAAAAAGGAGTCCTGCACCTACAATCGATTGTTGACAATTCAATATTTGTTCTAACTTCTAGCTATCATTGCAGGTGCTTTATTCAATTCCTCCAAAAAAAAAACTCCTCCGATCTGGCTCTACACCCTTTCAGTCTTCATTTGCAAGGAAATAATACCACAAAACCCTCATCCGAGTGAAGTGCAGCAGCCAACAGTGTGCAATCAAAATTCAAATGTACAAGAAAGAGTGCATGTAAATAAATATCGGACCTATATTGAGGGGCAGAAGTTTGATTAGAACGATGGGTCCTCCCAAACTGCTGTATTGCACGATCTGCACTCCAAGGGAGTTCAAGTGTTATGTGTACTCTTCTTCTCTGCAAAATTAACGCAAGCAACCACAGAAGCAATCTTCTTCATAAGAAAAGTTATGGAGCAGTTTAGAGAGCAGAAGAAGGACCTCCACATGGTTTTCATTGACTTGGAGAAGACTTATGACAAGATACCAAGAAATGTTATGTGGTGGGCTTTGGACAAACTTAAAGTCCCATCAAAGTATGTGACCCTCATCAAGGACATGTACAACAATGCTGTGACTAGTGTTCGAACAAACGATGGTAACACAGATTACTTCCCGATTAAAATTGGACTTCATCAAGGGTCAGCCTTAAGCCTATATCTCTTTGCCTTGGTAATGGATGAGGTTACCAAAAACATACAAGGGGATATCCCTTGGTGTATGTTGTTCGTTGATGATGTAGTGTTAGTGGACGAAAACCAGGCGAGAGTAAATAGGAAACTAGAGTTATGGCGGCAGACCCTTGAGTCTAAATGTTTTAGATTGAGCAGAACTAAAACCGAACACATGAGATGCGACTTTGGTGGAGCTGCACAGGAGGCGGGAGATGTGAGTTTGGAAGGTCAAGTAGTGCCTAAGAAGGATACCTTTCGGTATCTGGGATCGATGCTACAGAGGGATGGAGATATTAATACGGACGTTAGCCATAGAATCAAAGCAGGGTGGATCAAGTGGTGACAAGCTTCTGGCATTCTCTGTGACAAGAGGGTACCACAAAAGCTAAAAGGCAATTTTTATAGAATGGCGATTAGACCGACTATGTTGTATGGAGTAGAATGTTGGACTACAAAGATTCGACATGTTCAACAACTGAGTGTTGCAGAAATGCGTATGTTGCGATGGATTTGTGGTCACAAGAATGGACCGAGTTCGGAACGATGATATACGTGATCGCCTAGGGGTAGCACCAATTGAAGAAAAACTTGTCCAACATCGGTTGAGGTGGTTTGACTATGTCCAAAGGAGACCTCCAGAGGCACCAGTGCATTGTGGAGTCCTAAGTCAAGCTAATAATATGAGAAGAGGTAGAGGAAAACCGAAATTGACATGGGGAGAGGCAATAAAAAGATATTTGAAAGCTTGTGATATAGCTAGAGATCTATGTTTGAATAGGAGTGCTTGGAAAGTAGCTATTGAAGTGCCTGAACCATGACTTGGGGCTCTTGGTGGGTTTCAACTCTGGCCTACCCCAACTTGCTTGGGACTGAAAGGGGTGGGTTTCAACTCTGGCCTACCCCAACTTGCTTGGGACTGAAAGGCTATGTTGTTGTTGTTATTGTTGTTGTTGTTGTAGTTTGAGCATTATTTTGATAGATTGGCTTCTGGCATAATTGTCACATATGGCTAAAATGGAGCAACATAAGACCTGGTTTTTTGCCCTTCTATCAGCATGGAGAGAAACACCAGCTGACCCTGCTTCAGATATAATTGCAATTAGTTTTTTGCCATCCATAAACTGCTGCTTTTCGTGCATATTAATCATCTCCATCGATACTTCTTTCCTACAGAGTAATGAACAAATTTTATACATGGGATTCGCTGAACCGGAAGCCCAGAACATAAAACATAATGGCATAAGTAATCTATCTCACGCGTTCCGCGCCTGATAAACCACGCCTTTCCCATCTGAAGCTCTTATGAGCATTCCACGACGTCCAGTTATTTCAGCAACATTGTCAGGCCCCCCTAGCTACAAGATAACAAATGTGGAAAGTTCTTAATGCATGTACAATCAGATGCTAAGAGTATGTGGGACCTAAGAATAGACTGAATTAAGATCTTATATGCAAATCATCTTGCTTATCATTGCTTCCATATTCTACAACAACATATGAAGTGAAACGATATAAAACAGAAAGATACTAGATGATGAACAGAAGTTAGAGGAACAAAGCAAAATCAATGAAAAAGCTCATGTCTTCAGCCAAAATGGATGCCACAAAGCACTAATTTTTAGTTAGCAGGTGCTAGAGCTCTATACTGAGAAAGCTCTGAGTTGAGATATACGAATGTCATATCCAGCCCATCAGGGCCCATAAGAACAACACACATGTTCTTCCTTGGGGATGGTACTGTTGAGTTGTTATCTATTTCCTTTAGTTTAGAGATTGGTTTTTTCGGTTCAAGCAGCAAAACCACAAGCAGCATGGGTAGAGATGATTGACTGGGACTGGGAATACCTTGCTTTATGAGAAGAGAGGTACAGGGTCATCCTTAGGATGATTTGAACCTTAAACCTAGTCGATGACAGCTTAACTTACCAAACATCCCTTATTCAGACAGTAAACAAATAGTTTGGCCCCCTCCAACCACCCCTGTTGCTGCTTTGGAATGTATGCCAGGCATTAGCCTGATAGGCTGGTACCCGCATGTAACAAGCAAAGTTCGGCTAGGCGGCGACTACGCGCGCCTAGTCGCTGGGCGAAGCCCGTCGCCGCGACTAGGGGCATAGTCGCGCATCGCGGCGCTAGGCGGAGCTAGGCGGCCGTCGCGACCACTGCCCAGCCGCAGCCGTCGGGCGCAGCCGCGCGTGCGCCAGCCTCAGCCGTCGGGCGGCCGCGCGTGCGTGTGTGCCCGCTCCGGCTGGCCGCGGCCTCCGGTGGACGCCGCACCTCCCCTGGCTGCCGCCTGCTGCCCCTCCCCACGCCGGGCGCGGCCCTCTGGTTGAAGCCGCCCCTGCTCTGCTTCACTCGGGGAACCAGGCGCGGCCCTCTGCTCTGCCTCGCCGCCCCTGCTCGCGGCCCTCTGCTATGCTCGCTGCCCCTGCTCAGCTTCGCTCGGGGAACCAGGCGCGGCCCTCTGCTCTGCTCGCCGCCCCCTGCTCTGCTTCGCTCAGGGAACCAGGCGCGACCCTCTGCTCTGCTCTGCTTTCTCTTGGAGCAGAGTAGCTGCTCTGCTCTGCTTTCTCTTGGAGCATAGGAGAGCTCCGTTGCCAAAACGCCTAGGAGCGCCTAGGACCGAGTACTCCCGACTAGGCGCTAGGCAATGGGTCAGCGCCTAGATTCCGCCTAGCGCCTAGCTGAACTTTGGTAACAAGCATCTACAATACATATCATTTTGGAAAAGAACATATATATAGAAGACAGGATAGAAAAACATGAGGAGCCATAATATAAACCAATGAATTCGTAGAAACTAGCTAGATAAATGGGAATCTTTACAGAATCCAAAGATCCAAATTTCATCAAAATCTCATCCCAAGCACAAAGCCTACACATGTATGAAAAACAACTTGCCAGATATTTGCTTACCAAAAAATAACCTGGAGTTGCTACATTCTCACTGTCAAGGATATAATGCTATAACTCTGCACTTTAAACTCTCGATGCAGGACTAATCCCACCACTACTCCACTACAATTGGGCCCCAAGAGCTCCTAGAATGATTCCAGGGGGAGCTCTGTCAAATGGCAGTTTTCAGGGAATCACTCCTAGAGTGGGTTCCGTGGCGTGATTCCCTGAAACGAACTAAGATGTTGGGAGTTACCTATACAGTTTATCCTAGAGAACCACATAGATTATCCTTCGATACCATACATGAATAAAATGCCAAAAAATCATAAATTTGAGAAACAGTACGGATTGTAATGTTCAACATTATTACTGCCAACAAACCAAAACTACCTGATCAATGATATCATCCAAGGGATTATTGGGGAGATCCAAGGAGCGTATTAGATCCA
This sequence comes from Miscanthus lutarioriparius, assembly GCA_904845875.1. Taxonomy (NCBI): domain Eukaryota; kingdom Viridiplantae; phylum Streptophyta; class Magnoliopsida; order Poales; family Poaceae; genus Miscanthus; species Miscanthus lutarioriparius. Next base: position 13,459,334 of record CAJGYO010000011.1, on the reverse strand, counting down.
AAATCTTCAACCTTTTCTCTACTGCAGAATCGTACCTACAAGTCACAAAAGCAACTAGCATAAACTGGGGCCATTGAGCATAAGTTATAAGGATCGCGATTCGTCTAACAAATATGAAATATGCACCTCTTTGAACAATCAGCTACATGGACATCTTGCTCTTCTTCCTCGTCTTCTACTATCTTGCATGTGTAGCATGCCCAATCATCCGTAATCATCCCAGTCCAAGGTGGTGTTAGACAATTAGGGTGAACATGCCGAGAACAACCAGAACAATGAAGCAACAGGCTCTTCTCCTGATAGATCAGATATTGTAAAGAGAATTTCACAAAAAAAAGATTAAAAAAGTAGAGATGGCATTAAACTTTTATTTAACCTTTTTTTTTCTAAAGTTAAAAAGTGTTATATTGTTCTGAAGCATTCTACAACTACAAAAAGTTTTCGGCGTTATTATCAAGCCACAGCAAGAGATGTTCTGAATACAGCATTACAGCCAAAGGTCATGGTACAAAATATGAAAAGAAAGAATTATGAATACAGCAAAAGCATGCTTAGTAGTATACAAGAAATGGTATGGACAAATTTGGAAATCAATAATTATGAATACAGGCAAGGTCATTATGCATATCAAAAAAGTATATCATCCTCAATGAAGGTAAAAGAATGTGGAACAGAATAAATGCAAACATCTCTGTATTAGTAAATAATTAATAAATACCAAGGAAGAAAAGTCACCTCCTCTGTGTTGCAGATTTGACACATGTGGAACTCCTCATCAGATTCTGTTGATTCATGATCTGACTCAGCTGAAACATTTAAAAGTATTAGAATATTAATGTTGTTAAATGGAAAGCATCCATGTAAGAATAGTACTAAACTACTGATATGGCTACTTTGGTTGAAAGGTAAGCAGGAGGTGGAGGTGTGCTCATCCTCATGAAGAGGCTCTGAAGTCTGAACAGCCTGATTTGGTGGATTAGATAATTCCTTGCTTCACTCACAAAGTTCTGGCGTACTTATCTATAGTGGATTAGATTATTCCTTGCTTCATTCACAAAATTCTGGCATACTTATATTATAGAGCCCAGCCCTAAAAAACAGCTACTTCCTCTCATCTCCTGTAGCTAACAGTTCAAAAGAAACATGTAGAAATGAGAGGGAGAGAAGAGATGAGAGCAACTACGCAAACAACCAAAGGGCCTGGGGCCTGGCATACTTATCTTATAGAGTCCAGCCCTAAAAAACAGCTACTTCCTCTCATCTCCTGTAGCTAACAGTTCAAAAGCAACCCGTAGAAATGAGAGGGAGAGAAGAGATGAGGGCAACTACGCAAACAACCAAAGGGCCTGGGGCCTGGGGGCGCCTGTGTATATATATTGAGTAGCAATTTCTATATGGTAAAGTATACTTCCTCTCATCTTCAAGTACTCCCTCTGTTTGGAAACCTTAGTCATCTAGGGCATTCCTACATGGTCTACAAGATGATATTTTGAGTAGCAATTTCTATAAGGTATATTTTAAAAACAAAGTACTGTGTATTACAACAATATCACAATGGCTATTAGGGTGAAATTTGGTCAAGGCGCCTCAAAGTAGCTGATCAACAAGTATGGCTATGTGGAGTCAGGCTGTAGCGATATACCATGCCACAGCAAGTGCCACTGTTGATAGCGTGCGGCAGGATCATTCAGAGAAGTACCAGTTTCTTGGGTACTACTCATTTATTGCACACTTAAGTTTTAAAGCAACATTGTACAATTTATAGTTTTTTTTAAAAAAAAAGATTGTACAATTTATAGTTGGAATTCTTTATTCCTATTATACTAAGTATCACATGGAAAGTCCCAATGTCCATCTGCCTACCAGGGACATCTTGGAACATTTAGACATCTAGTCATCATTCTTTTTCCTTTTTCTCGAACTCATTTTCGTCCATATATCTCGATTGTTTCGTAATGGGTCTTCGATGCACCAACCTACAGGGCAAGTTAATGTTCTTTTTCATCACAGAGTTAACTTTTTTTACCTCATTATTTATATTTTCATTCATTTTTTCCCAGTATTGCATTCGAATCATATCTCATACCTATTAATTCCTTCACTGATTACTTTCAGTTTCTCTGAGATATTTTCTTCCAGTTAATACATTTTATTTCAATATAAAGCCATACTTGTAAGCGTAAGTGACATACCATGTAACTAACATTTGTTTGCTACATGGCGAAAAACATGAAACAAAAACCATGTCATTACCAGGAAACTTACATGGAGAATAATCATTGGTGTCATCATCACTCACATCTACCACTTTCGCCACTTTCCTAACTCGCCCTTTAAACGATACATCCAGTTCAGAATGGCGCTTACGCTGGATCTCTGTGACTTTTTCTTCACCTAATAGAAGAATTTACATTAAAAAATCACAACAGAGCAGGCAACAGGAAAAATCATAAGAATTGAGAAAAAAAGATGCAGCAGAATTTTAATATAAATAAGTAGGCACAATGAAAATATTGAATCCCCTTTTCTACCAGATGTTAACCCCTATTAGCTAGATGAGAAAGGACCAAACCCCAGAGCATGACTTTGCTTATGCAAGTGGGAATGGATTTTAGAATATGGCATGCATATTTAGCAGAAGGAAAGACCATTGAATCGTAAACTAACTTACAAGTACCAGCATTTTAAGCATTACACAGTAGTTTGCAATCATGTTGGACCCAAGGATGGTAAAAACTGGATGAGATTTACATGCTGAATAACAGCAACAAACCTTGCTGAAAAGAATCGGGTTTTGGAGGTAAAGGGTAGTTTTCTTCTACCAACTTAAGAAGGAGCTCCCGAGGGCCAGAAACGAAGTCTTCCATTTCAACTCCCTGATTCAAATTTCAAATAATCAAGTATTCAGATTTTTGGAGAAGTAATCTAATTTGCAAGGATCTATGATTGCTACAGATGAAAAGAAAAGGAAGTGTTCAGTAGAAAATGTGAACAGACATATTTTGTGACAGCTTCTTCAGTTCTAGCTTCTCCAGTGCTCTGAAGACCAATCACCACACATTTGTTCTCTGCCAAGGCCTCTTTAGCTAACCTCACAGCAGCAGGTACCTTTGCAGACATGCACATGTGCCTGAAGAAACGCTGTAAAACGTAGTTCATCAGTTATGAAGCATAACGAACAGCAAGTATTTAAGCATGTTGCAATTATTATCTACCATATGGGTCATGTTTTCCATGTGTGTATTATTCACACTATACAAATTTAGAATTATTTCTCAAGTTCAACTATGCAAAACATAGGGGTCATGTTATGTTGGAAAACAATACACACATGGATTGTCAAGGTGAAGTATGCAAAGGCCATAAAATTTCATACAAGCTCATTTACCTGATGGCTGGCCCAATACAACCGCCATATTTGATTTGAATTGCCGTCAGCAAATAATTCACTTGCTGATAGGAGTTCAAGGCGCAATTCAGCCCAAAATTCAGCAGCCTTTTTGTACATGTTCTGCGTTACAAATAAGATTAAGAAACTTTATCATGAGCTACATATAGATCCACAGCCTAGGAATAGTTACATAAGCTGAAGTTGCACATGGATGTTACTAAAAATTGAGAAAACTTTTTAGTCCCAAGCAAGTTTGGATAGACTACCACAAAAATAAACAATGAATAGAGTTAGATATGTTGTCCTGCATTTGCACAGGATAGAGGAAGACTTTCATTCGTTAGTCTTTCGATGGTTAGGCACGCTATGTAGATACAATATAAAAAGATTCCAGCATTTAACTTGCTGTACATACACCTTTCATGTTATAAATTCTATTGTGCGGAACTCCCCAGAAACTTTTGGTAAAAGAAAAATAATAGGAAGAGTTCAGACAATGGTTCCTCTCTACAAAAAGCACTCATAGAACAGAAGAAAAACACAGATGTGGTAAAACAAATGAAAGGGCAAAGTGCCAACGCCAGTCGTAAGGCTGAGAATACAATTCAATTTAATTTAGTTTCAATGCAGAAAGGTTGTCAATACCGTATGGTCTTACCATCATTCTTTCCTCAAGTGGAGCCTCCACTATATCAAAATCAGCCCCTTTGTAACTTAATGTACGGCATACATACATACCCCTGCAACAGTTTAACGATAGAAGTACTCAACAAGCTGCACTGATGAACAGAATGCACCAGCCAGTACTTATACTTATAAAGACAAAAGGCTGGATGAAAACTAATCAGTTCCCATTTAAAGAAAGCACGACTGGGACATGTTACCCATTACAGATGGGCTCTTCATGTACATAACAATTAAAATTTGGCAGAAGAAAAGATACCTAGCTTTCATGTCCATGGCAACAAGTTCAAGTGCTCCCACACCACCTTTCTCAAGAGCACCTAAAAAGTAAGTATAAATCTGAGCAACTGCATTTAGATTTATAATGAATCACAGAACATACATAAATAATTCAAGGCATGTGATTCTTCAAGTACAAAGACTAGTCCTGAACGAAACATGAAGCAATAAGTGACAAGCATAACATAACATAACTGAAAATACAGCACTAGACCCACTTCTTAAATGATAATTTAAACTATCAGTGCAGCTTGAGTTATTAAGAGAACAGGTCAACCAAACTTGTCCCTACAGCTCTGCTAGTATGATATGTTCTAGCAATCCAATAATGATATGCTCATTCCAACTGAGCCATCCTTTACGCATCAAACTGGCATGCTGTTACAGCTGAAATTCCTTTTAAGGTATATTGTGACCATAATTTAGGGTCCAGTATTGGGTTTGGGTCTAATACTCTAGACTCTTAGTGCCACTAGTATGTTTGCGCTGTTAATTGAAATAGGGCCAATCTCAATTGGGAAAAAGAAGTATGTTTGCTGCTAGCAATCTAGCATGGACGCACCAATTACTTATTGTCTTATTGAGTGCAAGATAACTTGATAAAAGAACTTAAAACAAAAGGAAAGATTCACATAAAAAGGATGAAGCAACAAACCTAAAAATTGTGAAAAATTATGAAATGATGTTCCTTCACCCCAAAGTCCAAGCCGAACCATATAGCCCAAATTTCGTGGTTCTGATGCACCAGTTGCTGAGCAGTAAACAACCCGAGCCTCAGGTAACTTTTCCTGCCATGTTTGGTCATGTTACAATGATAGTTTGAATCCTGGCTAGCGCAAATAAATAAAATAATTGTTGCTCTATTTAAGAGTAAATGATTTCTATGGGTCTGAAGTCTGCTTGGTTGTCTGCACAGCCCCTTATCCATGCCCCTGTAGTGCAATTCACCCCAATTCGGCCAAATCATGCATATCCAGCTCTGCACCCTCCCTTCCGCACACACTCTACAGCCCAAGGCTCAGTCTGACCACTTACGCAAGAAATCAATCACACGCATAACACTGTTCAGACGAACCAAACAACAGCTAATTACATAGCCTTGTGCAGGTTAAAGGTATGCTGCATAACACCTAATACAATGCAATACTAATGCAAGGAACCAATCAGACCCTATAAAATAATTCACTAATGTATTGTGCCTTGAATTTCCTTTAATTATGCACCAAAAACTTGACAAACAGAATCAGATTACACCATCTTCTTGAAATGATCCTCACAAACTGAACAAACAGAATCAGATTAAAGCATCTTCTTAAATGTATTGTGCCTTGAATTTCCTTTAAATTATGCACCAAAAACTCTATTTAAGAGAAAACGATTCCTATAAGGGTAATTCACTAATGTAATCACAAACAATTTTTTTCAGTGCTAAGCATAGTTTCTCTAATATTTCGTGATGACTAAGACTCACTAAATTGGAAATAGAAAGATCAAAGGTTTTCTTCCCAGACAGATTACGATAAGCTCAAGCTATAAATCACACACCTGGATCTCAAGAACTGCTTTACCAGTGCGAGTGGGCTGGCTTCCGGCATCAGGAATCAGATTTTTGGCCTTGTGGCACTGCAAGAGACATTGTTTCAGCATACATCACATATTCAGGTATGCAGATCTGGCTATAAAATGCATATTATACCAAATGATGATAATTCAAGTGAAATACATTACCTCATCAAACACAAGGAGACCATCAAACTCTTGCCCACACCATTGAACCAATTGCTGCAAGCGGGAGCGGCCTCTCTCAGACGATGCTATTAGGCTACTATAAGTTACAAAGATTACCCCATTCTTAATTCCAATGGCCTTCGAATCTAGCTTAGAATACGGTAACTTATTTAAAGGGTGCACTGCATAATACATATAGCAACATCAGCAACATCAGTTGTAAATACCAATAATAGATATAGATAAATCAATCTGCTTAACAGCTAGAAAGCAAATTCTTCTGATAATTAACTAATTGTGTGTGTCCCTTTGATGGTACAAAGCACTAGACCAGACTGGATGCTTAAATGTTATCAAAAAATGTTACTACTGAAATTCATCAAGGACCTCCCAACTCCCGGAAATTATAGGGGAGAGTGTGTATCAGGAGATTCAGGCACTTGTTATTCAATAACTTTATTTCCTCATCACTGTGTCACACTAATCTAAGCATTCTAGATAAATATTATATCAAAATCCCATACTGTTGAAGGTGCAATATAAATCAAGTTACAACTCGAAGTGAAAAGGTCTCACACCTTGGACACACTTTGCACCAACATCATCCAAATCTCTTCGAGCATCATACTTTAAGTCAGAACCGACAGATACCCACCTGGAATTGCAACCAACAGCTAAGATCAAGCAATGAAGAAGGCAGCCATAACTTAAGAAATTGTTGGAAAATCATCAAGAATAGCTGATGAATATGATTTTTCAAGTCTTACACTGCCTTATGCCTTCCCTGCTGCCAATTTTCCCAGATTAATCCAGCAATTGTTCGGCCCTTACCAACGCCAGCCCCGTCACCAATGAAAAAACCTGCTCTATGGCCAGTAGGGAGATGATGAAGGTGCCTCTGTCATACAACAAAACAAATATTTACATGTGTGATATTATAAAAACTTCATAGAATAATCATAGGATGGTAACCAACCTGACAAGCATAAACTATTGTTTCGATTTGCAAACAAGACAATGCCCTTGTCTCATCCAATTCATCCATGATATTCAAGCAGTAAGTTGGTTCAGGAGGTTGTACAGCTGACAAAGAAGAAGTTTCTACAACTGGATCTGGATGAGATAGACCAAATGATAGCTTGGGAGGCCTCTGGAAATAAGTGCAAACATAGCAAAATTCACAATCAGTTGGACAAAACATATCTATAAGCACAGAAAGCAATTCTGCAAGTGTGTACTCAGCATCTAAGTCAACGGATAGAGTATTTACATAGTCAGTGAAAGTTTCTCCAACAGTGCCACCTTCATCTTCATCACGCTCAACATCAATGGCAACCTGCTTGACAAAGTCCCAGTAAGTTAAAGGTTGAAAGCTTCTTGATATAATTATGAAGCAACCATTGGGACCTGAGACACTAGTACGATAAAACATAGAAAACAAGCTGGATGTTTATGATAAAACCTTGTCGAAATTTTGCATGCAATGATCATACTTTAACAATTACAATGGAGAATGCTATGCATAAACCAAGAAACATATTGTGCACATTTGAAACATTATACAAATCTTTCAACCTACAACAAAAAAAAAGGTGCACTAAGTGCATAGATAATCTGAAAACTGTCTAATATGAACTGAGCTAGCTTGCCCCATCCACTAAAAAACTAAAAGTGCTTACTGACCGTCCAATTCAACTACCTCAAATGAAAGAAGAAAACCATGGAAAAGAAGCAGTGCACAATTCAGATATTTGTTACCTGTGTTGATCACTACAAATTGACAAAACATCCTTCAACTAAGAGTACAACAAATAAAACAATAGTGCAAAATAGCATAGATAATCTGAAAGGTGTCAAATATGAACTGAGCTAACTTGCCCGTCAATTAAAAAACTAGAAGTGCTTACTGACCAGTCAATTGAACTACCACAAATGAAAGAAGAGCACCATGCATTGCTGAAGGAAAGAAGAGTGCACAACTCAGATATCTGTTCCCTGTGTTGATCACTACAAATTGACAAAGCATACAATTCTGCCCACAAAGTATATAAATGAAACTCTTCAGATTATGTCTCCCCACCCCCCCTGTGAATTGCCCTCTTTTATACGAAAGGGAAAATTGCAAAATGCAAAGCAGAATTCCTCACTCCAACATTTTCTGTTTCAGCATAGAATTACTGCAACGTATTATCGTATAGAGAGTACAATGCCACTCATCCCCACCGTTCACCCTTCGTGTTGACTGTCCAGACGATTACTTCACAAGGTACTGACATGATCACACAACAGAGTACCTCATTGATCTCCTCGGGCGGTTCGGCGGCAGGCAGCACCATGGGAATTGTTGCGCCAGCCACTAGCTGCAGCGGCTGCGCCACGCCAGGCGGCAACACGGGGAGGGATGTCGCCAGAGGCGGCTGCGTCTTAGTCACCGAGGTCGGGGCGGGGCCCGATGGCGCGGCGCTGTTGGAGGAGGCGAGGAATTTCTGTAGCTTGGTGTGGTCCACGGCAAGGTCGACGCCACACTGCGGACAGCGGAAGCGGGCGAGGCCGTGGGGCACGTTGAGGACGGCTTGGCAGCCCGCGCAAGGGAGCTGGATCTTCGTGGGGTCCACCCCCTGAGCCGGCGGCGCACCCCTCCGGGGCTGCGTAGGAGGAGGGGGAGAAGGCTTCGCGGGGGATTTGGGCGCAGGCGACGAGGTCGAGGTGGACTTAGGCATGAGCTGTGGCGGGAGGCGCTGCTCCATGCGGCACTTGGGACAGATGAACTCGGTCACGCCGGGGCCGACAGCGAGGACACCGCGGCAACCGGCGCAGAGCACCTGAACGGATGCGGGAGCCGGGGAGGGGGACGAGTCGCCGGCCATCGGCGGCGACCGCACGGCGAGGGTTTCGGGGCAGCGGAGCAGGGGTGTCAGGTCTCGGTTTCCTTCCACGCTCGGGAAGAGCAGAGGAGAGAAACCGAAACGGTACAGCCAGAGTGGGAAGGTAGTCTGGCCCGGTATATTTGAAGATTTCGAGAATGGTTGGGTGACAAATGGGAAACTGATGCCTCGTTCGTTTCGTTTCTGCTTATTCGTTCATATCTGGCTTATAATTTACGGTTTAAACAATATTTTTCTTTCACATCAAATCAGTCAGCAGTACTTTCAGTCATGGCTTATAAGTCAATTCAGCCGAAATAAACAGGCTGTAAGTTTTTTATATATATCTGCATGTATAATATAAAATTTATAATAACGAGATGTAAAAAAAACAACCATACTCCCCCTGTTCCAAAATAATTAACCTTCTAGTCCAGGGATTAATAAAGAGAAATAAAAAAAGATATGATGCATAGAAAATAAAAAAGAAGAGATAGATATGTATTAGAAAGAGAAAAAAAAGTGCATTGAGAAATGATAATGATAATTATTTTAGGTCCTTTAAGTATTTTGGGACCGTCAAGAATTTTGTTGTTTAAGCAACTTTAGAAGTAGGATTTGCCTAAATACCATACAAAATCTATGTTTCGCCAATATGCCATTATGAATGCAGGCTCACACGCTATTTTAATGTGTTTTGAAACCGTTTGTCATTCATGATATTTGTTGGCACATGGTCCGACTATTTAAGGGCCACTTAGTTTTTGCTATGCACTGTTACGCGTTGCCCAAAGAGAATAGCGAGCGAGAGCGTGTGCTTGGTTCCCTTGAAACGCCTCGGGGACTACGTGGGCAAGGTTCAAGCGCAGGAGAGTCAAATCGGCTTCGTAACTCGGATGAGCTCCTCGTTGCTCGCACCAACGTAGCGAGGCGAGGCAAGTCAAGCCTCCACCAGGAACCGAGCAGCCGCTTACCTTTGACACTCTATCCATTCATTGGGCAAGTGACGGATGCATGCACTCATCTTCATCTCCGCACGTGAAAAGGAATGGGATGGACGCACGCTCCCACTAGTGTTGCCTCGTCGTAGCCCCTTTATCGACCCACCTCCACCTTCTCGTCGACACTCCTCCAACCCAACGCAAGCCCAGCCCTGTCGCCCAGACCAAGCCCGTCCCAAGTTTACCCTCATCCCCCGCTCCTTAGCGCCCCCTCCGACGTCACCATGGTATAGGTGCAATTGGCCCTAACTGCATAGAGGTTAGGTCAGTTTGATTTATGCACCGATTGATTTTCTGAACCTCATATATGTGCTCACGAATCTTAAAGTCTAGTCTTAGCATAATACAATAGCCATTGAATGCCATTGGCTTGATTTCGTCCCTGCAATGTGGGTAGTGTAACGTGCAACTTTTGTAGCAACTAACTCTAAGTAGTGTTGCCTAAGTTTTGTGAAAATTAGTAGGTTGCACATCTAACTTCGCTCCTTATCAACTATTTTATCAAGGCTTATGAGCCCGAGGCTAGTTTAGATCTTATTGATCTCCTGTGTGTTGTTGGTGGTGTTACAAAATGCAGAACACCAACACCCAGAAGCATAGCTTTTTGACTAGGATGGAAATCATCGGTGATGAAAAGTTGTAAGAGCTTTTGGGATTGGGGAGAAGGCCAAGGAGGTTGCCAAGGCAGCTCCCACTGATGGTGACAAGGAAAAGTGTTTGTTCTGGAGGATACTTTTGGTACTGCTATTCTGATTGATGATGACATACCACAGGGTAGGAAGTGAGATCTTGTATAACCTGAACTAGGCCAACATAGATCTTAGTACCATGCACCCCTGTATGAAGGAGTTTAAGTTGACAGTACGATAGTTTGCTATAGATGAGAAAATTAAATTAAAAATTGTTAACACATGCCAAAAAAGATATACTAGGGGTTGTAAAGCAGAAGGAAACCCATGGCATATTATCGAGCACGAGCAACTTTGGGAATACCTCCTTTCCTATCCTGTATAGCTTTCTTCTGTAACTCTGTACTCATTTTGTTTGTTTTACCTTTTAATATATTCCAGTAGGGGCTCTCTGCCCCTCCTGTTCTTTAAAAAAAACTTTGGGAATACCATAATAATATTGATTTGTTTAATATGTTCATATGTTTTCTGTTTCATTATGCGTTGTTGATAAACAATTTAATTTAGTTATTTATTTTATGTCGTAACATCGACTGCAGGGAGGACTACTGCACCTACTACTGCCTGTGCTGTTTCAAAGATTGCTCTTATCCTTAAGAAGCATGCAAGTATGGGGAGTAAGTAGTTGAGGGACAAGCTGCACAAAGAGCATAAATGTAAAATTTATTATGAGTTTATAATACAATATGAAAGAAAAGGACAAGTAGCTCTGAGAGAGTTGTATGGAATGACAACTTTCACATGTTTAATTCAAAGGCTAGGGCCACGAAGAAGTCATCACGTAGTGATATTGAGATTGGATTAACAGCCTGTTCGGGAGGCCGTATCGTATCGTGGATTATTTACTGCTGGCTGGTTTGGTGTGAGAGAAAAACACTGTTTCCGGTTGGAAATTTACGATCGTTTACGAGCAAGCGAACATGCTGTTAATAGGTAGATTGGAACTTCTTTTTTCTCTAGGTCGTTCTTTTGTGTACTAGGGCCTTTCATTAAAGGTATCCCAAAGTCAATCCCACTACACTCAATAGTAGGTGGATTGGCACTTAGGGTGTCTCCCACGGTGTTAGGAATCGCTAGTTCGGAAGAGTACCTATCCAATCCGAAGAAGAGATAATAAGAAAATACTACGCTAGCGAGCCCTCAAGAGCCTAGCCCGGTCATGCCCAAGTCTTCTTGGTCTCTGACATGTCTGCAACCTCATTAAACTATCTAACTTGTTTTTTCCTTTTTTAACTATTTCCAGTCTCCACGTCAGCTACATATTCTTACGCGCCGTTGGGATGCCCTTAGTTGTAGCCACTGCTATAGACGGTCATAACCGTATATATTCAGTTGCCTCTGGCTTCGTTGATAGAAACAAACGAATAATTGGACTTGGTTCATCTCCGTATCTTCTCCAGGTTCTAGTGCCGCTGCATGGTCTGTTCATTTGTGCTATTCAGCCAGCTTTAATTCGTACAAATCAACCGTGGAACAGTATTTTTTTCACAGCAAACCAGCCATATAAATCAGCCGATTTAATACCAGCCGAACATATTTCCCAAATCGAAATTGAATAATTATATGACGCACCGCTGTCCCGCCGCGCCGCGTGATGTCTGCTTGTTTGTGTAGTTGTGCCGCGCCCCGGCCATATGTATCCTGTCCTGTCGCACTTTACGGCGTCTCGGACTCGGAGGCTCATATCCACGCCTTGCCGGCTTGCTGCGCCTTGCCGCGGTGTTGTCGAGCTGCCAAGTTGTGCCGGCGGGACTCCATGCCGTCGTGCGCTTGTGCGACTGTGCCTTCTACTTGGCGCCGCTCCATTTGCGCCGTCGTTGGCTGCCTGCAGCTGGGCGGATTCTGGAACCCCGACTAGCGCAGATGCGCGGGTTGCGGACAAGAAGTAGTTTTTTTAGTGTAATGAGAAGCTCAAAATTTATTACAAAAGCCAGTAGGAAAAAAAAGTCTGAAGCCAAAAGCCAGCTTTTAAGCTAAAAACTTAATCTGTTCTCTGGCATTCGTTCTCTGGCATTCCTCCCCATTGCCTCCACGATTCCACACTATAGGAGCCATGGCCGGTCTTCTCTGCATCCCTTATCTGTTCAAGTGTTCATTCAGTTCATTTGATCCAGTTCCACCCGCCAGGCCATCACGCATAAACAACTGAAGGAATAATTCATCCACGTGCAAATAATGAAAGTGCACCTATGAAGCAAGTTATCTAGTTACTAATCATGGAGAGGAAATGGCTTAAAGAATGAACGGATGCCTGCCATCACAAACTGCATCATCATCATCATTCGATTTGAATGGACTTTAGGTCGATTGGAACAGCGTCGAACTTCATAGACTGGGCTCAAGGTTCAGAGAGCCAGCTTTACACATGTACTTGGCTTCTCAGCAATGTTATCAAAGTAGTCCAACTAATCACAGCTAGTCATGATTAGTCGGGCTTAACAGTGCCATGACAATCAGTTATGCACTAAGATTAGTCACGATTAGTCAGGCTGATCGATGCCATAGCGACTAGGGTCGATTAGATGATTTGAAAACATTGCTTCACATGGGGCTCCAAAAATTCATCAGAGCTTGGTTTTGGACCTGCATGGATGATGACAAATATGGTCCTGTCCGAATCAGAATACGTGGTAGAAGCAATGATAATGGATGGATATTTTCTAGAAGGTACAGCTCAGAATTATAGCTGGATGTTACCTGTAGAAAACCTGGAGGTGACGACGGTTCACCTTCTAATTCCTTCGGGTCCGTGAAGTCTTGTTCCTCAGGTTGCCTGCACTCTTCTTGATGGCTATAGCCTCCTGCAGCTTTTTCTGACTTTCTTCCATAGCAATCAACTTCTCCCTCAATGCAGCTGCCTCGTCTTCAGCCTTTCTCTTAGCCTCCATGGCTTCGTCCAAAGATGCCTTCAAGGCGGCCTTCCCCCGTCGGCGCTTTGGGCCTTCTGATTGCTTTTGACGTAATTCATGGAGTCGCCGTGCCTGGATGTAAAATTAAACCTCAGCTCTTCCATGCATGTTCCACATAAATAAAAAATAAGTCATATGAATTTAGTTTCTCGTGTGTCACAATGGCATCAGCTGCAGCCTTCGTCACAGGCCTCCCATCCTTGGGTGTGTGAGTCAATATGAACAAGTCCTCAACAGTTGGCTCATCCTTATTTGGCCATTTTTGTTTCTGTTGCACAGAATAACACAATTAGCGCATTACTGACAGTGAAAGCAAAGGAACAACCTTAAATTACCTCCTCTTCAATTCTACGTGCAAAGCTCTTCGTCCCTGAGGTCTGATAAGTGGTTACTTTTGCCTGAATAGCCTTGTTTTGAGCACTTAAAGCCTGATCAGAGATAAACAAACTAATCATATCCAACAAGCAACAAAATCACAAATCACAATGGCAGCAGAAGCTATGCACAGGAAATGGAACATTAAGTATTACCTGTGCTTTTTCAGTACTCCAATATGCAACTAAGAATCGCCAATGTTCTTCGAGGACACGAGGATTCCGATCGGCAAGGCGCTCCTCTTCTGTTTCATGAGTATCAAAATGCTGTTGTTTTAATTGAAATTTCCATGTCCTCCACTTCTTTGCTAAACTCTTCACAATCCATGACTTTGGAAATGGAGCAATGTCAAATTTGAGCTACACCAATATATAAAGTGTGTAAGAGAACTAAAGACAGTGGCTAAAAACAGAAACCATATTAGTGCATACCTTGACAATATGACACATCACATCCTTATTTTTCTCAGGAACAAGTTTCCAATTATGGTATGTAAGAGGTGCCAGTATTCCATCCCGTGCTAATGCACCCAGAAAGGAAGTCAATGTGGCTGCTTCTTTTCCAATAGGCTGACCTGAAGAGTTCAATGAAACTGGTATGTGCATGCCCTTATGCATGGTCCACACCTTCAGACATAGTGTTAAACCACGAGGACGTCTACCTATTTGGAAGGAGGCAAAATATCAGAAGTCTTAACAGCTGTACGATCATTTATATGAAATCACACACAACCTGACTCAGCATGGCTTGAACCCAGAGTCCTGTAACTTGCCATAATGATGAGAAAAAGAAATGCCCAGACTCAAGGCCCGTTCAGCCAAGAAACAAAAGGGAACTGAAGCCCGCTTTATATCAAATCTCCCTCCTGTGTTCGATTGGATCAAGTCCAAACACTCAAGCTTTGTATTCGATATGTTGGATTAGCCCAAGTTAATTGTCCTCATGAACTATAAGATTTGAGGAGACCAGGAAAGAAAACAAAACCACTAGCAGCTAGCCATTCTCAGTTCATGTACTGTTGTTGCAAGGGTGTAAAACATATTTACAGGTTAAAAAAGGGTATTGCTAAATAAAAGGCATACAGGTTTGCAGATTATGCTCAGTGCGTGTCTCAAATATATAGATCGCGGTTACTGTAAAAATACCAAAAAGATTGACACCCATGAGTTCCTCACAATTAAAATTAAAAAAAAAAAATCCACGTGTCATGATGCATATTGTCTTCTATTACTTCCATATCACAATTTTCCATAAATGTCAACTAGCTGTTTATCTCACCGGAGTCACCATTCAGAAGTGAAAAAGAGACCAAGAGGAAAAGTTAAACTTCAACGTTGACTTCAAAGTATTAACCCCCGATAATTGGTTAATAAGAGGGATTCATCAGACAACGTAGTCAAGCAGTCCCCAACAGGTCACTTTTCTCCTAGTGGTATGATTCATCTATTAAAAGCCCAAAATTGCACAACTACCCCTTGATATGAATGTGCAACTAAGTTCTCAGATGGAACTGCCACAATGATCCCATCAAAAAGACAAAAACACAGGTGACTATTGCCACTTTGCCATGGTTTCAGCATAACAAAAAATTATCTAACATGCAGCATTGAAGAGGGGAGGGAGCACAAATGAGAGAGGAGTAAGGCCATTTTCCATCCTTTCTTTATGACTTATTCTGCGGCACACACAATAAGGATGATAGAAATGCAAATTACCTTTTCTCTGAGATGCTAGCTGCACTTCCTGCCCTTCTGAATCCATTGAATCTCGCAGGTATGCCTCACCAGAACTTTGCTGGGACGTCATATGATGAGGGGATGACTTGGAATCTTGCTTTGCGAGGGCCCTTTTAACATCTAAAGGAATATAGGTACGAGCAAAATCCTCAGGATCAGCCATGTCGAGGTTTGAAGAAAAATGCTCAGCATCCGACATGTCATGGTTTGGAGAAGGTAGCGTAGTTATATGAAGGTTCTCCGATTCATTAGAGCATGTTTGAAGAAACTCAGGTGAAGGCACTGAACTGTTACATAAATTGTCGATGATTCTATTAGTATCTGACAGATCAGACGAACGTACTGGAGACTGTTCATCAGGCTCACTTTCTGTTTGTTCAGCATCTATACTGGCCGTTGGCATGAGGCCATTTGGAGAAACAGCTTGACATCCAACATTTTGCCTATGAATTACTTCAGTGTCCATGACAAGTTGTCTGTCTGTGGCAGCAGATGAATCTCTTGCCAAACGTTTGCTACGCCTAAGCTGAAGAACTGAATTTGAAGCAGCAACCAAGCCTTTTCGTTTCCCTGCGTGAACTCTGTGGCTTCCTGGCTGTTCCGATTCCACGTGTGTTACTTGATTACCCATTTCCCTGCGAATCACAGATTCAGAATGTTCGCTTCGCACCTCTTGAGTGGCACCATTTGTTGTCTGCTCTTGTCTCCTCTCTGAACCCATAACATCGAGGCCAATCAACTGCCTCCTGCCCCTGTTGTCATTGCCTGCAATAGTCTCATGAACCAGTTGAGTGCATGCCCCTTCTCTGTGGTTTGTTTTCCTTCCAGATTTTTGTTGCTTTTCCTGAACATGAATTGTCCCATTTGCTGATCCTGCCTGAGCAAGCTCAAGAGATGTCACGTAACAAGAATGCTGTTTCTGTGACTTATGCGTAATCTGTTGGGCAGTCTGCATGATTCCCCTCTCGACACTTACAGTTCTGGGGCAAATGGATTGCCCAACTGTCCTATTTATATCCGTTGAGGTAGTATCGTTAATATCTGCAACATGCCCTGATTCGCTAAAAAGTGCAGAATTAACAGGATTTTGCAGTGCCTCAGTAACTCGATCCGGATTCTGTTGATATGACTGCTTTGCACGAATAGCATGGCTGGAAGTAAGATCTTGAGCCTGGTGCCTGACCTGAGATATAGGCTCTCCATGTCTCTTTTCTGCAGAAACAATTCTGGAGCTGCCTGGATATATGTTCCTCTGGTCCTGATACCTTGCAGTGTCATCGGGGACCCCATGTACCTCTTCTCCATCAATCGTGTAATCAGGATGCTCTGATTCTGGCGGCTCTGGAATAAACTGGTCAGCATGCTCTGTATGTGCCTGTTTGATCCAAGTTAGCTAAATGTTAGGTATTAGTCTTGCAAAACTTGCAAAGTTTTGGATTCTCTTGCTGAATCTGAAGCGCATAAGGAGCAGCTAAAAGTAACGATGATTTTCCCGGATTATAAGCTTCTAAAGCATAAACTACTGCACTGCACCACCCCCCAAGTCAAGCTAAGAGTTCGATATGTTTAAACTTTGTTAAATTGTACACTGAGTACATAGATGATAGAAGCTCACTCTATATTTTTTTATTACAAAATTTCTAAAAGAAAATTAATCCTAAGAATAAAATTACACAAGGGGGAAGACACAATTACACAGCAAGAGCAGTATAGCACAATACCTGCCGGACTTTGAGGATGGGAGGCTCCGAAGACGAGGCGCCGAGCGGCACAACGGGGACGGCATCCGCCGACGCGGCGGAGGAAAGGAGGTAGTGCCTGAGCCTCGCGGTGTCGACGGCGAGCTCGGCGCCGCAGAGCGGGCAGGCGCAGCGCGTCATCCCGACGGGCACGCTGAGGAGCGCGCCGCACGCGCCGCAGGGGAGCCGCGCGCCACGCACGTCGGCGGCGCCGCGGGGCAGTGGAAGCGCCTTCCGGCGGGGCGGCGGCGGCGGCATGAGCTCGGGGGGAAGCGACTGCGGCGTGGCGCAGTCCGGGCAGATGAACTCCGTCAGGCCCCGCTCCACCTCCAGCGTCTCGCCGCACCCCGCGCACCGTACCTCCAGAGACTCCGCATCTACCGGATCCGCCGACGCCGCCCACGCGGCGGTCGGCGGTGGCGCCATTGCCCTACCTGGCTCTCTCGACGAGGGTGGAATGGAAGGGTGGTTTTCGTTTCTGCAAAGCTTGGGGAAAAGCGGAGACGGAGAGATGCGTCGCAAGCTGCGACTGTCTAGGTTTTGGAAGCGGAGAAATAAAAGTGAGACGGGGGGCCTATCCTAAACAGCTCCGTCTCAAAATTTGCATTCCTGGTCAGGAGGGAATTTGCATTCCTGGTCAGGAGGGAACACGTCACACGATTATCAATGGCAATGCTTAGTCACCAGTGACGGACGTAGAACATGATTGAAGGGGCTGGTGTCTTCTTCTCCCTCTCTCTCTTTATTTTTTTCTTTTCTCCACCTCTTCTTCTCCCTTATTCTCCCCATATTTCTATTGATGCACCAGTTGTAGGGGGACTGAAGCCCCCCAGCCCCCCTTTAGATCCGCCCCCGCTAGTCATAGTCGTGCCACAATATCTTGTAATAGTCGTCGGTGCCCTAAGCGTCAGTGCGTCACAACTACATAAACAAGTAATAAGAGCTTAGAGCATCTCCGATAGTTCCTAAAAAAAATCAATTGCTAAATCAATAATTTTTTCAAAGCGGACTTGCTAGCGTCCGGACGTCTGATCTGGGCGCCAGTGTCCGGACGGTGCCTACACAGGGAGCGAGCGAGCGCCTAGCGCGTCTGGCTCGCGAGCGAGCGCAACAGCATTGGGCCCACGCCGTCCCGGACACCACCGACGCGCCCCGAACGTCGCCCGTGCCGCCGGCCGCTTACCACGCGCATCCCACGTGCAACACCCGATCTACTTTTAAAATATTCAGATGCAACAATTGCAATATACAAAAAAGACAGATGAAACACTTGAAATAAAATGTCTGAACACTTGCGAAAAACGCCTGAAAAACATTTGAAAACCATTGGAAACATATGCAACATCCAGATGAAACAATTGCAAACATATGTATGAAACACCTTAAAACACTTGAAACAATATGCTTGCAACATGCATGTATATGCAACATCCAGATCTACTTTTGCAACGTCCAAATAAAACACTTGCAACACACGTCTGGTACAGATGAAACATTTAGAATATACACTTGAAACATACGTGTATACCAATTACAACATGTGCAACATCTCGATCTGCTTTTACAACATCGATATACAACACTTGCAACATATGTCTGAAACATCTGAAACACTTGAAATATACTCTTACAACATGCACTAGTCAGGGGGACGCCAACGGCCTAGTGTACACCTAGGCACAGGCCTCCCCTTCCTGCCGACGTGCGAGGTTGATGGAGCGCATGTCGCCCCTGCCTCCTCTTTCGCAATGGGCGAGGTGGATGGAGGCGCGGACCGCGGAGCAGCCAAAGATGCCCGCACGAGCAGCCAGGGATGGGGCGCCGGTGCGGCGCCACCGCGTTGGGGAAGGCCACATCGGGCGGGTGCGCGACCTGCAGCCTGCGGCGAGCGGCCCTGCGCAGCTATGCTGGAGAAGACGAGCTAATTTTTTTGAGATACGGAGGCAGAGTGCGGGTGCGCTCTGAAGCAGCGTGTGGAGTGCGGGTGCAGCGGAGGGACAGATGCCTGCATCCTATCATTACCATTTTCAAATGGCTAAGAAAAAAGGTCATGAGCGTATTTATTGAGTTTGTGTAACAATTTTTAAAATCCCACTTCAAAGCCAATTTTACATTAGGAATCCCAAATTGTTTCCTAATCACCATAACCATCTTTATACTTTCTTTCTTTCACGAACATTTGCATTGAATACCTTGTCCTACTGTTTATTATTTCCCGTGTCCTTCCACCTCTATGTTTTAAATACCATGCAACGAGCTTTATTGGTTCATAAGAATAGTTACATCGTTTACGAGCTCTTCTAAAATAAAACTGGGAGACCCGTCAATCAAAATACAATTATTTTTCAAACTATAAAGCTCACCTAGCTAGTTCATGCGCTACTCAGTTTGCATCTCTTTGACAGTGTTCAATGAAAATATTGACGAAGTCCCTCCACAACTCATAGCATTCATCATAGATCACAGCCGCCGCAATTTCTGAAAAAACTCCACTCTCCGTTGTTTCAACCACCATCGAACAATCTGACCAAATGATCACTCTACTGACACCAATTTGTTGAGCTAACAACAGGTGCATATATTTTCCGCCTCTGGATTGGCCGATAGATACACGCCCGTCCGCGCGATCGAGTCGATTTTCCCATGTGCGAAAAAATTAGGAGTTGAGATAGGGAGTTGTTGGAGAATAGATTTTCCAATTTCAAAAAAAAAAACAAGATTGGGAGGGTTTTGAAAACTATTGGTCTCTTGGCGATGCTCTTAGAAGCAACAAGTATGGCACATCCCGTGAAAAATGGACTTAAGGTTGAAAACTTGAATATGCTTGTTTTGACCTTTTGAATGATGAGCAAATGTGTATGTATGTTGCAACAAAACAAATATGTATAGAAATCAGACTTTATATCATCTCTAGACACGAGTTGTTCTAATTTGTTTGAGAATGGGTCATGAGTCGGATCACATACGAGATATAGAGGTCGTAACCCAATATGTATTGGAATCGTACTTTGTCTTCATCATCACTAGACATGAGTTGAGTACGGGTCATAAGTCTAGATTAGGTAGGATGAAAAAAACTTTCCACCGTCTGGGTAGTTAGAGGAGGTGGACGAAAAAATAGGATAAAATTTTGAATCTTTAATTAATATATCAGGTATAGATATAGATTTGATATAACTTATAAGAGGTGTTTGAAATGCCACGAACAATGCAGGCATATTTGTTGCAAAGGTAGCAACAAACTGTTTCGCCATTGTCTTATATAAGCACAATGCTTCCTAACCTTAGTGCATTGAATCCAAACAATACAAGCAACAAATTTCCAACCTTAATAATTACCCCATAGGAAACTCCATGTGTTTCGTTATTTCGTCCTTGAACTCGAGGATTATCATGTTACTTGATAAGGTTATGATAGTCATTTGAATGGAATTTTACTTAAAACTACCACTTCTTTTCTTGATAAGTTTGAATGATGAGTATCAAGTACTGACCCACAAACCCCAAAAGCGAGTGAAGAAAACAAAGAGCATAAGATGGTGGTCAAATGTCGAAGCGGGGGCCAGCTCAACAGGCCATCACAGGGCGGAAACGCTGTGCATTTTTAGCATTTCTCTGGAGTACAATGGACATGAACAGGCTAACAGTATCTGTTAGAAACTACAAATACACAGTGACGCGACTCAGACGCTCGTAGACACCACTTCAACATCGTCATCCGCGTCGCTTCCCCCGGTGTGCGAATATGACGCATCCTGCAAATCGTAAAAGAACTTAGATCTGCTGGGATATGCGCCCATTAATCGGACCAGACATGCATGCAGGAACACAGGTTGTGCAACTACGGAATCATCCAGTTTTTTAGGTGTTGGCAGAAATGACGATTGCTCCCATGACCAAAATGCTGCAACAATGATTTGCAAACTCTATTTTTTGTAGTTGATCTTATTTATATCAAAAATATCAATTGTGCAATTTGAAGATCACTACTGCAGAAATTTTGGTACCAAAACATCTCTAGCAACTGCTCTTCTTTCAACAACATTTGCAACTTTGATGTGTTATCCCCTGGACACTGTTAGGAGGCAGATGCAGATGAAAGGCACACCATACAATACAGTTCTGATGCTATTCCAGGTAGTTATGCTAGCATTGCATGAGCTAATAGCTAAACACATTTTTAAGTCTATTTCAATACTATGCAGGCATTGTGGAGCATGATCGTCTAGTCGATATCGCCGTAGCGTTAGCACGGGCAACATACCCCATTCTATTTAAAAAAATCCTTATTCTTAGCTAGTTCCTCTGAACTCCCCGGTCAGCAATACTCAAATTACTATTTTTAGATTCTTGCAAGTGTTGATAGAATCTCAATGGATAGAGAATCTCAGTGGATAGATGAGTAACATTTAGAGAGGGACATTTTGGTGTTAACAGCGCCCCTACATAACACAATAGTTTTCCTTTCACGCAGCTTCTTGATTACCTCTTCTTCTTTGTATTTTACTTTATCTCATCTTTAGGTAGAGCATGATGAATGTACTACAGATTTTTTCCAAGAGTCACACTATGCTATCCTGAATCTATGCATATTTATGCTACTTCAAGTTTGCAAAAGAACTGAGATTTGTGATGACAAATACCCTATTATACTTATCTAATTTGTTGCACTCTCGCATGCAGTTAATGTCCTCAATACGCTCTTCACCAGTCTAATTTCTCCTAGGCAGCTCAGAGGTTGGCAGGCGAATGGCGCTGATCCTTGTGGCCAGTCATGGCAGGGCATTACTTGCTCAGGATCAGGGGTTACTAAAATGTGAGCCTTGTGATGCAGTATAGTTGTAGGCATCTAATGTAATACAGAGATCTCTCCTTTAATTCTCTTACTGGTGATGTACCACAAAGTTTTAAGAAACATCGTCTTTTGGTGTTTTGATGTGCATCTCTGAACCAGGCACTATACTAGTTTTTGTAGTTGATCTTATTTATATCAAAAATATCAATTGTGCAATTTGAAGATCACTACTGCAGAAATTTTGGTACCAAAATTTTGTTCTGCAAAACATGTTGTAAAAGATACATGATATAAACATGAGAAGAATAGGCTTCATTTTAGACTAAAAAAATGACACACTTAACTACCAGTCTCATGACTTTCGCTTACCAGATGTCTTAACTGATCCTCCTGGCCTCCCTCTCTAGCCGCAGAAGATCCAGGAGCATGCTACAGATAGAGACATCTCACACGAGCCTCTAAACCAGTTTAAGTTCAGATGAGAAATACAATACTCAGTTATCCTTTGCGTACCTTGGGATCACTACCTAACGGTGGCACACCACGCACACTTTGCTCCAAGGACTTAAACTTCTGCTCCCAGGTTTCATTTAACCCCTGCAAGGCCTGATTAATCATCTGCTGCGCCTGCTCCTGTGTGAATTTCTGCCGTTGCCCATTTTTACCAAAACAATCTGGCATGGACTTTGCTACTTCATCAACCTTGTCCTTGTCAATGACACCAGTGAGCCCATAGTACCTTCCACGGTTCCGTCCCCCTACTTGCTGCACCCATGCAACGTGGGGGTCTATGTTCCTATCGCCAGCCTCCTCCATACGTTTCGTGAAGCCCTCCTGAAAAATGAAGTGGATACAAAACATAGTTCAGCAACAGTTAATAAGCTCTCCAAACATTTTGCATGTTGCGCCCAATTACTTCTAAATGGTGCAAATAACCCAAACACTGAGGACCTACCACAGTTCGCTTTGCTCTCTCACTGACAAATTCCCATGTGCCACCTTTACGCCTATGGGTCTTGTTGAATACCTCTAGTTCTGACACTGGCATCCCACCATTTTCTATAACCTATATTCAATTAAAAAACAATTAGTAATTGGTGCTGAAATGAGTTAACCAAGGAATTTGTCTTTATGTCTTCACCATAAGCTGCCTGTGCATGGCAATGCTCCGTGAACCCGACGTGTGATGAGCACGACCTTTAGTGAATCGGTTCTTCCTGTTCTGGGAAGACATCTTTAAGACTTCTTCTTTGGCCCAGTGCTCGCATAACCTTTCCCACCAATTCGGAAGCATCCATGCAGGGGGGAAAGGTTTCCACAGCAAGGGGTCTTCGTCATCACTTCTCTCTAATGCCTGCTGGTCCTTGGGTTCTTCTTCTTCTTGATCTTCCTCTTCTGACTCTGCATGTCCGTTGGACCGATGTGCACCTGAAGTTTCATTGGATTTGTCTACTGCAGCAAACTTTGCTCTAACATTGCGCTTCTCTTGGCTTAGGATAGAAGCAAACTGCCTTGCTGCTCTGCGTTCAAATACCTTCAGACACTCTGCTTCTCGGCCAGGGGCCCACTTGTAGCGTTGCTAGCACAATTGAAATATAAGCTCAATGGTCAAAATGTCCTCAATAACACTCCATAAAGCAAATGTATTCAGCTACTTTACTTACAAGAAATTCATTCAAAATAACATCCCTTGTTTCTGGAGGATACTGTTGCCAGTGGAGAACCATTTCTCCATTGGGTGGATCTTCTCTTCGCTGACCAGCTGGCAGATAGGTAGACCCAGGGTACTTCTGCTTCAAAAGAACAGTGATGGTAGAGGCCACCTTAGGACAAGGTGGATTGACATCCCATTTGCTGCCAAGTCGACTCGTCATGAACATAACAAGAGAATATATTAAGAACTAAATTTGTCAGTTCATCGATACACATACTCAATAATATTAGGTGTCAAGACAGGCCTGTCAACTTCCCTTCGTGGTTGGGTTAGTCTTGTAGGTTGATGTCCACGTCCTCTACGCTTCCCTGATGATTTCACAACAGATCCTAATAGGGAGTAGGCCCTCTGTGCATCCTCCTTAATG
This sequence comes from Miscanthus lutarioriparius, assembly GCA_904845875.1. NCBI lineage: Eukaryota > Viridiplantae > Streptophyta > Magnoliopsida > Poales > Poaceae > Miscanthus > Miscanthus lutarioriparius. Next base: position 13,435,063 of record CAJGYO010000011.1, on the reverse strand, counting down.
AGTGATTAAAATAAGCATCCAAACAATGCAAATATTTTGAATGTGTAGTATTTATGCAGAAATTCAAACCACGGCACTCCAGCTAAGAAAAATTACAGGATATTAGGAGCTAATTTTACTTTATATAAACACGTATCACATGTGCGTGGTGGAAGGTTGATGTGAGTACTAGACAAAGTTGGATAGTACAGATTAACTTGTCATTGCAGAAGGTGGATATGTGATAGGCATTAGGGTGGTATTCTCGAAATCATAGGAGATGTGCAGCTCTCATGCGCGGTCAAGGAAAAAAACAGTGGCAGACTGGTAATGAGGTGTTGCAGATTTTGCTGGCAGCTTGGCAATAATGGTCGTTGGGCAGTGTGGCAAATTTTTAAGAGAGGTGTATCCTAGCCATGGGTTTAACCAATAGCCATGGGTAGGAACACAGATAAGTGCACCCAAGTCAGTGGAATGAACTGAAGGTTCTCGTACCTGTTGCCATTGCCCTTGCATATGCACATCATGAAATCGGGCATCTGGTGAATGTGGCTGCTCGTCACCACTTCTATCAAGCCAGTGTTCACCGGGGACCTCTGGAGGGTACAATTGACTGTAGCAGAGTGGGAGTTGCCTATCTTGAGATGCATTATGATTTGACACAGGTGGTCCAGTGGCTGCATCAACTCTGCCTGACTGGTTTGAGCTTGCTTGAGGCATTTGAAGCTGAGGCGATGGACTGCGACACAGATTGGAAATGATTTTATCAATGTTTAGATGTAAATCTGAATTACATTGATTCGAAGCAGCTGGCTGCTGGGCAGGCTCATTGTTGATAGGATTTTCTGGCTGCTTTGACAAACGTGCACTACGCCTAAGATGGGGGCCTCCATTTGGATAACAAGGCAAGCCCTTCTTTTTCCCCTTCTGACCACTGGCAGTCCCACCGCTCCTTTTCCTCTTCAGATTCCATCCAGTTGCCTTGCTGTGATACTCACCTTGGTCCTGTTCACCACGGTTGACTTGATTTGAGGTCTCTATTGTTTCATGCTGGAGGGTACTTGATACAGCTCGATATTCATTTATGTGCTCTCCTTGACTTGCAGTGTCCTCCACAGGTTGCTGTTCTTGGGCACGAAATGAATAATTGGAAGGACAAACTTGTGCCCGGAGGCTGAGCTTGAATGTACGGGAGGCTCTGGACGTACCACGCCAGTAGATTCAAGACAAGCAGGCAATTTAGTCTTCCTCTCGCTAGCCTTTGCAGTAGTCTTACTGAGTGGTTCAATACGTGACTCCTCTCTGTGAGCTGAATGGATACTGGGCTCTTTTTGTGCCAACAGGGTGTGGATTGCTTCTGTTCTGGAAGAACTGAAGGCCTCCTCTCTATGAACTGAACGAGTCGGGTGATTATACTTTTCTACATGACCCTGCTGCACAGAAAATAATGCAAAAAGAAGTAAGAAAATAAAAATAGGTGGAGTAGATCTATGCATAGAAGAGTACAGAACAAGAAAATCCTAATCTAAGAGATTCTGCAGAAATACAACTGCATGACTGTTGCTGAAATAGGCAATCAGGACATCTGAATGGTATATTCTATCTATCAGATTTGTCTTCCGTGTCCTAGAAAATCTCTATACTTTATTTGTCTTTATCAAGCCCTCCTCACTAAATCTCTATTCAATTTTTTTAAATCTTTCATAATGCAGAGTGGCAGACATTAACAAATAGTCAGACCCATGGTTTCCTTTAATAAAAAGACATCCTAACGTCCAATTCAGTGAATCAGAGCCTTTGAGCGGTCCAAAAGTAAATGCAAACTAAAATACAACCATTGTATCGCTTGTAACCCAGAAATGCTACGCCTCGCAATCAAAATGCAGGTGCAGCCTGTTCTTACTCAACTCACCATGAAAAATACTGCTATGTAAGACAAGACAAACATCAGGATTCCAGTGGAAGTGTAATAGGGGATATTGCTGAGTTGATAATGACAACTTAATTGGGTTGGGACAAAGGCAGAAAGTTAAACTAGTATTCCAGGCTCTAGGCTATGGGTCAGCGCCTAGAATCCGCCTAGCGCCTTCTTGAACTTTGTGTAGTTGCAAACTTTGTATGGCCAAGTATTTGCAAATAACATAGTATGATCTACAATGTAGAAACAGTGATAAATGAAGATATACTGAAACATGATACTTTGCAGTTTACTTTCCTAAGATGATGAAATGATTAACCCATATGCATGTCATGATGGGAATGGTAGACAATGTTTTATCTCTTCTGAAATATATTGAAACTGGTCAAAATCACGCTTCTACTGTGCTGCTTCGCGCTCGGATGGTTCTGTTACAATGGGATGTGCGTTTAGAAAAGATATAACATCCTTAATTCCCTTAACCATAGGGATTGTAAGGTTGTGGGTTTTGCAAATCCTGACAAGGATTGTATTTCGTTTGGATTATATACGGACCCATGCATTTTCTTATATTCCTTATGTGAGTAAAAGCCATATTTTCTGGAGATACTGGTGGTTCCTGGAAACCCCCATGTGTAGCCGTTACGAAAGGATAGCTTCTTACTGATATTCTCACGCATAACAGATTCATTCACCTAATAAAACTGGTATCTGTGCATCCTTTGTTAGACAGACTGCAGTACATTGTTTGCAGCTATTCAACTTAAAACTGTTTCTACGAGTGCGGCAATTAGGTTCTTTTGCCGGTTAGATCCGTGATTAATTACGAAAAGGTTGTAAACCTACTTCACATAATTTCCGTGTTTGCAGGATACATTAGATTCCATGGACGGAGAAGATCCAGATGCGGAAGATGATAGCGATTACCAGGAGGAGGAGGAGGAGCATTCGAGCTCAGCTGAGCCAGCCGTGAGCTTGCTGTGAGCTCAGAGATCTCATTTCTTTGTGGAGTTTGTGCAGGACGGTGCCTAGGCAATTGGCACTGGAGCCAAGTAACTGTGCCGGTAGGCCACGGTCCGCGTGTAAATTATGGGCATATTTCAGCGAATGAGCGTCGTAGCGATTTCTTACAGGTTTCTTCTACTCTGCCTTGTCTCAGAGGTCGCCTCTCCATACAGTTCCGCACCCCCTAGCGCGTAGGGGTGCATTGGCATTCGGCATCGCATAGCTTCCTTCGTTTCGAACTTTGAAGAGTCCCTGCCAAGATTGGCTGCTTTTTTTGCCACTCTGGGCATCGTGACGCTCCAGACTCGCGCTTCCCGCGCTTGTCAACGGTTTTCTTTACGTTTCCTGCGTCACGGCACCGTTTAGTTATGCGTGATGGAATAAAAAAAACTCCGGCTGAGGCAGACAGCCCCCGTTTTTTTTTCCTAGGAAGATCTCTCGGGTCGAGAAAACCACTGAACCCTATGCCCTGTTCTCACACGGGTCCATAACCCCTGTGAGAACCCTATAACCTTTTTATCACGTACTTTGACGCCGTGAGGTAGTCGGAGTTTTTTTTCTCACACTTTGGGACGCGACAGACGAGAGTTTTTTTTTCATGTGCAGCGGCGGGAGTCGGGAGTCAAACTCCCGACCGGGGCCTTCCCACGATGGGGCGGAACCACTCGAGCTAACGCTCGCTCGCATGCGTGATGGAATAGTTTGGCGCTATGGTTTGTCAACCTGCCGTGGAGGTAGGCCGGTGTCGAGTGCAACAATATGTGCTGGGACTGGGACGAGTGATGAATCGTGGTGTTTACTATTGTATAAATTCGGGAAAACAAGAGGTCTCCTAGACGTGAATTCTTGACAGGTTCTCTCACGATGTCTTTTTTTGTGTGTGAATAGTTCTCACGATGTGAAGTATACTCGCACCTTTTTTGCGAGTGTAAACACGACGGTCACTGAAAGCTCGAATTTATTCAGTGTCGCTCTCGTTGTCTCAGGTCTCATTTACATCAGTCTCAGCGAATAGTTTTAAGAGGTGAAACGTCCACTTTCGATGCAAAATTTTATTCTATAGTTTCAATAGCATTTAATTTTATAACTCATACAGAGTTGGTAATAATGCCGAGAGAGTTTTATCTAGATGAAATCAATTTGTTCTCTCTCTTCTTAAATATACTGTCATATCATTAAAAATGTCTATATGGCAACCTACTTAATGCAAATAAAAATGCTATCTGCGCCATCCGCTTCGGAGTTGGAGGCCTTTGACAGGCTCTACGACGACAACCTGACTGCGTCCAAAGCGAGGCGCTGGATGAGCTCTTCCCGGCCATTGGAAAGGCACCGTTCAGGCAGCCGTGAAAACGTAAGGCCACCTAGGCCACAAAGTTGCATCGATATTGGTTGTTTCTTTTAATGTAATATCGAAACATGAGGCATTTTGCTAGGATGGTCCAACTTCGGCTGTGTTAGGTCGATCTTCTTCGACGCTTGATAGAAGCGCGTTGTATGTTTTCTTTAAACTCTTGTCCTTAATACAATAACACGTAAATTTTTTACGTATTTGAAAAAAAATATAAATAAAACTCACGTGAAACTTCGAGTGACACTGGCCTTACTATTATGCCACTACCGGAGACGAGGAGGAGCGATGGCGCGCGCTGAGGCAAGCGTGTGAGTTGGCTTAGATCTCGCGCCTTTCGGGAGCTTGCTGTGCAGGACCAGGACGGCGCCTTACGCCTTGTTTAGTTGGACCCCAAAGTCCAAAAAGTTGCTACAGTACCTGTCACATCGAATGTTTGCGGCCCGTGCATAGAGCATTAAATGTAGACGAAAATAAAAACTAATTGCACAGTTTGATGGGAAATTGTGAGACGAACGTTTTGAGCCTAATTAGTCCATGTTTGAACACTATTTGTCAAATAAAAACGAACGTGCTACAGTAGCCCCAAAATCTAAATTCACCCAACTAAACATGAGCTTAGCATTGGAGCAAAGTGCTTGTGTCGGCATGAACTTGGTTGCGGTTTCGTACGGTTTTCCCTACCCTCGGAGGTGGCGTCTCCATGCAGTTTCAGCCCGCACCTGGTACAGCTCGTAGTCGTATACTCGTATGTGATCTGATCGCACTACAGCTTCGCGTGGCCGCGTGGCGTGCGTGGCAGCGCAGAAGCCGGCCGGCAGCGCCAGGACCCAGGAGCAGCCCAGCTCTGCACTGCACCGCTTTGCCGCCGGCCACGCGGCCGTCACGCGGGAGCTGTCGAGTGAAAGCGCGGGCGCGCGCACGCGGCACGCCACCTGCCCGTCCGTCCGTGCGCGCCCACGCGTTGCCCCCCCCCGTGGGCAACGTGACGCTACCACCGCCTGTCTGGTTCCCGACCCCCGGTTTCCTCGCACCCACGACGGCTGCGGCGCCGTTATTCTGTGCGCGATCGAATCGAATCGGAGAATAAGTTCGGCTCCGCGCCAGACGTCGTCAACGTGCTGCGCGGGTTAGGTTGCGACGAAGCGCCGAACACTCGGTTCCGTGTCTCGTCGACTCGTGGCTTATCTTCCATTCCAAACATCATCGTGTGACTGCATCGATCGGCTCCTTTTTTAACTAGGTGTAGGTGATGTTCTATCCCGTTGTTATGCGTTGGAATTCATCATCCATATGGTTTGTGCAAGGACGCTGATTTGTGAGCCAAATCCCAAATTGCTAGACGCTATCGAAACAACCGGCCAATTGTTGGGGGGCGTGGCGTGGGTAACCGTCTGTACGTGTTGGAACCTAGCAGATTGAGTTCACACAAAGACGAAAACCAAGAGAAACCGTCGGTGGAATTCGGACAGGGGAAAAAGGAAGGGAAACAATACCGTCGGCGGGCGGCGTAAGGTCTGAAACGGACAACGCCGTGCTGTCGGCGAGCGGTTGGGAGCGAGTCGAGGCGGGAGAGAAAAAGGAGGAGAGGAGAAAAAGAAAAAAGAAGAGAATATATGGCGCGCCGGCCGGCGATCCGCAAAACAAAGGCAGGGCCCGCGCGCGTCCACTGGCGTCTGAGCTGTGCGTGTGGAACGGGGAAACCTCGCGGCGGGGCCCATCCGCCCGCCGCCGCCGCCCCTGAGGCCGCGGCCGCGGTCGCGCCCGTCACCATCCGGCTGCCGGGGCCGGCTGACGTGTGGACGGCTGGACGCCGTGACGGTGGTGGCAGTCACAGCGCCCCGCTGCGTGCGACACGATCCGGTGATCCGGTCCCGGCGTTTTTGCGGGGAGAGCGACAGCGCGAGAGGGGAGACACGGGTGCGGGCGGGGCGGGCGCGGACGGTGTGAAAACACCCTGCCGCGGCGCGGGCGGACGGGCCGGGTGGACGACGACGGACGTGACACCCACCGCACGCCTCGCTTGCCCGTTCGCTGCTGCGTCCTGCGCTTGTACGCTTCTCAGGGCCACGTTTAGGCCCCGTTTTACGAAAATTTTTGGCTTTTCATTACTGTAGTATTTCGTTTTTATTTGGCAAAAATTGTCTAATTATGGACTATTTAGGCTTAAAAGATTCGTCTCACGATTTCTCGGCTAACTGTGTAATTAGTTTTTTTTTCGTCTACATTTAGTACTCCATGCATGTGCCGCAAGATTTGATGTGACGGGAAATCTTGAAAATTTTTGGTTTTTGGCTTGGAACTAAACGGGGCCTTAGTTGCCTCAAATTCCAGAATTTGGCACTATGCAAAAAGAAGATTACCCGTCACATCAAACTTGCGGTACATGCATGAAGTATTAAATGTTGACGAAATCAAAAACTAATTACACAGTTTGGTTGTACTTTGCGAGACGAACGTTTTGAGCCTAATTAGTCAACGACTGGATAATTATTACCAAATAAAAATAAACGCTACTATGTAGCTACAGTATCCAATTTTCCGGCGGAGCCGAATCCGGCAGGAACTAAACATGGCCAGGTTTGGACGTCATATGCGGTTTCGTTCGGGGCCAGGTTTCGCAGGTTTAGACGTTTAGTAGCACTGTAGCAGCTACGTCCAGATGACTTTTTTTCCCTGATTCCTCAAAAAAAAAAGTCCAGATGATCTTTTTTGTTTTTCAGATTTTTTTTGCGAGGAGTTTTTTCATCAGATCATATAAAAGAAACATATCCAGGTGAAACTTTGTTTTTGTTTTTCGGATCGGTTGGTTGGTTTCTGGTTGGTTTCCAATTCTTGCCTAACTAAATTCATGGCAAGCCAAAACATTTAGTTATCAATTGGTTCATTGCCAAAGAATTGACACATCAATTTGAAGTGGACTGTGACGTCTAAGAGGGGGGTTAATTAGGCAACTTAAAATTATAACTCTAAACTATGGCCTCTTTTTCTACCTCTAACAAAACCTATGTAAAAGATAAACTATCTAAATGTGCAACTATGATTTTGCTAGTGTGTTGCTATCTCTACTGCAAAAGGAGTAAAGTAATCAATGTAAATGTGAAAGCTAAACAACAAGGTAGAAATATGCAAACTCCCGTCGACGGCTCCGGTATTTTTACCCAGGTATCGAGAAGCGCGCAAACTTCTTCCTAGTCCTCGTTGGAGCCCCTCGCAAGGAATCCCTCGCAAGGGCCAAGCTCCCGGTCGGATAACTCCGTGGATAGCCTCGGGCCTTCCCCACACGCAAGTGGGTCTCCGACGTGCCTTCCGGCAAGCCTCTCCCGGATGCTCCCCGCCATCTTCACTATCAAGCTTCAGGCCGAAACGCCGCGGGCCTTGTTCCCTCCGGTACACGGTGGCGGCCACACCACAAATGCGGTTGGTGTGATCTCGCAAGACTACAAGCCCCTCCGATGTATAACAATGGTGCGCACAAGCACCGAGTGGTAAGAGCTATGTAAACCTCACTAAACACTAGGCCTAAACCTAGAGCAAGCGCATGAGCGGTGGTCTAATCAACCTAAGCACTTCGCAAAACACCTACGCTAATCACCTAATGAATCACTAGGCACTATGCAAGTGGAGATCACTAAAATAGTGTATCAACACCCTTGATATGTTTTCTCGGCTCTACACACCTCAAATAGCCGGTTGGGGGGGTCTATTTATAAGCCCCACGGAGAAAGTAGCCGTTGGGATGAAATCCCGCTTTTCTGCTACTGACCGGACACTGGAGTCGTCCTGATCGGACGCGTCCGGTCGTCCCAACCGTTGGAGCTGCGATCAACTGATCGGACGCTGCCAGCGTCCGGTCACTTGCCACCGGACGCGTCCGGTCGTAAGTTCGCCGCTCTAGAACCTCTCTGTACTCGATCGGACGCTGCTGTCCTGCGTCCGATCGATTTGCCGCCAGCGTCTGGTCACTTGCTGAATGTGTTGCCGGTTGATGAACAGTGCCATCGGTGCGTCCGGTCGATCCACTTGTTCAGCGTCCGGTCGCTGCTGCTGAAGCCTTCTGTTGCCAAGCCACTGATCGGAGCGTCCGGTCACTTTTCTTCAGCGTCCGATCACTTCTGTGAGCTCGTTTCTTCGTAATCTTGCGTACGGCTTGGTTCCTATCTTCGTGCTTGTACTTTGCTTGATATCTTAGGTATTCTCTTGTGCTCCTAAGGTTTTGCTTGTGGTGTCGATCCTCATATCATCACATCGCCTTTGTCCAAGTCACGTCTTGCATCCTATTAAACTACACAACAATCACTTGTAAATTCATTAGTCCAATTTAGTTGTGTTGGTCATCAAACACCAAAATCCAAAGTAAATAGGCCTAGGGTCCATTTTTCTTACAATCTCCCTCTTTTTGGTGATCGATGACAACACCGTGGATGGGAATCACCGATGGTGGATGGATGGATAGGGCATGGTAGTTTTCTTTATGCATGTGGTGGTTTTTTTAATAGGTGAATCCTACTGAAAAAGTTGATCTCAAAGCCATGATTATATTTTTTTAGACAAGATTTGAACCACGGGATTACGTTTTGTTTAGAACGGAGGGAGTAGAATGACCCACCATTTTTTTTTGTCATGCGTGGTGTAACCGATCAGGCGAAACTGCCTCCCTAGTAAACAGTAAGCATAACATTAGCATGCTACTTTTTTTTTCTGGCAAAAGAACACATTAACATACTTCCTGACTGAATAAAACAAACAAAATTCATGGGACAATTTCTTATGGATATCTATGGCAGATTCATGACATATGTCCTGTATCCAGCGATCGGGAGGGTTATTCTAAATTTATACAGTGTCCATGACTAGTTCCCATCATTTTTTGTAAAAAGAAAAACTACTAATTGATATAATATATTATATTAAACAACATACTGTTAGTGAACTGCAGATATTCTGAGGCTAGTAGGTGCGTACACCAGGCAGCTTGCAGCCGGCAAAGCACAGCTGCACAGGCGGGCCGGCCAGTAACGAAACAAGTGGTAGTTTTCCGTTTTCCGCCGCCCAAATCCGGCGCTGGTGACCGGGCGGCCCCTCCCGCTGTGCACGTAAGCAATATCCAAATCCCCGCGCGGATCCGGCTGTCGTGTGCGCGCTGCCGCCGCCGTGGCAGGCAAGGAAGGAAGACGCGGGGCAGGTGCGGTGCGCCCGCCCGTCCCCCTCACCTCACCAGTCACCCCGGCCCCGCCGCCGAAGAAAAGCCCTTTGTTTTTTCCCCCATCCACCCATCCGCGCTCCACTCCACGGTGGCCCTCGCCTCCTCTGAACCCGTCGCCGTCACACGCCTCGCGCGGCACCGCACCGCGGGCCACGCGGCTCGCGGCGGGACCAGAACCACCGCCGGGCCCCGCGGGACCGCCACTACTCGTCTCGCTCGTTGGGGCGTGACCGCGACGCGTCGTGCCGCGCCCGCCCACCCGCGCGTCTCTGGAAATTGCGACGTCTCTGCATGGCTCGTTCGTTGGGCCTTGGGCGGGCGGGCGTCGTGGAGTGCGGCCGAAAGCAACCGGGACGGACGGTGGGCGGAGCGGCGGCAGGCACACCGTTGGGTTGGTTGGTTGGTTCACTCGCTGCGCTGCCGCTCCAAGACGTTGATGTGCTGCACGCAACGACCGGCGCCAAGTTGCACTTTCAGGCACCGTTCACTCCATTGCTTCGGACGTGTGGACGGGGAAGTGATTATGCCAAGATGCGCAGCTGGGTGAAGCTTTTCCTATGTGAGCATGTGTGTTGCAGAGCCACGCGGAACCGATTCGTGCACGTTGGTTTGGTTTCTTTTAACGGTACATACTGCCTTTGGATGAACCTAGGATGAAGATGCAAACCTACTCGGTTGTGACTTGTGAGTGCAGATATATCAGCTAAGGCTGTGTTTAGTTCGCAAAATTTGAGAATTTGGTTACTGTAGCACTTTCGTTTTTATTTAGCAATTAGTGTTCAATCATGAACAAAATTTGGGAATGATGGCTACTGTAGCACTTTTTGAAAACTAAGCACAGCCTAAGTTCAAGCTCTCGTCAAGACAGATTTAGGTATTTACTTGGAGTTGATTGCTCAGCTGGGTTTCAGATGAAGGCCTCGTTTAGATTGTAAATTTTTGCAACCTGGACACTGTAGCACGTTTCGTTTGTATTTGATAAATTTTGTCTGATCATGGACTAACTAGGCTCAAAAGACCCATCTCGTGATTTACAACCAAACTGTGTAATTAGTTATTTTTTTAACTATATTTAATGCTCTATGCATACGTCTAAAAATTGATGTGATGAAGAGAGAGTAAAAAAACTTGGAATTTGGAGGAGATCTAAACAAGGCCGAAGACGCTATGCAGCTGGACGAAGAGTGACCTGACCGGCTATCCTAAGCTCCAAGCAAACACCCCTTTGCATCAGGCTCACTTGACCTGGATCATAGACATGAAAGCCTTGTTTAGTTGGAGAAATTTGGATTTTAGGGTTACTGTAGCACGTTCGTTTTTATTTGACAAATAGTGTTTAAATATGGACTAATTAGACTTAAAACGTTCGTCTCGCAATTTCCCACTAAACTGTGCAATTAGTTTTTCTTTTCGTCTACATTTAATGCTCCATGCACGGGCCGCAAACATTCGATGTGACAGGTACTGTAGTAACTTTTTGAAAGTTAGGGTGAAAATAAACTAGGCGGAAAAGAAACGGTACAGGTACAATGCATTCCAAAGGACCACGGAGACTGAACAAGTGAGGGAAAAAAATACGGTTACCGGCCACACACGGACACGCACCCGTACAACTCACGCACTGAGTGAGCGCATGCAACGCAAGCAGCCGCGGCATTCCATGTACGGGCGAGCAAACGTCGGAGGCCAACGCGGGACGGCCGCCCCCATCTCCCTCCACCTCCGTCGCTGTGGGCGAGGCGCCTGTGGCTGTGGGTCAAACCTCCCCTCCCGCTGCCTCCTCCTCACCTCCCGCCTCCCCTATTAATACCGCGCATCCACCTCCCTTTCCTCCCCGCACTCCAGCCCTGCCTGCCCAGCGCACCACCACAACCACCACCACCATCACCGCCGAGCGCTGCGCCGCTGCCCAACACTTGGCATCGTCCTCCGCCGTCGTCACTCGCTCGCTCCTTTCCTTTCCATGGCTCCCAAGAACGCTCTCCCCGCCGCCAGCGCCGTGACCGACGGCATGATGGAGCCCAGGTTCCGCGGCGTCCGGAAGCGCCCGTGGGGCCGGTACGCGGCGGAGATCCGGGACCCCGCCAGGAAGGCCCGCGTGTGGCTCGGCACCTTCGACACCGCCGAGGCCGCGGCGCGCGCCTACGACGCCGCCGCGTTCCACTTCCGCGGGCCCAAGGCCAAGACCAACTTCCCCGTCGCGTTCGCCGCGGCCGCGCACGCGCACGCGCTCGCGCTCCCGCTGCCGATGCCGCCGCCGACCAAGAAGCTCGCCGTGAGCCCCAGCAGCAGCACCGTAGAGTCCTCCGCCCGGGACTCGCCCGCCACGCCGCCCAGGGCTCCATCTCCGGCCCCGACGGTGATGCCCGCGCCGTCGCTCAACCTGAGCCTCAGCGTGCCGGCCATGGTGGCCTCCCAGCCGTTCCTGTTCCTGGACCCGAGGCTCGCGGTGACCGTGGCCGTGCCGGCGCCCGTGCCCTGCCGGCCGACCGCTGTCACAGCAGGCGCCAACAAGCAGGCGGCACCAGCATCCTGCCGCGAAGACGAGGAGCAGAGCGACACCGGGTCGTCGTCATCCGTGGTGGACGCCTCCCCGGAAGCGGTCGGCGTGGGGTTCGACCTCAACATGCCGCCGCCGGCCGAGGTGGCGTAAGTGGTGGACCAGCCGCTTCGCCCGATGACACGACGGCTCCTCCAACGGGGTCGCGTACGCGTAGATGATTAGCACTTGTATTAGTATGAGGTTGGATGCTCGATCGTTTAATTTGCCGCGATGAGTTACTACTAGGTGTACATAGATGTTCTTTTTGCATCGGCGGCTAGGTATAACAAAAGCTACTGCTTGCCGATGTTACAAAACAAAATACTACCAAAGCGTTTTGTCCTTCGTTGTTTGTAACATATTAATTTGCTAATTAACGAGAGATCTTTTGCTCCTATATATATGTTGTATATGTTTTTTCTATCTAGGTTCCTGATGATTTGACTATGTTTGTAAGAGTTTCGAGTTATGATCATTCAATCAATACCGTGCGCAAATCTTATTTTTGAATCTGATAATTTGATCTCAGCAGCCTGCTTCATCAAGAAATATACTGCGCAAAAACCAAAAGTCTTCTTCTTCTTGGCAAGCTTAGCACCAGATCGAGCAAATCATCAACAAGTGCAACACCCTGTTGCTTACTTACAGTGCAAGCATGCAAACGTTGTTGAACCGTTGGTTCTCTGTGTGAATTTCCGTAGAGGACCGGCTTGACAAGCACGGACTGATGAGAGGACGACGACCTGGGACGAGACGACGCGGAAAGCCACCGCGCGAGCTCGGAGGCTGGGTCGCGCCGCGCGGCGAGCTGGCGAGTGTTCCCCGACTCCGAGAGACGAACTGGTTCACCCGTACACGCGCTGGCGTCAGTGCGTCACGTCGCTCCCGCGCACGCCGCGACGCAAGCATAGCAGCCAGTCGGGATCGCCAGCGCGCCCCGCGGCCCCACGCGCGTTTGACGGCTTCCTTTTTTTTCCTTTTTCCTGTCGCTCGCGCAGGCGCTACTACGCTTCGGACCGCGGCAAGCTCCCCGCCACGACCGGACGAGACGACGCGGAAAGCCACCGCGCGAGCTCGGAGGCTGGGTCGCGCCGCGCGGCGAGCTGGCGAGTGTTCCCCGACTCCGAGAGACGAACTGGTTCACCCGTACACGCGCTGGCGTCAGTGCGTCACGTCGCTCCCGCGCACGCCGCGACGCAAGCATAGCAGCCAGTCGGGATCGCCAGCGCGCCCCGCGGCCCCACGCGCGTTTGACGGCTTCCTTTTTTTTCCTTTTTCCTGTCGCTCGCGCAGGCGCTACTACGCTTCGGACCGCGGCAAGCTCCCCGCCACGACCGGACGACCCCGAGCAACACGAGGCAAAGGCGCGCGAGGCGGGTTGGGAATTGGGATGGGTCCCCGGCGCCGCGTGCCCGCGTCCTCGTGGAGTCATGTGATAGAGTATCAGGCTAACCTATGAGCTTCCGCGCGGCACTGGACTGCTCGGCACCGGCGGAATTCTCTCTCTCTTTTTTTTTTGAAAGGCATCGGTGGATTATTTTGTTCAGGCGGCGGTAGCTTTGGGAGCTCTTGGCCTCTTGCAAGCAACCGTAAAGCGTAAACCACCTCTGCTTTGCCTCTGGGTTTGCTTGGATTGGTCCAATACAATACGTAGCGCAAAAATACGAACGCAAAAAGTGATGATAATTCACCGCGCTCTTATAGAAATTCCTCTAAAGCTGAACACTGGGATATTCTATTTTTTATACATGTATACCGATATAATACTACATGAGATTTGTACATAGAATCATGGTATTCACGTGAATACCCCTAGCCACGCTGACTACCGTGAGCCGAAGGAAAACTTCATTTCGCTGAGCGAAGCCCCTAAAATGCCAAGCTGCTAAAGTCTCGCAAAAATGATTAAAAGAATTCGTGAAACAAGCGACCAAGCTCGAGCTGAAAAAAAATTGACGGCAGTTGTTGGGGCGTAGGGAACGGCGGGTCGGATTTGTCCGAGAATCCAGTGACATGTTGGTGGTTGCCTGGCTGGTTTTACTCCTTGCAGGAGGTGATGATACGCATCGAGTCAAGCTGGGGGAAAGACGGGCAGTAACTCGGATGTTTTTGGCCATTTTAGCTGAATCTTCTCACAGGCGAGGCCAGGCCAGGCCACACGGTGGTCTATGCTCAGACTCGAATCGTTAATTCAGCATGTTCGCTTATTGTTTCAGCCAATCAGTCAACGATGCTTTTCTCTCACAACAAACTAGTATCAGCCAGATTTATCAGCCCAGAAACCAACCATCAGCAAACAGACCGAATCACGTATGCACTTTGGAGGGAAACAGCAGCTATCGTGAGCAGAGCACACAAGTTGGCGCGGAAAGGGAAAGCACACATGGTCTCCGCCGTCCCCTCCTCGAGTCAGTCTCCACCGCCAGGTTTTGCCTGAGCTGATAGCTCGATCCGGATTGGAGCCGGCCAGGGCCAGTCGCCCAGTCCATAGGGGAGGCGGCAGTAGCATCGCACCTTTCCTTTCCGATTCCAAAGACGCCCAGCCACACGCGAGGCGGCGAGTGCCCGCACGGAACCGCCACCCCTCGGAGGCGTCGGCGGCTTTGGATCTCGGGCGGCGCCGGGGCCAGAATAAACAAAAGGAGCCGCCGCCTTTGCACGAGGCGGACTGGCGTGCGGACCCAACCCAACCTCCCAGCGGAGACGGCGAGCGGGCGCGGTGCCCACGCTTCCACGGGAAAATTAGGTGGCGCCTCGGATCGTGTCGGCCGCCGGGCCACCAGCGTCCTCCCGCCGCCTGCGGGACAGCGCACGAAACCTGGCGCCGCAGCGGCGGGTCAACAAAGCACGCTGCCTACAGCCTAGTAGAGATCTACGAGTCCGCAGCACTCGGTGACGCGACCTCGTCCGATCGATCCAACCCGGCCGGCACCGGCAGTGCGGGTGAACGGTTAGCCAACCGACCTCTCTCACCTTCGTGCCGTCGGATCATGTCGATCGAGGACGAAAAGGCCAAGTCCAGGATCAGGACCACGGGTGGCCGAGCGGATGGACAGGCCACAGGCCTAGCTAGAGCCCTCGATCGAGCACCCATCTGCCCAGCCAGCTGCGCACGCGCACAGCCGCGGCGCCGACGGCATATCCTGCAGCCACGCACTACCGCCGCTTGGCGCACGACCCGTGCCCGATGCCGTGGAGGCGCGGGCAGCTCGCTTCGGCTCCACGTTTCGGCGCCGCGGCGCGCGCTAAGCGACGAGCGGCGCGGCGGCACAACTACTCCCACCGAGGCAACACGGCCGGTGTGGTGTGTTGCCCGCACCGCACGACCGCTGCCATGACGCGAACGAGCCCGGAAGCCTAGAACTTGTCCTCTCTGCCCAAATCTGCCATTGCAATCTCAGCCTTTTCTTCAGTAGTTTGTAGCACGCCAATTAGCGAAACAAAAGACAATCGACCACCTCAGGCATCCGCAACGGATACAGATTGCCGTGGCAAACAGCTAACGGGCACAGGCGACTTCTTCTAGCATTTCGTGAGGATCTCGGCTCCGGTCCTGGTGATCAGTATCGTGTGCTCGAACTGCGCCGTCAAGCTGCCGTCCGTCGTCACGGCAGTCCAGCCGTCGTCCCACATGTCGCAGTCGATGCTCCCCATGGATATGATCGGCTCTGCACAAGAAAGTTAGGCGGCGCTAGCATCAGTCAGGAAGGCAAGAACACTGCTACACGTCGACAGCAAAGAGGACTTGGCTGGCTTTACTCCGCGTGCAAGACGTGGAATGAGTTAGGAAGCTGCGAACCTATTGTGAATGTTTGCCCTTCAATCATCTGACCCGGCCTGTTGTTCCCTGTTGCAAGCACATCACAACAAGGTCTAAAAATTGCACACTAAAATAAGAAAACAAGAACAAAAAAAACCCTACTATTACAAGATCAATATCTCAGAGATCTTACAAATTTATCATTATGACTCTACTATTATCCTTCCTTTTGTAGTTTTGTGGCATACATATAAGCATGACAGACTTAGTGGGACTCTGCTCTTATAATTTTCATGTTTTGGCTAGGCACATGGTAGTCCCAGTTTGTATAAGAGGACTTAATATCAATCGAATTAATTATATACTAAAACAGAAAGTCTGCAGTCTGGAGGTTTTTTCTTTTCTTTTCTTTTTCAATAGAGAAACACAGAGAGACATCTAAACTTCAACATAATTTGCTTTTCACCTAAGCAATGCTTATCCATTAATCCATTAAAATGTTTATTCTCAGGAGAAAATCTACAGCCTACTGTTAAATCTTAAAGTACTAGTGTGCTAAGCCTTTGAAGTCCTCAACTACAATATGCACTGCCTATCATCTATCGCCAAAAAACATTGACTTGCGCTGATTATAGATAAGTGGTTCTGAGTGAAATACTCTGCCAACTCCATGCCCAACAAAACACTCCACAACACCAAATCCGTTCCTCTCAGCATGCTCACTGAAATGTTCAAACAAATCAATGGGTAAACGTTATTAAAGTAATATCTAAGATGAAGTAAATTTTGGTATAGCCACACCAAATCATGTAGGACAACGGACAAGATTAACAGTAAACTTGTTTTCAAATTCGTTTAACATGCGAGAGACACTGGGTGAATGATTGTGTAAAAATATACATCTCTACTCCTATTAAGACGAAACTGGCATCGTCCACACCCTGGCTTCGTTCTGCCCCCGACTTGCACGAGCCCTCGACTCCCCGCATCCTCTCGCGCCGACAGGTAGGACCAAGCCCCCTCTGTTGTCCCTCTCACTCCCTCCACGATCCCATGCTCCCACCCGACCTCCCCTGCGTCAACCAAAAGCTCACCCCTCCCAACTCCCCGTGTCTCCCAAACCCTAGACCCGCGCCCCTCGTCCTCGCCCTCACCTCGGAGGCCGGAGCGTGCGTCGCCCTCACCCGTGCGCCCCCGACGCCGTGCGGGGTGCTCCCTTCGCCTCGCCCCCGATGCCGACGTCGCCTGGCGCCGCCGCCGAGCAGCCCCGACGCGGACGCGGGAAATGGCACCCGCCTCTCCGCCTCCTCCTCCTGTGGCGGCGACAGCACGTGGACCCCGCCCTACTCGATGGCGGCAACCCGGGCCGCCAAGCCTCCAGATGCCAGCCACCAGCTCCAGACCAAGTTCTCACAGGTAATCGTCCAATCTGGCCATCTTCCCAAGATCAGGTCTGATTGAATCAAGTTTTGTTCTGGAGATTCGTACCAACCCAGTGTACCAATTTATTTGTGGAAGGCAGGGCCATTTGCTAATTGCAAATGATGATATGATGCAGCTGCACATAGGTCGGTGAAAACCTAGGTCTTTGCACCTGCATTTCTATAGGCAAAAGAAAACCCAAGGTCTATGTACTATGTACTGTCATATTGGCTAATACTGAATTAGACAATGCCTACTGAATCAGACAGTGCCGAATTCGAATGTAGTAGGTTCTGGGCAAAATTTCCATTTTGTGCTAAGGCAGCGCCTCAAAAACAATGTTACTTCCTTTGTCTTTCATTCTGCTGGTTGATTTGGCAGTTCTCTAGATGACACGATCATTTTCCTTTCATTCATCTTGTTGATTTGGCTTCGTTGTTGTTGTTGCATCTTGTTGATTTGGCGCTTCTTTACGTTTGTATTTTTCTCTATCTCATATTTAGGTAGAGCATGGAATTTGTAATATATATTTCTCCAAGCAGTCATGTTGTGATATTCTGAATCTATGCATACTCTATGAATCTTGCTATTTCAAGTTTGCAGAAAATGTATAAGCTAAAGATCAGTACAGACTGATCATAATACTGTTGAGAAAATATATGGCACTCTATGTATGGTTTGATGCAATAGTTCTCTTTTGTACTGTTCTCTGAGAAAATAAGCTTTGAATGATGATTGGCCTCCATTGTCAACCCCACGGCCTAATTTTTTTACTATTTGATCTTTTTTTTTAACAAAATTTAAGTTTAGTCCTCTGGGAGACTTAAACTCATCTTTGACCCTGGGGTCAGCGCCATGAGTCCTGGCGCTGAGGTAACAAGTCTCGGCGCCACAGATCTTAACGTCGAGGTGCCTGTCCGTGCACAGGAAAAAAAATCCTACGTGGCTGATACTCGGCGCCAGAACACGTGCCGCCGAGCTCGAGCTCGAGCCACTGGCGCACGGCGCGCGCGACGAGACGGACAAGGCTGGCGTCCCGTGTCAGCACTGTTTTGGGTCGGCAGGCATCGTGGCGATTGGACGGGACGGGGAAAAAACCTCCGGTCATGACTTATGCCCAGTTACAGCAAAATGTTTCCATCATCTGCATGCAATAGTTTACCATGAGAGAGGGAGATGAAATGAGTGGAGCAGAGCTGTCCACGCGTCGGCCAATTTCTTTTTTTTCTATTATGGTATACATACAATAGTTTACGAAGATGGATGGATCCTGGATAAACGATAAAGTCCTGGTCTGGCAGCCTCCACTAATTACCTCTATTTCTACTCGAAAATATTCGTTTGCTTGGCACGAGCACATATGAGTTCCAGCGTCCGCCCTGTGATCTTTGCCTCTCGGTTAACGCAATCATGATATTATTTTAAGCGGTCCTATTTTTTCCTTTTTTTTTTAGTTTTTCCTGTCCTATTTTCTACCTAGATGTTGATAAGTTGTTGCCGTTGTCTTTTAAAAAGTGGACCAATAAAATAGTTGTTACTATGGTCCCGTTCGCTTCGCTGAAAAAATAAGTCGAAACACTGTTCCAGTTGTTTTGTTGTGAGAGAAAAATACTGTTCCGGCTGAAAAAACAAGCTGACAAGTATGGATTATGTCGGTGTTTCGGACCGGGGGTCCTCAACCAACCAGTGAATTTGAACTGCGTGCCCCTAATCCCGGATGGTGATGCAAAGAGACACAAGGTTTATACTGGTTCAGGCAATCGGTGCCCTACGTCCAGTCTGAGAGATCGATCTTGTATTCCTTGTACCGAAGTGCTTATAGTAAGGGGTTATAAGTTGGGTGAGAGAGGGAGCTAGTCTCAGGTCTCGGCGTGGAGCGATGCGGGCTGCTTGAGTCGTTGCTCTCAGGCAGCTTGGGAGCCCGTGTGTTACGGAGTGTTGCTTGGGCGTGTGTGAGGGCGTGGTTTTTTCGTATGTTTTTTGTTGCCCCCCTAGAGCTATCTCTGGCTGCTTCCTTTTATAACCGCAAGGAGGGAGCCAGGAGTACATGAGTGAGCTACACGTGGAGCCTACTGTAGTTCAGTCCTATAGCAGCATGGTGTTGGGAATGACGATTGGTACTTGACTAGCGCGCCGTGCTGGCCAGGCCCGAGGTCGTTGAGGTCGTGGGAGTCCTTGTTGGCGTCTAATCAGTATGGCCTCCACTGTAGGAGACATGCCGTGCCTTGTGGGTTCTTGACTTGGTGGAGTGCCGAGGACTGGCGGGTGCTGTAGCTGATCGTGCCGAGGCCTCGGAGGTGACCCGTGTATGATGCGGGGGTCTCGGTGGTCAGCGTCGTACCCGGTCCAGGTGGAAAAGTGCGGAGCATGTGTCCACAGGGCACGGTAACCCCTGCACCGTCAGTAGGGGATGGTAAAAAAGGAGATTTGACCGCTGTCCCATCGCCCCTGTTGCTGTACCCTGCCGGTCGTGGCTGACGTAGTAGGTGTGGCCAGGCGCACTTAAACGGATGGGACGGCTCGCCAGAGGGACGGTTGAGGCGGAGGCGACGAGGATGCGGGACGAGCCCAGCCTCGGCCGAGGCGGAGAAGGAATAGTACGTCCGAGGCCCTGCCGAGGGGCCTCGGACGAGGCGGAGGACGAGCGGTTGGTCTTTCATGCTGATTCCGAGACTACAGGGACCCGGACTTGACCCTCCACGCCACTTTGTCCTTGGCGCAGGAGTTAGGTAGCACAGGGCAATACGGGTGTCAGCAGGGGGCACAGTGATGAGCACAGTGGCAGGCAACCCCTGCTGCGCCCGGTCCCCTGTCCCGTCGGTCATTCTGCCTGTACTGTGCCAACGTGCGGCCGACGTTGCGGGAGTAGTGGGCGCATTAACTGGACGTGATGTTTTGTCAGAGGAGTCGGTCGGGACGGAGGTGACGAGGTTGTTGTCGAGCCCAGCCTCGGGCGAATCGGAGAATTGGTATCCCGTCCGAGGCCTTGCGGGGCGGGGCCTCGGCGGGGCGGAGGGCTTTGGCCTTTCGTCTGAGGCCTCGGCGCAAGCCTTGGGCGAGTCGGAGAATCTGCCGAGACCTCGTGGTTGTCCCTTGGCTTTGATTTTTGCAAGGCTTAAGCAATATTTTCGGTTCTTGCTTAGGGTACCCCTTCTTATGGTATCCGACAGATTATAAGAGAAACGAACAGGGCCTATGTTATATCCACACTATTATTCATTGTTTATCTAAATTTATCCCTAAAATTCCAGGGCACACTCTATGATATTGTTATTAGATAGCACTACTAATTATCTGCATAAAATTCTTCAAATATAGAACATAACTAATTATCTGCACAAAAACCGAGATAGACTAGCAGCTAGAGCTAGCTAGCTAGCTAGGCATGTGTGACTACTTCCTGCCACCGGCTGGAGCACGTGGCCGTGGCCAGCTCCCGCTCAGCCTTAGACTGTCTCCAACACCGCGCCCCAAACGCATATTTGCGTCCCAGACGGTGTTTTGGGTACCGGAATCGGCCTCCAACCGATGACCAATACGCAAGACGCAATTTGCATTCGAGGAGAGAGGAGACGCAAAGTTGCGTCGTCCTCCACGCGCGACGCAAAACTGCCGGCGCTGCCCCTCTCTCGCTCTCGTCTCTCCCGCGCGCCGGAGGCGGAGCTGGGGCCCGAGCCCGCGCCGGAGGCGGAGAAGCTGCGCGACGGGGAGCCGCGGCGGGCCCCCTCCGGCGCGGCGTGGGGAAGAGGAGAGGGTCGCGGGGGAGGGAGGCCGTGCAGAGGAGGGAGCTCGCCGGCGGGGCGGGAGGCGGGCGGAGCTCGGCGGGTAGGGAGGCCAGGGCGCTCGACCGGCATGGATTCGGTCGCCTGCTCATCGATCTGGCCGCCTGCTCGTTGGATCTGCTCGTCGCGCGGAGCTTGAGGTAGAGAGGAGAGAGGGCGCGCTGGATCCGCCGGAGGGAGAGAGGAGGGAGCGCCGACCGGCCTCCTAGGGTTGCCGTGCCACCGGATCCAGAGCTCGCGCCTCCCCCTCGAAGCGTCCGCCGTCCCGGTCGGACCCGCCCGCCGCGGCCGCGCCAGCCGTTGCAGACGCCGCGAGCGCGGCGCAAGCGGACGGAGGAGTTGGAGGAAGATGATGCGGAGATGGAGGCAGGTGCCTTCGGGCCGGGGCTCGGGAAGAGTGGGGGCGGCGTGGAGGGGGACAGGAGCCGCATCGCCATGGATGCGGGCCGCGCTCGGCCTTCGGACTTTTGCGTCCGTTGTTGGAAACGTGAAGTTTTGCGTCCCGGAGCTTTTCCCTGTGCGTGACCTATAAGAAGGAATGCGTCTCGTATTTGCCTTCGGCCTGTTGGAGACAGTCTTAGTGGTTAATATTTTTGACAGGAGATTGGCCGACGCGTGGACAACTCTGCTCCACTCATTTCATCTCCCTCTCTCATCGTAAATTATTGCATGCGACGATGGAAACATTTTGCTGTAACTGGGCATAAGTCATGACTGGAGTTTTTTCCCCGTCCCGTCCAATCGCCACGATGCCTGCCGACCCAAAACAGTGCCGACACGGGACGCCAGCCTTGTCCGTCTCGTCGCGGGCGCCGTGCGCCTGTGGCTCGAGCTCGGCGCCCAGATCTGTGGTGCCGAGACGTGTTAGCTCGGCGCCAGGACTCATGGCGTCGACCCCAGAGTCTAAAGATGAGTTTAAATCTCTCAGGGGGACAAACGTAAATTTTATTAAAAAAAGGGTCGAATAGTAAAAAATTAGGACCCCACGGTGGTAAGAGTCAAGCAGAACTGAGATTGGATCCTTTCTGAATTTAAGTCGGGGAAAAGTTGTACTAAGACGACCACTAATGTCATGTGTTTAGGAGAAACTGATACATACTAATTTAGCATTGAACATTGTAGCAGTGTGTTTTTACTCAGGAGTTAGATGGGCCGATCAATAGTCCAGTGTGGTCTTTGTTTTTTAATTTCATCAACTGGTATATGGATTATGGATTGAGGCTCTAATTTAAAATTACCATTCTTTTATCAAATTCGGTTCTGAAACAATATCTTCAAGTGCAGATTATACTATACCATTTCAATATGCTTGTGCCGATATGTTAAATATCCATGTATGTTCGGTATATTTCTATGATTGTGTACTGCAGACCAGCATATGGGGTATGGGCGGAGACTAAATGATCCAATTAACCTCTCCTTTTCTTTAGTTAACATGCTGCTGGAAAGACTAAAGTTCCTTACAATGTGTACTGCTGCAATTTGCAATGCACAATTTTTTATTGCTACATTATGTACTAAACTGATTGTATATTTCCGCGGGTGATTTTCTTGGACCCCTGTAACCGAGGTGGCAGACTGGCATAGGAGGCCTACAAGCCACTGTCCATCGAGGTGGAGTTTGCACTGCCCTGGCCATGGAGGTGCGCATCAGGATTCTCTTCACTTTGCTCTACCACACTTACGTTTACTTCTGGGAAGGTATTCGGTCTGTTCGCTGGTTGGTTTCTGGGCTGGCTGGTGCTGGTTTATTGTGAGAGGAAAACACTGTTGGCTGGTTGATTTGGGCTGGCTGAAACCAACAAACGAACACTGTTGACTCATCCCATTTGTAAGAGTCTGTTGAGATGCTTGGTGCAGCAACTTGAGGCTGACTTGCGCCTTATTGGCGACTTTTAATTTCTTTCTTATAGGGGCAGACTCCCTTGTTCCCTAGGGTCTTCGGTCATGAGGCTACAGGAAATGTTATCTTCCTGGACCCACTTTTTTTTTTCTTGCGGTCTGCAGATATTTAAGTTGAATTTTACAGTCCCCTGCTTCTATTCTTAGTTACCTTATATATCGTTGGTCATCATTATTTATTGACACATTACATGCAGAGCAATCCTGGATTCTAGACAATATGTGAAAAGAGCACTAAGAAAAAGTTTGTGTTGCTTGAGAATGTGATCCGAGCGTCCATGCACAGTATGATGACCGTGATATCTATGACCGATAGAGGTAAAAGATGATGGATCATGGAGACTGTGATCTTCGCTGTGATGTCTTCTCTTTGGGGTATGATGCTAGGGTTCACCTAGACAGTGTTTACAGCTTCAATTATGAAGATGTATCTCAAGGTTTTCAACTTCTTGTGGAAGCTCAAGCGTGTGGATCACTCCCTTACTGGAGTGTGGAAGGTGATGGAGCCTAACTGCATCGTTTCTTCTCCATTTTACATGGAAGGAACAAGCATCGGAGCTCAGTTTGTTTCAGTTGTATTCAATGAAATGAATCACTTTGTGACCAATTTCTAGGACTACATTATGTTTGAGGTCCTGGAGGTTTCATGGGCCCGTTTCTTGGATTACTGAAATTTCGACTGGAGTTAAACTGACTGTTGTCTGAAACTCTTGATAACATGCTGTGCTAAGGACAGCTCATGATAAGATAACATCTATATAATTGCTCATGTAAAGGAGAGAACTGTAGAACAAAGGGGTGGTTATTTATTGTGATTTTGTTTCCCTCCAGTCGTGTAATCTTTCAGTTGGTTTGACTGCGGTTGAAGGGATCTGATGCTGCTACCAAGATATGAAATTAATATAATTCAGTGTCCAAGCTTGTGTACTGCTGACAGCAAGATCCAATTGAATGAAGGCGAAAAGATAGACTTGAAGAAATCCGTGGGAATATGATGATGTTCAAACTTGTTTCGAATACAAAAATGCATCTTACATGACATGACTGAGCATTGTATTATTTATTAATGAAAATTTGTAAAAACGTATAGCAGTTTTTGTGAATTCAAAAAATAGATGGCAAATAAAGACATTGGGTAGCTTTTTTTTACGAGCTTTGTTACGGTGCTTGGGAGGAACCACCGGTTCCTCTCGTCAAAATTACTTACCGCAGATCTTAATTAAGAAAAAATAATTAATTATAATTAAGGGCAGTTTAGTATTTTCATACTGGCAGCACCGCCTTGGCCGCGTCGAGCGCGCCGAACGAACCGCTCCAACCACGCGTTCAGGAGCGGGCTCCTCGCGGCGTTGAAGAGCCTGAAACCATAGAGCTTCTCGCCGGCGTACACCCACGAGACCAGGCTGCCTAGTGCGACGTCCATGTACCCAACGCTGTCGTCGCCGAAGAAGGCTTACCCTTGGAGCACTCCTTGAAGGCTACCTCCAGTTGATCCGCCGCCGCAAGCGTTTGCTTCAGCCCCTCCGCCTGCTCCTCTCCGTCTTGCCCTTGAATGACTACAGCCACGAGGGCAGGAGCTGCAACGGCACAGGACACCTCCGACTCTGGCCATTTTCTACTCCTTGTTCAGCAGCAGCCACCGCCACTCATATATGCTCGCCGCCACGGCCGCCCAGAATCCACAGATGCAAGCGTCGTCGTCGTGCCGCGGTGCTACCGTGCTAGGAGAGGGAGGGAGTTGTGGGCCCGTCCACCGAGGGAGCAGCTACACAAAAATACTATTATACCCTTTAAATTTATTTCGAAAATAATTATTTTCTCATATATTTTTTTGTTCTGGACTCACTTTTTTTTTTTTTTTTTTGTTCCGGGCCACAACTTAGGTTCCTCTAGATTGGTTCATCTTACTTTATAGCCATCTGATCTATCCAAACGATGGCTCTTTTTCCAAACACCGTAAAATTTCACTTTTTTACTATATTTATTGAAATCTTGTTATCGAAATTTTGAAAATAAATCATTTTATCTAATTTGAAATAAATATTTTTTTGCTGCTTTCATCGTAGTTGTTGATTTAAGGCCTAATATTGTACCGAGTTACTTGTTAGTTAGTCTTCTAAATCATGGGCTGGTGCTAAATGGTTGAGTCAGTTCTTTCTGCAAGAGTTGTGTTGTCTGTATATGCAATCAAGCAAAAAGACAAGTTTGTATTAATTTAGTCTGCTGATTTCGACTCACTTTTGGGACTTCCGTAGCAACGCACTGGCATCTGCTAGTTACATGAGAAGCTACTAGTACTGCTAAAGAGTTAAAAAAGAGTAGTGTTTTACTGTTCCAAGCAGCTTTTTGCAATGCCAGGGTAGCGAATGAGGGAAATAGTGGCAAAATTTTCAACGGCCAAAGGTGACTCTATTATGCATTTGGCAGAAAAACTCTTGATTCTTCAGTAACATTGCTCCTTTTCAACTCTAATGTTTCAAGATCTCAAAGGCTTCCCTTTTGCCATAACCAACCCAGTAACTATGATGACAAAACTTCTTTTCGAGGAACTAGAGATATGACTATCATTGCCTTCTTGGCCACGAAAGAAATCAGTGCAAAATATTATACCTTATTCTTCTGCCAATCTTCTTAAAGCTGGTACCATGTTTGCATGTTGATATGCCCCTGAGCAGGCACTCTTCAGTAACCTGATATTAGCATGATACAGTAAGCATCTGGTTCCTGAAGTTTGTGTTGGCAGTTGGCCAACTAGCAAAAGGTATGTACATATGAAATAACAGATAATGTGAGAAAAGAAGCACCTTCTTACACTAATCTTTATCAACCTAAATAGTCAAACAATAACAACAATAACAAAGCATTTAAGTCCCAAACAAGTTGGAGTAGGCTAGAGTTGAAACCCAGCAGAAGCAATCAAGGTTCAGGCACGTGAATAGCTGTCTCATTTTATTGCCTCTACCCAAGTCAACTTCGGTCTTACTCTGCCTCTCTTCACGTTACTATCCTGGCTTAGGATTCCACTACGCACCGGTGTCTCTGGAGGTCTCCGTTGGACATGTCCAAACCATCTCAACCGGTGTTGGACAAGCTTTTCTTCAATTGGTGCTACCCCTAATCTATCACGTATATCATCATTCCGAACCCGATCCCTTCTTGTATGACCGCAAATCCAACGCAACATACGCATTTCCACGACACTTATCTGTTGAACATGTCGTCTTTTCGTAGGCCAACATTCTGCACCATACAACATAGCAGGTCTAATCGTCGTCCTATAAAACTTGCCTTTTAGATTCTGTGGTACCCTTTTGTCACATAGGACATCAGATGCTTGCCGCCACTTCATCCACCCTGCTTTGATTCTATGGCTAACATCTTCATCAATATCCCCGTCTCTCTGTAGCATTGATCCTAAATATCGAAAGGTATCCTTCCTAGACACTACTTGACCTTCCAAACTAATATCTTCCTCCTCCCGAGTAGTAGTGCCGAAGTCACATCTCATATACTCAGTTTTAGTTCTGCTGAGTCTAAAACCTTTGGACTCCAAAGTCTCCCGCCATAATTCCAGTTTCTGATTCACTCATGTCCGGTTTTCATCAACTAGCACTACATCGTCCGCGAAAAGCATACACCAAGGGATGTCCCCTTGTATGTCCCTTGTGACTTCATCCATCACTAAGACAAACAAATAAGGGCTCAAAGCTGACCCTTGATATAGTCCTATCATAATTGAGAAGTCATCCGTGTCTCCATCACTTGTTCGAACTCTAGTCACAACATTGTTGTACATATCCTTAATGAGCTCGACGTACTTCGTTGGGACTTTATGTTTGTCTAAAGCCCATCACATAATATTTCTTGGTATTTTATCATAAGCCTTCTCTAAGTCAATAAAAATCATGTGTAGGTCCTTCTTCTTCTCCCTAAACCGCTCCATAACTTGTCTTATTAAGAAAATGGCTTCCATGGTTGACCTTCCGGGCATAAAACCAAATTGGTTCATAGAGACCCGCATTATTGCTCTCAAGCGATGCTCGATAACTCTCTCCCATAGCTTCATAGTATGGCTCATCAACTTAATTCCCCGATAATTAGTACAACTTTGAATATCCCCTTTATTCTTGTAGATCGGTACCAATATACTTCTCCTCCACTCATCAGGCATCTTGCTTGATCGAAAAATATGGTTGAACAGCTTGGTTAGTCATACTATAGCTATGTCCCCGAGGCATCTCCACACCTCGATTGGGATACCATCCGGTCCTATTACCTTACCTCCTTTCATCCTTTTCAACGTCTCTTTGACCTCAGATTCTTGGATTCTCCGCACAAAGCGTCTATTGGTGTCATCAAAAGAGTCATCCAACTGAAATGTTGTGTCCGTATTCTCACCATTGAACAATTTGTCAAAATAGTCTTGCCATCGATGTCGGATCTCATCCTCCACCAAGAGATGCTCCTTTTCATCCTTAATGCACTTAACTTGGTTGAAGTCCCTTGTCTTTCTCTCACGAACCCTAGCCATCCTATAAATGTCCTTCTCTCCTTCCTTCGTACTCAAATGTTGGTAAAGATCCTCGTACGCTCTACCCTTTGCCACACTTATACAGATCTTTCAGCATTCTAGAGGAAAAGAAACTTATATGTTGGTAAGATGTTCTGACAATTGTAATTGTGAGGATCCCTCATCATTCATCAATTTAAGTCTAGTCAGAAATCAGAATGTTGGCATGAAATAAAAGCGAATAAGTAGATTACAGTCAGAGTTTGTGAACTTGAGCTGCTAGTCACGACTAGAAAAATAGTACTATTATCTCCGTCCCAAAAAACTTGATGTTTTAGTTTTGTCCCAAGTTAAATTATCTTAAGTTTGACCAAATGTATTGAGAAAATTGCTAACATTTATGACACCAATAGTTATAATATATATGAAATGTGTTCCATGATAAATCTAATGATACTTATTTGGTAATATAAACATTAGTATTCTTTTGCAAAAACTTGGTCAATAACACAATATTGTTTGACTTAGGACACAACTAAAACATCATTTTTTTAGAAGGAGGTAGTAGATTGCAAGAGCAAGCATTGCATCTGCTCGACAGAAAAGGGTAGATACCGTCACAAGTCGTTTACTGGCTTCATCGACTTCTCCACAAAGAAATGTTTTTGAGGTATCCCCATGATATCCCTAAAATGGTGAAGGCACTTTAGGCGATGATAGCCAAATTAAAGTGAATGAGGCAAATAAATAAATAGCATGAAGTGACAATAATTATATATGTCCAAGACGATAAACACGTACATTCAAGTAGACAGTGACATCGATGTTAATTATGTCTCCATCCTGTAAACACAAATGTGAAACGTTTAGGCACGGTGGCTGTGGAAATGTGCAGTTGAAAGGCCCTGAACTGGCACAAAACATGTCAATGTAAGGCTTTCTGAACCTGTAGCTCGCGTGAATCAGGAATTCCATGGCACATACACTCATTCACTGAGGTGCATACACTTTTTGGAAACCCACCATATCCAAGTGGGGATGGATAGGCTCCAGCATCGATGATCATCTTGTGCACTGCTTTATCAATTTCGTCTGTTGTTACAGAGGGCTAATAGAAAGATGCAATAGATTTCTCACTCAAGATATAATGATGACGGAATGCGCATGAATAGAAAAAGTGATGGTGTCTTATGAACAAAACAAACACATCAATTTTAGAAAGAAAAAGAAAAGACAAAAACATAAACTGGTACTTTTATTAGCTACAAGAAAGATAAACATAGTGGAGATGCTGTGCTTACTTTCACTAATGTTCCTGCATAGTCAAGAACACGAGCGGCAAGCTCGCAAGCAGCTCTCATGTGGACAATGCTCTCTTTTTCGTGCATTTGTACCTCTTTTGCTATCTCTGGTACATATTTCGTGCCAACATAAGGAGGCCGAGGTATGTTTCCTGGTACTGGAAGAGGTGGGCTAACAGTTCCACGAACCAGGGGTGCTCTTTTCTTTGGTTATCCAGACTCTTGTGTCCCTGACCTTTTGAGTTTGAGTTTCAGCAAGCGTCAGAACGGTGCACAGGCAAGGATGCAGTTGCAGTGGCAGAGTGGCGCTAGCAATGACACGTCCTACTGTACGTGATTAGACAACTAATTTCGAATTATTGAAGGGAAGCAATAAAGCAACTAGTGGATTTCATACCTCGTACTTTCTTTCTCCAGTCCCCCTAGTCTCTTTGCTTGGACAAGGAAGGGCTTCTTCTGTGGGCATGTATTCCTCCCTTAAAAATTGAAGAGGACACATCGCGATCGAATCAGTAACAGGTGAAGGAATAATACATGCCTATAGAATCATTCTACACCCACAAATTTCAAGTTTCATATGAACAATCACATATTCACATGGAGAGCAAATACTTCGGCCACCGGAGAGCAACGGAGAGGAGCGGTGGAGCTCCATGGACGGGACTCTAATCGCCATTGGAGCGGGCGTGCGCTCCCCAAATCTGCAGTGGGGCGGGCGGCAGGGTCGTCGCCAATTTGGATTGGTAGTCCCGCGCGGCGAGGGCGACGAGCCGGACGAACAGAGCAAGAGGATAATACGAGAGGAAATGGATTTTCACCTCTTGGTTTTGTTCCCACAAGAAGACAGTGGGCCGGGCCGGGTCCAGCAACTATACCTTGTCCTTGTTCCTAACACTTTTGAGAGAGTTTCTTATTTGGCCTAATTGAAAGTTTGAACTTATCTTTTTTTCCTTGGCCCCCAAATAAATTTCTTACCTATTTGGCCTTGAAGTTTTATTTTTCTAATAATCTTGCCTTACCGTAAGATCTGTCAGAGTTTACCGTCGTTTTTTTGAAACGTCAGAGTTTACCATCATTGAGTTGCCAGTTTTTATTGAACAGACGAAAATACCCCTAACACCAAGTCATGTCTCTCTTCTCTCAACTCACGGTCTCGTCTCCCTCCCGCATCCTCTCCCGCTCTCTCCTAGATAGTGCGGGCGAGACTCGGAGGTTGATGTGGGAGCATCCTCGGTGTCAGCACGCGCGGGAGCATCTCGACACACGGCGGTCTCGGCAGGCGACTGGGCACGAGGCGGCCAGGGCACACGGCATCCTGGGCTTTGACGGCCTAGGTTATGGGTGTTTGTTGGCTCCCTGTGTGCCAGTGTCCTGGGCACCAGCACGGGGTGAATGGAGCCCAACATCTAAAGCTATGAAGGCCAAGCCCAAGGCAAAGAGGAGGAATATAGCTAAAGACATTGTCATAAACCCACTGATACTTGATAGCCCTGTCGTGGGCACAAAAAGCAAAAAAATGTGATCCTGCTAGCCCTACAATGAGCACAGGGAGCAAAAGGAGGTTCAGTTTGTGACTTTCATGTGCCTTCATTTTAATTCCATGTTGAATGTCGACTTTTAATATGATGGCGTATGTGTTGATCTAGTGCACTGTGAAACTGATGTGTGAAACAGATGTATGTGTCGAACACTATGTTGAACTACGTGCTCTATGTCCTTTTTAAATTTTTAGGATAATGAACTTATTTAAATCGTGTGCCATGATCAAGTTGACATTTTTTTTACTGTAATGATGGAGGTTTGCATGTTGCACTCCTATCAAAAGGTGCTTAAAAATATGTTGTTATGAAAATTGGGTTCAAAGAGTGCTCAAAATTATGTTGGTACGTTGCTTGGGTGTCCTTTGGTTTCTCATAATGTCTTAGGGGTAAATTGGTAATTTCATGTACCACTTAACGCCGTTAGAGACAACATATCACCGTAGATTAGTAAACAAAACTTCTAGTAAGACCAAATAGGTAAGAAAATTTGTTACAGGGACAAGAAAGAAAATCAAGTTTTTGTGAGGGCCAAATAAGAAAAAAATTCAAAACTTTTGGGCAGAACCTTGTCCTTGATGCAAATGAATTATCCATGATCTCTTCCTTATCTATTATCGTTTTTTAGGAAAATTCTCTATCTATTATCTACTCATGTTTAGCATATAAAGTTTCTCCTCTATGTTGTTCTATCAAACAAAGTATTTGGACACTTTAAGTCAAGATTCTTAAGAAGTTAGCCCCATAATCATGATAATATTTCTCTAAATATATATATGTGAACAATCAAGGACAACCTTGTCGATGTTTTACCACCGATAGCCTGCCATGGGGTTACCCGGGACAGTATGTTCGGGCTTCAGCGTATGCGGAACTCGACGGTGAACGCAAGAGATAGTCGATTTATCCTGGTTCAGGCCCTCAACCATGGTCGAGTAATAGCCCTACGTCCAGTCGGCGTTAGCCTTTGCGTTGGATTGATTGTGTTGTTTAGTCCTCCTCCCTAGGAACCCCGCCCTCCTTTATATAGTCAGAAGATCAGAGTTCTAGTCGGTTTACAATGAAAGTTTCTAGTAGGATTACAGAATAATACTACTACTAGGATTATATAGGAAGAATCCTAGTTGGACTAGATCTTCTCCCTTCCTGGCAGGGTATCCTGTGGGTCCCGCATCGACAAGCCCCCGAGCACTTTATGGTTGAGGTCTGGAAGCCTCGTCTTGTTCCTTCAGGTCTTGCCAAGTAGAAACAAGCATCGTCCGAGTGCTTTCTTGAGTGAAACCATGCAACGCTTCATGAGATCTTTGGTTGGTGTGTACCTTTTTTGAAGAAAAAAGTATTCCCATTTGGGTGTAGCCCCCGAGCCTCTTGCTTTTTGGCATAAGAAGCTGGAGGGTCTTCTCTTGAAATCACTCTGATTCTTCGTCGAAGGGTTCCTGAGCATATACCCGGGTTCTTTATCAAAAAAGAGCTCGGGTATAGCTAGGTCCGGGTTCTTTTGTCTTGATGTCTTGAAGTGATCTATCTTGAAGAAGTCTTCTTGGTGATGTACGTTTTTTTGGAGAAAAAGTGCACTCACTGAGTGTAGCCCCCGAGCCTCTTGCTATTTGGAACAAAAAGTTGGAGGGTCTTGGATCTTATGTTGTTTTACAACTCTTGTCTTGAAGAAGTCTTTTGAGTGATGTGTGCTTTTTTGAAGAAAAAGTACACTCACTATTTGGAACAAAGAGTTTGAGGGTCTTGGATCTTATGTTGTTTTACAACTCTTGTCTTGAAGAAGTCTTTTGAGTGATGTGCGCTTTTTTAAGAAAAAGTGCACTCACTGAGTGTAGCCCCCGAGCCTCTTGCTATTTGGAACAAAGAGTTGGAGGGTGTTAAATCTGAGTTGTTCAAAGAACTGAAAACTTCCCCTGATGTAGCCCCCGAGCATTCTTCAAAAAGAACTGGATACAGAATCTTGGCATATCCTCTAGTAGTCTGCTATTGTCAGATGTAGAGTCTGCTGCTTTTTCAGAGGTAGAGTCTGCTGTTATCAGGTGTAGTTGTATGGTGGTGGTTGAGTGTAAATGCCTTTTGTTCACGGGTTGTACAGTGTTTGTATATTCTCTCGAATATGCTTGTTGTTGAGTACTGTTGCTTCATGCCTGAGTTCTCTTTCATTGAATTCTGTCTTTTCACCGTGTCCTTTGTTAGGTTTGTTCCGTTGGTGCTCCCGGTCCATGTGCACCGCTTCTTCGGTCTATAAATATCCTCCTTGTGTGCTGCTTTGATTCATCGAGCACTTGTTGTGTGGTTTGAAATCCCCGTAGTCATGAATATGATAGTTTGTGAAGTAGAGCAGCCCCGGACGTATTTTGTAGTTCTTGTGCATCTTGTCGTAGCTGGAGGAAGTCTTGTGATAGGGATTAGAGGTAGACTAATCCCGTAGCGGTTTCGTACTTGGAAGTACGTGATGGTAGTTGGAGGAAGTCTCGTGATGCGGGATGCGTTCCTTCATCCAACAGTTTTGGGTTGATCTTCGCCGCCTGTCTTGAGATTGTCCGGTGCAAATCAACACCATATCCGGTATCACATCGGACTTGGGTAGACAGATGCCTGCCGACTTCCCCTGGTCTATGTTGTCCCGCCGTGCTACTGATTTCCGCCTTGGATGCACTGCGTTCATCCTTTGAAGAAAACAGTGTAGCCGAGTGTGGCTTGTTCTATCTAGTAGCAATTTGGAGCACATAGTCGTTCTAGAACCTAGTCATCTCCGGGTTCCTTTTTTCTACCTTGCCTGTCATAGTACCGAGTTCTTTGGGTCTTGTAAGATGTGTAATCTTGTATCTTTTGAAGTCATTTGTAATGGAAAGAATCTTGTCTTCTGAGTTGTCACTCTTTACCCTGCTGATGTCCTGGTTGTTTTTTATATTCCCGAGTTCTTTCTATAAGGACTGGGTTGTTATGCTCCTTGTGAGGTAACCTTTCATTGCTTCATGGCTGATGAGTTCTTTTTGTAGCAATATGATAGCTCTGCCGTTCTGCTGGATGGATAAGTCCAAAATCTACCCGTTGAACTGTACCGTTATGTGGATTTGTGTCTTCCGTCATTTTAGCTGTGTCAGTAAATGGACCGTTGCATTCTCACATCGTACTTTTACGGGCCCGGTGGGCCGCGTTTTACTGCTGTAAAATCTATTTAAAGGCCTTTCATCTTCTTCTTCTTTACTGCTCCGCTTTTGCCTTAAAACCCTAGTTTTCAGAAATCCACTGCCGCCATTGTCGCCATCATCTGAGCGCCGCCGTCTTAGCTTCATCTTTCCCTAGTGCCTTTTTGCTTCCGCTAGTACATGGGTAGGAAGAAAGCCGCAAGCAAGTCCTAGGCTGCCTTCGTGGACGAGGAGTCATCACTTTCCGTGATCGAGAACCAGGAGTTCGTGGCCATGAGGGCTGCCCAGTAGGCTTGGCCGGCTCCGACAAAGACTGAAGACCAGCTTCACGAGCTTGTTAGCGATGGTCTGATCTAGACCAAGGACATTGCTGAATGGAGAGCTCCAGGCGAGCATCGGGTCCCTGCTCCAGGTCATGGTGAGATTATTTTTTTTGTCTCCTTTATCCGTGCTGGACTTTGCCTTCCTGCTTCCGCCTTCCTTCATCAATTTCTCGGTTATTTTGGGGTTGTTTTGAACCATCTTACTCCCAATGCCGTCCTCCATCTTTCTATTTTTTTACATCTCTATGAAGCTTTCCTTAGAATTTCTCCTTCTCTTTCTCTCTTCCGTCACTTCTTTCGTCTGAAGCCTCAACCCCGCCGCGAAGACACCAATGTTCTTGGTGGCTACGGGATTCAGTTTCGCTAGGGTTTGAAAAGCAAATTCTTTGACTATGACCTAGTTGATTCTGTGATGGATTGGTGCGCTGACTGGTTCTATGCCGCTAATTTGATTCCTTCTCTCGCTGTTCACTCTAGGTCTGGTCCCTCGGTCAATGACCGGTGGAAAAAGAACTCCCTGACGCCAGACGAGCTCTAGGCGATCCAGCCGTTTCTTGAGAGGATAAGTACTCTGAAACAGCAGGGCTTGACCGACTTCGGTATTGTCTCAAGTTTTCTTCGCCGTCGTGCTCAGCCTCTGAAGGAGCGAGAGAACTTTGGCTTCGAGTACTCTGGGGCTGAGAATCATTCACGCATGGTCCCTGCCCTTGAGTTGACCGACGAGGAGGTACTCGAGCGTCTTCAGAAGATGCTGAAAGGAGCAAGCGTTGTCCCGCTTACCGTCTCCGAGTGCTGTGCAAAGAACCCATCTCCAGCTGTAAGTTGTTTTCTCTTTGTGCGGGTACTTTTTGTATTTCTTTTGTTGTATCTATTTTTGCTTAATCTTCCTTGTCTTGTTGGCTTATTTTTTTCGTAGGAATTGGGGCGTAACTTTGTTGACCCGATTCCCCTTGACGCCCTCCCTGCCG
Organism: Miscanthus lutarioriparius; assembly: GCA_904845875.1. Lineage (NCBI taxonomy): Eukaryota > Viridiplantae > Streptophyta > Magnoliopsida > Poales > Poaceae > Miscanthus > Miscanthus lutarioriparius. The sequence continues at coordinate 13,400,407 of CAJGYO010000011.1, read as the reverse complement.
TTGTGGGGGCTAGGGGTAGTCTTGCTGGGGCTTCTTTAACCAGTAAGTCGCAAACTGTCGTAATGCTTCCTGGTGTTTCTTCCGCAAACCCTGATGTATATGTAGAGTATGTTCCTCGTTCAGTTCCTCGAGCTGCTCGTAGCGTCGGCAAGAGGGGGCGAGTGGCTGGTTCTTCTTCTGGTGTGCCTGTTGCCAAGAAAGCTCGCCAGTCGAGTACTTGTTCAGGTACTCAAGTTATAGCTAGCATGCTCTTAGGTGAGCACATTAATACGCTCTGTCCTTCTGTTGCTTGTTTTTGTCTTTAACTGAATACTTTTGTCCTTTTTTAGCTGGTGCTATGGTGGCCTTGGTCGAGACTGAGGAAGAAGAGGATGATGATGCACCCCTTGTCATACGACAGTGAGTTGTTTTCTCATTTTCCTATTGTTGAATCCCTCCTTTTATTTTGACTTTTGGTCTTGTTCCTTTTGTAGTAAGCGGTCGTCGGGTACGAGTTCCTCTAGGGCTCTGGCCCCGAGTTCTTCTGGGGCTCTAGTACCAGCTGCGCCGCTCCTGTCACAGGGTGGCGGTGATGTTTTTGCCACCATAGTTCCTCCTGTAAGGTCTTCTTTCGGTTTTTTGAAGAAGATAGCTGAGTAGGTGACTCTTTGTTGTGCTTCTTTGCTTTTTGCCTTTCCTTTTCCTGACTTGTGTTCTTATCGACGAATTTCTCTATCATCTTGCAGTCCATCACCTTCTCTTACTCCCCCGCCGCCCTCTAGTCAGCCTTCTGGTGCGCCCCCATGTATTGAGTCGAAGGACTCAGAGAGTACTGTCGGTGAGGTGGCTGTGAGGGAAGTTGGCCCCCTTGCTGCTGCTGACCCTGTTGCTCCGGAGGTGACTGTGGTCATGGCGGTGGGTACTTCTAAGGAGGTAGCCGGGGCTTCCCAGGATACAGCCCAGGCCTTGCCTTCTTTGCCTGCACCGGCTTCTCCCTTAGCTCCCCTTGGTACCGGTGCTTCACGCTTGGATGACGATGTGTTGCATCAATTCAATGCTACTCATCGATTGTCTGAGCTGACCGTAGCCTAGGGGAACTTGGCGTCCTCTGCGACTTCTTTTGGAGAAAAGCTCCAGGTTAGTTTTTCTAAGATTCTTTCTTTGGCTGTTCATTTTTCTCTTGTCCTTACGCCTTGGTTTTCTCTCTCTCTATTTGCTCAGTCTTTTTCTTGTGATCATACCGGCTTCTTTTTCTCGTCTGAAACCAAGAAAAAGTTGTCCTCCGAGGTGAGTACCTTGAAGGCAGAGCTTGACGTCTATCTGGCCGAGTTGGAGACCGAGCGTCGGACGCATCAGAAGGAGGAGAAGGCTCTCCGCACCCGGGTTGTTGAGGCGGAAAAGCAGAGGGATGCTGCGGTGGAGTCCCTGAAGAATGAGTGCAAAGGTATTGCAGGTTCTTTTTGTTTCCTTTTGTATTCTAATTTTCTTTTCCGCTGACTTGTTTTTGTTGCCTGGTCTAGCTCTCCGAGTTGAAAAGCAGAAGCTCTCGGAGGGTCTTGAGGAAATGAAGACCATCGCCCGCAATAGTCACAATAGGGCTGAGGAGGTAATTACTCACGCTGAAGAAGAATTCGCGCTTGCCAAACTAATTAGGCGTGGAGCTGACAGAGATCTTGTGTAGGCTCAAAAGACTATTCAAGACTTGTCTAGTAAGTTGGCGACGGCCACTGAGAACTGGAACACTTTGTGGAAATCCTTCCGGTCAGTAGCCAACCTTCTTCGGACTCCAGCAGACGATGGTCAACCTTGGGCTTAGTTCATTCCTCGAGTTCCAACCCATTTCTAGGAGTTTGTGAAGAGGTGCGCCCGCTTATGTACCAGGAATGTTCTTGCCCAAGTCCAGGTTCTTTCTCCAGAGTTTCCCCTGTCCAAGATCGCCGACGAAGCCGAAAGTCGAGAATATGTTGGTGCTGTTGAAAGGACGGAGCCTGAGGTCAAAGACTTAGCCAGTAGGATTGTTGATAACCATAATATCGATATTTCTACTCCTGATGACAATGCTTGAATGTAATCGACCTTTGTACTCCGGCTTTTGTAACATAATACTTATACTTCTTCTTGAATAGAGTTTGATTGAAGATCCTTTATTTTAGTTGACGTCTTCTTTGCCTGAATGTCCTTGTCTTGTAAACAACTTGGTATATGTGGGTCGTTGTCTTGACAGACTTTCTTGATCTGTTGAGCGCTTTGTCTGGCTTGTCTGGCTTTTTATTTGTGACATGTAAACAACTCGGTATAGATCGTTGTTTTCGGCATACTTCGTGTTCTTGTTAGTATTGAAAAGACTTAGGATCGGCGATCTTGAGATTGATAAGTCTCTGATCACTTCATGGTGGAGTTCTGGAAACTTCTTCTTGTTCCTTCAGGTCTTGCCGAGCAGGAACAAGTGTTGCCCGAGTACTTTCCTGTGTGAAACCGTCTAGCGCTTCTTGGATCTATCCAAGTGTAGCCCCCGAGCCTCTTGTTATTTGGAACAAGTAGCTGGAGGGTATTGTCTTGAATTCGCTCTGATTTATGCTCGGGCTTAGTTTCAGTCGTTTTTGCTTTTTGGTTCGGGTGTTAGCTTGTTAGCTACCCTCATCGGCGGGCTCAAGCATCTTTTCAGCTATTTTGCTCTTTGGCCAGGACGCTCAGGCGTATTTTCAGCCATTTTGCTTTTGGTTCGGGTGTTAGCTTATTAGCTACCCTCATCGGCGGGCTCAAGCATCTTTTTAGCTATTTTGCTCTCGGCCGGGATGCTCAGGCATATTTTCAGCCATTTTGCTTTTTGTTTGGTGTTAGCTTGTTAGCTACCCTTATAAGTGGCTCAAGCATCTTTTCAAACTATTTTGCTCTCTACCGGGATGCTCAGCGTATTTTGATCATTTTGCTTTTTGTTTTGGGTGTTAGCTTGTTAGCTATCCTCATGTGAGCTCAAGCATCTTTTCAGCTATTTTGCTCTCGGCCGGGATGCTCAGGCGTATTTTTAGCCATTTTGCTTTTTGTTTCGGGTGTTAGCTTGTTAGCTACCCTCATCGGCGGGCTCAAGCATCTTTTCAGCTATTTTGCTCTCGCCTGGGATGCTCAGGCATATTTTCAGCCATTTTGCTTTTTGTTTTGGGTGTTAGCTTGTTAGCTACCCTCATCGGCGGGCTCAAGCATCTTTTCAGCTCTTTTGCTCTCGGCCGGTATGCTCGGCATGTTTCAGCCATTTTGCTTAGTGAAGACAACTTCGGAGAAAGTCATAACAAGACATATGTTGTGTAGAAAGATCATCTTTATTGATCGTGAATCGTTGATGAGCCATAATAATACATATGCTATCGATGAACATTATCTGTATTGATCATGGACGTTGATCCCTTGCGGCTTGAATATATATTCTTTCTTGAGTTGTTTTCACGCGTAGAATCTTCTTAGTTGGCTGATGTGCCATGTGTTGCTGACTTCTTTTCCATCCTCGGTTGTCAACTTGTATGTGCCTGGTCCGGTGACTGTTGTGACAATAAAAGGACCTTCCCATGGACTGAGTAGTTTATGTCGTCCTTCGGTTTTTTGTAATCTTCTTAGTACTAGATCTCTGATTTGGAGTGATCGAGGTTGGGTACTCTTGTTGTAGTGGCATCTTAAACCTTGTAGGTATCTGGCTGATTGGAGGGTAGCGTTTACTCTGACTTCTTCTGAGCTGTCGAGTTCTAATCTTCTGGTGTGTTCTGCTTCTCCTTCGTCATACTGTTCTATCCTTGGTGATGTCTAGATCAAGTCGGCAAGTAGTATGGCTTCTGACCCGTAAACTAGGAAGAAGGGTGAGTAACTGGTGGCTCTACTTATTTGAGTTTGTAGCCCCTGTACTACTTTGGGTAGTTCTTCAATCCATTTGGATCCGTAGTCTACCAATTCTTCATACAGTCTTGGCTTTAATCCAACTAGTATGAGTCCGTTAGCCCTTTGTACCTGTCTGTTGGCTTCTGGATGTGCGACTGACGCGTAATCTATGCTGAAGCTGCAGTCCTGTGCCCAACTTTTGAATTCTATAGCTGTGAAGGGAGAGTCCAAATATGTGATTATTCGATTTGGCATGCCGAATCTGTGCATAATGTCTTGGATGAACTCTACTGCTTTGGCTGCGCTATATTTTGTGAGTGGTTTGTATTCAATCCACTTGGTGAACTTGTCAATTGCTACGAAGATGTACTCAAAACCGCCCTTTGCTTTCTTGAGAGGTCCTACTTGATCTAGCCCCCAGCAGGAGAAAGGCCAAGCGGGTGGGATGCAGATAAGATTGTGAGCTATTACATAAGCTTGTCTTGCGAACATTTGACAGCCTTTGCATTTTCTGACTAGTTCTTCCGCGTCTTTCAGAGCTGTTGGCCAGTAGAATCTGGTGCGGAAAGCTTTGCCGACTAGTGTTCTTGAAGCGACATGATTTCCACAGCAACCTGAGTGTATTTCGTCTAAGATCTCTTTGCCTTCTTCAAACAAGACACATTTTAGGAGTACTCCTGATGACGCGGCTCTTTTGTATAGCTTTTCCCCCACTAGGACGTAGTTCCTGCTTCTGCGAACGACTCTAGTAGCCTCCTCTTTATCTGCTGGCAGCTTGTTCTCTTTGATATAGTCAATAAAGGCCTGGGTTCATGAGGTATTGATTACCAAAATCTAGGTGCCTTTTACTAGGAGTTCAGGGGTTATCTCACCGGGTTGTTTGATAGAGGAAGCTGATAACTCCTCTATAAATACACCGGGTGGGACCTTCGCCCTGTCTGACCCAAGCTTAGCGAGGACGTCTACCGCAATATTAGAATCGCGCAGGACATGTAGAATTTCTAATCCTTGAAAATGTTTTTCATGCTTTCGTATTTCGGCACAATAGGCGCCCATGTTTTCTTTGGTGCAGTCCCAATCTTTGTTGACTTGGTTGATGACTACTGTCGAATCTCCGTACACGAGCAATCGCTTGATTCTAAGGGTAATTGCCACTCGGAGCCCGTGGATGAGGGCTTCGTACTCTGCTTCATTGTTTGTAGCTTGCCATAATATCTGAAGGACATACTTGAGTTGTTTTTCGTCTGGAGAAATTAGGAGAACTCCTGCTCCGGCTCCACCTAGCTTGAGCGATCCATCAAAGTACATCTTCCAATGGTCAAGGATGGTGTTTGACATAGGTTGTTGAATTTCTGTCCACTCGGCCACAAAATCGGTAAGGGCTTGTGATTTAATTGCCTTCCGTGGGGTGAAATCGATATTGAGAGCTCCAAGTTCAACTGTCCACTTAGATATGCGCCCTATTGTGTCTCTGTTGTGTAGGATGTCTCTAAGTGGGAAATCTGTCACGACGGTAATCTTGTGGCTTTCAAAATAGTGGCGTAGCTTTCGTGATGTGATTAGAAGAGCGTAGAGTAGCTTTTGCACATGCGGGTATCGGATTTTTGATTCTGATAGAACCTCGCTGATGTAGTATACGGGGCGTTGTACTTTATATATGCGCCCTTCTTCTTCTCTTTCTACGACTATTGCGGTGCTGATCACAGTAGAAGTTGCCGCAATGTATAGCATCATGTCTTCATATATCTTTGGTGGTGTGAGAACTGGCAAAGATGTGAGATATGCCTTAAGTCTTTTGAAAGCTTCGTCGGCTTCTTCTGTCCACTCAAACTTGTCCATTTTCTTTAGTAGTTTAAAGAAAGGTAACCCTTTTTCGTCGAGTCTTGATATGAAACGATTGAGGGCCGCCATGTAGCCTGTTAGTTTCTGCACATCTTTGATGCTTCGAGGGGGTCTCATTTCTGTTATGGCTCGAATTTGTTTGGCACTGGCTTCGATTTCATGATGACTGACCAAGAATCCGAGTAGTTGTCCAGAAGGAACTCCGAATAAACACTTGCTTGGGTTCAATTTCCACCTCCACCTTTTTAGGTTTTCGAATGTTTGCTTTAAGTCTTCAATAAGTGTGTCCGGGTTCTTTGTTTTCACTACTACGTCATCCACGTATGCCTCCACGTTTTTGCCGATCTGTTCACCAAGGCACGTCTGGATAGCTCTTTGGTAAGTGGCACCAGTATTCTTGAGTCCAAACGGCATGGTCTTGTAGCAGTAGGCGTCGAACGGAGTGATGAAAGATGTCTTGCTCTGGTCTTATTTTTTTAATGCGATCTGGTGATATCCTGAATAGCAATCAAGGAAGGATAATAGGGCAGATCCTGCTGTTAAATCAACTATCTGATCAATGTGAGGTAGTCGAACGGATCTTTTGGGCAGTGTTTGTTGAGATCTGTGTAGTCGACACACATGTGCCATTCGTCCGTGTTCTTTTTCTGTACTAGAACTGGGTTTGCTAGCCAATCCGGGTGTAGAATCTCTCTGATGAACCCTACTGCCAATAGCTTTGTGATTTTCTTTTTTAATTGCTGCCTTCTTATCGGGTGAGAATCGTCGTAGCCATTGCTTCATAGGCTTGGAGCCTTTATTGATATCAATTCTGTGCTCAGTCAACTCCCTTGAGACACCTGGCATGTCAGCCAGCTTCCAAGCGAAGATATCTTTATTGTTCCGAAGAAAGTTGGTGAGCGTGAGTTCCTATTTTGCCGAGAGGTGAGCACTGATGGTTGCCGTTTTGGAGGGATCACCGGTTTCTAGGTCAATTTGCTTGACATCGGCTTCTTTTGGTGGTGCGAGGATGCTGGGCTTTTTAGCTAGTATCTCTAGTTCTTCCGGGCTCAGTTCCGTGGCAATAGCAGCTATTTCTTTTCTACCATTGGTTGCTTATGCTTTGACTGCAATTTGAATTGCCTAAATATCGCAGTCAAAAGCGCGCTTCAAATCACTTCGCAGGGAGAGGACTCCGTTAGGCCCTGGCATCTTTAGCAATAGGTACGGGTAATGTGGTATTGCCATGAATTTTGCCAGTGCTGGACGTCCGAGGATTGCGTGGTATGATGATTCAAAGTCTATAACTTCAAACTTGATGAACTCTGTGCGGTAGTTTAAGGGAGTTCCAAAAGTAACCGATAGAGTGATTTGTCCAAGTGGCATGGCTGCCTTGCCGGGTACTATCCCATAGAAAGGTGTACTCGTTGGTGTAATCATCCCGGCGAGTTGTAATCCCATCTTCCTTAGAGTTTCTGAAAAATGATGTTGAGTCCGGCTCCTCCATCAATTAGTACCTTTGTGACAGTCATACCGGCAATGGTTGGATCTAGAACCAGTGGGTAATGACTTGCGTTTCCTACGCTAGTCCATTGGTCTTCTCTTGAAAACTAGATCGGATATTGTGACCAATTGAGATATCTTGGAGTAGCCGGTTCTGCTACCATGATGGTTCGTAGAGCTAACTTTTCCTGGTGCTTGCTTCTGGAATCTAGGGCCTCGACAAAGATTACTGCTACTGTTCCACTGGATTTTAGAATCCCTGGTCTTCAGGGTTGTCTTCATCTTTTTCTGATTGTCTTCTTTAGTGCTCCCCTTACTATCTTTTCTTGTGTATCGTTCATTGAAGGTGTAGCAATTTCCAATGGTGTGCTTTCCATTAGGGTGCAATGGGCAATGCATGCTTTCAATGTCGTCATACCTCCTGGGCTTGGAAAACTTCCTTGATTTGTCAGTTACCGCTACGGTGTTGTCTGGTCCACGTTTTCTCTCTTGGTGTCTATTGTTTTGATGATTTTGCTTATCCGGGTTGTCTCGGTTGCTTCTTTCCGGGAACCTTTCTCGTGTCTTCTCCTCTGCAGTAATCATTTTTTCTACTGTGCGTCTGAATTCTTCATTGTTTCTCGGGTCCTCTTTGCAGAAATCCTAAAACTGCCACCTAGCCATGATTCCGTGAGAGAAAGTTTTGATTACTTTTCGTTCGGTGATGTCATGTACTTGGGCACATAGTTCGCCAAATCATCGATAGTAATCTCTGAGACTTTCGTCTCCTTTCTGCTTGAGTCCCTTTAGTTCTATGTGGGTGATTGGGTGCGTAATGATACCCGTGAAATTTTCATAGAAAGCTCTTTGCAAGTCCTCCCAATTTTTGATTGACCCTGAATTAAATTTGTCGAACCATTGGAGGGGCATGGTTTCTAGGGCCATAGAAAATAACAAGGTCTTGATGTCATCGTCTCCTCTAGCCAGTTCAATCGATTGTGAGTAGATTCTGAGCCACTACCTTGATTCGGTCTTGCCATCATATTTAGAGTGGCTGGACGGTTTGAACTTGTGTGTTAGTCGTATTGAAGCAAGTCTGCTTGCAAAACAGGGAAATCTATCGTGCGTCCCGGCTTCTCTGTATTCTGATTCAGCACCTCCTTCTAGCCAACTGTCGTTTTGGCGAGAGTAGTTCTACGGGGCTGTCCAAATGGGTGCTTCGCTTCTGATCTGTCTTGGTTGTTTGCCTCGGTGGTTTTGACTGTGGTCTCTCCTGCTTTCTCTATTGTGACTTCCACTTGGTCTAAGTCTCTCGAATGCGAACTTCCTCTGATTTTGATCTTCCTTCCTATGAGATGTTGATCTTACGAGTTGTCTTGAACGGGTTCTTTCATCGTGTGTCTTTAGGGCTGCTGTTCGAAGAAGTTCCCGGAGCTGAGTTTTTCAAGTGCTTCTCGGATCCTATTGTAGGGTGTGTTCGTCGCACGTCTTTCTTTGACTTCTTGTTTTGATTTTCTCCTGTTGTATTCGACCAGATCTGACTCATATTTGATCCAAGCTTCCTTGCGCTGCCTAGCACGTTGCTGACATCCTTGTTTCAACTTGTTTCTTCTTTCTCTAGCTTGCCTTTGGTTCTTGGTCTCACCATCATAGCCTTGAGCAAAGGGTGATATGGTGGACTTAGATTCATCGGATGACCTGACGTCGGGTGCTTCTGGGGGGATCAATGGTGATCGAGGACGGCGAACCATGAGTACTTCCTGTGCGTGAACTGTTCTGTTATTGGCGTTGATTTCTATACTGTCGGGGTTGCTGATAACTTTAGTAGAGGCTTCAAGGTCACAGATCGAGTCTCCTTGGTAGGGTAGAATTGTTGTTGTCGTCGTGCCGACTAGTTGGGTACTGCTATCCTCAGGAATAGAGCCTGGCCAGTGGACGATGCAGTCTTGAGATGTTATAGTTAGTACGAGACCTTCCTGAGCTCTTTTTAGTGGCATTCTAAGCACTGGGTCGAGGGATCTTTCGAGCTGTGCTTGGTAAGACCTTGCCATGTTGTGGAGTTCAAACGGGAAAAGATCTGACTTCTTGAAGGGATTCTGAGTGCACTCCGTGTTGTATTCTTGATATGCCGAGGCCGCGTTCTGCAGCCCCATTGGAAAAGAACTCGGATTCTCGAAAGAACTTGGGTCATACTCCATCTTGGATGCAGAGCCTGAATTCGAGTCGGATGCGCAAAGTCACGAAACCTGAGTTGAATCGGATATCACGAGCTGCGCGAATCTTCAGTGACTTGATCTGTCGTAGTCATCGAAAAACGTCTTCATGGTGATCCGAATCTTCGTGGAGATGGCTTTGAAGCTTGCCATCGTCGCTAGCCTCGCAGATCCACGAGCCGAAGATGAAGGTTGATCCCGTCGAGAAGATTATGTTGTCGAGGTCCATCGAGCTCTCGGATGCAAATCGCCGAAAGCCCCTACCTGACGCACCAGCTGTCGATGTTTTACCACCGATAGCCTGCCACGGGGTTACCCGGGACAGTATATTTGGGCTTCAGCGTATGCGGAACTCGACGGTGAACGCAAAAAACAGTCGATTTATCCTGGTTCAGGCCCTCGACTGCGGTCGAGTAATAGCCCTACATCTAGTCGGCGTTAGCCCTTGCGTTGTATTGATTGTGTGTTGTTGTGTTGTTTAGTCCTCCTCCCTAGGAACCCCGCCCTCCTTTATATAGTCAGGAGATCAGAGTTCTAGTCGATTTACGATGAGAGTTCCTAGTAGGATTACAGAATACTACTACTACTAGGATTATATGGGAAGAAAACTAGTTGAACTAGATCTTCTCCCTTCCTGACGGGTTATCTGTGGGTCCCACGTCGACAAACCTGCGTAACTAATGCACGATATTCACAGGAAGTGTGACCAGCCCCCGTTAATAAATTATAAGGGGAGGAAGTTAATATACAGTACACAAGAACACGACCAGCCCTAGACTAGGACGACGTGGGTGATGCCGCCAGGTAAGCATCCAGGTTCTTGTTTCGCTTCGAGACACGAATATGATGCAGATCGGTGGGCGCGCCTTGAGCATCGCGAGCATGGACTGCAGCAGCGCCCCGACAGCGTCCCCGCAGATGAGTCCGGCGGCCACCGCCATGGACTGCGCGCGCGCGCCGTCGGCGTCGAGCCTCCTCCACAGGTACATGACGACGCTCCCAAAGAACATGCCGCTGGGTATCCTGGGCGGCACGAAGAACCCGACTGCCACGGCGATGGTGCACGGGAGGTACCGCCCGACGCGCCACCCCCTCCGCGCGGACACCTCGCGGAGCACGCTGTTGGCCAGCGCCACGGCGAAGGCGATCTTGCAGAGCAGCAGGCTCTGCCTGGGAAACCCGGCATGGTCAGACATGGCGATCATGACCATTTCACGGTACATCTTGGCGTACGGGGGAACGACGACCTCGCCCCAGTCGTGGTACCCCCCGTACAGCATCCAGAAGATGATCGGGTTGACCAGGCAGCCGAGCGCCGTCCCCGCGACCTGGCTGATGAGCACGGCGTGCGGCGAGGTGAGGGTGAGGTAGCCCGTCCTGAACACCTGCATGAGGTCGCTGGCGGTGGAGGCGGCGGACATGACGATGATGCCCACGGCGAGCCCGGCGACAACGCCGCCGTTCTCGAGCCCCACCCACGAGCCGAGGAGGAACAGGGCGATCCTGCCGTACGTGGACGCCACGCTCACGTCCGTCACGCCGACGCCGTACGCGCTGCAGAACGTGAACAGCGGCACGACGAGGTAGGCGATGGCCACGTGCGCGGGCCTCAGCTGCGGGTAGAGGTAGGGTACGACGGCGATGGAGACGACCGACAGAGCGACGTAGCCGACGGCGGCTGCCGGGTCGTACACCCGGTCGCGGAGGAACACCTGCGCCCGCCGCCGGTCGATCGTCGAAGCTCCGCGCCGGCGGCCGGTCGTCCACGCCGAGGCACATGAACGGCTGCGTGGCCAGCTGGGAGTGCCGCCGCTTGCGCATCGCGCGGAGCGTCCGGAGCAGGAGGCAGAGCAGGTGGAAGGCGCCGTCGGCGAGGACCATGGATATCCCGATGATGCCCTGCATGAACTCGATGTACGGCAACAGGATCCCGTATGATATCACGGACCCCACGAGCATGGAGATGGTGATCGTGCACGGGCTTAACAGCCCCACGCCGATGTTGGTCATCGAGAAGTCGAAGTAGAACCTGAAACGAACGTTGCATCGAGATTACGATTTACGAGTCGTCGTCAGTATGCAATCCATCCTAATTTAAGTAGATGAATGATTGCTTCAGGGCGTTCTTGTTTAATTCATGCGTGTCTTATACGCACCCACGTTCAGCTGCTGTAAGGCCAAAGATTGGGAACGACTGGAAGCCGCAGCCCTCGCCGCCGGCGAAGAACCACTGCCAGAGCTGCCAGCCCACGGTTCCGGCGAAGGTTTTGAACATGACCGAGACCTGCTTGCTATATATAGTAGCGTGGAAAAAGAAGGGGGGATTTTGTGAGACGCATTGCTTGCGTTTCGCCTTGTTCGCATGGCTTATAAGCCATACTTTTTCAACCAACGAACAATATTTTTCTCTCACAATAAATCAGTCAACAGAACTTTCAGTCATGTCTTATCAGCCAAACGAACAGGGCGTGTGCATGCTGTTGATGAGGTGCGCCGTGGCGGTGCTCGCCGTCGGGAACGTGAGGTGGTGCCGGATGACGAGGCTGTTCCTGAAGGGAATGATAGCGAATATGCCGACGAAGCTGGTGAGGAAGAGGAACGCAACCAGCCGGCCGATGCGGGGCTCGTCGACGTTCTTGGTGCCGCCGTAGGCGGCACCGCCCTCGGCCGCTTTCCCGCTCATCGCCAGGAGGTAGGACCCGAAGCCACCGCTGTAGGCGATGTTGGAGCAGGCGACGACGAAGGTCTGGATCACGGTGTTCTCCTGGCGGGTGAAGGGGAGCTGCGGCACCTCGCAGCCGTCCAGCAGGCGCGTCCACATGCGGGAGAGGAAGAAGCCCAGGAGCCCCGCAGGGATGGTGAGGAACGGCATGTAACCCGAGGTGAGGCTCAGCTTGATGGCCACGACGCTGAGCGTGGTGCCCAGTGTCAGCAGCCGAGTCTTCAGAGTTCTGTTAGCTAGCATAAGACTAGGACTGTCAGTTGTAACTAGAACGACTACTGTAATCGCCCTGGTCTTCAGCTGATCCAAGCATCTAGGAGTCTGTTAGTATTGCTTGGACAGCAGTGATCGGCACCCTGTATATGTACCTGTACACCGCACACATGAATGAATTGAGCGTTCATCTAACTTACATGGTATTAGCCTTCTATCGATCCCAAACCTCTGCTTCCGCATCTCCCACCCATGGCGAGCCCGTCTGCTTCTTCAGCCGCCACCAACCCCTTTGCTGATCCCGCTCCACCCTCTGCCTCCACCTTGGTAATGCTCAACATCTGCAGCCATGTCCCGATTGAGCGTTCATCTAACTTACACCCAGCATGACGCCCACGGCCACCGACCGCGCCGTGAACATCTCCGACGGCGTCGGCACCGGCTCCCCCTCGAACACCTGTTCCACCGACGGCCCGACGGCGGCGTCCTGCTCCTGCAGTTGGTCGTCGTCGTTGTCGTAGGCCGGAGGCTTCATTGTCCGCGCGCGCGGCGAACGCTAGCTCACGCCGAGCTAGCGCTTGCTAACGTTTCCCGCGCGCGTTCTGGTGGCCATGGCCGATCGGGTGTGCTTGCTTCCGGAAATGAAATGTGAGCTCGGGAGGGCTTTTTTATGGAGGTGGAAGAGGGGGATCGTTCGGCTGGTTTCCAGTTTGGAGCGCGTGACAGTTAGCACTTTTTTAAAAAGAAGAACGTGCCATTTTCATGCGTGTTGTTGTGACGGCGGTAAAGTGGGTTGTCGTATCGTTGTATGCCATGCTGGAACAAGCGACGAAAAGGGTTATCTTCGGTCGTCCAGTTGGTTTCTTCCTCTGAATAACTCGCTCAGAAATGCTTGCGTAGGATGCCCGTCCGATCGACCGCCGGCTTCCCAGATCTGTGGATGCTCCCGTTTGGTGGGCCGCGACATCCAATGACGTATCTACTCGTCCACATGCCCCCAATCAAATCTGCTCATCCAGCCCGCCGTAGCGCTGCGACCACGTGCGACTGCCCTCCATGGCTCCAACACACTTGTGTCGCTTTGGCGTTCTCCAGGCATCTGGGCTCCCGCCCGCCATCCCACCCACCCTCTGTGTCATCACCGTCGTCGTGCAGTCCCCACATCTCCCTCCGTGCGCCGCCACCTAGCTTCGCGCCAGCACCGCGACTGGGCTCCACCGCGCTCGTGCCACCTCGGCATTCTCCACAGTGTTCGGGCGCTCGGCGGTCAGCAATGTTGCATTGAAAGCGCTTGTTGCAAGCTTATGTTTTAAGTGTCTCAGGTGTTTTCAGATGTATGTTGAAAGTGTTTTCATATTGAAGTTGTAAAAGTAGATTTGGATGGTGCATATGTTGTAATGGCTATACGCGTATGTTTTAAGTATATGTTCCAAATGTTACATTTGTTTCAGACGTATGTTGCAAGTGTTTTTCATCTGGGTATTGCAAAAATAGATCTAGATGTTGTATTTGTTGCAATGGCTACACACATATGTTGCACGTGTATGTTCCTAATGTTTGATCTATTTCAGACGTATGTTGCAATTGTTTCATCTGGGTACTGTAAAAGTAGATATTGATATTGCAAATGCTACAGTGGCTATGTTACAAGTGTATGTTACAAAAGTGTCATCTATTTTAGGCGTATATTGCAATTATTTCATCGGGTGTTGCAAAAGTAGCTTTGGATGTTGCATATGTTGCAAGACTATGTTACAAATGTATGTTCCAAGTGTTTCATCTGTTTCAGATATATATTGTAATTTGTTTCATCTTGGTGTTGCAAAAGTATATCTGAATGTAGACATGGTGGAAGCCCAAGCAAAGCCCTTGGTGGTCATGCTGATGCCCGAGCAGTGTGGTGGCTGCTGGTCTGCCGCGATAGACGACCATAGGAAGTGGGCCGAGGGGACCTTCGGCGAAACGGCGTGGTCGCCAGCAGGTGGAGGCTGGACTCCCGTGGGGGCGTGAGAGGTGCGGCAGGCGCCTAGGTGAGGCCCGTAGACACGAAGAAGGTCGGCTGCTACGGGTCCCTGGCGTATGGGCTGATAGCGAAGATGGAGGCTACGGATGCGGGAGCGGCGGGGACGAGACGTCGTGGGTAACACAGGCCCGGTGAAAGGTTCTTGTGTGGTTTTGGTATTTGAGTGACAACCTACGTGGACTAATTGTGTTTATATGAGATATACATGTGATTAGTCCACAGGTACATGTGTGTGAGCAACATATGCCATGGGGGTGGAAATGGCTCGGAGATGTTGCAAAGCTCACACATGTGATGATGAAGGAGCTCATTACATATGAGACATGACATTGAGTCATGTGATCAAGGTGGAGAAGATCAAGACATGACTTGGCTTAATGGACTGGTTGTAAGCGTGAAGGGCAAGTCGGAGGCTTTGGAGCGATGGACCGTGTGGCGGTGAAGCTTGAGCAAGACTTGGCGCTGATGGACAAAGGCAACGGTGAAAAGCAAGTGAAGTCAAGATCGATGAACCAATATGATCACGTGATGATATGAAGTGGATCATATCATTGTTGATCTTGTTGGTACATGTGTTGCATCGACAGTGGAGGGGATGGAATGGAATGCGCAAGGCAAAGGTATAACCTAGGGCATTTCATTTCACCGGTCATAAGTGTGTAGAGAAGTTGATGACCGGATTTAGGATAGATGGTCGTACTATCAAGAGGAGCAAACTTGTTTGCATATCAGTCATCTAGTGCCACTCGAGTGATCTAACTTTGCATCGTCGCTAGGATCGAGTGGCGTGGCAAGTTGAGTGGCTAATCCTTTGGAAAATATTTGTGAAAAGCTAACACACATACACATGGTGGTGTACACTTGGTGGTGTTGGCACATTTGTAAAGGTGACGAAGTTGGTGAAGAAAAATAAGTTGAATGCGCTGGTCACAGGGTGACCGGACGCGTCCGATATCTGTACCGGACGCGTCCGGTAATCAGGCTAGGCACGGGCAGAGTTGCCGAGGTGACCGGACTCTGACTCGTAACAGTGATTGGATGCTGAGCAATCACTGTGCTATGTCTGATCGTGGTGACATGGAGCGCTGGTGTTGGTCCAGAGTGGACCGGACGTAGGGGCGCGTCTTGTCGGCCACACCGGACGCGTCCGGTCGGAGTTGAGCAGCTCTGGGAGCTCTTTGGAATCGACCGGACGCTGCCTGTCCTGCGTCCGGTCGGTCACACCGGTCGTGTCCGATCCGACGTGTTAGAGAGAGCCATTGGCGACAACGGCTAGTTTGAATGGGACACGTGGCGATCAGGCAGCGGCGTCCGGTCCCCACCGGACGCATCTGGTGCACACGACCTGCGTGTCCGGTCGTTCCGAAAAACTCTCAGTGAAAGGGTAACGGCTATTTTAGACCGTAAGGCTATAATTAGAAGGTGGTCTCGGCCATGTGGAAGCTCTAGTTTGGTTTTGGTTAATTGATGAAACCTTAAGTGCTAACCTAGTTTATCAAGGTGATTATGAGATAGGTAGCACTACTCCAAGTGATGAAGCAATAACAAAGATCATGACAATGGTGATGGCATGGTGATGATCAAACGCTTGAACTTGGAAAAGAAGAAAGAGAAAAACAAAAGGCTCAAGGCAAAGGTATAAATGATAGGAGCCATTTTGTTTGAGTGATCAAGACACTTAGAGAGTGCGATCACATTTAGGATAGATAACCGTACTATTAAGAGGAGTGAAACTCGTATCGAAATGTGGTTGTCAAAGTGCCACTAGATGTTCTAAACTCATTGCATATGCATTTAGGATCTAGTGGATCACTAACACCCTTGAAAATGTTTGAGAAAATATGCTAACACATGTGCACAAGGTGTTACACTTGGTGGTTAGCACATTTGAGCAAGGGGGAAGAAGACAGAGGAGATGCCAGTGTCGGTCAAGTGACCGGACGCTGGATCTGAATGCACCAGATGCTGACTGCCTGCGTCTGGTCACGCTGACTTGGCGGTATAGGAGCTAGGGTACACCACCGGATGCTGGGTTGTGTCCGGTCGAGGTGGACCGGACGCGTCCGGTCGAGGAAAAATGGATTTGGACCCTTACTGTACTCGACCGGACGCTGTGGCTCCAGCGTCCGATCAGTTTAGCCGGAGCGTCCGGTCAACACTTAGCCGTTGAGATTTAACAGTTCAGTTTTAACTCAGAGTGACACGTGGCAAAAATTAGTGGACCAGACGCTGAGTCCAGGGTCCGGTCAGTCTGACCGGAGCGTCCGGTCAGAGCACGTTTTGCCCAGTGAAGGGGTATAACGGCTCTATTCCGTGGGGGGCTTCTATTTAAGCCCCATAGACGGTTAAAGCTCCTACTCTTGGCCATTTTCATTGACATAGCAACCTTATGAGCTTAGCCAAAGCCCTCCCACTCATCTCCATCATTGATTCATCATCATTGTGAGATTGGAAGAGAATCCAAGTGCATTGCTTGAGTGATTGCATCTAGAGGCACTTGGCATTCGTGTTGCGCTGCGGATTTCGCTTGTTTCTCTTAGTGGTTGCCACCACCTAGATGGTTGGAGTAGTGGTGGAGGATTGGCATGAGTTGGTGATTGTTCGTGGCCATCTCCGGTGATTGTAAGGGGAGTTGTACCTTCCCCGGCGGAGTGCCGAAAGGTAACTCTAGTAAATTGCTCGTGTCATTGAGTTACCTCACTTGTGGGTCGGTTCTTGTGGTGTCCTATCGTGTGGACGAGGTTTGTGAAACACCTCTTAGCCACCGAACCACCAAGTGTTGGTCGACACAACGGGGACGTAGCGTGTTGGCAAGCACGTGAACCTCGGGAGAAAATCGATTGTCTCTTGTCTTTGGCATTCTCCCGATGATTGGCTATATATTCATCTTGTGATTGGTTCATCCCCTACACGGCGGTATAATCACCCTACTCACTTATTTACATTCTTACAAACTAGTTGATACAAGCTCTTTAGTGTAATTAGAATTAAGAGCTTGCTTTATTATTTACATAAATCTAGTTGAGCTCTTTAGAGTAGCAAGTTTGAGAGCTCTTAGTGAGTAGTTACATAGCAAGTTTGTGTGCCTAAGTAATCTTTGCAGCTAGAATTGTTGGATAGGTGGCTTGCAACCCTTGTAGAGCTAGAGCAAGTTTACATTACGTTATTTGTCATACTAATCAAAATGCTCTAGTTGATTTGTAGATTTGTAAATAGGCTACTCACCCCCTCTAGCCATATTAGTACCTTTCAAGTGGTATCAGAGCCGTGGTCACCGTTTGATTAAAGGCTTAACAACCTCGGTGTCAAATTATGGCTCAAGTTGTGTTCAACCATGTGGGGGGGGGCAAACCACCTTTCTTTGATGGCACAAGCTATGGTTATTGAAAGAGAAAGATAAGGGTGTATCTTGGTTCAATCAATGATCAAGTATGGGATGTAACCGAGAATGATTATGCTATCATTGATCCCGACAATCCCACCACCCAAGATAAGTCCAACAAGCAATGTAATACAATGGCTCTCAACACCTTATACAACGCCATTGATCCAAAGGTGTTTGAGCAAATTAAGGATTGTAAAAGAGCAAATGAAGTGTGGAGGAGGTTGGAGGAAACATATGAGGGCACATCGGCGGCGAAGAGTGCCAAGTTGTATATCCTCAAGGACAAATTGACAAGCTTCAAGATGAAGGATGATGAGAGCATTCCGGAGATGTTTCATCGATTGCAAGTCATTGTCAATGACTTGAAGGCTTTGGGAGAGAAGATCAAGGATGATGATGTCTCTCATAGATTCTTGATGTGCCTACCTCCAAGGTTTGAGATGTTGAGATTGCTTATCATAAGAGGAGGATTAAAGGATATTACCCCTAACCAAGTACTAGGTGATGTCATGACACAAGAGACATACCGTGTGGAAAGGGAAGGGGATGACAAGGATGATAAGAAGGAAGAAGAAGACAAGAAGAAGAAAAGCATAGCATTTAAGGCTAGTTCATCATCATACAAAAACAAGGGCAAGTCCAAGAAAGAATCAAGTGATGATGATGACCTTAGTGATATTGATGATGAGGCTATGGCTCTCTTTGTGCGCAAGATGGGCAAGTTCATGAAGAAGAAGGGCTATGGTGCAAGAAAAAGAAGAGATCATAACAAGAGCAAAAAATATGTGAGAAGATGCTACAATTACAAGTCCCGATCATGTAGTAGCTAATTGTCCTTACAATAGTGACAATGATGAAGATGAGAAGAACAAACACAAGAAGGACAAGAAAGAAAAGAAGGAGAAGAAGGAGAAGAGGATGACCTTCTAAAAGAAGAAAAAGGGTGGAGGCTATGTGGTCACTTGGGATAGTGATGGCTCATCGGATAGTGATGACTCTAGTGATGATGGCAAGAAATCAATCAAGAAAGCACTAGCAAGCATCACCATCAACAACAAGCCCTCCATCTTCGACACTTCATCAACATGCCTCATGGCTAAACCTACCAAGGTAAAATATGATGAGAGTGATGATGATGAATGTGAAAGTGGCTCATGTAGGGATGATAATGATGATGATGATGATGATGAGTACTCTAAGGAGGAGCTCATGAACATGTGTGAGCAAGTGCACGCTTGCAATGAGATGAAGAGAAAGGAGTGCAAAGAATTGCGCAAGAGGGTAAAATTTCTTGAGCAATCCTTTGATGAGCTCAATGCCACTCATGAGGGGCTAATGGATGCCCATGAGAAGCTTGGCAAAGCTCACTCAAAGCTTGAAAAAGCTCACTCCTCTCTCATTGAGCAAGTCAAGAAGGAGGAAGCCAAGAAGGAGCAAGTGATAGTTACATGTGATGTGGGACTAACATGTGATCTTATTGATGAATCTTCTTATAAGCCTGTTGCTATTGCTCCCACTAACACTTCTTGTAGCACTACCACTTCCACTCCACCTAAGAATGATGCATCACTAGTAGTGGAAAATGAGACCCTCAAGGATGTGAATGAGCTCACTCGTGCCTTAGGCAATGCCTATGGTGGAGAAGCCCGCTTGCTAAAGTGCTTGGGTAGCCAAATGTTTTCTCTCAATAAAGAGGGATTAGGCTATACCCCTAAGAAAGGCAAGGCGGCCTTTGTCACTCCCAAAGCTAGCTTTGTGAAGGGCAATAATCGGTTTTGCAATAGATGCAAGCAAGTTGGGCATATAGAGCAATATTGCAAGATTAACAAGAACAAGCTACCTAATGTATCCTCAATTAAATTTGATTCTTGTTACATGCTTTTTAAGGGTGCCAATAGTGTGAAGGCTAAGTTCATTGGTACACCAATTGTGGGCCCAAAGAAGAAGGTCATTTGGGTACCAAAGACCTTGGTAACTAACCTTCAAGGACCCAAGCAAGTTTGGGTACCTAAAAAGAATTGATCTTCTTTTGTAGGTCAATTATAAAGCCGGAGGAAGGCATTGGGTGCTTGATGGTGGGTGCACACAACACATGACCGGTGATCCAAGAATGTTCAATTCAATCAATGAAAACAAGAGCAATGGGATTGATAGTATCACATTTGGTGACAATGACAAAGGCAAGGTCAAAGGGCTTGGTAAGATTGTAATATCCAATGACTTGAGCATTCCAATGTGCTACTAGTAGAGAGGTTGAACTTCAATCTATTGTTGGTAGCTTAATTGTGTGATCTTGGTTTCAAGTGCATATTTGGTGTGGATGATGTAGAGATCATAAGTGTAGATGGCTCTAACTTGATATTCAAAGGATTTAGATATGAGAATCTATACTTAGTTTATTTCAATGCTAGAGAAGCTCAATTGACAACATGTTTGATCACTAAGTCTAGTATGGGTTGGTTATGGCATAGAAGGCTTAGACATGTTGGAATGAAACAATTGAACAAGTTAATCAAGCATGACTTAGTTAGAGGCTTGAAAGATGTCACATTTGAAAAAGATAAGCTATGTAGTGCATGTCAAGCCGGAAAGCAAGTTGGTAACACACATCCTAAAAAGAGCATGATGAGCACATCTAAGGCATTTGAGTTGATGCATATAGATTTGTTTGGACCAACCACATATACTAGCATTGGTGGAAACAAATATAGGTTTGTGATTGTGGATGATTTCACTAGATACACATGGGTATTCTTTCTAGTGGATAAGAGTAATGTGTTTGCAATATTCAAATCATTTATCAAGGGCATTCACAATGAGTTTGAAACAACCATCAAGAAAGTTAGAAGTGACAATGGTAGTGAATTCAAGAACACTAGAATTGATGAGTTGTGTGATGAATTTGAAATTAGACATCAATTCTCGGCTAAGTACACTCCTCAATCAAATGGCTTAGTTGAAAGGAAGAATAGAACTTTGATTGACATGGCAAGATCAATGTTAAGTGAGTACAATGTGAATCATTCATTTTGGGCTGAAGCAATCAACACGGCTTGCTATTATAGCAACCAACTCTATTGTCACCCCATGATGGAAAAGACACCTTATGAGCTATTGAATGGAAGAAAGCCAAACATTGCATACTTTCGAGTCTTTGGATGTAAATGCTACATATTGAAGAAAGGCACTAGATTGAGCAAGTTTGAAAAGAAATGTGATGAAGGTTTCTTGCTTGGTTACTCCACTACTAGCAAGGCTTATAGAGTTTGGAATTTGGCTAGTGGTACTCTTGAGGAGGTTCATGATGTGGAGTTTGATGAAACAAATGGTTCCCAAGAGGAAGATGAGAATCTAGATGATGTAAAAGGCACTCAATTGGTCAATGCAATGAAGAACATGGACATTGGTGATATAAGGTCTAGAGAGGTGATTGATGTTGAAGATGACAAGAATCAAGTGCTCCCTAACTTAAATGTGCAAGCTAGTGGTTCTCATGATAAGATTCAAGCAAGTACTAGTCATGACAAAGTGCAAGATGAACAACAAGTGGCTAGTTCATCATCTCAACCAAATGATCAATCAAATGCTAGCAATCAAGTGCAAGTGCTCCAACCAACCAATGTTGCAAGAGATCATCCATTGGATACTATCATTGGTGATATTTCAAGAGGTGTGCAAACTAGATCAAGATTGGCCTCATTTTGTGAGCACTTCTCATTTGTGTCATCTATTGAACCTAAGAAGATAGATGAAGCTTTAAATGATGTTGATTGGGTCAATGCTATGCATGAAGAGCTAAACAACTTCACAAGAAACCAAGTATGAGAATTAGTTGAGAAGCCTAAGGACCATAATGTGATTGGAACCAAGTGGGTCTTTCGGAACAAGCAAGATCAAGATGGGATAGTAATAAGGAACAAAGCAAGATTAATGGCTCAAGGTTACACTCAAGTTGAAGGTCTTGACTTTGGAGAAACATATGCCCCGGTTGCAAGATTAGAAGCAATTAGGATCTTGCTAGCCTATGCTTGTGCCCACAACATCAAGTTGTACCAAATGGATGTGAAGAGTGCATTTCTCAATGAGTACATCAATGAGCTTGTGTATGTTGAGCAACCTTCCGGTTTTGAAGATGAGAAGAAACTCAACCATGTTTACAAGTTGAGAAAGGCTTTGTATGGATTGAAACAAGCACCTAGAGCATGGTATGAGAGATTGAGGGATTTCCTACTCTCTAAGGGATTCAAGATGGAAAAGGTTGACACCACTCTCTTCACCAAGAAGCTTGGAAATGACTTGTTTGTTTTACAAATCTATGTTGATGATATCATTTTTGGGTCAACAAATCAAGATTTTTGTGAGGAGTTTGGCAATATGATGGCAAGTGAGTTTAAGATGTCCATGATTGGAGAGCTTAGTTACTTCCTTGGTCTTTAAATTAAGCAAATGAAGAATGGCACATTTATGAGTCAAGGCAAGTATATCAAGGACATGCTCAAGAAGTTTGGAATGGATGATAGTAAAGCTATTAGTACACCAATGGGGACAAGTGAAAGCTTGGATAGTGATGCTAGTGGCAACATGGTGGATCAAAAGATGTATCGGTCTATGATTGGAAGCCTACTCTATGTGACCGCATCAAGGCCGGATGTGATGTTTAATATATGCATGTGTGCTAGATTTCAAGCCTCACCAAGAGAGAGTCATTTGAAGGCAACAAAGAGAATATTGAGGTACTTAAAGCATACACAAAATGTTGGATTGTGGTATCCCAAAGGAGCAAGATTTGAGTTGATTGGATATTCGGACTCCGATTATGCGGGATGCAAAGTTGAGAGAAAGAGCACGTCGGGCACATGTCAACTATTGGGAAGATCACTTGTATCTTGGTCATCAAAGAAGCAAAATAGTGTAGCACTTTCAACCGCCGAAGCGGAGTATATTTCGGCCGGTAGTTGTTGTGCTCAATTACTTTGGATGAAGGCTACCTTGAGTGACTTTGGAATCAAATTCAAGCAAGTGCCATTGCTATGTGACAATGAAAGTGCCGTCAAGCTCACCAACAATCCGGTTCAACACTCAAGAACAAAGCATATTGATGTTCGCCATCATTTCATAAGAGATCACCAACAAAAAGGGGACATTTGCATAGAGAGTGGGCACCGAAGATCAACTTACCGATATCTTCACCAAGCCACTTGATGAGAAGAGGTTTTGCAAGCTAAGGAATGAATTGAACATACTTGACTTCTCCAATATGTGTTGATGCACCCCCATTATATGACATGCCTCTCCTTCGAGCAATTCAAGGTAAAAGTTGATTGGCATGGCATACATCCTTACTAAGGACATGATTAGTGCATCTAGACATATTTCACATTTGAATAGGCTCGTTCATGAAAATCAAATGAATTTGATGCTTGTATGGTACTACTATTGCTTGTATGCTTGAAATGATCTAGTGGTAGCATATAACATGTTTGTGGGCTTATAAACCTAGTGTTTGATCTAGAAAATAAGCTATAAGTGTTTAACTCAATATGGTACAAGATAACCCTTATTTAGAGGTGTGAAGAAGCTCGTCCTTGGATCAAACCGAGTTAAATATCTTTTGCAAATAATCTAGATTGAACCAAATTGAGAAAATGATCCTCATCTCACATGGTTTCACCCCAACCTATTTATAATTTGAGCTCACCTTTATGCTAATTGTTGACAAAGGGGGAGAGAAACAAAGATATGTGTGATAGGGGAGTATTTGACATAGGGGGAGAGACATGAGATATATGATAAAGGAAATGGATCAATTAAAATTTTGAGCACACAAGTAGGGGGAGCAAGCTCATAAACTTGTATGTTGCGTTTGAATGTGTATTTCATATATTTGCTTGCATGGCACAAGTTTCAAATTTCAATATCCATGCTTGTGTGGTATATGCTAGTTATATGCTTGATTGATGAAATAAAAAACTAGCATGCATAGGTAATCTAGTGATTGTATTTCCAAGTGGTATTGAGCTAAAGTAACTAGACTTATAATCATTTTATAGAAACTAGACCCTCACTTGCAATGTTGATCTCATGGGGTATTCTAGTTTTTATGAATGTCTAGTTACTAATGGTGCTAAGGATGGTATATTGGTGCACTCCGATTGGTATCACGCTTCAAAGATCCATCTCTTATACCTTAGCATCATTTGGTAGAAATTGACTCCTATATTTCCTATCTAAGCATATGTACAAGCATATAATCCAAACTCGTAGCACATATGTAGGGGGAGCAATTGCTACCCTATGGAGTTCATGAAACTTGTCCATATCCTTTACACATCGTAAATATGCTTGGGTAAGCAACATGGATTCAAATGAACTTTAATTCATATCTTTGTATAAGGGTTGTCATCAATTACCAAAAAGGGGGAGATTGGAAGCTCTAGTTTGGTTTTGGTTAATTGATAAAACCTTAAGTGCTAACCTAGTTTATCAAGGTGATTATGAGATAGGTAGCACTACTCCAAGTGATGAAGCAATAACAAAGATCATGACAATGGTGATGGCATGGTGATGATGAACTTGGAAAAGAAGAAAGAGAAAAACAAAAGGCTCAAGGCAAAGGTATAAATAATAGGAGCCATTTTGTTTGAGTGATCAAGACACTTAGAGAGTGTGATCACATTTAGGATAGATAACCGTACTATTAAGAGGAGTATAACGGCTCTATTCCGTGGGGGGCTTCTATTTAAGCCCCATAGACGGTTGAAGCTCCTACTCTTGGTCATTTTCATTGACATAGCAACCTTGTGAGCTTAGCCAAAGCCCTCCCACTCATCTCCATCATTGATTCATCAACATTGTGAGATTGGGAGAGAATCCAAGTGCATTGCTTGAGTGATTACATCTAGAGGCACTTGGCATTCGTGTTGCGCTGCGGATTTCGCTTGTTTCTCTTGGTGGTTGCCACCACCTAGACGGTTGGAGCAGCGGTGGAGGATTGGCACGAGTTAGTGATTGTTCGTGGCCATCTCCGGTGATTGTAAGGGGAGTTGTACCTTCCCCGGCGGAGTGCCGAAAGGTAACTCTAGTAAATTGCTCGTGTCATTGAGTTACCTCACTTGTGGGTCGGTTCTTGCGGTGTCCTATCGTGTGGACGAGGTTTGTGAAACACCTCTTAGCCGCCGAACCACCAAGTGTTGGTCGACACAACGGGGACGTAGCGTGTTGGCAAGCACGTGAACCTTGGGAGAAAATCGATTGTCTCTTATCTTTGGCATTCTCTCGGTGATTGGCTATATATTCATCTTGTGATTGGTTCATCCCCTACACGGCGGTATAATCACCCTACTCACTTATTTATATTCTTGCAAACTAGTTGATACAAGCTCTTTAGTGTAATTAGAATTGAGAGCTTGCTTTATTATTTACATTTATCTAGTTGAGCTCTTTAGAGTTACAAGTTTGAGAGCTCTTAGTGAGTAGTTACATAGCAAGTTTGTGTGCCTAAGTAATCTTTGCAACTATAATTGTTGGATAGGTGGCTTGCAACCCTTGTAGAGCTAGAGCAAGTTTGCGTTACGCTATTTGTCATACTAATCAAATTGTTCTAGTTGATTTGTAGATTTGTAAATAGGCTATTCACCCCCCCTCTAGCCATATTAGGACCTTTTACCATGACTGAGGTTGAGCACCTTGGGGGACTTTGTGCCCATATTTAAGAGTGCTTGGGAGCCCTCCATCTCACATATGCTTGATAGTGATCATTCGATTGTGTGAGAGAGCGATTCTAGTGCGATTACATCGTGAAGTTACATCGAATGGCACTAGGTGATCGATTGGCAAGCCGGTGGTGCTTGTTACTCTTGGAGGTTGCCACCTCCTAGATGGCTTGGTGGTGGTCTCCGTCAAAGCCCGCAAGAAGCTTGTGCGGTGCTCCGGAGAAGAGCTTTGTGAGGGACATTGTGCTCGTCCCGCAGGAGTCACGAAGAGCAACTCTATTAAAGTAAGACGCGAATGGCGACAAGTGGCCGCTCGGGTCAAGTGCTTAAGCTTGTGGTAAGCACTCCACGTGGGAGAGTGTGACTTGCGGATCACCACTAGTAAGAGGACCAGCGGCAACCTTGAAGCTTGTCTCAACGAGGACTAGCGTGTTGGCAAGCACGTGAACCTCGGAAAAAAATCATCGTGTCATCCTTGTATTCATGTTAGTTTGCATCCTCGTTACACAAGCTTGTAATTACTTTCATATACATTGTGCTTGTGTAGTTGCTCTTGTAATTAGTTAGCTTATGTAGCTTGCTAGTTACTTTCTAGCTTGTGTGGCATAGAAGTTGCTCCCTTACGTGGCTAATTTGGTTTGTGTAACCTTATTAGTCACATTGCTTAGTTTGTGTAGCTAAGTATTTGCGCTCTCTAATTTGGCATTGGTTGTCTTGTTATTGAGCATTGCTAGTGAGCTTAGGTGGCTTTGTGCTTTTGCTTTCTAGCATGTGTAGGAGCTCCCTCATTGCTTGAAGTGCTAGCGGCATAGGTTTGTGTGACCTTGCTTCTAGAATTGGTTAGGTGAGCTCTAGCTAATCCGACATCTTAGTTGCTTAATTAGAATCTTTGTAAGGTGCTAGAGAATATAGATAGAGGCGCGTAGTCTTGGCTAGACCGATTGTTTTAATTCTGCAGTTGTTTCGGTTAGCCGACGTGATTAAGTTTTAGAAATGACTATTCACCCTCTCTCTAGTCACCATCTCGACCTTACACTCGACGGGACGGGACCTTATGGGCGCAGCCAAGGGCCGATCAGTAACGGGCTCGGTGGATCGGGCGGGATGGGTGCAGGCGCTGACTACATCAGGACGTGGGTGTCCGTTCGAACATCCGGGCACCAGCTGCTTCGTAGCTCACCGACTTCACTGTTTGGTTTTAACCAACGAGCTGACAAAACGATCAGAACTCTTTTTTTTCACAAAACGTATTTCAGACACTAATCACATCCGCAGACGTTTTTTTTAAAAAATTATTAGCCAAAAATACATACCCTACATATCCTGGCCGATTCAGGAACCCAGGCATTACAAGTGAAACATTTCGCTTTTCACCCGTTTAACACCGTTTTAAGTGCTTCTCGGAAGAATCGGAACCGATTCAACCAACCAAACGGCCCCTAAGGTGAAATCTCAAAGATCTAAACCCAAGTCAACAGATTCTGACATAACAAAACTAACCATTAATAATGACAAAAATTGAAAAGAAAGAAAGAGCAAACCATACCTTACAATTTTTCCCACACGCCAAGAAACAATGAAATTATGCGTTGTCCATAAGCAAGTATCAATAAACATATCTTGTTTTGTTGTGAGACGACATATCCAATTTAAATTTAAATATTTATTATATATTACTGTAATGTAAAATTGCTGCTACAGGACTTACTTATAATTATAGTTTTATATACAAATAATATGTTAACTTATTTATTATGGATTAAAGTTTATTCACGAAATAAACGACGACCGGATGATTTTAAACAGAGGAAGCAGATGCCTTCCCAAGGACTAAACTTTAGTCCCGTCGCATTGAATGTTTAATTAGAAGTATTAAATGTAGACTAATTACAAAACTAATTGTATAAACGAAGACTAATTCGTGAGACGAATTTATTAAACCTAATTAGTTTATAATTAGCGAATGTGATGGTACAGTAAACATAGGCTAATTATGAACTAATTAGGCTTAATAAATTCGTCTTCCAAATTAGTCGTGACTTATACAATTAATTTTATAATTACTTCATATTTAGTCTTTTTAATTACTATCACATATTCGACGAGACGGGACTCAACTTTAGTCCATGACTCCCACCACTGATTGCCGCGCTAGCTCTGATCCTCTGATCCTCTGAATGGTTTGACTTGGCGCGACTGCCCTCCCGCGGGCCAGCAACACACACCAGAGCGCCGCACGCGTCAGCACGTGTCCTCTTCCGGAGCTTGCACCGCAACGTGTCTCCGGACGTGTCACCTCCCATCGTCTCGTCAGCTCCACCTCCACCTCCTTGGCTCCTTTATAACAACGCACGGTATCCGCCTTGCAAGCTCATGATCCTGAAGCCCATCCACAACTGGTAACTCGGTGATCCCATCCAAGACCTCACCTCAACGCGCAGTCTCGCCGGTTAGTCGTCGACGTCGTCGTCTATGTCCAGGCTAATGGCCGCCATGCTGCTCGGGGGCGCGCGCGTCGCCGGCGCCGCCAAGCTCACTGGCAACACTGCCATCAAGCAGGCTCTCCCCACGCCGGCGTGCTTCCTTCCTCTGCGCCCGCAGCCGGCGAGCTGGACCCGCCTCTGCTTGCAGGCTGCGCCAAGATCGTCCCAGGTATGCTCACTGCTGCGTCACCGCTGGCACGCCGCTGTCACTTCTGCGATCGAGTTCGTCGGAGGTAGACACTGACACGCATTTACGTTCTGTTGCTTCTCAGGCGTACGACAACGCGCCGGAGGACCGGAGGGAGATCAGGGACAAGTACAAGGACGCGGCGGAGAAGGCGAAGGACGCCACCGGCGATGCCAAGGAGCACGCCAAGAGGATGGCCGGGGAGGCGAAGGACAAGGCCGGCCGCATGGCGGAACAGGCGTCGGACACTGCGGAGAGGGCCAAGGAGCAGACGAAGGGCATGGCGGAGGGCGCCGCGGAGACGGCGTCCCGGGCGGCGGAGAGGGCGAAGCACGAGACGCGTGACGCGGCGCGGGAGGCCGCGGACAGGGCGGGGCACGTGAAGGAGCGTGCCAAGGAGATGGGGCACGAGGCCGCGGACACGGCGTCCCGGGCGACGGAGAAGGCGAAGCAGGAGGCGCGTGACGCGGCGCGGGAGGCCGCGGACAGGGCGGGGCACGTGAAGGAGCGGGCCAAGGAGGTGGGGCACGAGGCCGCGGGCCGGGCGCAGGAGACGGCGAGGGCAGCCAAGGACCGCACGGGTGAGGCGGCGGAGCGGGCCGTGGAGGGCACCGTGTCGGCCGGGGAGAAAGTGGTGGAGATGACCAAGGAGGGTGCCGGGAAGGTGGCCGAGACGGCGCAGACGATCGGGGCCATGGCGAAGCAGGAGGCGCGGAGGACCTGGGACTCGGCCAAGGAGGCCGCGCACAGCGTCAAGGACAGCGTGGTCCCTGACGAGGAGGACGTGGACGCCGTCATGAAGGAGCGGGACCGGATCGCGCGGGAGCGGAACAAGAGGGAGGCCAGGGAGAAGGGCTCAGGCTTGCCGTAGACCGAACACCAATTTCCATCGTTGTCCAGATGAATTTTACTCCACTAGCTGGCTGAATAATGTTTGGAGAAACATCATGCATGCGCCAGTTTCGTTGTCGTGTTGAACCGTGGCGAGAGAGTCGAATGGAAGCTCTGTAATTGGAGTAGCTCATGAACAGGGACTGTCCCTTCTTTTGGGAGAGAAATCTTGAGCACCGCATCTCAACACCTGGAACTACGCGTTTGAACGTACTATACTACTCCCTATATATCAAACCATAACTAGCTAGGTCATCCTAGCTTTGTCTCAAAACTTTTCTATAGCTTATTTTTCAAAATTTATCTTACCTTTGTCTCAAAACTTCTCTATAGCTGTTAGCTGCCCTTCGTCTCAAATTCATCTTAACAAGATTGTGCTGATATCTATATATTTCGTCAAACACAGACCCGGGAATTTTTGTTTCCCGGGCGCTAACAAAAAGAGAGTGGTTTTTGCGCAACACGCGTAGTACAAAGAATCAACAAATTTCTATTCGGAAAACGATTCTTGTATCTGTTTTTTCAATAGCTACACAGCAAAAATGTTTCCACGGCAAATTACCGAACATATCTACTGGAAAGAATCAGCAATTCTTGATTCGCAGCGTTTGGTTATGTACTTATGTATCGATCAGGCAACTTCTGTCCACCTGGGGCATCCAATGGTGGAGCACAGTTAGCTCCCTCTGTCGAACAAACGACCTGGCGGCGTGTTTCCCCCATCTTCCTTCTGTTACTTCGCTTCATTTTCTTTCAGTTGCATCACTTGACTCCTCAAGCTGCTCTCCCTCATCTATGCAATTGGAATTTGTTATTGCATCAGAGTTGGATATGCCATGTTCGCTTGGCTGATAAGCCATGGTTGAAAGTATATCAGCCAAGCCGAAAGTACGGTTGGCTGATTTGTTGTGAGAGAAAAATACTATTCGTTGGCTGAAAAAGTACGGCTTATAAGCCAAACGAACAGGACGTATGTGGCAAAGTCAGAGCAGATGCCAGACAGGGAAAGTGATATGCTGACTGAAGTGAGATGATTGTCAATTTAGATCCATACCTGCAGGTTCTGTGCTTGGTATAGGAGATTACCACACTCCTCTATTAAGGTTCTCTCAGTAGTGATAACTTGGGCAAGATTACATGCCACATCGTCGATTTGTTGGACCTACATGGCAAATTGGCAATATAATTTTTGTTGTTGCATAAACAAGGACTTACTACATGACGAGATAGTTTTTTCGTTGCATAGGTACACCAAATCAAATGAGAACACCACATTCACCACAATAACTGAATCTATCTAAAATTTGCAAATTTATAAACACTTTATCAATATTAGTTAAAGCAAGAAGCGATGATAAGTATATGACTTAAAAAGGAACCACTACTACATTAGGAACTAAGTTTCTATTCCATTAAATTTGCTATTATCTTCGCCCTATCTGATTTTGATTTATATATAGCTTAAAAAGATATTCTTACTATATTTCATCTAAAACTATATCTGACGCTGCCAATTTACGGATATATTTTAACGATTTCAGTTATTGAACATGGACCAAAAGCATCTAAAGAAAGCTAGGCATCACACTGCTTTGGTAGTTATGCTTTTCAAAATTGTCTGTAATCTCACCTTTGGCAGGAAATTTTCGATACAAGGTGAAAGCGGTTCAAGCAATTGTGTTGCCGACTTAAGGACTTCTGTAAGTTCCTCGCAGTTGGCCTGCAAGCATATCAATTTACAACATGATACTTGGTCTTATGCACAAAATGATGTGTAATGAAGTATTGAAGTCCTACATTTACACTCCCAATGATTGGTAGCCTTAACGAGGAGTTATATAGTGCTGCTGTTGCCCCTCTAAGGCAGCTTGCATGACCCCCCTCAATGTCACTCCACTGCTTCAAATATGGCACCTGAAAGTTTCACATCTCGTTTTTAGAGTAACGCAAGAGAAAAGTGTTACATGTAAAATTCATATTGACCATATATATATACCCTTTGTACCATACATCTCAGCAAATAAATATAAATCAAAGCATGATAACCACTTTGATACAAAGAATCTCACACAGTCACAATACACATAGTTTTCATGAACATATTTTGTATATTCTACAGAAAAGCAAACAAGGAGAGTGCCACACAAATCATGTAATATCTTTTCTATTTTCCTTTGAAAAAGAAGAAATAATAATTAAATGGGGCAACTGGTTTTATTCTGAATACTTAACCTGTTACATGTAAAATTCACATTGACAACAGACATGGTACCTGATTTGATACAAATAAACTCACGCTGTCAAGATATACATGGCTTTCAAGAGCTAGACCTATATTTTTTTTCAATTTTATACAGGCAACAAAAAAGGAGAGTACCACACAAACTGTATCATACATTTTCCATTTTTTCTGAAAAAACAAACTTCTGAATGGGAAAACTGGATATAATTCTGGACATTTAACCCTATTCTAGATTTAAATAATGTTGTTCTACTTCTGAATTCAGTTGATATAGTAGTCAAACATATCCATTTAGTGTTATTCCTAGTGAATAGCCGCGAGGTTCCCCACATTAGTTTCTATCATGCATGTCAGAAAATATATTGATTCATGTGATTTATCTGACTAATGCATGCCAAGAAATTAATTGATTCCTGTGATTTATTTGATTGAAGATTCAACAATCACGCAATTTGGTTAGCACCCATTATGAAGAAATGCACACTGAACACAACAGCAATTCAAAATTCAGAAATCACAGCTTCGCCGTACCTGTGCATTTACTACTGAACTCAATCTATGATCCCTCTGTATCCTCTCCACCCCTGCCCTCTTCTCAGCAACAGATGCGCTGAGGCTGGCAATCTTCTCCTCGAGCCCGTACAACGATTTCTATGCACTCAACAAAACCAAAAACAACAAATCATCAGCACCTTAATTCGTAGCGACCCCCTTGACGGCTGGGCCGATGCACCTCCATTAACAACCACTTACCTCTGCAGCAGCCGCCTTGGCCTTGCCTGCAGCCTCAGCCCGGGCGTTGAGGAACCTGTACTGGAGGTACGAATTGTCCATCAGCCGCAGCTGGTGCACGTCTTCCTGCTTCCCCGCGACCTTCCTGCCCCCCACGATCGTCGCCTTCTTCAGATCAGCTGCCTTCGGCCCTTGCGGCTGTGGTGGCCTCCCTGCTGCCGTCAGCTTCCCAGCCATCGCCGTTGAGATCGACAGTGCCGAGTTGAGCGAGCGGTAGCACAGTGGGTTGGACGCCCGCGAGGACCCGCCCGACTCCGGCACCGACGATCGGAGCTCTGACGAGAGGCGTCCCCCGCGGCAGGACGCTGGGCCCAGCAGCGGCGGGCTCTCGCACGGCGCGGCTGGGGCCATCCCGAGCGCCACATCGGCCTCAGAGAAGTCAGTGGCCGTGGACGACGTATCAGACGAAGAGCAGCACGAGGCAGCGTGGGATTCCACCGCGGCAGAGGAAGGGCAGGAGGAGCCAGCACGCGCGGGCGTCGGAAGGCGCGGGTACCCTCTCCGCGCGGTGTGCGCGGCCGGCCGGCTGGTGGAGCGCGGGAGCGGCCGCGGAGTAGGTGCTGGGACGGCGGAGGCAGAGGAGTTGGAGCCCAGCGAGGCGCGCGGGTTGCCGGCGCCCGTCTCGTCGAAAAGCTTCTGCACGGCCCGCCGGCGCGCGACGGTGCCCGTGGGAGGCGGCGGCGGGGGCGGGTGGTTCTCGTTGGCGAAGGGCGTGGCCGCCCGCTGCCGTCCACGAGGCGACGGCGTCGGGGAGCGCGACCGCGTGGAGGAGGCCGCGGAGGCGGTGGAGAGGCGCGGGGTCGAGGGGACGGGCGTCGAGAGGTACCGGGAGCTGACTTCCCTTCCGCGGCGGCGCGGACGGGCCGCAGTCGTCGGCGGTACGGGTAGCGGAGGCGGCATCAGGTCCCCGCGCCCCGACGGCGTGGCGGCGGCGGCGGCCATGCCGGAGAGATCGGATCGGAGTGGAGAAGGGGGGGTGGGCCGTCGAGGGGAAGCGGGATGGATTTTCGGGAGAGACGGGTACAACGGCTAGTTGCGAGGACGGGTTTATGCGGTACGCACGGCTTCCCCGAACGTTTCGCTACCGTCGCGGCTCTATGTCAATGCGGGCCACCTCGCCGGTGGGCTACCCACGTTACGCGCCGCGCTCGGAGAAGAGGGGGACGGCGGAGGCAGTGGGAGGAGGGAGACGCGCACGTCGCGGCAAGCGAACGGCGGAGTCCGGCGCGGCGGCCGGAGAAGCGGAGGGGATGTGGGTTCACGATCATTCGCGAAGCCGGGTCTGAAAGAGAACGGGCGTGTTTGTTTGTCTGGACGTGTACGTGTATGGACCAGCTCAGTCAGTATAGGCAAGGGTAGATCCAGCGGCTGCAACACCCTTTTGTTTACACCCTTTTGTTCGGTTGTTTTTCTTAACTGAGCCTGATTCAAATCGGATTGTGTTTGCTAGTGATCCCAACTACCTTCCAACCACCGGTCTGAGAAGGCGTTTGTTTGCCTGCACGTCTTGGGCAGACCAACAAACAAGCATAGTATAGCACAAATGAAGCCATACAACAGTCTATGCAATAGCAATTGTTTGGACCAGTTTAACTCATATTACAACATGATAAAACGCAATTTAGTCTAATTAAATAAACCGATAACAAAGCTGTTCATTACTAACAGCTTTTGCAATTGTTCAGCTTCATCCACATGACAAAAACCAAAGTACACGGAAAGATAATGACAACATTTTTGTAGTTCATAGCCGAACTTGGTGCTGCAGATTCCACCACAGAAATAGAGGTAGAAGGTTTGTTAGAAGGAATTGAGTTGACTGTTGAGTTGAAATTAGCAATGGCCTGCTCATAGGACTTGTACTTCTTATACACAGCCTCTCGATACCCCATCACTTGCTTACTGCACTGAGCCCAGCTAGGGTATACACCAGATTTGTACCCCTTTAAAACAACATACCAGGCACATATTTCTCTACATAGAATAAGCACCAAAGCCTCAGTCCAAAAAGTTTCAGGTGCCACCCATCAATTTGTTCAATGAGACTGTCTACATCAGTTGAAGTGGTAGACAAACTCAAGAAACAAATAGTTGGATTACACATGGCAAGGTAATAATAGACATCACAGGAAGGTTATAGTTGAAATGCCTCAGCTTTTCATGTACTGCATCATAGGTAAAATAAAAAAATATGGCCTCAGACTAGATGATCATGTGTAATAGCTTTTCAATAATGTCATGTGTGGCACTGCGTTAATAGCATGGCCAAATCAAGTTATGTTACAGACCATATGGCATTTATCCACCAAATGTTTGCACCTTGACCAGGTACCAAGAGTTATCTACCTCATTATTCATTACATGCCATCTATAGTTATCCACCTCCTCAATCATACATCAACCACAAACCAAAAGAATGTGTGTCAGTCCCTTCAGTAGAGCACAAGGTCACACCCCAACCAAAAATATACAAAAGTCAGTCAAGGAGAGTGGTGGAGGGTGAAGGGACTGCATATAATCCTCAACTGCTTCCCTCTAGACCAGGGCAAGGAAGGCCCTAGGGGAATTACATGTAGTAGTTCTTGACAAGGAAAGTCCTAAGCCAAAGAACCCCGTGGTGTTGTCCAGCAGGTGGGAGAAAGCCAGGCATATCCATCATAACATGGTACAGATCTGCATTGGCTACATTGTTGACTGCATTAGTCATTGTTAATTGTTATATAGGATTCAAAAGCGATTCTTCAAAGTCCCAAAAGCCCTCTTAATGCTCGCTCTAAGAGAGCTGTGTCTCAGATTGTACAGCTCTCTGGCATTGGTAGGATAATGCCTAGGACCATACTTAGATAGATGGTACCTGACACCCCTGTAAGGAGGCAGGAAACTAGTTTTACAGGCATACCTAGCATCCACAAGATAGAATTTTCCTACAAGGCAATGTTGTATTGCTTTATAATAGTGTTCAAATGGTTTAAGAAATAGTAACCAGCTATGGTAGACAATGTTACCTTCAAGAACACTCAGACACCTCATCTCTCTCTAAAGCATAAGCTAGAACAAGTGCATCATGAGCAGAACCTTCCCACCCAGCCAGTACATATGTGAACTTGAGATCAAAATCAACAGCTACCATCACATTCTGTGTGCAGCTTTGTTTCCTACCCCTGAATGGCCCCTGCATGCGCCTGGGCACCCTTGCCAACACATGGGTGCCATCAATTGCCCCTATACAGTCCTATGAGTAATGAAGAAACATAAGTAATCTTACGTGAACAGCACTCTACAGATAGAATAATAAACCAAGGCATCCAACAAATACCTTGAAAAAAGGGTTTCACCTATGACTTCCTAGGATCTTAGGATGTGTTGCACCAGAAGGTGGTTTGATCAGGTCAGCCCTCAGTTCCCCAACAACAAAAAGAACCTGGTGAAAGTGTCTACTAACTGTCTCTATAGATCTCCTAAAGCTCTGGTGCACAACTCTAATCCTTTGATTATGTCCAACCACATGAAGGAACATGGCAACTTGTTCCTCCACAAAAACATTAATGGAGTCCAGAACCAAGCCACTCTGCCTAAACAAATTGCAGAGTGAAAAAATGGTGCTCGGCTCATCCTAAGCATGGCTATGCACTCAGCATCAGTTGAGTTGTAGATGAGAGAAAGGTTCTTCTCCCTGTATTCATCTGCTTCTAACCTAGGGCCATAACAAATGGGCTCATCATCCTCTCTATGCCTTTTCAGTTTGGATGAAACCAGAGTAACCATGACAACTACCATGGCAACAGCTTGTTTAGCCATGGCAGATCTTTGCTGGTCGAAGTCATCTACATGCAAGAATGATAATTTTATTTCAGTTTTAGGCATGCCTTGCTGGCCTCTAAATGGTAACATTTTAGACATACAATACAAGTGGTGGACTAGGTTTCATCACCTTGGCTGCATGTGCAAATCACATCCACCCATAGGTTCCACCTCAACATCATAGACCATGAAAAACCCACATAATCCATGCTAAAGAAATCCCAATCTCAAATCATGTTCAACAGTTAACCGTAGCACAAATGTGTCATTGCAATCAGGCAAGAACATGAAGACATCATCGATTAGGACCAAGAACAAACAGATCTGAAGCATCACATCATTGTCTTGTGAAGCCAAACATTTCAATATTTCACCTTGCTTTGAGGACAGAGAGGAGGAAGAAGCCGGTGGCTTGGGGAGAAGGAAGCAGATCCGAGGAGGGAGGACCCACTGAAAGTGCATCTAACCCGTTAGTGGGTTTTGGATGATTGAATGACAACGTGATTAAAGGTCTAACTCATTTGCTAAGTGTGGTCAGGTAATAAGTTATCTCATAGAGATTTAATGCAAGTCAAAATGATGTATTGTTGGAAACAATTTAGTTCAAACAAATGACAACAATGCAAATATAATTCATGCAAGGCTTATTTGTTATGGGATTTCGATCATTCATATGAAAGCAAGCATGTTGAAAAATAATTAATGAGACATAAGAGATTGCATATGGATTGGTCTCACCGATCGAAGCTTGCTAAGATGAAAGACAAGTATACAAATGAACTTAATGAATGATTTAACATCAAGTGTGACTAGATGGCTTGAGATGGTAAAGATAGTAAGGAAAGACTTTGAGGTACTAAGTAAGGGTGAAGGGCAAGCGACGGCTTGGTGACCGAGGAACCAAGTTAGGGTGAAGAAGGAAGTACATGCATTTAGTAAAGGCACCAATCAAATCATGTTGGTCATATTGAAGTGAAGAATCAAATCCTAGATGACTTTATAAAAGCAAATCATGTTGAATGGAATCAAGTCAAATGCTCAAGATGGCAATGCTCAAGGATAAAATAAAAATCAACATGTTGACACCCTCACTTGATGGAGATTGAAGGCTATGGCATTTCGGTTAAGTAAATTCAACTCAAGTGCTTCAAACTCCATTTTCATTTGATCTTGAGTTAATAGGTATGTCGTATATTAAGAGGGATGCATCATGTTGATTGATAATCATTCATAAGTGCTCAAGCCAACCCATGTGAGGTTTGAGTGGTTGAGAGACAAAAGAGCTAACTTGTTTCCTGCTGGTCTGGCAATATTGATACCGGACGTGTTCGACATTTGTCCAATCACAACAATTTCTTCGTTGTCTCGGCTTGGCTCATCGGGAGTTCCGACGTGAGTCAGGAGTTTCGGGGGTCGGGAGTTCCGGTGATCGTTGGGAGTTTCAGCGATCGTCGGGAGTTCCGACATCTCGCGCGTCATTGGCAAAGTGACCATTAGGGCTGTTGAAAGCTTTAGTTTGGTTTTGATGAATTAATGAAACCCTAAGTGCTAACCTAGTTTATCAAAGTGATCATGAGATAGGTAGCACATTCCAAGTGGTGAAACAAATGAAGATCATGACATGATGATGGCGATGCCATGGTGATGATCAAGTGCTTGGACTTGAAAAGAAAAAAGAGAAAAACAAAAGGCTCAAGGCAAAGGTATAAGTGGTAGGAGCCATTTTTGTTTTGGTGATCGAGACACTTAGTGAGTGTGATCACATTTAGGATCGATAGCCGTACTATTAAGAGGGGTGAAACTCATATCAAAATACGGTTATCAAAGTGCCACTAGATGCTTTAACTCATTGTATATGCATTTAGGATCTAGTGGAGTGCAAACACCCTTGAAAATATTTTGTGAAAAATATGCTAACACACATGTGCACAAGGTGATACGCTTGGTGGTTGGCACATTTGAGCAAGGGTAAGAAACTTCACCGGCGCCCTATACAGAAAAGACAAGATTTCACAGAGTGATCGAACGTTGGGTCACTTTGTGACCGGACGCTGGATGAGTGTATCCGGTCCTGCTGGCATGGCAGTGCATAGAGGAGACTGTGTGTGACCGGACGCTGGGTGAGTCTAGTCGAGCATGACCGGACGCATTCGATCGTGAGTGGAGGCTTACTGGAAATGACCGGACGCTGGGGTCCTGTGTCCGGTCATAGCTGGAACCTTACTGGAAGTGACCGGACGCTGGGTCCTGCGTCCGGTCGTGGCACTGTGCTGCATCTGGTCATCACTTGACTGTTGGGATCGAGCGCTCAGTATTTGAAGAAAGGAATGACGTGGCAGCCATCCGTTGTCCGGTCACCCCGAGTTGTGCCTAGTGAAGGGGTACAACAACTTTATTTCGTGGGGGCTTCTATTTAAGCCCTATGGCCGGCTCTATCTCACTCTCTTGGCCATTTGCATTGACATAGCAATCTTATGAGCTTAGCCAAAGCCCTCCCACTCATCTCCATCATAGATTCAACATCTTTGTGAGATTGTGAGAGAATCCAAGTGTATTGCTTGAGTGTTTGCATCTAGAGGCACTTGGTGTTCGTGTTTCGCTGCGGGATTTGCTTGTTATTCTTGGTGGTTGCCGCCACCTAGACGGCTTGCAGCAGCGAGGATCGTTGAGTGGAGGTTGGTGATTGTCTCCGATTTTGATCGTGGTGATTGTGAGGGGTTCTTGACCTTTCCTCAGCAGAGAGCCAAAAGGTACTCTAGTGAATTGCTCGTGGCTTGTGTGATCCTCATCTTGTGTTGGTTGTGCGGCACCCTATTGAGGATTTAGCGTGTGATGTCAATTAGTGCGTGAACCTCCAAGTGAGTGAATCGCCACAACAAGGACTAGCTTGCCGGCAAGCAAGTGAACCTCGGTAAAAATATTATTGTGTCATCATTTGATTCTGAGGTGATTGGTCTTCATTGGTATTCACTCTTGTGATTGATTGGTTCCTTCCTCGACACGATGGTATAATCATCTTGCCCACTCTCTCTTTATATTACCGCAACCTAGTTGTCAAGCTCTTTAGTGTAGCTAGTTGTGAGAGCTTGTTAGTTTGGTTAGTGTGGCTCTTTAGTTAGCTTTTGAGAGTGCACTAACTTAGTGTAGTGACATAGCTATTGTGTGGATAGAAACTATATAAGCTAGAATTGTGGTAGGTGGCTTGCATTTTTAGTAGGCTAACGCAATACTTGCTTCGCCTCATAATTGTCTAACCGGTTTGCTAAGTGTTGTTGTAGAAATTTTTAATAGGCTATTCACCCCCCTCTAGCCATTAGGACCTTTCAGCTGTACAAC
Organism: Miscanthus lutarioriparius; assembly: GCA_904845875.1. Classification (NCBI taxonomy): domain Eukaryota; kingdom Viridiplantae; phylum Streptophyta; class Magnoliopsida; order Poales; family Poaceae; genus Miscanthus; species Miscanthus lutarioriparius. Next base: position 13,361,261 of record CAJGYO010000011.1, on the reverse strand, counting down.
CACCGGACGTATCCGGTATTGCCCAACGGTCACATAACGGCTAGTTTTTTAAATGAGCTATAAATACTACTTAGCCTCCACCTTTGGAAGCTGCTGATTCTGCTGACTCTCTCACACGTTTTTTAGCTTTGAGAACACTCTCCAACCCTCTCTTAGTGAGTGATTGATTCAATCTTGCAAAATCTATGTTGTGGGTTAAGAGAGATTCAAATTTAAGAGCAAGCCACCCTTGAACACTTGTGCATATTGTCGATCTCCTGATTTGCATTTGTTACTCTTGGACTCTTCAGTCCTAGACGGCTAGGCATCGTCGGAGAGCACCCAAGAGCTTGTGGTGTGCCTCGGAAAGTTTATAACGGTTCGATTCCACCACCGTAAGGGAAGGAATCAACTAGTGGAAGAAGGAAAAGGAGTTGAAAAAAACTCTAGCTAGAGTGGCCTTTGTAGTCCTCTACTGTTGGGTCGCTCGCAGCCCCCTCAACAGAGAGTACGTCTCGACGGAGGCCGAACTTTGGTAAAACATATCGTGTGTCTCGATCTCTTTCTTTATATTTGTCATTCGTGATCTTGTGTGTTGCTTGAGCTTGTATACAGGTTACCTAAAGGTATCAACAACTAAGTGAAAAGAAGAGATCGAAAGGGAAGAAGAGGGGAGCTGACTTGCACAACCCGTGTATATCGGACACGTTCGAAATTGATACCGGACACTCCGATATTTCCTACATGTGCTGAAATTATTCATTCTTTGTTCTAACTCTGTGGTTGCAAGGTTGTATCTCGTATACATATTCAATATACTTTGTTTACCCTGTTGGCTTACTCATGAGGGGTTTATTTATCTGATTAGGAGTTTTCAAGTGTTTGGAAACTCCAACTCTAATCGTTTCCGCATTTTGAAGGGTTAAATTTTTAGAAACGCCTATTTACCCCCCTCTAGGCGACATCCTCGGTCCTTTCACCCACGTCCAGGCAAACAAACACGGCAACCAGCACCGCTGGTCGTCCCGAGGAAGAAGACGACGGTGACCCGCACCCTTGCACCGGCGAGACGAAGGCGGAGCAGCCGACGTGAGCCGCGCTAGGCCCGCCTACGACCCCACCGCCACCATACACCGCCGGAGGAGGAAGAAGGATGCGCAAGCGAACCGAGGAGAGTGGAGAACGAGAGGGATTAGAGAGCGGAGTGGCGGAGGGGGACTAAGGAGAGTGGCGCCTCGGCTTATAAGGGAGGACGAAACCCTAGTGACGTGGAAGGAGGGAAATATATGCCGTCGCGCGCGAGACGGAGGGAGCAGCCCGCCAACCACCAAAATGAGCCCGCGAATGGCCGATTTCGACCGTGCCCACGAGAAACGAAGGGGAGGGGCGTTCTCTGGGAGCTAGGCTCGCAGCTGCTTTAAGCAACGTACGGCCTAGGCCCAGACGCCCTCTGGGCAAACAAACACGGCGCAGTGCACCGCATGAGCCATGTCCTGGCCCCCGTCTAGGCAAACAAACACGTCCAACAAGACTGCTTCTCACAGCCTGACTCAAGCTTAGAGGTTGAGCGGTAGCTTTTAAAAAAATTACTGTGAGCTATGGCTTTTGAAAAAGCTGCTAACACCGTTTGGTTGGTTGCACAATCGTGGCTTTTGGGAAAGCTGCTGTCAGCGGCCCCACATGACCTATGCGACCCCACCTGTCAATCACTAATTTTTTTTTTCCTGTGCGTCGGTGCGTCTTCTTCCTTTTCGGTTCGTCCGTCCGCGATGGGGACTGCCGCTCGCGCGAGGCCGAGGCAGGGGCCGCGCCCGCTCGGTCGGGTGAGGCAGGGCCGGAGCAGGTGGCCGGAGCAGGGGCCGCAACCGCTCGGTCAGGTGAGACAGGGCCGGAGCAGGGGCCGCAACCGCTCGGTCAGGTGAGACAGGGCCGGAGCAGGTGACCGCACAGGCCACCGGGGTAGGGCTGTCCGCCGCCGAAGCCGCGTAGGCGCGCCGGGGCAGGGCTGCACGCCGCCGGATCCGCACCTCGCCGCGGCGAATCCGGAGCCGAGCTCGCTGGCCGGCGTGGAGGTTGCCGCCGGAAACCGACCTCTCCTTTCCTGGTGACGCCGCGGGCCTGTGGAGGTGGGGCGGGCAGCCGACGACCTGGTGTCGCGACAGGCCGGCGGACCGGTGAAGATGGGGGCGGCGCCGGCGGGCTGGCGACCGACCTCAAGGCGGCGGCCGGCCTCGGCGAAATCCCAGGCGCGCGAGCGAGGAAGAAGAGATGCGGACGGGAACAGTCACGTACGGGGAAAAGAAATAGAAAAACGAAGCGGTATCATACAAGTCCTCTCGTGTCCTCGACTAATCTCGCTGCAGAACAGGAACTCTCCAGCCAGGCTGGACCGATCGGCACGAAGCAAAATCAACAGGATGGCAAGGAAATAACACATACATTAACAAAACACACTGATCTCAGTTTGGCTCATTGCAAAAGCAAGAACATGCTCTAGGCGAGAATATACTTACAAATGGCCACATTTCACCAGTAGCTTTGCAAACACAAAAAATGTCTAACAAAATCAAGGAGGGTGACAAACAGAATCTTTGCTGCACAAGGGGAAAAAGGTTAATACACCACCCTAGCGGTGTGCCAGCTAAAACTTCCAGCCACATTTTGGCATTGTACAACTACACGGGAGATAGATTCCTACAACAACCGAAGCCATCATCAACTTGTGAACAAAAACAAGAGTGCCGATATCCTCTTTGCCATTTGCCACCTTCATCCTTTTACGGTCAGTGTGGTTTATATCAGACAGCCATGAGCAGAACCAGTGCAGTTCCAGCAATCAGACATAAGAAGTCATGCGCACCTGCATCATGTTCGAGTGCGGGATGCTCATCAACATGATCGCCCGGCGGCAGTTGTTCCTCAGGAACGCGAAGAAATAGTTTATCATCAGCTTCTTGAAGAACCACGAGTCCTTCCTAGCCTTGATGATGGGGTTGTCGATGAGGTAGACGGCCCCAGACCGCTTGGACTGCTTGATGAACGCCAGCTCCAGTTCAAGGTTCTGGGCATAATCCACTACAGGATCGTGCTGAGGCGTGGAGCAGCTGGCTTCAGGAATGAGCTCTGTTGAAGGCGCATAGTCCGCCAGGAGAGGGACGTCGAGCGAGTAGAGGCTGCCGTTTGGTGCTTGGATGATCTTCACAGGGGTTGGAGGCTCTTCGTCCGAGTCGACGTCGTCTTCGCTTTGTAGGGATAGCTCTACTGCCTCTCGTTGTATGAATTTCTCGAGGCCTTCAATCAGAAGACGCTCAAATACGCTATGGTGCTCCTGCTTCTTGTCTTTGTACCCGTATCTGTGCTAAAAACAAGCTAATGTTAGGGGAGGTTTTGCTGTTGATTCCATATGCTGAAGCTTAAAAAGCCCTACAGCAGTTCATAACTGGATGACGAATCATGAATGTATCTACATTTCATATGCAATTAACTACGATCGATCATGATGTTCTTTTTTAAGTGTAAGTTTCACATGGAACAAAACTTATCTACATGTAAGATCAAGCTTTTACCTCGCTATACAGCGGAACATGTGATAGCCCCTTGAGCATACACGTTGGAAAAGAAACCTTTCACTTTGGGGAACCACAGGAACTGGCACATTCCTGATACACACAAATACAATTATCGAGTGTATCGCAGGGAGTGAGGTCAGAAAATGACCAAAAATTGCAGGAACTCCTTTCACAATATCACTGTAGACTAAGCCTAGTCCAGGAGCTCTGATGGTACCAAGGTTGGGCCCCAACTTCCTCATCAAATCCTTTGAAAGCTTCTGCTTGACTTCACTGTCATACTTTAGTTTGCTCCCGTAGTTCCATATAAACATAATCATGAGTAGAACAGATGCAAAAATCAACAACGCCCAGCCCCCATCTCCGACACTACTCAGAGCTGATGAGAAGAAAATCAGCTCCAAGAATAGGAATGTGATAACAAATGACAGAACCTTCGTAATATTGAACTCCCATATTAGAAGCATTATTATTGTAACATAAACCGTGGCCATTATCATCACCCCAAGCTCAGCGATAGCTGTTCAAGATGGAACTTTGTTAGAGCAGCAGAAACTAACAGATTGAACAAATAGAGAACATACTGGCATCAAAAGCATATCAATACATCATTTACCATATGCATTGCCAACGTCATATATGTTTCTGAACAGAATGATAAAGCCCAAGCAGGAAACCATTAGAAACCAGTTTACAACGGGAATGTATATCTTAGCCATAAATTTCCGAGATGTATGAACAATTTTGAGCCGGGGAAAACAACCAAGTGCTATAGACTGCTTTAGGCACTGGAATATAGCAACCGTCATTGTCCTACTGGCAATTAGTGCAGCCAGATTCGCCACTAAGAAAACAGGCCAGAAAACTCCACCTGCAAAGAGAAGCCAGCATAAAATAAGTGGAAGTAGCTAGTCCCCCGGATAAGTTAAAAAAAAAGCAAGCAGAAAACACAACTGATTGAAGCAGCGACTGTTTACGTATTGAAGAAGCATTATGGAAAATATCCATGAGAAAATGGCAGATAAGCTAAATGTTCAGCACCATCCAACTTACTTGGAATAGATGAAAAGAAGACCTGCTCAGATGACTTTTGGTTGGCAATGAGAAAGGCAGCTTGTCCTAGATACGCCAAGACAAGGCAAGGAAGAACAAGAAGCACAAACATATACTGCAAAGTAAAATAAGAGCTTATTAAGTACATACAGATCATATAAGTGTTTCAAATATTAGCTGCAAGTAGGGGGGAACAAATGAAGTCGAGGCTTCATTGGCTTGCAGATAATACCTGAACATATCTTACAGGAAAGTAACAAAGATTCGAAAAGATGGCCTCAGATCCTGCAATATAGTTTGGATAAGCTTAAAGTGAGTCTTTTATAATGACAGAAACAAATGTTTTTACTCACATATTTAAGACAAAGTTCTGAACCACTATGCTATTACAGAAGAGAATCTTATTTCATTAATAAATGCTCGATAGTAAAGATATCCAACAAAGTGAATAAGACGACAACCAAAAGGAAAAAAATGTTGGACATTCAGCTGATTATAGATCAATAAACTATGGTGATTACCTGTTGCACATAAAAGACAACCACCGAGGGACAGCCAAGCCTGAAAAGGATTCCTCCCAAAATAATAAATAATGTAGAGAGGATTAAATGCCTTAAAAGCTGTTGGGCCATATAGACTCAGATTGTATATTCCAATCCCTCCAAGGCAACAAAACCATAAAAGTAAAGAAGGGCCAATTGCAAACCCCACTTTGCTAGTGGCATACCTCTGTACACTAAACAATACTATAAGAAGTGCAACTGAAATCATCACAACAGCATCTGCAAAGAACGTTCAATGAAAATACAAAGTAAAGTAAGCAATAATTCATTAAAAAAAAAAACTCCATGCTATGAGATACAAGAGAACCAAAAAATATCACCTTGTGAGGTATTTGGTAGCCCAACTTTCAAGCCACTAACAGCAGATAACACTACATTCAAGGATAAATAATTAATTTGGCTGGACAAAAACGCTCTCTAGCATTGAAATAAGTTGAAATGACATGGAAAAGACAAAGATTCATTCGATGTCTATAGTATTCTTCATGGTTAATCCACTAACAGAACTTTTGTGATTTAAGTTGAAATGTGGACACGATGAAAAAGAAGCAAACCTGACATTGCTGGTGTGATAACTCCATTGGATATGAACATGGAAGTCCCAAACAAGACTAAGCCTAGAAGCAACTTCTTCAACAGTAGTGACGATTCAAGTTTCTCTTTTACTTTTATGGATCTCTCAAGCTCTGGTGTTGGAAGCTTGAGTCGAAAACTTGACATCCTCTTCTCAGACTGTACTTGGTTTGGAATGAGACTCACTTTTGCATTTCTACAAATCAAAGAATACAAAGCAAATATACCACCTGCAGAGTCATGGAACCAATGGAAGATGTAAGCCTCTGGCACGCTTTTGCATAAAAGCCTGAACCTGATTAACTCAATTCACAACCTCGCATATACCTTCACCGTCATCATTGGCCCACAGGACAACCAAAACATACTTCACTAATGGCATCAATATAAGAGTATACAGAACTAGTGAGAGTGCTCCAAGAACATCCTCCTCTCCAACAATAGGGTACTTGTTAAACATAACATCAAATGTATACAATGGACCAATTCCAATATCTCCAAACACCACAGCAAGAGTCTGAAGAGCAAGAAACATTGTCCTGCCAAAATCGAACTCCTGCACATGTAAATGAAATAACTAAACCACATGAAAGATAATGAGTGAAACATGATCAACAATGGCAGACATTCTTCAGCAAACTGGAACATATTAGGATCTACCTATGTACACCTAACATAATTTCCCAAAGTGTCCAAAAAAATCGCATCTATCTGGTACAGGAGTTTGAAATAATGGTTACTGTTTAAAAAAGAAACAGTAGCTGATGGTGTTCCACAAAACCCACCTGGAATACTATTGAACATTTACACTACCTGCCTGTAAGTTTCGTTTCAATGTTGCCCTATTTACTTTTACAATACATTCATTAATTGCTTTCACATATGTACTCAACTTTGTATGGACCAAACCACGGAGGGAGTATCCAGCAAGATTAGCTGCACTTTTTTAATTTACTACTACCTGTGTGTCGTAGGTTCAGGTTGGAGGAGTAAATTGGCATTCATGTGAATGTGCCTTACATTGCACTCGATCTTCTTAGCCTAAGCTCAATTTAGGCAGTTCTCTATCAATGATTAGATTTCCTTCCCCCACCTGATTAATAATAACTACAAATCCCGAAATCCTTCTTCTCCAAATAAGCAAATCAGCACGTAACCCCGGCCATTGTAAACGCCCGAGCACAGGAAATCCATCTCGATCACGCAACAGAAACAACACCCGTGCCCTCCTCACCTCGGAGTCGTCGAGCTGCTGCGCGACGGAGACCTCGTTCCCCTCGACGTCGAACCAGTCCACGGACGGCACGGTCCGGATCAGCCTCTTCCTCCCCTTCTCCTTCTCCTCCTCCTCCTCGTCGTCATCCTCGTCGTCCTCCGACTCGAAGCTCCCGCCCCTGCCCACCGCCCCGACGGCCGCGGGGGTCCCGGCCCCGGCCCCGGCGCGGTCCTCGTCGTCCTCCTCCTCCGTGGACACCCACCGCCATTCCAGCGACGGCGCCTTCCGCATGCCGCCGACCGCCGACGATTCCGCCGCCGACGCCATTACGGGCTAGGGTTGGGTCCCGATCGGATCGTGAGGGCAGGCAGGGCGAGGAAAGTAGTATAGAAAATTCCCGTTTCGTGGTTGCGTGTGGGCGTGCGGCGGTGTGGGGTGGTGGAGGTCTGGAGCCTGGAGGAGAGAGAGTGGGGAGCGACAAAACCGGGAGCAGGAGCGAGAGTGCGCGAAACCAATGACGATGGCGGGCCGGACAGGAGCGAGCGGTTTTGTTCGCGGAGACGGAAGGTGAGGGGTGCCGGTTGCCGGTGCCGCTGAGATGGCAGCACGTGGGGATCACATGAGTTGCGCAAATGCTCCTATTTTCACCAATCAATGCTAAATGGCAGTAAAGGGGGTGAGACGCAAAAGTTTACGGATGTCACGTGTCAGGTGTAATATGGTACGTCTCATTGAGTGTTTAGATATAAATAAATAAAAATTTATAGAAGTCTCTAGTAATCCGTGAGATAAATTTATTAGGTCTAATTAATCTATCATTAGCACATGGTTGTTGTAGCACCACATTGTCAAATCATGAATTAATTAGGCTTAAAAAATCGTCTCGCAAATTAGTCTCAATCTGTGTATTTAGTTTTATAATTAGTCTATATTTAGTACTACATGTATGTGTCCAAACATTCGATGTGACAGGACTAAACTTTTGTCCGAGGGAAACATATGTCAAACATTCGATGTGATATGATATTCATCTCAATCCACATGTGTTGAAGTGGATTGAAATAAAATTAAACTAAATTATATTCCATTCCACTACAACACATGTGGATTAAAACGAATACGCATGCATTCAAACAAGGCCTGACCATTTATTGAAACCAGTAGTTTGAATTCTTTCATCTATCGTTGTTTCCTTGGTGAAAAAATGGGATAATAAAATGATACCGATTTGCAAGAATATATATTAATTTCTCTACCATGAATATCTTATTCTATTGTTTGAATATATTTTTCCTATAACAAGGATAATTTTATATATATAGTTTTTTCATAAATACAACCCTCGTCCAACATAATGGATTTCCTACAATGCAAGTGACTGCTCTTCAACTCTTCTACATTGTCACTGATGGCAATGACAACAACAATGTTTTGAGGCCATACCTGATTGGAGGACACTTCTCTAGGAAGCATTGCACTGCATCACTTTGAGCAATAGTTATTGTAATGGCGATAGTTATTGTAATGGCGACTGAGTCAATCAGCCTGTTCGTTGATTGGTTTCTAGGCTGATAAGCTCGACTGGTGCTGATTTGTTATAAGAGAAAAATAATATTGGCTGATTGATAAGTCCTGGCTGAAACTAACAAGCGAATATGCCGAATATGTGCGCATTGTGAAACAAAATCGCATCTACCACTTGAATACAAGAATTTGTCTTCGTGGAGGTTCACATTGAATATTGATGAGATTAGCCAGAGGTAGAGGGAGACGTAACTCGAAGATAGACAACGAACATCTAGACTACGGCTCTGTTCGCTTCGTTGAAAAACCATGACTAAAAATACTGTTCGCTAATTTATTATGAAAGAAAAATATTATTTCTTTAAAATAGTACGACTCATAAGACAAGTGAACGGGGCTTACAATTGTTCTGCATACCTAGTGCAATTAATGGGATCCTATGGGATGACAACCTCGACCCATCTAAAAATCTCATGTAACAACATAAATGCAAGATATACACGTGGAAGCTCATCAAATACATGAGCTTAGCAGTGGATAAATTTACTAACAAGGGGTGGCTATATCAAAATGCGTGTCATGTGTAAATAGGACACCCGAACCGTCCAAGATTTTTTTTGACTGGCATGCCCCTTTTGTATAGGAGGTTTAGGATGTTTGGCGCTTGGTGACATCCCATGCAGCTGGCAAATGAAAAAAATGCCCAAACATACAGAAAAAGAGAGGATATTTTTGGTTGGGAGAGATCCTGAATATTCCGGTTACCTATAAGACCTTGCTACTGTTATGATTTTCAATGGATTAATCTGCCTCATCTGGCAAGATCTTTAGAGCTCACCGGCGTGTGTTGGTGTTTGAAGTTGTCACCGGCAACTAAATTTCTAATATTGCGTGTCTGACCTGAATGGTGTGCTAAGAGGACACGAGGTTTATATTGGTTCAGGCAGAATGTCTCTACGTCCAGTTCGTTGCTGCTGCTCGTGTTACTAGCACTGAAAGTTCATAGTAGGGGTTACAAACGGTCGAGAGAAAGACATGTCCCAAGTCTCTAGTGAGAGGAGCGAACGGGTGCCGAGAGCTCGGTCGCTTCTCGGCTATATGCTTGTGTGTTCTGATCGGTTTGGGATTCGATGGGTTCGATCGGTCCGAGTCCAAATCGGTGGGATGTGTTGCGATGCATTCGAGTCCCCTTTATGGGATGCCCTGCTTTCCCTTTTATAAGCCAAGGAAAAGCACGGGTTACCGTGGAGAGAAAAGAGAAGAATGAGAAGGAGAAGTCCTCTAGGATCGCCGGGTCTTTCTTTTCCTTCACGCGGGTCCCGCCGACCTTGTAGACGTCAACAGGGATAGCTCCACGTCACGGCCCTGTCTATCACTTGCGCCATGCGCAGGCGTCGTCTCTGGGTCGTGGCGCTCCACTCCATCCTAGTAGACGTCGTGGTGAACTGACGCGCCTGTCAGCCCTCGTACGAGGGTTAGGCAGAACAACACCGGTACGTTCGACGTTGTTCCTTATGTGAATCCCTAGGTATGGTCTGTCACAGCCACGGGTTATATTGGGGTGTGCCGGTCACCTCCCTGGTGTTAGAGCTTTGACCCTGGCCCATTCACTTAAACCTAGAGTGGTTGGTGGCGGCATGGGTCTCTGTCGGGCGAGATGGAACCCCCGGCCTCAGGGTCGGTCGAGGCGAAGTCCCCCCAGAGGCGGGGCGAGGCGGAGTGCAAACCCAAGGGCCGGCCAAGGCGGAGCCCGTCCCCAAAGGTAGGGCGAGGTGGAGCCCGCCCTCACAGGCCGGGCGAGGCAGAGCCAGCCCTCAGAGGCCGGACGAGGCATAGCCCGCCCTTAGAGGCCGGGCGAGGCGGAGCCAGCCCTTAGAGGCCAGGCGAGGTGGAGCCCGTGGCCTCGATATCGGTGAGGCGGAGCCCACCCTCCAAAGGTCGGGCGAGGCGGAGCCAGCCCTCAGAGGTCTGGCGAGATAGACCCACGACCTCGGTGTCTGGCGAGGCAGAGCCAGCCCTCAAAGGTCAGGCGAGACGAAACCCGCGGCCTCAATGTCGGGCGAGGCGGAGCTCGCCCTTAGAGGTTGGGCGAGGCGGAGCCCGCGACCTCGGTGTCTGGCGAGGCGGAGCTCATCCTCAGAGGTCGGGCGAGACGGAGCTCGCGGCCTCGGTGTCGGGCGAGGCGGAGCCAGCCCTCAGAGGTCGAGCGAGGCGGAGCCCGTGACCTCAGTGTTGGGCGAGGCGGAGCCCACGACCTCGGTGTCGAGCGAGGCAGAGCCCATGGCCTCGGTGTCGGACAAGGCGGAGCCTGTCCCTAGAGGCCGGGCGAGGCGGAGCTTGCGCACCTAGGGGTCGGTTGGAGTTGTAGTCACGCTCTTGACTGCTCGGATGAATCAATGTTGGTGGTTATTAGCTCCTCCTCTTTGGGTACCCTAGTATTGGTCCCCGACAGTAGCTCCTGAGGCTCCGGAGGAGTAGAAAACTCCTTTGGAGGCTTTTCTGAACAGGAGGACTCTGAAGGCCTCGGCCTTCTTTTGTTGCCCACATCGTGACCTGGGGGCGGTGATTCCCTTTTCTTGAGCCCCTCCCGTAGCAGGGCCCCGGTCGAGGATCGGTTCGTCTTTATGATTGTCTTCCCTCAAGCGTTTTTTCCGATAAAAATGGAGGGGCCGAGCCGTGCCACGATTTTCCTCTAAGGACGAATCATGGCGCCTGGTGAGCTGTTAATGGGCTAATCTGAGTGGGACCCCCAGCATCCCATTCACGGGGATCCGTCTTGGGTCGGCTTGGTGACTGACCCTAGATCCTCAGCGGTCAATCCATATAGTTCTCGAGTGGGGGTTGGTCGTGTTTCACGCATCACCTCGTCCGCGGTTTTTGCAACCGGAGGGGCTAAGCTAACAACACTTGCCTTGATGTCTCGAGTGTCGCGCTCGGCGAGCTCGCTAACGGGCATGTCTGAGCGAAATCTGGGTCCGTCATTCACTGACGGGGTCGACATAGCCCTTATGTGGTATTCCACTACTCCTTAACCCACCTCCCCGTAGATGCCCGTGTCGCTCCAGAGAGCAACTCAGGTGGCCCGCTGGTCTCTCCTCGATGGAGATTCTATGGGCTTGGCTCAAGGTTAGGATCAAACAAGAAAGGTCTAGATGTCACTGTCTGCTTCTGAGTGGGGTCGGGCAAGGCCACTGGGGCTCATCTACGTTTTTCTCTCCTAGCTCTGTTTGACGTGTGGCAGCCTCGTGCCCTTCATGGGCCGGCCTTCGAACCTCGGTCGTTTGCCGCTCATGTCGAATGATAATACCGCTTCGTGACGCGATGCGACGCGTTGTGATGCAATAATTGCATATGCAATGCTTGGATGTATGAGATGAATGTATGAATGAATGTATGAATAAATGTATGAATGCATGCATGAGAATGGATGAATGAATGCTCATGTACTGGAAAAGTAAAGTGGGGGTCGGTAAAGTTACCTCAGTGGCTCGAGTGACAAGTTCGGGGAGCTCTTATCAGATATGTTCGTGTGGGGTCTGGGTCTGTCGTTCGTTACGGAGTTGGTGTGACCTGCATGGGACATCCCGTTGCTCCCTACCCGTCTCTCGACAGCGGTCGGAGCCATCCGATCGACTTCGGGTGACCTGCTGGCCTCTCCTCGATGGAGATTCCACAGGTGGGCCCCTCCAAACCCTTCCCAAGAAGGCAGAGGCTAAAGCTCGGGGTGCAGGGACAAAAACTCTAATCACACTGGTGAGTAGAAACGCCATAGCCGCTGGGGCATAGGTTTTTTCACAGCCCGACTAGTTTTACTCAGAGTTTATTTCCGCACACCTTACTTCTAGTTTTTAACATGAGAAGGGGTAGGGCATAAAGAATGTCTAGCAAATAGATACTATTGCCAGCCCCCAAGTGAGGTCGACCCCTTGCCGTTGTAAGGGTCGTGGGCTCGATAGCAAAACTGATAAGAGAAAACGTGCGTAGATTAAGAGTGACCTGTTGGAGCAGGACCTACCTTGATGGCACGAGTGACGGGTTTGGAGAGCTTTTACCGGACATGTTCGAGTGGAATCCGGGTCCGTCTCTCGTAACGGGGTCGGCATAACCCGCGTGGGGCATCCTGCTGCTCCCTACCCATCTCTCAGTAGCGGCCAAGCCATCCGATCGACTTATGTTACCCGCTGGGATAGGACTTACCTCCGGAGATAGGGGATGAGAACATCCCGCCCAAAAACTTAGTTAGGCAAATAAGCCAGGTGACAAACTTGTAATAAATGGACAAGCTCTTAGATTTTGTTATGGCCAAACAGTTTTTAGCCCTTCTCCCCCTTTTCGTATAAAAAGGTTAGTGCATTTCGACCCTTTCCACCGTGAAGACCGTAAAGCCCGGGTTGCGGGTGAACAAAATCTAATCACGCTGGTGAGCAGAATCGCCATAGTCACCGAGGTGTAGGTTTCTTGCAGTCCAACTAGTTTTACTCAGCGTTTGTTTCTGCAACCCTAGCTTCTAAGTCTCAACGTGAGAGAGGGTCGGGCACAGAGAATGTTCGCCAGGTGGATAGACTCTTAAACACGTACCGACTCTTTCCGTGGCTAAGGCCAAGAAGCCTGAGGTGCGGGAAAAAACTCTAATCACGTTGGTGAGCAAAGACGTTGTAGCCGCCGAGGCATAGGTTTCTCGCAGTCCGACCAGTTTTACTCAACGTTTGTTTTCACAAACTTCACTTCTGGGTCTTAATCATGAGAAAGTGTCGGACATAGAGACTGTCTACCATATAGATATGCTCTTATTAGCCCCCGAGTGAGGCCCAACCCTTTATCGTTGCTGGGGTCGGGCGTCACCTAAAGATCGGGGAGTTGATAACAAAACTGATAAGAGAAAGTGTGCGTATATTAAGGGTAAAAGTTACGTAGTTGCTCGATGTTCCAGGCATTGACGAAAACTTCACCGTCGATGGCCTTGAGCTTGTAGGCGCCTAGTTGGAGCACCCCCGAGATGATGTATGGTCCCTTCCACAGCGAAGAGAGCTTGTGGCGGTTCTTATTGCTCTGGACGAAGCGGAGCACCAGGTCCCCGATGTTGAAGGCCTGACCCCGCACCCGACGGCTGTGGTACCGGCGCAATGTTTGCTGGTACTTGGCCAAGCGGAGGAGGGTGATGTTGCGCGCTTCATCTAGCTGGGCTCCTTCCTGTGCTCCCCCTTGTCGGAGCCTCCGGACAAGAAACGCTTCAAGAGGTCGCAGCCCTTGTATTGGTGCTCGACAGGGAAAGAATGGTTCGGGCATGGCCCTTCGAGCAGCTTCTCGAGGTGGTCAGGGGTACCCTCCGTGGGCTTCCGGTCCCCCTTGCGATCGGGGGCGACCATGAGCGAGCCCTCGCGCTGGTGCTTGTTTGTGGTAGAACCGCCCAAAATAACACACTTATGGAGGCGCTCGTCTTCCACCAGACACTAAGCATCCCGAAAGCAAGCTACAGCGGGTGGTATCCGTCATACACACCCCAAGGGAGAACCCGAAAGATCCACATTTTCCCCCAAGGATCCAATAATGAGAACGAGTTACAATACTTAATCCATTTCATACATCCAGAGTTCTTAAAAATTATATTATTACATTTCCAAAGTCAGAGTGCGGAATATTAAACAGCAAAATAAAAATAAACATCTAGCGATAAGAAACAAGGATCCATCTATGCCCACCAGAAGAATCCTTCACACAATGGTACTCCTCAAGCATTACCTGCAACAGGGGTAAGTAAACCCTGGGTACACAATGTACTCGCAAGACTTATCTGACTAGTGGGAATAATTTCCTAACTCCAAGGGATATGCAAAGCTTTATGGTTTGCTGGTTTCCTTTTTGTAGAAAGCAATACTAATAGTGAGTCCTTATTTATGTTATTATTATCAGCCATGATTAATTTATTATCTAGCCATTCTATGTACGCACATGTTCTTCTTTCAAGCAAGAGTTGAGCAATCAGTTCCATTTTATCACCTTTCCTCTTCCAGTTCTTACTACGGTGCTAGACCCAAAACAAGCCGTACCGGATTGCTCGACGATTCATGAATCATTGCCCCCAGCTGGGTACCCCAAAAACACACGTCCCGCTTGTACCCGAGGCACAAGCAGGACCAACCCATCACCCTCCTGTCATGGGGTCTAGGTCTCCGTCCAAACTTGGACTCCAAACCCCCGCTTCTAAGTCCCGGACTTAGTGCGGTGCAAGGGCCTTCACCATCTCCGCCTCCAATCAGTCAGTCCGTACAGAGCCAGAACCCACGACAAGAGAGCAACAAGTCTTCCCTACGCCCATACCCAAGTATGTGTTCGGGATAATAAATCTGTGACTTGCCTCGAGACTTATGCAATAACCGGTCCTTAACCGACATAGACAGGGAAAAAGTGTAACCAAGCTATGGCCTATTGGCCACAGGACACAACCTCTTACACCCACCAGTACCCAGACCATATCCCTGCCCGGTCACTATTTTTTCTTTCCACCATTTTATCCTGAGTAATCATAATTATCACCTATTATGAGTAATGACAGGTTACTCACGCTACCGATACCCTGAGTATAGCAGCTACTCGACCTATATTAGTAAAACTTATAGGTAGATATATTTATGCATGTAGTTTCCATAAAATGCCTATAACGTAAATGCACATCATAAATATATTCAGTGATCATTAAAAGTATGGGTTATGCACCGGGGCTTGCTTTGGGCAGATGGTGGGTCAACAAAGTCAGCACCAAAAGGCTTCGGGGCTCCCTCCTGCACGAGGATCTCCTCCTCATACTCCTCAATGACCTCCTCGTAATCCTGTTCCACGGGCACGAACTCTACCAACTCGTGATCTACATGCATGAAATGATGATACAACATTTAGTAATACGGCAACAACAACTCTTAAAATAAAATACATCTATCAAGCTACTAAGCGAGTTCTACCGACTAAGGTGCTAAGTTACCTACTGTTACCACTAACAAGTATGAAGCATGACATAGATTATCTTAGTAATTAAAGGTATTCTTACTCTTAATACCGATTTACTCTATATATGATAAAACAAAGGGTACTAGCTACTCTATTTATCAACCTACTCTAGGGCTACAAAAATTACAGTGAGTACATAATAATCTAATGATCCCGCTGTAAAAAATTTATGGCTAAAGCTATCATCATTTTGCCACAAAAATTCATACAAATATTAATCTACATAATACTAAGCTCTCTAATTTGAATTTATGAACCTATCATTATCATAGCTAATTGTAAACTAACTACACTAACAGATAGATGGTATTTTTGTGAACCCAACAAATTTTATTTCACTAATTTTGGACATCTATAAGATTTATTACAATTTATCAAAGTTCAGCTCAAAACTAAATTGAATAAGCATTTATTACCTTACTAGAAAATGGAAAACTCAATTCTACCGCGCGGCCCAACGCGAGCGGCTCGGCCCAGTTCGGCGCAACTCAAACTGAGTGAAAATATACTTGAGGCCCGCGCGCGCCGGTCATCATGCGAAAATGCCCTCGGACTTCCCAGTAATAGCGTGAGCACTAAGCGCACTATTCTAATAGTCAGCTAACTTACAATTCAACGCCTCCCCCTTTTCTTCTTTACCATGGCCATACCCTCGTCCTCCCGTGCGCGCACCGACGCGGCGGCGCTGGCACTGGGCGGTTACGCCAGCCACACCAGTCCCTCCCCGCCCTATCTACGGAGTCGATACCTTACTAGGCTTGAACGCGAAGTACTGGGCGAAGGAAGCGCGAGCTGGGACGCCACAGTAATGCCGATCCACGGCGGTGGAGCTCCTGCACTGAAACGACGACGTTCTAGTGAGCTACAACAACGCCGAGGCAAATAGGACAGCGAGTGAGCTCCAGGCACTCACCACGGACCCAGAAGAGATGGCGGTTCGATCGAAGGTGGCCCGAGCCACGCTAGCCGCGTCCGCACAGACGATACGGTGGCGCACGGTAGTGGCAAGGCTGTACGGACGATATGGTGGCGCACGGTAGTGGCAAGGCTTTGTCAGGGAAGGCTAGGTGGTGGTAGCGATTAGGCAAAGGCACGCAGGGTGACGAGCAGGTGGAGGCGAAGTTGGCGGTGTGATGAATTGACACAAGCTACACTGGATAGGGAGCTAGCCTTCGACGCGTGCCACGACGGTCTTAATGACCCGGTGAGGGAAAACTCTGAATTGAAGCATGGCACGGCGAGGCTCGCAGCAAGGTGGGGTCGAGCGGTTGGCTAGCTACATGACGAAGTTGTGGACAGGGTTAATTGAACTGAGATGGCTCCACTACGGCGAATTTAGAGGAGTGGGTCCAGCGACCACGGCGCCAGAAGAACATGGAAGACAGGCATTGGGTGGCTCGTCGCTGCCGTGGTGGGACATGGCTATCACTTCGGTGCACAATCACGTATGGCTACAGGGCCATGAGGAAATGGTCAACGCGTTCAGGACGGCGGGCCACACGGCCATAATTTACAAACCGACGCGGCTCAGCTCTATGCGCCGTAGTGTCATGGCGTCGGTCAGAGGAGGCAGCAGCGCAACATCATCGAGCGCCGACGTGATGGCAAGGCAAATGAGGCAAGGTGATGTGCGGGCAATGCCAAATGTGGCCACGCGCTCACAACACCGCACCGATGAGCGCGAGGCGGCAGGCGGACGCGACGGTGGTGGCAGAGCGCACGCGGCGACTTCGCACAAGCGGCCGGGGCAAGCAACAGCACAGGGCGCATGACGCGCAGGGTCAGCGACATGGTGAAGCGCTGCCAGTGGCCAAGCCAGGGCAACGAGCGCGCGACGACGGTGGTGCTATCCGAGCGGCCAGGTCGCTGGGCGTGGCGTGCGCGTGTGTTTGCATGTGTGGGTGCTTGCACGAGCGCGGCAGTGGTGGTGCGGGTGTGCACCCTAGGGCGCCGCAACGGTGGGGCGGGTGCGCGTGTCAGGGCGTGACAGCGGTGGGGCGGGTGTGTGGCTGGGCAAGCCAGAGCCACGGTGCCGAGCCGAACCAAGACAGTGACCGCATCCAGACACTGACACCTGCCGGAACGTGCCATGCACGATTTTTAAAGCTGCCCCAAAACCAACCTCAATGCTTCAATTGCTAAACCAACAATTTTACGCTCGAGATGGTATATCAAATTACTAAAACAAACCCTAAGACCATGCCACTACTTAACCCGATTCTCCTATAAAAATTCCCAAACTTAGCTTCGTCGACCCATTTTCCAACTTAAGAAATGACTAGGTTTTTGTTCGGAGTCATGTCAACTTCGGTTTTCAAGCTATTAAGTAAGGTATCTAGCGAATCCCGTTCTCGACCGCAAGTATTTCATCGTCGCCTACAAAGTTCATACTACAAACTTTACTAAAGTTTCGTATAGGCATTCTATAGCATTCTCGTTCAGTAAAAATTCATTTAGAACACTAAGTGATACAACGCAACATGAACTTTAACATTCGTTTCGTGTTTCCGATGAACATTTCAAGTTACGTTTATTGCTTTACACGCTATATTACACACATTTACACATAAGTATGATGCTCATGCGGTGTTTTAGCAAAAGGTTGTACAGTGTAACATCAAGGGTGTTACATTGTTCTTCTTCTTCATAGGACGGTTGGAGGCGCCTTCACCGGCGTCCTCATCCCGCTTCGCCTTGCCTTTGAGGCGGTCGACGATCGCTCCGATCGTCTCCTCGCCCGAGGCATGGCTAGTGGCGATGTCAAGGAGATCCTTAGTGGTTCGCGGGGCCTTATATCCTAGCTTGTGAATCAGGGACTCGTAGGTGATCCTAGACAAGAAAGCTCCGATAACGTCGGCGTCGACGACGTTAGGCAGCTCGTTGCACTGCTGGGAGAAGCGCCGGATGTACCCACAGAGGGTTTCTTCGGCCTTCCATTGGTAGTTTTTAAGATCCCATGAGTTCCCAGAATGCTTGTACGTGCCCTAGAAGTTTCCCACGAAGATCTTTTTAGGTCCACCCAACTATGGATTCTGTTGGACGGAACGTGTTCCAACCATGTTCACGCTGAATCGGCCAGGAATAATGGTAGGTTGTGGATAATGAAATCATCATTATCCGCTCCACTGGCTTGGCAAGCAAGCCAATAATCATCGAGCCATAGTCCGGGGTTAGTTTCCCCAGAGTATTTCGGGATGTTAGTTGATGGTCAGTATCATGGCGGGAAGGCGACATTGAGGATGTGTCAGCCAAAGGCCAGAGGTCCTGGTAGGCCGGGGCTTGAGCTTCGGTCCTCGTCGCTATCATAGCATCTACCACGATGAGGGTGGTAGCCGCGGCTAGCTCCCTTCCCCGCATCGCCATGGGTACGCCTGCGGGCGTCGAGGGTGTCACGCGCATCATGGTTGCGTCCGAGACGCTCATGCACTAGGACCATGGTGCGTAGCTTGCCACCTTGTGGCGTCTGCTGGACTGATACATCCTTGTCGGGTAGCTCTAAGGGCGTGCACTGGCTGGCATTGAGCTCGCATCGTCGAGACCATGAGCTTTCAGCTTATTGCGCCGCCGCGCACTCTAGTAGCATGCGAATCTCATGATGGGCCTAACGATCCTTGGGTGTCGTGGGCCTCGGAAGCCCATGGAGCAAGGGCACCGTAGCAGCGATGTTTTGGCTTGCTCTGGCGAAGTGTGGGAGGGCTTCATCGTCCTTGATGATCCTTCGGTTCATGTTGCGGGCCATGGTGCGCATGCGCCCCGTGTCCATGGAGCTCGATCTCTCGATCGAGCTCTGTGCGTTCCTGCTCGAGCTAGAGTCGCGCTTCCTCGAGCTCTTGATGTCGGGCCTTTAGCTGCTCCAACCGTAGGCGAGGTAGGGCCCCTGCATCCCCCTCGACCTCATCATCGAGGTCGTTCGTTGGGGTAGCCTCTTCCTCATGGATGCTTTCGATGTGTCCCTCGAGGGTACCCGCCATGAAACACTCACGAGAGGGGTGATGGCTCCCCCTGATGGAGTCAGAGCTGGAGGGCGACTCCGATTCTCCTGTGAGGAGGTCGTGGAAAGACTCCACGATATATTGGGTCATCCCCACGAACTCCTCGTTCACAGGGGATGGAGGCATGCGTTGCACCATAGGGTGGCCATCGGTCTCTGTGGCGTTGCAGAGACCGAACAGGAGCGCTATCGGGGCACTCTAGATGAGGTCTTCTAGAGAGAGTGGCTCTCCTCCGGTAAGCTACGCCATGATGTTAGTGAATGAGAAGGTAAGATGGCGCCGAGCTGGCGCTCTAACCTCCCATAGTCGAAGTCAAGGAGCTGGTCGCTTTTGGGGGCGCAGGCCTCTAGTGCGTGCAGCTACAGTTCCTTAAGCGCCTCGGCGATCGCGTCAAGGCCGGAGGAGTGGAGAGGTTAGACAGCAGCGGGAGTCATCGCCAACTCTTCCTCTATCGTGACGATGAAGTCTAGGTCCCCGAAGTGCACATGCGCGCCCAGGACCCAGTAGAGGTTGTGACTAGCCATCCGAGGCCTGGTGTGGATGTCGAGACATACAAAAGCCCCCTACCTGGCGCGCCAACTGTCAGTGTTTTGAGTTGCCACTGGCAAATAAATTTCTAATATTGCGCGTCTAGCCTGGATGGTGTGCTAAGAAGACACGAGGTTTATACTGGTTCAGACAGAATGTTCCTACGTCCAGTTCGTTGCTGTTGCTCGTGTTACTAGCACTGAAAGTTCATAGTAGGGGTTACAAACGGTCGAGAGAAGGATAGGTCCCAAGTCTCTGGTGAGAGGAGCGAACGGGTGCTGAGAGCTCGGTCGCTTCTTGGCTATGTGCTTGTGTGTTCTGATTGGTTTGGGGTTCGATCGGTCCGAGTCCGAATCGGTGGGATGTGTTGCGATGCATTCGAGTCCCCTTTATGGGACGCCCTGCTTTCCCTTTTATAGGCCAAGGGAAAGCATGGATTACCATGGAGGGAAAAGAGGAGAATGAGAAGGAGAAGAAGTCCTCTAAGATCGTCGGGTCCTTCTTTTTCTTCACGTGGGTCCCGCCGACCCTGTAGACGTCAACATGGATAGCTCCATGTCGTGGCCCTATCCATCACTGGCGCCATGCGCAGGCGTCGTCTCTGGGTCATGGCTCTCCACTCCATCCTAGCAGATGTCGTGGTGAACTGACGCGCCTATCAGTGCTCATACGAGGGTTAGGCAGAACAACACCGTTACGCCATGTGGCAGAACCGCCCAAAATAACACACTTATGAAGGTGCTTATCTTCCACTAGACACTAAGCACCCCGAGAGCGAGCTACATCGGGTGGATTCCGTCGAGCTCACCCTAAAGGAGAGCCCAAATGATCCACATTTTTTCCTCAGGATCCAATAATGAGAACGAGTTTACATTACTTAGTCTATTTTATACATCCAGAGTTCTTTGAAATACATTATTACAAGACCAAATTCAGAGTGCGGAAATTAAATAGTGGAATGAAAAGAAACATCTATCGATAATATACAAGGATCCGTCTGTGCCCATCAGAAGAATCCTTCACACAATGGCTACTCCTCAAGCTGCACCTGCAACAGGGATAAATAAACCCTGAGTATACAATGTACTCGTAAGACTTATCCGACTAGTGGGAATAATTTCCCGACTCTAAGGGATATGATAATCTTTATGGTTTGCTGGGTTTCCTTTTTGCGAAAAGCAACACTAATAGTGAATCCTTATGTATATTTATTTTTAGCAGTCATTATTAGTTCATTGCCTAACCATTATATGTAAGCACATGTTCTACTTTCAAGCAGGAGTTGAGCAAGCAGTTTCATTTCACCACCTTTCCTCTTTCAGTTTTTACTACGGTGCTAGACTGTAGACAAGCCGTACCAGATCGTCTGGTGATTCATGAATCAATGTGCCCAGCTAGGTACCCTAATACACACGCCCGCTTGTACCCCAGGCACAAGCAGGACCAACCCACCACTCTCCTGTCACGAGGTCTAGGTCCCTGTCCAAACTTGGACTCCAAGCCCCCGCTCCTAAGTCACAGACTCAATGCGGTGCTTAGACCTCCACCATCCCTGCCTCTAATCAGTCAGTTCGAAAAGAGATGGAACCCACGACAAGAGAGCAACAAGCCTTCCCTACGCCCATACACAAGTATGTGTTCGGGATAATAAGTCTGTGACTTACCTAGAACCCAATGCAACGACCGGCCATTAACCGACACAGACAGGGAAATAGTGCAACCAAGCTATGCCCCGTTGGCCATAGGATACAACCTCTTACACCCACCAATACCCATACCATATCCCTGCCCGATCTTCATTTTTCCTTTCCACCATTTTTATCATGAGTGATAATAATAATCACCTATTATGATTAACGGCAGGTTACTCACGCTACCGAAATCCTGAGCATAGCAGCTACTCGACCTATGCTAGTAGGACTCATAGGTAGGTATATCTATGCATGTAGTTTCCATAACATGCCTGTAACGTAAATGCATATCATATATATATATATTCAGTGATCATTCAAAAATAAGGGTTATGCACCCAGGCTTGCCTTGGGCTGGCGGGGTGTCAACAAAGTCAGCAACTAATAGCTCCAGGCCTCCCTCCTGTATGAGAATCTCCTCCACGTACTCCTCAATGATCTCGTACTCCTGCTCACCCGTAGGCATGAACTCTACCAACTCGTTATCTACATGCATGAAATGATGATGCAGCACTTAGTAATACAGCAACAGCAACTCTTAAAATAAGAATACATCTATCAAGCTACTAAGCTAGCTCTACCGACTAAGATGCTAAGTTACCTATTATTACCACTTAACAAATATAAAATATTGCATGTATTATCTTAGCAACTAAAGGCATCCCTATTCTTAACACCGATTTAATATATATATGATAAAACAAGGAGTACTAGCTACCCTATTTATCAACCTCTTCAAAGGCTACAAAAATTACAATGAGCACATAATAATACAATGAACCTACTGTAAAAATTTCATGGACAAAGCTATCACCAATTTGTCACAAAAATTCCTACAATTATTAATCTAAATAATGATAAGCTTTTCTAAATGAATTAATGAATCTATCATTATCATAGATAACTGTAAACTAACTACACCAACAAATAGATCACATTTTAGTGAACCTAATAAATTTTGTTTCACTATTTTTGGACACCTACAACATTTACTATAATTTTCGAAAGATCAGCTCAAACTAAATTGGAAAAGCATTTACTAATTCTCTGGAAAAAGGAAAACCAAATCCAACCCGCGTGGCCCACTACGAGCGATACGACCCATGCACGCGCAATGCACACTCACACATGACCCACCGGCGCGGCCCACGCGGGCATTGCCCAACTACGCAGCAACAGCCCGCAACGGGGAGGCCCGCGCGCTTCGGCACATTTGCAAAAATTTCCCCGCGCTAATACCAAATCAATCCGCAGTCCACAGCAGTATTCCTACAGTCTAGACTTAAGCAATCTAGCCCTCGGAACCATCTATCTTCATAATGGCCAGGTCCCCGGGCACCCGCGTGCACACCGGTGTGGCAGCGATGGCACTAGGCGGTCACGTCGGCCAATCGGGCCCCTCCCCGCCCCCACTAAGGAGCCGATGCTCACCTAGATGCAAACGCGAAGCGGTGAGCGGTGAAGCGATGATGGAGACGCGGTCAAGAGCTCCCTCCACGGCAGCGGACACCCTGCGGCGGCGGCAGTCGTGTTCCCGTGAGCCAAGGCACAATCGAAGTGAAAGAACCAAAGGATCGGCATTAGCAACTCATCCCGAAGCTATCTGTGGTGGTGGCTTAACTAGGGACGGGCCGGGTGCATCCGGCCACGCGCACACAACAAGCTCTGCAACGGACAGCGGTGGCGCGACCATGTCAGCGGCGCCGGAAAGGCAGTAGCAGTGCAAGTGGGGTGCGCAAGCAGTGGAGGGTATCAAGGCAAAGACACAGAGCCTCGGAATTGGATGGAGGTGGACGATGCGAGACGAATTGGATAGGCGTCGCTGTTCGGTCTAAATGTGGCCGACGGCGGGGAAAGCTTCAAATTGAGACTCGGTACGGTACGGCTGCAGCAGTGGGCGGGCTTGGCGCATAGCTAGACTCCCCTTCAAGCTTCTGGCGTGCACAATTACTTGGATTGGACCGGGCGCTGTGAGCTGGCTCAGGCGCGGCTCGGTGATGCCGGCGCGACGCCATTAAAGGCGAGGTGGATGGGGAGCGCAGCGTGGTGCTTGCCACTCAATAGAAGAGGACAAGGGCACACAGAGGAGGCTACATGTGCGCGTACGAGGTCAGCACGACTCGTGCGGCCGCAGTGCCTTAATTGGCAAGCCGGCGGCGACACGGCCATGTGCCGGTGCAGCAGGCGCGCGCAGCAGCGGCAGTGGCAACACAACGCAAGCCGCATGGTTGCACGCGATGTGATGATGCGACGCAGAGGAACATGCGCATGCTGGCGAGGACGACTGCGGCCCTAGGATGCCACTGCACCCAAGCGGAACGGTGACGACGTCTGGCGGAGCAGAGCCAGCAACAGAGCGATGCGGGCGGCCCCAAGGGGACCAGCAGCGACGTCAGCGATAGCGCACATCACGGCAGTGGGGAGGAGCAACTACACGCCCAGGCAGCCGGCCACCGTGACCAGCTAGGCACGGCTAGACACGTGTGCGCATGGCCGACGCGTCGACAACGGCACAGGAGCACGGTGACCGTGTCAAAGCGAGGAACTCGACCCAAAACGTGCCATCCACGCTTTTTAAAGCGTCCTAAAAATCCAAATCGTTGATTCCATTGTCAAACCACCTATTCTGTACTCGAGAGGGTATGTTAGGCTACTAAAACAAGCCCTAAAACCACACCACTACTTAACCCAATTCTTCTATAAAAATTACCAAACCTAGCTTTGTCAAACCATTTTTCAGACTTACGAAATCGACTAAGTCATGATCGGGCGTCAATTTCAATTTCCAACCTATTAGACCAGTTAGCTAGTGAATTCATCATTCGACCGCAGGTATTTCATCGTCATCTACAAAGTTTGTACTTCTAACTTTATTAAAGTTCCGTATATACGTTCTATAGTGTTTTCGTTCAATAAAAATTCGCGAACTTCCATACTTGATAATTTGATATGTCATGAACAACCTTTCGTTATGCATTTTCGTTGGTCGATTTAAGTTACGTAAATTGATTTACACCCTATATTAAATACATTAGCACATAAATATGATGCTCATGCAGTGTTTTAGTAAATAATTTACAGTGTAGCCCGACGCTGTTCCTGATGTGAATCTCCAGGTATGGCCCGTCACGGCCACGTGTTATATCAGGGCGTGCCAGTCACCTCTCTGGTGTCCGAGCTTTGACCCAAGCCCATTCGTTTGGACCTGGAGTGGTTGGTGGCGAGATGGGTCTCCATCGGGCGAGACGGATCCCCCGGCCTCGGGGTCGGTTGAGGCGGAGTCCCCCCAGAGGCCGGGCGAGGCGGAGTGTAAACCCAAGGGTCGGATAAGGCGGAGCCTGCCCTCAGATGCGGGGCGAGGCGGAGCCAGCCCTCAGAGGTCAGGCGAAGCGGAGCCAGCCCTCAGAGCCCGAACGAGGCGGAGCCAGCGGCCTCGGTGTCAGGTGAGGCGGAGCCCGCCATCAGAGGTCGGACGAGGCCGTGCCCGCCCCCAGAGGTCGGGCGAGGTGGAACCAGCCCTCAGAGGTCGGGCGAGACGGAGCCCGCGGCCTCGGTATCGGGCGAGGCGGAGCTAACCCTCAAAGGTCGGGTGAGACGGAGCCCGCGGCCTCGGTGTTGCGTGAGGCGGAGCCCGCCCTCAGAGGTCGGGTGAGGCGGAGCCAACCCTCAGAGGTCGGGTGAGAAGGAGCTCGCGGCCTCGGTGTCGGGCGAGGCGAAGCCCGCGGCCTCGGTGTCGGACGAGGTGGAGCCCGCCCCCAGAGGCCGGGCGAGGCAGAGCTTGCGCATCTGGGGGGCGGTTGGAGTTATAGTCGCGCTCTTGACTGCTCGGATGAATCAATGTTGATGATTATTAGCTCCTCCTCTTCGGGTAAGTATCGGTCCCGACAACGTGTACAACGTAACACTACATCCATGGTTGAAAACATCACAATCTGTCGTAATAGTTCTTTGCATCAGATCTCTGATTTGGACCTCAGATAACTGAAACCGTCACAACTGCAGTACTGCTGGAACTAAAGTAGTACTACATACAAATACAAATTAAAAGAAAAAAAACAGGTCTTAGAGAAATACAGTGGTTTCTGTAAATTTGGACCTCATTTATTTTGGGGTTTGCCGGCGCTTCGGGCGACCCAGCAAGGTGGTATGCAATTCAACATCTTGCTTGGCACCTCATCAGGAATCGGCACCTCATCAGGAATCGCGCTTACATCGATGAACACGATCAATGATTCGTTGTTCTGAATCATTTGTTGTTTTCTCCTCTAGTAGTGTTCACTGTTTAGAGTTGAGAGGAGGACGGGGACAATGACAAAATTACACCAGTACAACTACAGGTCCGCAGCGGCGGACCTAGGATGTGAGACTAGGGTAGTCCTAGTAAAAAAATTTCACATGTAACACTATAAAATCCAAATAAAAAGTTCGACAAACATAGCTATAAATTAACTAAATTACGATAATACATTTAAAAGGTTGGAAACTTACATAAATACTCCCTTCATACTGGTAAAGAAAGTCGTTTATGACATGATTTAGCATACCAAGGAGTGATTAATTAAGGAGTATTTTCCCTATTTCCCCTTATTAAATAGGGTTACAGGTATCACCTATCCAACAAACTTTCGTAGCTGGACTGATAAGCGCACTATAGCCCGAGGCAGGAGGTCCCCGGTTCGATCCCTCTGAGGTGCGTTATTATTTTGAAGAGCTCGTGGATTTACGGTGTCTTCGGCCTGAACTGATATGAGAGTGACGGGGGAAGCCACAAGGAGAGCGTTGGGCCCAATTTTTCTTAGTCTCTGAAGAGTAGTAATATAATTTTAGATCAAATTTATGGGTAGTCATGGGCCTATATGGACTACCCACTGTGGGTCCGCCAGGTCCGCCCGTCCGCGAAAAGGAGGAAGGCTCGTTGCTTGTCCATGTCCATGATGACGATCGAGCGCTTCCCCCCAGCCCGCCATCGCCATGCCCGTAGGTGAGCAGAGCACCACGGCCTGATGGTGATGGGACAGGTCATTGTCGACATTAGCCTCCTCGCTTAGGCTGAAAAAATAAATCAAGCACTGTTCCAGTTGATCTACTGTAAAAAAAAAATACTATTTCAACAAAAAAAAACTGAAAATACAAATTATAACAAGCGAATAGGACCTATATTTAATACGTGCTTCTTCGTAGGCACGTGGCTTCTAAAGTTGGTAATGGACAAAAACGAGTACCGACCTGAGCTTCTTCATAAGCCGCGTGAACGAGAATAAGAATCTTACACTTACCGATCGAGCTTCTACAAACCACGTGCCCTTATTTTACTCTCTCACATCAAATATTTAGATATATATATAGTATTAAATATAGATTAAAAAATAATTAATTATATCGTTTACGACTAATTTACTAGACAAATTTTTAAGCCTAATTAGTCCATGATTTAAAAAATGTGGTGCTACAGTAAACATATGTTGATGACGCGTTAATTAGATTTAATAAATTCGTCTCGTGGATTACTGATGAATTTTTATTATTACTATCCGAACACTCCTACGTGATATCCTGATATGACACCCGATGCGATATCTCTAAATTTTACTTTTTGAATTTAAACACCACCTTAACTTCTGAAATAATCTCCGTACGGAAACTACATTCTTCAAAGGCACGCGTGGGAGTGGCGGGATGAGGCGTCGAGCCAAGCGGAGGGAGCGCGTAAATAAGGTTCTCTTCACTGACAGGGCTTTCTGTTGCAAACCTAAGGCCCTGTTTGGTTGAGCTGTGGTATTTGTGGAAAAAAAAAGCTGCGTAAATGTGAGTCATGGAAAAAGCTCTTTGTGGGTGTGTGAGTGTAGAAAAGTGAAAGTTGTTTGGTTAAACAAGTATAAAATATACCTTTTATCTTTATCTCTCTTGAAACAACTATGGAAGAGCTTTTTATTCCACCAATTTCGAAAAGCAGAAAGCCAAAAGCCAAAAGCAGGGTCAACCCAGCTTTCAAAAATGAACTACGAAAAAGCAGCTGCTTCTGAAAAAGCACCCTCCAAAAACAGCCCCTTTGGTTGGGCTTTTGGCTTTTGGGGTCAAAAGCCAAAGCCAAAAGCCCAACCAAAGGGCCTAAGTATATTGTTCCGGAGAACTGCGAATCACTAGGAACCATGAAGTGCAACATATATATACAAAATATGATTATATAATTGAATAGCAGGTCCGTGCAGGCATATAATTTGAAGGGACGGAAAAAGTGTAGGATTTAATATATGGGCTAAACCCTCAAGCTTATACGCTGAAATTCTAATAAATCGCTAGAGTCTACCGTACTGTGTGTATGTGCTTTAATGTTTATAAGCCCACGAGTGAAAAAAAGACATAATATCAATTAGAACCAAATTGCTAGTTGGTGTGGTGGCAGAGAATTGTTCTTCGTATATATACCAACCACCTATGACATGCATACTAGAATTACTATATGGGAAGTCTCTAGGCTTAAAAATCCGAAAGGTTAGTTAATTGTATTTTTGTCCTTATCTCTACTCAAAGTTGCGCTGTCGTTATCTATCCTATTATGTTTGCTAATAGATGGCCAACGGGCCGGCCCGGCCCGGCACGGCACGGGCCTGTGCCAGGCACGACCCGATAGGGGTCGGGTCGGCACGACACGCCATGCCTCACAAGGCCATGGGACTGGCCTCTGGCCCAGGCACGACACTATGGGACGATTTTCGTGCTGGGCTGGCCTGAGAAGCACGACCAATTTCATAGGCCGTGCCAGCTTGAGGCCCACTGGCTATCGACAGAGAGAGAGGGGAAGGGCGAAGGGGAACCCGAGAGGTGTAGGGGGTCGACGCCGCTCGCCGCCGAGGAGATCGGCACCGGATCCGGAGGAGGCCGGCGCGCTCGCCACCGAGGAGCTCGACGCGGATCCGCAGGAGCAGGAGGCGTGGAGCAGTGGAGGAGGCTGACGCCCTCGAAACTAGATTCGGAGGAGCTGCTCGAGGCCAGCCACCACGCTCGACGCTGGTGCGCTCGACGCCACCGTGCTCGAAGTCGCCAGGCGCCAGCCGGTGGTGCGGGGGCGTGGAGGAGGAGGCCGTCGGCCAGTGGTGCGGGGGGCGTGGACGAGGCGGCCACCGGCTAGTGGTGCAGGGGAAGTGGAGGAGGCGTCTAGAGGAGAGGAGAGGTCGCGCGAGGAGCCGATTACGCCGAGGAGAGGGAGGAGGCGTCCTGCGTACGCGCTCGCCTCGCCCGACACGAGGGAAGGGAGGGGGCGTCCGTGGCGCCGACACAGAGGTGAGGAGGAGGAGGAGCGAGTGTGGCAGCGGCACTATGGCGTGGGGAGGGGGCTGCGCGGGGAGGGGAAGGTATAGGGTTCGGCAGTTCGAGGGGTGGGTGGCTGGCGGGGCCAGCTCGAGCTCTTAGCAGGCCGGCTGCCCGGGCCACCACCGGGCCATGCGCTGTGGACCAGGTCGTGCCATGCCGGCCCACGTGCCTGGGGTAAGGCCCAGGCATAGCCTGCTCCTCTGAGCCATGCCAGCCCGGGCCCGCTCGCCAGCGGGCCCGGCCGTGCTTGGCCAGGCCAAAAAAACGGGCCTCGTGCCGGGCCGACGGGTTCGGGCAAATTGCTATTATAATGTCATCTATCTCTAAGGTCCTGTTCGCTTATAATCCGTACTTTTCGGTTTGTTTTTTCAGTCGGAACAGTATTTTTGTTTGTTTTTTCAGCGAAGTGAACGGGGCCTAAGTTTATTAGCTGCTTACAGTCAGTGTATATCACTACGGGAAACAAAGCATTTGCCGAGTGCAAACTGCTTTGCCGAGTGTCAAAAATCAGGCACTAGGCAAAGACCTTCTTTGCCGAGTGCCGGGCACTCGACAAAAAAGGGCACTCGGCAAAAGACTTCTTTGCCGCGTGCCAGGCTCTCGGCAAAAGCTCGGCACTCGGCATAGGTTGCCCCGCGTAACAGTGTTCGGCCACGTCCTTCTTTGCCGAGTGCCTACTGTTAGGCACTCAACAAAGATTTTATTTTCGGAAAATACTTTGCCGAGTGCCCCTAACACGGTGCTCGGCAAAGATTCAATATTGTTTTTTTTAAATATCTTTGCCGAGTGTCTAAGCTTCGGCACTCAGCAAAGGGAGAAATTAAAAAAATACATTTTTTTGAATTACCTTTCCCGAGTGCTCCTGTGAAGGCACTCGGCAAAGACCCCCTTTGCCGAGTGCCATGCTCCGGCGCTCGGCCAAGTGTTTTTTTGTTTTTGGCCTCCAAATTTTTTGTGCAGTCCTTCTAAAGTACCAGGAACTCCTCGTTAGAATTTGAGAATTTTTTGTGGATACATGTAGAGATGTCCTGGTTTATAAGCATCGTACATGACAACGTGCACGAAATCTTCTGAAATTTTTATCATAGCCTCCACATACGATATTACGACATCTCAACAAGTTTCATAATTTTCGGATTTTGTTTGCTTTTTATAGAATTTAAAAATAATTCACACACAAGTTCGCGGTCATGTTTTGTGAACAAGATGTCCGAAATTTCGGGTCCGTTCCTGGATACGGCATCACACTACACTCACTAACATGACTATCAATTTTTGAATCATTAAATTCCATTATTCGTACCACGTGCAGTTCAAATTTATATTTTTCAAAAAAATTCAAGTAAACGAAATAAAGTAACTAAATATATCAAAAAGCCACAAAAAATCCCCAAATTCTAATTAGTAGTAGTAGAACTAGTGGTAGTAGTAGTGGCAATAGTGGTAGTAGTAGTAGAAGAAGAACTAGTGGTAGTAGTAGTAGCAATAGTGGAAGTAGTAGTAGAAGTAGTGGTACTACTTGGATATATTCTTCTGCATGGATTGATATCCAAACTGCATGGCTTCTCTTGAGACATATGTACTTGTCGGCCATCGTGCCGCTGTTTTTTTTAGGTTTTGGAAACCTCACCGTGCAGGGGAGGTTCTGCCGAATTTTTTTAAAATAATAGTATTTTGTTCCATTTTTGTAGAGAAGAGCCCATCGGAGTTCCCGTCGCCGTGCCAGTCTGCCTGCACCACGTCGCCTCGCCACTGCACCGACCCGCCATGGCCCCGCTAGCCAGACTCTGTCGCCACCCTAGGTATAACCCCTCTTTCCATATCATGGTCGTAGATCACGTAACCCAGTTAGGCGTCTCCCGTTCGAAAGAGATATGGTTGGAGGTATGCAGATCTTTGCATATCTATGACCGTATCAGTTTCAGATTGTCCATGTTTTTTGGACATCCCACAGATACGTAGATGGGTTAGTTTTCATGGTCTGCTTCGGTCCGAGACAGAGTTTCGGCATCACCTCCTTGTTGTTCTTCGGATACGCACTATTCTTTGGCAGGACGTGTATCTGGAGAATAGCAGGGAGGTGCTGCCAAAATTTTGTCTCAGATAGGAGTAGAGCATGAAAACTAACCTTATCTACGCATGCGCGGGTGGGATTAGGACATATCCTCACCTATTAGACAGTAGGAACACCATGTAGATGCAATTGATGGCTACATTACTCGCTGATACATATGTTAGAGGATGGATGACCGTCAGTGGATGTACACGGGCTGGAGAAGTCAGAGTGATTACACCATGGAATGGATGAACAAGACCGATGCTTTCTTGAACAGTGCTTTTGGCAAGGCTGCTAAAAGACATTGCCAAGTTTTGTGTCCCTGCAACAAATGTGGAAACAGGAGGAGGGTAAACAAGGTGGAAATGGGTAAACATCTTGTGAAGAATGGATTTACATCGGACTACACCCGGTGGGTCCACCATGGTGAAGCCCATCGTATGAGAGAGGAGGTGGTGAGACCATGGGTGGAGGCTTTTGATGCTGATGCCGGGGTACCAAACATGTTAGATGACTTTCACCAAGGACAGTTCGATGAGGGACGTGAGAAGGAGGAGATGGAGGCAGCCACATAGGCGTTCTACGACATGATGGACTCGGCACAGAAACCCCTTCACGATCGGTCAACGATGTCTCAACTGGATGCCATTGGACGCTTAATGGGGTTGAAGTCCGAGTTAAACTTGAGTCGAGAAGGCTTCGATAAGATGTTGGCCGTGATTGGCACCCGGCTTCCGAAGAGCCACATTCTGCCAAAGAGCATATACGGGTCACAGAAACTCCTTCGTGCATTTAAGATGCAGTATGAGCAGATACATGCTTGTCCGAAGGGGTGCGTCCTATTTAGGAAAGAACACGAGCATGCAAAGTTCTATCCAAAGTGTAAATCCTCCAGGTACTTGGAGGTAGACTCTGATGATGGCCAGAAGAGGCAACTTACGATCCCCATGAAAATCCTACGGTACCTTCCGTTCCTACCGAGGATCCAACGGCTATACATGACCGAGGAATCCACGAAACAGATGACATGGCACAAAAATGGCAAATGGTACAATCCTGACAAGATGGTACATCCATCCGATGGTGAAGCTTGGATCCGCTTTAATGACAAACATCGTGACAAAGCAGATGAGTCTTGTAATGTACGTGTCGCGCTGGCAACAGATGTGTTCAATCCTTATGGAATGATGGCTACCCCATACACATGTTGGCCCGTCTTCGTTATCCCCCTTAATCTCCCCCCCGGTGTCTCCTTTCAACGACATAACGTATTCTTGTCGTTGATAATTCCTGAACACCCAGGGAGTAATATGGGTGTGTTCATGGAGCCCATGTTTGATGAATTGGTCTGTGCTTGGGACGAAGGGGTATGGACATACGATCGAGCTACAAAGACAACCTTCAAAATGCACGTTTGGTACCACTACTCCCCACATGACTTCCTGACGTATGGGATATTCTGCGCCTGGTGTGTTCACGAGAAGTTCCCATGCCCAATATGCAAGGAAGGTGTGAGGTTCATTTGGTTGCAGAAGGGTGACAAGTATTCGTCGTTCGATAGACATCGTCAATTCCTACCTCTTGACCATCCATTCAGACAAGACATCAAGAACTTTACGAAAGGTGTCAAAGTGACAAACCCTGCACCGTGGATGATGACTGGTGCCGAGGTTCATGCTCAAATAGATGCTCTTGTGCCCAATGAAGAAGGTGGTTTTGTGGGATATGGTGAGCAACATATGTGGACTCATATCTTGGGCATGACGAGGCTCCCCTATTTCGATGACCTTCTTCTACCACATAACATTGATGTAATGCACACTGAAAAGAATGTCACCGAGGCACTTTGGGCAACACTCATGGACACTGAAAAGTCTAAGGACAACCCTAAAGCTAGAGTGGACCTGGCAACGTTGTGCGATAGACCAAATCAAGAGATGCAACCTCCTAGTCGTGGCAAGACCTGGAGAAGGCCTAAGGCTGATTTCGTCTTGAAAAAGGACCAAAGGAGGGAAGTACTTGAATGGGTCCAGACGCTAATGTTCCCTGATGGGTATGCAGCGAATGTAAAGAGGAGAGTGAACTTAGGCACTCTGCGAGTCAACAGGATGAAGAGTCATGACTACCACATATGGATTGAGCGGCTTCTTCCGGTGATGGTTCGAGGCTATGTCCTAGAGCATGTCTGGCAAGTGCTGGCAGAGTTGAGCTACTTATTCTGCCAGCTTTGTACCAAGGAGCTCTCTCGGACCGTCATTGATGACTTCGAAAAAGCGGCACCCGTGTTGCTTTGTAAGTTGGAGAAGATCTTTCCACCCGCCTGCTTCGTGCCGATGCAGCATTTGATTGTGCACATCCCGTATGAGGCACGGATGGGGGGGCCCGTGTAGGACCGTTGGTGCTATCCAATCGAGAGATGTCTGAAGACTCTTTGCAAAAAATGTAGAAATAAAGCCAAAATTGAGGCTTCCATTGCAGAGGCATACATTCTAGAGGAGGTGTCGAACTTCATAGAGAAATACTACACTGAGAACCTTCCTAGCATTTATAATCCACCCCCTCGTTACAATGCTGGCAAAAATGAATCGAACCTCAGCCTTTTCCAAGGGCAACTCGGAAGCGCAAGTCCATCGACCACTAAGCAATTGAAAAATGAAGAGTGGCGCAGTATCATGCTATATGTATTGACCAACCTTGTCGAGGTGCAGCCGTTCATTGGGTAAGTTCTGAACGAACTTGTTTCATTTCGCCGTATGTCCTTGTTTCTTCATCCAACCCCCTTGTTTCTCGTTGGTACAAGAAATTTCTTCGTCAATCCTGGCATGGATCAAGGCAACCTACCCTGCAAGAAAATGATACCCTTCTTTCACAGGGTGCGGGACCAGAGAGCCCCGATTTCATTTGTTGGTTCAAACAAAAAGCCCAAACTAATGCGCCTATAAGTGATGAGCTGAGACAGGTTGTAAACGGCTGTGCCGTTAGGGTCAAGTCATTTACCGGTTATGACATGAATGGATATCGTTTTCACACAGCAAGCTATGAGCAGAGTCGGCCCAATCGAAAAACCACAAACAACGGAGTTGTTACGCCCGGCACTGATGGACTCGACTATTATGGAAGAATTGAAGAAATCTACGAACTATCATTCTATGGTTCCAAACCTCTTACTCATGTCATATTCAAATGCCACTGGTTTCATCCTGGAGTAACGAGATGGACCCCTAAGCTTGGGCTAGTCGAGATTCGATAGGATTCCATCTATCCAGGAAAAGATGTCTACATTGTGGCTCAACAGGCCATCCAGGTTTATTATACATCATACACGTGCAAAGACGCCGAGCATCTTAAGGGTTGGTCTATTGTGCACAAGGTATTGCCACACGATAAACTACCTGTCCCAAACGATGAAGATTACAACTTCAACCCAAACACATATGATGGAGAGTTCTATCAAGAAGAGGGGCTACAAGGGAGGTTTGACATAGACTTAACCGAAGAGATGGGAATAGAAGTAGACAATGAAAGGGATGATGACGAGGACGCTGGAGACGAGGTGCGAAATCTGAAGGACATACAAATGCTTGAGCGATTACGTTTAGGCAATGACAATGAAGACAACATACCTCCTTCGGATAGTGTTGATGAGTTGGACAATGTTGATAGTGATGATGAGACCTATGATCCAGCTAATCTCAATCATGAAGATTATTTCTAATACATGTAATACTATATTTTTTGTAATTATGTTTTGTTCATTTTTGCATATATTTCTAATACATGTATTACTATGTTTTTTGCAATTATATTTTATTCATTTTTGCACCTATTTCTAATTACGTCTTGTTTTTCTTTTTTATTGCAGGTGATTGAACAAAGATGGTGGGCGGCCGTCATAGGTCCATGAACTCGATTTACAAAAGACCACGCCGGCTGCAGGAGGAGGCGGAGGGGGCGATGGAGGGATCGGACAGGAGGAGGAGGACCGCCAGCCGCAGGAGGGGGCCATCTCCTCCCACGCCGCACGAGGAGGAGGTGGCGCCCGTGGACAAGTCGGACGAGGAGCTGGTTCAGCAGACGAACGAGGAGGAGGGGCCGCACGAGGACGATGAGGGCGAGGCGGCAGGCACAGGTTCCGCTTCCTCTGACTCCTCTTCGAGTGTCTACTTGCGAGGTCCCACGAGCCTCCCACAGGTTCCGCTTCCTCACCAACGCCCAGTGATTCACCCCGAAGGGCAAAACTAAGTAACTTTATATGTTATCACCACTACTTCATATGATATGATGAAAAAAAAACTAATAATTTTTCTTAATCACTTGTGCAGGAACTGGGTGGTTGTGTTGGGTGGTAGCGCACGGCTAGTCAATGGCATCCTGGGTGTTCTGTGCATGCAACACTTCCCCAGCATTGTCACGTACGTATCGAAGACGGAGCTGACCTACTCGTTTGACCACTACGCCATCGCACTCGATGCGGAGTACCCCAACAAGGCGGCGCGGGTGAAGGCAGAGTTTTGGGTAAGTCTCACTCGCACAACATTGCTCAATATGTCGCATTCATTGGACTTTTCTTGAAATAATGAATGGATACATCGCTTTTGTATGCAGACTTATTACAGATGCGAGGAGGGATTTGAGGCCAGGACAGAGCAGGTGACTACCAAAGCCTGTAAAAAACTCGTCACCGACATGCATCACGAGGCGCGCATCCAGGCCATCGTAACCTACTACGGGTCAAAGCTTGGAGAGAGGAAAACCAAGAAAGACGCAAGAGAGATGCAACTGACCCGGGAGCAGTACCTTGAGGTAAATGAAGAACATTAATATTGATTCGTTTTGAGATTAAGTTGGTTTAATTTGATCTTCTTATATGTCCAATAGTTGATGACGTGTAGATGATTCCCTGGTGGTGCCAAACGTATCCCGAGTGCTGGGCGATGATGGTGGAGAGGTGGTTCACGGAGGAGTACCTCAAGATGCACAGGGATGCCCGGGGCCATCATTTGCAGATGCAAGGTCCAGCACACCATCAAGGCAGCCGCAGCCTCGCCAGATACAAACAAGCATGGGTAGGCAAATTCATTTATCTATTGTGACGCTCAGTTCTGACTGATTTATAATCATCGTGCTGTCTTTCTCGCAGTCGTCGCCACATAGTGGCCAGACTTGCTCG
The DNA here is from genome assembly GCA_904845875.1 of Miscanthus lutarioriparius. Taxonomy (NCBI): domain Eukaryota; kingdom Viridiplantae; phylum Streptophyta; class Magnoliopsida; order Poales; family Poaceae; genus Miscanthus; species Miscanthus lutarioriparius. Next base: position 13,325,034 of record CAJGYO010000011.1, on the reverse strand, counting down.
GACTTCCAAGCATGGTGTATGGCCCACAAGGGCAAGGCGACGTCCGACATCTCCTTCAACTTGGAGGACCCGCCCGAGGCATACACGAACCCGAGCGTCCACTCCCGCATCAGTGAGTACACTGAGGTGGCGAGGTCGCTCCATGGGCCAGACCACGATCCGAGCACCTAGGATTTCGATGGAGAGGCCGTCGTCATGAGGGCAGGGCAAGGCAAGAAGCATGGGCGGTTCTGGCTTGGCGACGGCGTCATCGACACGGCCTCTACTCTCTCTCTCTCCGAGATCCGAGCACGGAGCACGAGCGAGAGCCCGGCCATTCGCACACGGCCGACTGCTGCACAACATCGGGTCGACGCACTCGAGGTTATTCCTGTTTTACTTGTCATACATTGATCTTTACACACCTTAATTAGCTTTGTATTACTGAAACATTGGAGTGAAATATTGCAGACCCGGCTGGAACAAGAAATGAGGCAACGTCAGGAGCTGGAGGCCGGACACCAGAGGATGGCAGCCCAGCTGGAGGCCGAGCGGGCCGAGCGGCAGGCCTAGGCGCAGAGGCTGACGGACATTACGGAGTTTCTACAAGGGCTTGGGCAACGTGTGGGCTTCTCTCTGCCAGCTGGGCTATTGGTTCCACCTCCGCCTCCGTATCCTACAGCTTCAACTACTCCTGTGAGTATGAAAGTTTTTTACTTTCGCTTGTGCTTTGCTTGTAAGACCTCTACCTTCCTAGATTAGCTATCCAAATAATCTTCGCCGTGTTCACTGGTCTGGACCATCCAGACTAGCCGGCTGGTTCCTCTCAGCAAATATTATTCATCAACCAGTCGCTACAGTATTTCTCTCTCACAAAACCAGCCAGCTTCAACCAAGATTCTGCCAGCCGAATGGAGCCCTTGTCTCACATGTAATCTTTTCTCCTTTGTGCAGTCTTCATCTGACGGTGGTTCAAATAATCCACCTCATGCACCTTCGAATGATGGAGCTGGGCCTTCACCATAGTCGTAGTGGCCGAGATGAGTGCACGTTGTATTTTTTCATTTATTGTTCACTTGGTGATGAACTTGTGATATACTTGTGATGCATTTGTGGACTTTGATGGACTTGTGGATTTATTTAGATGGACTTAAGCACTTATTATTATATATGTGATATATATTATGATGGACGTGATATGTGCGGATGGATGTGTGGATGGATGAGATATATATGTGATGGATGAGATATGTATGTGATATATGTTTGTATGAATTTATTTGTCATGATGGAATGTAAAAAAAACTAAAAATTTTCGTTTTGGGTCACTTTGCCGAGTGTTGCACTCGGCAAAGGGACCGTTGCCGAGTGCCATGGTCACAACACTCGGCAAAGCTGAAAAATGGGCGCTCGGAAAATCTTTTTTCCAGCTTTGCCGAATGCCACTCGGCAAAGAATTTTTTTTAAAAAAAAATCAAACTTTGCCAAGTGCCGGCCAGAGGGCGCGGCAAAGAATTTTTTTTAAAAAAAAATCAAACTTTGCCGAGCGCCGGCAAGGGGGCACTCGACAAAAAAAATTTAGAAAAAAAAATATAAAACATCTTTGCCGAGGGCCGAATAGAGGGCACTCGGCAAAGAATTTTTTTAAAAAAAAATAAAAATATTTGCCGAGTGCCTGCAGGGTTGACACTCGGCAAAGCGACCATCAACAGGGCCGGCGCCGTGACGGTCGCTTTTCTTTGCCGAATGCCCCCGGGGCTCTCGGCAAAGCCTTTGCCGAGTGCCCGATAAAAAACACTTGACAAAGAGGGCTTTGCCGATTAATTTTTTTGTCATGTGTTCTTTGCTGAGTGCCGCACCGAGTGCAATTTAGCCTGAGACCCTCGACAAAAGAACTGAATAGTAGTGTACGCTGAATATGCTACTTTATATGAGGAATAGCAAATGTTTAATATTTCAACGACAACAACCAAAAAAGTACCGGATGTAATCAGGAGGGCCAGCTGTCCTCCGGCGGATCAGATATATAGCTAGCGCGGGTAACCTAGCTAGCTTTGCGAGGGGCGTCAGAGAGCACACCGAACCGCCCGAAAGGCAAGGCAAAAGGCATGGCGACGTACACGGACGTGACACGTGAGCCAGGAACATATAACGTACTCCTACTATTGTAGGAGTATATTCTAGCAGTGCATCCCGCACACTTGCATACATACGTACATAATGCAGAGAAGACGGCGGACAACGACGACAAGGTAAAGACATGTACGTACATGATGATCGTACATAATGTAGCTCTGCGTCCTGTTCGCTTGGGCTTGTTTTGGCTTATAAGGCGTACTTTTTCAGCCAACAAACGGTATTTTTCTCTCACATCAAATCAGCCGACAGTACTTTCAATCATGCCTTACCAGCCAAACAAGTCTAAACGAACAGGACGCTAGAGAGTGGAGACTATGTTTTTCAAACACTAGGCCTTTGGGGCCAATCAATCACAGCCTATTCGAAACTGGTGGCTTATTCGTTGCTGGTTCGTGAAAAAATACTACTGACTAGATTATACAAGAAAAAAACACTATTTCTAACCGAAAACACTGTTTACATAAACAGTGTCCACGTAAAAGGGCTGGGCAGCACCAGCCAGCCGCTCCAACCGAACATGCTGATAATTCTATGTGAGGGATCGGATCTTCTCCCCCTCCGTCAACTAATTAAAAAAAAAGCGTGCGGTCAGCCGGCCACTGAGTCATACCTCCCAGGGGTCCACGAAGATGGGGCGAGCTGCAGGGGCCGACCTGGCCCAGTCCCAGCCGTCCGCGTGGCCGCCGCCGAGCCGCTTCATGCACCACACGTCCTCGGTGCACGACAGGCGGTGCGGGATGCGCCTGCCGAGGGGGTCCATGGCCTCCACCTCCACTGCCACGGCTGCCGCCCTGCCGCGCGCCATGTTGAGGATGGACGCGAACACCGCCTCCGCGGCCAGCGCGGCGTCGCGTCCGCTCCCGGCGAGGCCGTACACGAACCACCCCGCGAACGGGCGGAACAGGACGGGCACGGACGGCACGCGCAGCCACTTGCGACGCGGTCCAGCGCGCGGCAGGCGGCGGCGGCGTCGCGGCGCAGGCGCGACGCGCCGCGCACCTCGAGGCGGAACACGCCGCCGCAGTGCCACGCGCTCGCCACGGCCCACGACTCCGGCGGGGACGCCAGGAAGCGGCCGACGTCACCGCCCCACTCGAAGCCGTCGCCGACAATCGCCAGGAACGTGCCGCGGGAGAGCGCGTTGTCCAGGACGTGGCCGATGTCCGCGGGGAATAACTCGACGTGCGCGACGAACCGGCTGCGGTACAACTGCTCGGCGTCGTGGGCGCCGAGGCGGACGACCGTGGCGCGGCGCGGCGCCTTGAGCCGGTGCGAGTGCACTGGGTGCACGAGCAGGGACAGCGAACGGAACTCGGTGGAGCCCGCAGCGGCCGGTGAAGAGACGCAGCGACGCCTCGTTGGACCTGTCGGTGGCCATGTACGCGTACTCGGCGCTGATGAGCTCGAACCACTCCTCCAGCTGACGCACCAGCTGCAGCGCGACGCCCATCCGCCTGGATGCGATGCATGCACCAGTTTATTTAACACAGGAGCATGGATCAGTAAAATCGATGCTAGCGATCGTAGATGTCAGGAGTAATAATCCCTAACTTAGGGACAGCATGCAATGCAACTTTACCTGTGGGAGGCCGCGACGCGGAGGCCTAGGATATAGCCAACTGTGGCCAAGGCCGGTGCGCCAGGGCGGCTCTTGGCGGAGGCGACGGACTTGACGGAGCACACATACGTACCGCCCTGAGGTAGTGCGGCGAGTGGCGGATGCGCGCGACGGGGTCGCCGAGCAGGTCGGCGTGCAGCGACATCCCGCCGGCCGGGCCGACGTCGCACTCCCGGCCGGTCAACGGCCTCCGTCCCGTCGCAGTCCGTCTCGGGATTGTACTCCCTGATCGCCGCCACCCCACACCCCTCTTCGTCTCTCATGGCACCCATCGATCTTATGCAGCCCGCAGCCGCTTCAACTCTCTGCTACACACTAGCTAGTACTCCGGGTTTGTATGTGCTCATATATCACTCAGTGCTCATCACCACGACTCCATACATTGGCAACCGGGCAAATGTAGCATTACATATAGGTGCCAATCATGGAAGATCCATGAATACGACTACACGCTAACACGCTAACCCTGGCTTTCTACTATTCCTCATGTTAGTTGTTGCCTTATTAGAAAGTACTAGTACTTGCACTTGTTTCATATGCTGAACCTGCATGATAGGAAATGCAGCTAAGACCCAGCAGGGTTGTCTCATCTCACGAAGCAACGCTTAGAGTGCCGCGTGGGTTATCTCATCTCACGAAGCAACGCTTAAAGTGCCGCGTGACAGAATAGAGTTACTGCACAAAGTATTTGTGGTATGAAATGGTCAGCAACAAGATTTTAAAAAGGATTGGGATGATATCGTGGTAACAACGAAGGAGGTTTCAATGGAGATCAGCAATGACATTTAGTTACCGGGATGTTCCAATGGAGATCAGCAATGATATTTAGTTATCGGGTTACAGGATAATACATGTTTTTTCTGTTAGTGGAAATTTGAGTTTCCAGCAGTGCTACCTGGAACAAACAATCTGAGAGCATATTTGAATATTAAGAGCTATTGTTAGTTACTGCCCAAGCTAATTCAAACAAGAAGGCCAATAGGGGGCCGGGGTTAGCTTGATAACTCTAGCTAATTTCTAATTCTAACTAGTAACTAGTCCTATCTCACCCAAACAGCCAAATAGGCTCTTAGGTTGCTACAAGGAAGAAACGTGTTTCTCATCCGGATCCGTTTCCTGTCTCTAGCTACTGAATACTCCATCACTGTTGACGCGTCATCAAAGGAGGATGAATATAGCTTGCATGATCGTCAGTAGGCTGTAAGTCTGCAGGTCAGATGGATAGGAAAAGAAGGCTTACGGTGCCGAGTGCATCAAAAGATATTGATAAGCAAAGAAAAAACAAAAAGGTATATATGAAGTATGGCTAGTGCCAAGTGGCTATGTGATGTGCAGAAGCACGGCATGGCGGTGGAACTCCTGTGTCCGACAGGGTTATGTTTTTACTAAAAAACACTGAACGAGAATTAGCTAAAAAGAATCTAAAAAAATCTAAAACAACAGCTTCCGCGTGGTACAATTTTCGTACCACCTCGAAGGCTGCTTTTGCTTTAATTTTCAGCTTTTCAAATTAAGTGGAAAGAGAGATGTTTTATAGTTGTTTCCATCAAATCATAGATTATACTTCATCCGTCTAAAAAAGTGATGTTCTGTGATTTAAAATTTGTTCTAGAAAAAAAATGTTATGAGTTTTAGACACGCTGTTGACCCATCGGTTCGGCGCTAAATTACCAATTGAGATGCACTACTGTTTATTGCCTGCCTCGGATCTCTGCATGCTTGCATGCAATGCATCTTAATTAGGAAGTAAACCACCCGATATCCCTTCTTTTAAGGTAATCTTGTGTGACATACTAAGGGTATTAATAACATTTTTTTTCTTCACTAATTTATCTGAAAAAATCCCAGAACATTACTTTTGGGGACAGAGGGAATAACTTCTTAATTCACATCACATAAGCTTTTCCACAATTCATATACAGTTAAAAAGGAAGAGAGAGAGAGAGAGAGAGAGAGAGAGAGAGAGAGAGAGGGAGTATCGGCTTTGTCCAGTAGCATAATCCCAAACTTGTCTTCGATCTTGTCAGAGACAAAGATGACTGCTGCTAGAAGAGTGAGGAATGTAAAGGGGAGACTTGCGCCTTGTTTAGATGCCATCCAAATTCTAAGTTTTTTCACTCTCTTTATCACATCAATTTTTAACCGTTTGCATGGAGTATTAAATGTAGGTAAAAAAAATAACTAATTACATAGTTTAGTTGGAAAATCACGAGATGAATCTTTTGAGCCTAGTTGGTTCACGATTAGACAATATTTGCCAAATAAGACGAAAGTGGTACTATTCATCGGGTTCAATTTTTTTTTCAAAGTGAACGAGGCCTTGTTGTATTTCAGTTGGCAGCGTTGGTTGATTCAGGGCCGTAGCTCAATAACGGCCGTGGCAGTCAACAACAGGGCCGTGTTTAGTTCGGCGCGTCGACGAAATCACTGTAGTTACACTGTAGCTATAGTGACGTTTTGTTTTTATTTGGTAATAATTGTCCAATCGTTGACTAATTAGGCTCGAGACGTTAGTGACGTTTTATTTTTATTTGGTAATAATTGTCCAATTGTTGACTAATTAGCGCAAAACGTTCGTCTCGTAAAATACAACTAAGCTGTGCAATTAGTTTTTGATTTCATCAACATTTAGTACTCCATATATGTACCGTAAATTTGATGTGACGAAAAATCTTTTTTTTACATAGTATAGTATCGAAGTTAGGAATTTGGTGGAAGGCCCAAGTTCTGATGCGATGCGTCGCAGGCAGGCCACTACCTGGTTTGGCTTCCAGGTCGCCCCGTGCGGTGCGGCACCACCAACTGCCCGAATGGTCCACCTCCGTCCACGGTAACAGCTTTATTTACCAACAACTGCTTCTTGTGGAAGGAAGGAGGGCTCCGAGAGTGCAATTGGATTTGGAGGCCATTGCTTAAATAGTCCTATGGCAGGAGGAGAAGGTGATGTGGGAGGCCGCGCGTGGAGCTGGTGTGGGGGCATCCTTGACTCTGAACGTTTTGGCCAGGCGCACTAAACGACGAGCTCGATCTAGTGCAAAAGAAAGAAAAAACCTAAACCATATCGAATAAAATTATATAGCTGGTCAAGTCTCATCTAAATAAGAGAGATATTTTAACGGGCCACCGCAACACACGTGGCCCTGTGCAACTTATTATGGTTATATATCTGGTATAGGTAAAAATATTAATGCTCATGACATCAAATAAATATAGTATGAAACTATATTTCATTACGAATTGAATGGTATATATTTACTATGATAAATATTAATATCTTTTATATATTGAAATTTGACATTAAAAAACGTGAGTACAATGTAGGGCCGGTAACTGTCAGGATGTCCAGAGGGGAGATTTGTATTGTTCTTTTTTATTTAGAGCTCTCAGATCAGAAAATCTCATAGGAAAAAATCTACGTAACCCCCTCAACTATTCAGGGTGAACTACTTCGCCCCCCAAACTATAAAACCGGATTTTTTAAACCCCACCCCCCCTAAACTTTTCAAAACCGGTCAAATAACCCCCCAAGCGGTTTTGGACGGTGGTTTTATCTTTTTATTTATTTATTTTTGTTGAATCTTTAAAAAATCATAGTAAATTATAGAAAAATGATAAAATAGAAAATCTAATTTTGTTGGAGTCCACATGAGTAGATCTACACAGTGAACATATAATATGATATATTTTAGTATAAAGTTTTTTATGTAGCTTTAGATCTATGCTTTTTTGTAATTAATTGGAATAATTTATAGCTGTAGCTTCTATGGTCCAATTGTGATGAAATTTTTATGGTAAACTAATTATTGTATGCTTGAACTGTAGTAAAAAATTCATGATCATTGGGTCATGTATAAGTTAGTTATAGATAAAGCATATATTTAACAAGCATAAACCTAAATAAATCTATAACTAAGTATACATGATCCAATGAGTATGAAATTTTTACTATAGTTGAAGCATACAATAATTAGCCAACCATAAAATTTTCACCATAATTGGACCATAAAGCTGCAGCTATGAATTATTTCAATTAATTACAGAAAAGTATAGATCTAAAGCTAGAGCAAAACTTTGTACTAAAGAATACTATATTATATATTTACTGTGTAGTCCTACTCATGTGGAGTCCAACAAAATTGGATTTTATATTTTATGTTTTTTCTGTGATTTATTATGATTTTTGAAAGATTCAGCGAAAATAAAAAAAATAAAAAAACAAAACCACCGTCACTGCAAAACCACTGTCCAAAACCGTCTGGGGGATTATTTGACCGGTTTTGGAAAGTTCAGAGGGTAGAAAATCTGGTTTATAGTTTTAGGGGTAAAGTAGTCAATCCTAAATAGTTGAGGGGGTTATGTGGATTTTTTTTTTCCAAATCTCATACGGGGAGGATGTACCCCAATTAGACATGTAAACGTAATGTTCTCCGAAAATATTGTGTTGGGCCTTCTTAGGCTTCTCAAGCCTCGCATAGTTGGCAATCGGTATGGGCCAACCACTATGGTCTATGAGTGAGCCAGGAATTTCACTTGGAAATATATAGCGACGGGATTACCAGGTTGATGGGCCAAGTGGGGTGGTGGTCGTCCCTGACACTGCTTGTTGAACGGCAACCTTCCGTAGTCATCGTCAGCATTCGTAGCCGCGTCGGGCGCCGACCTCGCAGATGTTCTCCGTAAGCATGTCCTCCTCGAGTACCTCAGCCCCACCGACCTTCGCTGCTTGCCCGCCTCCGTGAAGCTCGTTACCACGCTGTTCAGAATCGAGATCACCGGTCATCTCCCTTGCCATTGTCCACTCGCCGACATCGTTTTCAGGTTCAAATGCCACAGTCCTCGTGGCGTCCAGAGTTCTAAGCGCCAGCGGCCGCGTCAACATCACCCGCATCCTAGCCGACGTGGGCGCCTTCAATGTGGCGGTGTACATGCTCAATGCAGGATTCACGTGTTAGTATGTTTTGAATAGCACCATCTCCTTCCTCTCGGTCTGCACTTTCCATCTTCCTAAGCAGTGTCCCTCGTTTGGAAAATCTCTGTTCACTGGTATCCTTGCCTGTCGTAGCGCGTAGGCCCCCAGCGGCACAGCCTGTTCGTTTGACTGTGGCTTCTCGTAAACGATCGTAAATTTTCAGCCGAAACAATATTTTTCTCTCACACAAACCAGCCAGCAGTACTTCTTCACGAACCAGTAACGATACGAACCAGCCAACCGAGCAGGCTAGGAGCGGCTGCGTGATAAATCTAGAAACCGTATATTGCTTTGCATGTGGGCATGCAACGTGATTGATTTGGAAACCATATTGCATTGCATGTGGGGGTAGGATCCACCCCTCCGTGTCCGGAAATAAACTGTCTGCGCGGTGGATTTGACCGAGCGGGGTAGGCAGACGATAGCGTTAGTTATTTTTTAGATGTAATAGATAATATTCCTTAAAAAAGAGTTAGTTAATAGTATAATTTATTGGCTATGAAATTAGTACGCACACCCAAATGCGCAAGTGAAGATGCACATGCCAATACGCTACTGCCTACTGGTCACCCAAATGCTCCGTAAATGTAAATACGGATGAGATAACATGACGAAAGAGAAATATTTATACTCTTCGCGGTCGGTCGGCCGGCAAGTCATCCGAGTACTTCGTAAATATGGAGAGTACTATGATACATTAATATGGAGATTATACTTTTGTTGGCTGGTTAAATCCTAAATAATTACCGATCAGTTTTGATGTTATAATCTACTCTGCAAAATTGTCGGAAAAAACGAAGGCGATGAAGCAAAAGATAGGATGAACCACACACTCACAGCAAAATGTTATTTGGCTGATTACATGCACACTTAGGCATTGTTTGATATTGTCGTATTTGCATCAATTCATATGTATTGAGATGAATTGAGGTAAAATTTAGTTTAAATTACACTTCAATACACCCTAACATACATATGGATTAATGTAAATCCGACTAATGCATCAAACAAGGCCTTATATGGATGGATTGCGGTGAAACAACCAACGCGTGCACTGCATATATCGTCTACGTTTCATGCCGGTGAGAAATTAATAATCAAGTTTCCCTTGATAATACGCCTAGTCGCCTACCGCAGCGACAAGTCATCTCCACGATTGCACAAGCGTCTGCTTTAAACAACAAAGCGTGAGCGAAAAATAATAAATAGAATAGCTCCTGAATGTTCTGGAGACCCTCATTGGTTTCTGTCCTACCCTATCTCTACACCTAATACCGGCAGAACCATCGCCCGCCCCGACGCTAGATCGGTTCACTCCCTCCCATGAAATAATACATTGACGGTCCTTAAACTTGCAGTGTTGCGCCATTTAGGTCCACGAACTCTTAAACTCGAAATTCAACACTCTAAACTTGTCAAGTGGTACACCATAGATCCATATCCCTTTGGCAGGCGTTGACTAGGATAATTTTTTACAAAAAGCACCCTGCATGTCCATCACGTGCCCTCGCTCGCTCAACGTCTCCAGCAGCCGGACTAGCCACGGTGCACCAGGCGCTCGATGGTGCCCGCAGAGAACCGGAGGAACCACACCGAGTGCACCTCGTCGCTGGCGGCCTTCCGCTGCGTGTGGCACGAGTCACCGTCGGAGCTAAAGATGTCGTCCCCGAGCAGCTCCGCGAACAGCTTCCCTTGTTCTATGCTTCGTCCATGACCCTGTGTCTGGCGAGCGCGCGTGCGCAGGCCGCGAGCCCGCCTAGGCTGACGCCTGCAGGGGCGGATGAGCACGACCGTTTCATGAGTCGGTCCGTGCACTGCGGGTATCGCTCCCTCTCCCCATTCTGCGGCCGTCGAGTGTGCGTCCTCGCGCGACATGACCAGGATGTCGAGGTCGTCGACGGCGTCCCGGAGCTCGTGCGCAGCATAGCCAGGCGACCATGTCTCGCCGAATCTCCGCACGGGCCTCCTCGGCGCGGGCGCCGCGCTTATCGTCCTCATCGCGGCACTAGCCTTCTTCGTCGGTCGTCGTCCGCGACATCAAGAGGTGGAAGCGGCGGCTCGCGCAGATCGAGGAGCCTGGGAAGCTCACCGCTTTTCGGCCCATGAACTTCGGCGAGGCCTACGTGCTGCGCGTGCTCGCTGATGATGGGCCTCCGTGCTACGTGGGATCTGAACAAGAAGTTGGAGTGCGAGTTCACGTCAGAGATGGACATCGTCGGCCACATCCGGCACAGCTGAAAGCTATAGTTTGGTTTTGGTGAATTGATGAAACCCTTAGTGCTAACCTAGTTTATCAAAGTGATCATGAGATAGGTGGCACATTTCAAGTGGTGAAGCAAATGAAGATCATGACATGATGATGGTGATGCCATGGTGATGATCAGTGCTTGGACTTAAAAAGAAGGAGAAAAACAAAAGACTCAAGGCAAAGGTATAAATGGTAGGAGCCATTTCGTTTCGGTGATCAAGACACTTAGCGAGTGTGATCACATTTAGGTTCAATAGTCGTACTATTAGAGGGGTGAAACTCATATCGAAATACGGTTATCAAAGTACCACTAGATGCTCTAACTCATTGCATATGCATTTAGGATCTAGTGGAGAGCTAACACCCTTGAAAATGTTTGTGAAAATATGCTAACACACATGCACAAAGATGATACATATTGTGTTTAGCACTTGGGAGCAAGGGTTCAAACTTCATCGGTGGAGTGTCCGAAGGTGCCATCGGCGCCCTGTACAGAAAAGACAGGGTTTCACAGAGTGCACCGGACGCTGTCCTCGTGGGACCGGACGCGTCCGGTGGCTAAACCTAGGCGTCGGTCAGTCAGCAGAGACTGACCGGACCCGTTTGGTCGCTCAGAGAGCTCTCTGGACTCTCTCTGAGTTGCACAGGACGCTGGCTGATAAAACTGTCCGGACGCTACTCTGGCGCGTCCGGTGCTAATGACGTGGCGCTGGGGGGTTTGGTCTGTGTGTTGACCGGATGTTGGGTGAGTCCGGTCGTGACTGGAACCTTACTAGAAGTGACCGGACGCTGGGGTCCTATGTCCGGTCCTACACTGTAGCGCGTCCGGTCACAACTTAAGTGCCCTGTGACCATTGAAATCGGGCGATCAGCGTCTAAAGCCAATGACACGTGGCAAGTATCATGCGACTGAACGCTGGGGTCCTACGTCCAGTTGATCTAACCGGCGCGTTCGGTCGACCCGACTTTTCAGGGTACAGAGAGCCAACGGCTCTATTCGTGGGGGCTCTCTATTTAAGCCCCATGGTTGGGTTAAGCTCACTCTCTTGGCTATTTGCATTGACATAGCAACCTTGTGAGCTTAGCCAAAGCTCTTCCACCCATCTCCATCATTGACTCATCATCTTTGTGAGATTAGGAGAGAATCCAAGTGCATTGCTTGAGTGTTTGCATCTGGAGGCACTTGGTGTTCGTGTTTCGCTGCAGAATTCGCTTGTTACTCTTGGTGGTTGCTGCCACTTAGATGGCTTGGAGCAGCGATGATCGTCGAGCGGATGTTGGTGATTGTCTCCGGCTCCGATCGTGGTGATTGTGAGGGGTTCTTGACCTTTCCCCGGCGGAGAGCCAAAATGTACTCTAGTAAATTGCTCGTGGCTTGTGTGATCCTCATCTTGTGTTGGTTACGCGGCACCCTATTGAGGGTTTGGCGTGTAATGCCAATTAGCGCGTGAACTTCCAAGTGAGTGAATCGCCACAACAAGCACTAGCTTACTGGCAAGCAAGTGAACCTCGGTAAAAAATCATTGAGCACGTTTGTTGGTTGGTTTCTGGGCTGATAAACTCGGTTGGTGCTGGTTTATTGTGAGAGAAAAACATTATTGGCTGACTGATAAGCCCTGGCTGAAACCAACAAGCGAACATGCTGATTATGTCATCATTTGATTCCGAGGTGATTGATCATCATTGGTATTTATTCTTGTGATTGATTGGTTCATTTCTCAACTCGACGGTATAACCATCTTGCTTTCTCTCTTTACATTACCGTAAACTAGTTGTCAAGCTCTTTAGTGTAGCTAGTAGTGAGAGCTTATTAGTTTAGTTAGTGTGGCTCTTTAGTTAGCTTTTGAGAGCACGCTAACTTAGTGTAGTGACATAACTATTGCGTGGATAGAGATTATATAAACTAGAATTGTGGTAGGTGGCTTGCATTTTTTTAGGCTAGCGCAACACCTGCTTCGCCTCATATTTGTCTAACCGGATTGAGTGTTGTTGTAGAAATTTTTAATAGGCTATTCACCCTCTCTAACCATTAGGACCTTTCAACAGCAACATCGTGCACTATGACGTCAAGTCCAGCACCATCTTGCTCGACTCGATGCTCAATGCCAAGGTCACCGACGTCCAGTCCAAGGTTGACGAGGACGAGCTCTTTAAGGTCCGCTTGCCTGCCGAAGAGCAACGCCGGCATTTGGTCCAGCGTTGTCGTGGTCGTGCACGGCTTCTCCAGCGTTGCGCTCCTCGACATCGACGTCACGCGAGCGCCTCTGTAGCACATTACGTCGTCGTGCGTCGCCGCGGCCACCACGTCGCTGTACTTCGCCCACGCCACTCCACTCCCAACGCGCGCCCAACGTCGTCTTGCCCTCGACGCGGTTTAGGAATGTGACCACGACGTCCGTCGCGTAGTCCCGCTGCTTCGCTAAGTCATACAGTGTCGTGAGCCCAGTCATGTTCTGCAGCTGCGACAGCACCCGCCCCCCGCGCGTTCGATGCCTCGCGCCACCACTCGGCTCGTGCCGGCGCCGCCGCCTCCGCCTACAGAGCCTCCAGCTCCTGCGGACGCTGTCGCGAGGTAGACGGACGGCCGCGGACGTCGCCACGCGCGAGAGACGGCCAGCCGCGGACACCGCCGCGCGCGAGGGAGACGGACAGCTGCGGATGCCACGACCGTCCGGAGGTAGAACATGTCTACAACAGGGGGCTTTTTGTAAAAAAATCATCCTAGTCAGTGCATCCGAAGGGGTATAGACCTGTGGTGCACCACTTAATAAGTTCGGAGGGTCAAATTTCGAGTTTCAGAGTTCATGGACCTCAGTGATAAAACGCTATAAGTTTAAGGATCGCTATTGTATTTAACTGTGATACGGGAAGGGATGGAGTGGAGTCCGCTGCGTAGAGGAGGACCTGTGTGCGAGATGGCGTCCGTGTCCCGTGCAGTTGGGAGATGCCAGAGAAGCATGTGCGACGCCGGATGGAGAGATAGGATAAGGGAGAGAGAGAATAGGAAAAGAAAACAAGAAGAAAATAAGATGAAAAAGAAAAAGAGGAATAATAAAGAAAAAAAAAAAAAAGGGTATTATAGAGATTTTATTCTACAAAACTATCTTAAGAAAAAACAACTTCAACTTCGTCAGAGAATCTGCTCATGATAAAAAAAATGATAGCTGAAGCTGTTTTCGCCACAGTGTTACTCTACACCGATTTGGAGAGTGAAATGGGACGTATAAAGCTTAGTTTAATCGGTAGTCTGTTGAGAATTTGATAGCTACACCTGTTACATACGCAAACTTCTTTCTGTACAAACCAAAAGACACATTATCAAGTTGAGAGATCCTATCATTTTTCCTTTTTTTAAAAAAAAAACACATCTTGAGCGATACGACGTCAACGTAGAATGTGCCAGCATTGTGAATGGTAATTTTCCTTTTCCTTTGCACTTCGAGACTACGAGATGGATATGTCAGCATTCTCAATTTCTATCAACAAGTTGAAAAAGTGCATACCAATTGACTTTTCGGCTTTCCCCCTTTCCCTTTCTCTCAGAACGCATCCTATTATGTTTCCTAATTTGAATTTCTGCGGGTGGCTGAATAGCAGGTTGACAGTTTCAGTATAGTATAATCCGTTACTTAAAAATGAAGGCTGAAGCTATGTGCCATCGCTCACGCACACCGAAATCTAGAACTCACAGATTTGTATCTTCCACGGTTTGACTTTGACACCGAAATCACCCCTTTTTTTCCTTTCAACATGCTGTGCATGACTGCATGTGTTATGGTACAACTGGAGTCGTCGGGAGGCCAACATTTCAGTGTGGCGACCACTGTTTCGCTCCGTTTCTCAGAAAACAAGTGACCTGGTCCGGTAAACACAAGAAGAACATGTGGAACAGCTTTCTATGTTATGTTACTCTTGTTGTCGCCATGAAGTGGTCTCACTTAACCTCGTGAACCTATCCTGATTAGAATGATTGAGTGAACATAACAGGTTCAGGACATGAATGGCAACAAGATATAAATCCAATTTCTAAGCCATTTTATCATCACGTTGTTATTATTAGAAGCCATTCTAGACTGTCACATCAGGCTAGCATAGTCGCATCCCTCAGCAGGCTCGTGTATCGCATCGCATCCCTCTCGCAGAATCTGAAAATCCCGAAAGCCTCGAACAAACATGATCCATTTCCTTATCCCCTTTGGAAGCCAGCAGAGGAGGGCAGCATCCCGCTCCCGCTCCCGCTCCCGCTCACCTCCACCTCCACCTCCCTCTCTTTTGACTCTCCCACCTGCAAAACCGCAGGCAGCATCCCGCCCGCGCCGCCCACCGGCGGCCACCGCCGCCTACATAAAACCACTAATCGACCACTCGCCGAACCAACCCACCCACCCACCCAAACCCAATGGCGTCCTCCCTCCTCTCCACTCCGTCCCGAACCCTAGCCCCGGCTCCGGCCCCCGCAGGCCTCCGCGGGCGGGCAACGGCCCAGGCGCACCTCCCGCGCGCCGGCCTCGGCCGCGGCGTCGCCCCCCGCCGCAGCTGCGCGCTCCGCGTGCGCGCGTCGGTGGCGATTGAGAAGGAGACGCCGGAGAGCGAGCCGCCGCCGACGTTCCTCCGCGAGGACGGGCAAGGCGCCGGGTCCGGGTCCGTGCGGGCGCGCTTCGAGGCCATGATCCGCCGGGTGCAGGGGGAGGTCTGCGCCGCTCTCGAGGAGGCCGACGGCGGCGGCGCGCGCTTCGTCGAGGACGTCTGGTCGCGCCCCGGCGGCGGCGGGGGCATCAGCCGCGTCCTGCAGGACGGCCGCGTCTTTGAGAAGGCCGGGGTCAACGTCTCCGTCGTCTACGGCGTCATGCCGCCCGACGCGTACCGCGCCGCCAAGGGGGAGGCCGGCAAGAACGGGGCCGCCGCCGCGGATGGCCAGAAGCCTGGCCCCGTGCCATTCTTCGCCGCGGGGATTAGTTCGGTAAGTGGCTTTCCTGCTGCATTGACCTGACGGACCTAGATCTCTTCTCCATTTTGGCTATCGTTATGTAGATTCTTCAGTTGCACGCAGACATTGCAATGCCATAGCTTAGGGAATTTAGTGTTTAGCTGCCCCTTGCTCCCAGTTACCCAGTATATGTAGTCCTCTTGCATTTGTATTAGTTGACGCAAGGAATCAGGATGCTTGTGGACCTGTTGGCACCTTAGCAATTATTTGCTGTTTTGGCTTTTCGAGCCCATTCATAGTGTGTAGATTCCCATTTGTTCAATATTGATAATTGCATGCTATAGTCGGATAATGACCCTATTGTAGCTATATATGGTGTATCTTTTCACTGCTACAGTGCTACAACTTGACCCTATGCACATGCCTTTTTTGTGATACTGATAATGCTGATCTGCTACTATTCATGTTTATGAATTTTTTCACTCAACTTAGGCAATACTTTACTCTTCTTGTGTTAACCCCCTATGATACATGGACTAAAGATAGTTTTTCTTTTTCCTTTTCCAGGTGCTTCACCCCAAGAATCCATTTGCTCCAACATTGCATTTTAACTA
The DNA here is from genome assembly GCA_904845875.1 of Miscanthus lutarioriparius. Lineage (NCBI taxonomy): Eukaryota > Viridiplantae > Streptophyta > Magnoliopsida > Poales > Poaceae > Miscanthus > Miscanthus lutarioriparius. The sequence continues at coordinate 13,308,540 of CAJGYO010000011.1, read as the reverse complement.
CCGTTACTTTGAGACGGATGCACCAAAAGGTATCCTTCTATCCTAGTAAATCGTGATGTATTATGATGTAATTAATATTCTGCACACCAAGTGGATCTTGTGCTTCAATATGCGTGCCACCCTCATATACAAAGACCCATGTATAAACTAGATGTTTTATGCTTTGCATTTAGTGAGTCTGCTTAAAATAGATAAACTCCTCTAGATATTGGTAAGAGAACTGGGCCCATCTTATTTACTTTAACAAGGTACCCAAGTTGATCATGTCTATTACAATCATTTTACATATTGTAAATGTCTTGTTGGGAAATGGTATTTTCAATACTCATCTGTTATGACATCCAACTGCAGATGCACCTGGTGCACCAAGACAATGGTGGTTTGGCGGTGGTACTGACTTGACTCCTTCATACATCATCGAAGAGGATGTGAAGCATTTCCATTCTGTATGTACCACTCCCTACATGTTGCAAAACCATGCACCCAATACTGTTTTGTGTTCTACTTCGATGTCTTGGGCAATGCTTAATTGTTTCCTAGATAGTATTATGCTCGGCTAGCCTATGGAGTTAGTACTACTTTTATGCTCCTCCATTTCTACTTTCTAGATGTGAACTAGTCAAGGGTCTTCGATGTCAAGTGCTGTGTTAAATGTAGTTAAAGAATCAATTAGGTTCTCGATATAGTTTACAGTTGCTCTGCTCTCAAAAAGGGTGTCTTCCAGTCCAATACGTGGGCACTTCACCTCAGTACTAGACTACTAGTACATGCAAAACAGAATTCCATGCAGTTACACACCTTTTATTGTTTAGGGTTTCTTAGGGGCAAAGTCCTTGTGCTAATCTCGAGAGAGGAATCAGAACAGAGAAAATAGTCAATTAGTTAATAACTATTGCTAGTTAGCACTTCAGTTGCTGCTTTGTATTTGTTGTCACAACATATTTTTTTTGTCTGATTTCAGGTTCAAAAGCAAGCATGTGATAAATTTGATCCAAGTTTTCACCCAAGATTCAAAAAATGGTGTGATGATTATTTTTATATTAAGGTACTTTAAATTCTTTCATTTGTTACTTTAGAAACTACGAAAGGAATCAATTCTACAGTTTAGACCACATGACAAGATTTTGCATTTGCTGACTTGATCCAGATATCTCCAGTTTTCCTCAATGAAAGAAAGAAATTCCTGACATTTTTTTTTGGGTTTTGGACATGCTAGTTTGGCAATCCTGGAGAAGATACTAGTTGCCTTTTCTTAAACTTTGGATGAACCAGTTGATGTTTCAACATAGAGTTTCTGGGATCCTGTGTTGAATTATCATGTTTTGTCTCTCAATGCAGCACCGTAATGAGCGGCGTGGGCTTGGTGGAATATTTTTTGATGACCTTAATGATTATGATCAAGAAATGCTTCTCAACTTCGCTACAGGTGAAACCATTTGCTAGAATGATTGGATGAAATTATTTGTATTAGCTTGGTACAGTGGTTTCTAAACTGTTCAGTTATGGGATGGAATTTCCACATTTAGTGTGTAGGATGAGTTCAAGTTCTTGCCAGATATAGCTTTGAGTTCTGTTCCTTTTTTCTACCAGTTATGTTTGCTAATTAGATGTTGCATTTCAGTGTTTAGATTGCTGTGCGATATGCACAGTTAGGTGAGTTGTAGTTACGGTTATGATAACCAAAGTGATTTTCTTTCTCTACAGAATGTGCGGACTCTGTACTTCCTGCGTACATACCAATCATAGAACGGCGTAACGACACTCCATTCAATGAGGAGCACAAGGCATGGCAGCAATTGCGGAGAGGTCGTTATGTGGAGTTCAACCTAGTAAGTGGTCTTAGGCGAATACATCCAGTGTCTTGCCTGGATGCCTATCTTCTGGCTTTAACATACCCGTCTTTTGAAGGTTTACGACCGTGGTACAACATTCGGCCTAAAAACTGGAGGAAGGATTGAGAGCATACTCGTGTCCCTTCCACTCACAGCACGGTGGGAGTATGATCATGTAAGCTATTACACTCGGTGGACTCATATCGACATGTCTTAGCTTTTCCACCAGAGAATACTCAAAGAGTTACTGGAAAAAAAAGGAAAAAAATGAAGAAAACGCACTGCTGAAATTGCTATATTCTTAATAATAACTTGGGAAACTGTTCCTCAACACTAGCATACAACTTCATTTGCAGAAACCGGAAGAAGGGACTGAGGAATGGAAACTTCTGGACGCGTGCATAAACCCGAAGGATTGGATCTGATTAGCCCTTGTTCTTGAGATCTTTTGTTAGAGTTCTCCCATCTGTAGCGCCAAGATTGATCACGTGTAGTTTCATTATTTCTTTTGTTTCTTTGTATCTGTAGAATCGTGAATAAATATGATATGATATGATGTAGTAATGCTGTAGCTGTCTGTATCTATCTGCTGCTTTTTTTCCCATGTGAATGAGAGAACCATTGCCTTCTGTATTTACAAAGGATTCAGGTTTATAAACACTATCATTTCCCTCCTACTACAGGAAATACTCACTGATGCAGGCAGGTCTGCGGTCACTTGGATGTTGTGCATTGCAGCCCGGCCTAGTTGCCCCAAAGGCCCCCAAAATACACAAATGGCCCGTTGACCATCGTGCTGGCGCATCGCTGCGCTTCTCCCATCTCCACCACTTGATGCATCGTACCCATCTGATTTCAAGCCCGCTCGCAATGGCTTTCGAACAACGCCGGCAACGTTGCTATGCTGCGAGTCGCGGTTCGACGGCGATTGGTTGGCAGCTGGTACGGAGTGGTCGCTTTGTTCTTTCCTTAGAAGAATATCTAATTGGAGACCCGGAGCAGCTTGCTTTCATATTGGGCGTGTGTTGTTTGCCTGGACGGGAGCCAGGACATAGTATATGCGGTGCCCCGCGCTGTGTTTGTTTGCCTAGAGGGCGTCTGGGCCTCGGCCGCACGCTGCTTCAAGCAGCTGCAAGCCTGGCTCCCAGAGAATGCCCCTCCCCTCCATTTCTCGTGAGCGCGGCCGAAATCGGCCACTCGCGGACTCATTTTGGCGGTTGGCGGGTTGCTCCCTTCGTCTCGCGCGCGACGGCAGACATTTCCCCCCTTTCGCACCGCTAGGGTTTCGCCCACCCTTATAAGCCGAGGCGTCGCTCTCCTCAGTCCCCCTCCTCCACTTCGCTCTCCAATCCCTCTCGCTCTCCACTCTCCTCAGTTCGCTTACATCCTTCTTCCTCCTCCGGCGGTGTGTGGTGGCGGTGGGGTTGTAGGCGGGCCTAGCGCGGCTCGCGTCAGCTCCTCCTCCTCCGTCTCGCCGGTGCAAGGGTGTAGGTCCCCGTCGCCATCGTCGTCTTTCTCGGGACGACCGGCGGTGCTGGTTGCCATGTTTGTTTGCCTGGACGTGGGCCTGTTGGTGTCGCTGCTTCGTCTTTCCCAAGCCGCTACCTCCTCCCTCCCCAGATCTGCTTCCTCCTCCCCAAGCCGCCGACTTCTTCCTCCTCTCCGTCCTCAAAGCAAGGTGAAATCTTGAAATGTTTAACTTCACGGGACCAAATTCCGATGGTCTGCATGCTCATAGCGATGGATTTGTCTACACGGGACCTGATTTCGGCGGTCTGCGTGCTCATAGCGATGGATGTGGCTATACGGAATCTGATTTGGGCGGCCTACGTGCTCATAGCGATGTGATGCTTTGATCTGTTGATGGCTGGGTTCAGATCTGTTTGTTCTTGGTCCTGATCGATGATGTCTTCATGTTCTTGCCTGATTGCAATGACACATTTGTGCTACGGTTAACTGTTGAACATGATTTGAGATTGGGATTTACTTTAGCACGACATATGTGGGGTTTTCATGGTCTATGATGTTGAGGTGGAACCTATGGGTGGCTGTGCTTTGCACATGCAGCCGAGGTGATGAAACCTAGTCCACCACTTGTATTGTATGTCTGAATTGTTACCATTTAGAGGCCAGCAAGTGAAAGGTCCTTGTTGGTTTTGGTAATTGAGTGACAACCTAGGTGGACTAATTGTGTTTATGTGAGATACACAGGTGATTAGTCCACAGGTACATGTGTGTGAGCAACATATGCCATGGAGGTAAAAATGGCTTAGAGATGTTGCAAAGCTCACACATGTGATGATGAAGGAGCTTATTGCACATGAGACATGACATTGAGTCATGTGATCAAGGTGGAGAAGATCAAGACAAGACTTGGCTTGATGGACCGGTTGCAAGCGTGAAGGGCAAGTCAAAGGCTTTGGAGTGATGGACCGCGTGGCGGTGAAGCTTGAGCAAGACTTGGCGCCGATGGACGATAGCAACGGTGAAGAGCAAGTAGAGTCAAGATCGATGAACCAATATGATCATGTGATGATATGAAGTGGATCATATCATTGTTGATCGTGTTGGTGCATGTGTTGCATCGACATTGAAGGAGATGGAATGGAATGCGCAAGGCAAAGGTATAACCTAGGGCATTTCATTTCACCGGTCATAGGTGTGTAGAGAAGTTTATGACCGGGTTTAGGATAGATGGCCGTACTATCAAGAGGGGCAAACTTGTTTGCATATCGGTCATCTAGTGCCACTCGAGTGATCTAACTTTGCATTGTCGCTAGGATCGAGTGGCGTGGCAAGTTGAGTGGCTAACATCCTTTGGGAAATGATTGTGAAAATGCTAACACACATACACATGGTGGTGTACACTTGGTGGTGTTGGCACATTTACAAAGGAGGTGATGTTTGTAGGGGTGAGATGGGTTTGGGTCCCTCTCTCCCTCCCGCCGGCGCTTTCGGGAAAATAGAATGCCTATTTTCTATTGCGCCGGATGCAAGTTCTTGTGGTTAGCACATTGGAGCAAGGGTGATGAAGTTAGAAGTGAAAGCGAAGTTAGTCGCGAAGATCTTTGGCGTCGGTCAATGACCGGACGCTGGAATCTGAATGCACCCGGACGCTGGCGGTGGTGCGTCCGGTCGGCCGACGTCTGATGACGCAGAAAGCTGGAGTGTGACCGGACGCTTGGCTGCGTCCGATCAAATGTGACCGGACGCGTCCGGTCGAGGTCGGTACCTTATTGAAACGGCCGGACGCCGAGGTTTCTTCGCGTCCGGTCGTTCTTTGCCGGAGCGTCCGATCGACGAGATGACCGTTAAGATCCGATGAACAGCGTTTGAAGGAGGGGACACGTGGCGTGCATCGCACGACCGACGCCGAGGTCCAGCGTCCGGTCGATCGGACCGGAGCGTCCGGTCGGCCCGACCGTTGCTTGATGAAGGGGTAACGGCTAGTTTAGCCCTTGGGGCTATAAATAGAAGTGGCCCTCGGCCATGGTCAGTCTTGAGCACCTCAAGGGACTTAGTGTCCATGCTTGTGAGTGCTTGGGAGCCCTCCATCACACATATACTTGATAGTGATCATTCGATTGTGTGAGTGAGCGATTCTAGTGCGATTGCATCGTGAGGTTGCATCGAGTGGCACTAGGTGATCGAGTTGCGAGCCGGTGGTGCTTGTTACTCTTGGAGGTTGCCACCTCCTAGGCGGCAGTGGTGGTCTCCGTCAAGCGCGCAAGAAGCTTGTGCGGCGCTCGGAGAAGTGCTTGTGAGGGGCATTGTGCTCGCCCATGGAGCCATGAAGAGCAACTCTAGTAAAGCGTGTCATTGAGCTACCCTCACTCAAGGGGTAGGTTCTTGCGGCGCCCGACGTGCGGGCTTAGCGGGTGATGCTAATTAGCCACCGAACCACCAAGTGAGCGGTTGACACAACGGGGACTAGCGTGTTGGCAAACACGTGAACCTCGGGAGAAAAATCATCGTGTCAACCTTGTTCTTTCCGTTGGTTTGCATCCCCATTACACAAGCTTGCAATTACTTATATATACATCTTAAGCTTGTGTAGTTGCTCTTGTAATTAGATAGCTTGTGTAGCTAGCTAATTACTTTCTTGCTTGTGTAGCATAGAAGTAGCTCCCTTGCGTGGCTAATTTGGTTTTAGTAACCTTGTTAGTCACATTGCTTAGTTTGTGTAGCTAAGTATTTGCGCTCTCTAATTAGGCATTGGTTGCCTTGTTATTGAGCATTGCTAGTGAGCTTAGTTAGCTTTGTGCTTTTGCTTACTAGCATGTATAGGAGCTCCCTTGTTACTTAAAGTACTAGTGGCATAGGTTTGTGTGACCTTGCTCCTAGAATTGTTTAGGAGAGCTCTAGCTAGCCCGGCACCTTAGTTGCTTTATTAGTATCTTTGCAAGGTGCTAGTGAACATATATAGAGGGGTGTAGTCTTGGCTAGACCGATTGTTTTAATTCCGCATTTATATCGGTTAGCCGACGCGATTAAGTTTTAGAAAAGACTATTCACCCCCCCTCTAGTCCGCCATCTCGACCCTTCAATTGGTATCAAAGCCCGGTCTCTCATTTGTGGTCTTCACCGACCCGAGAGGATGGCGTCTAATGGGCTAGATGGTTGTGAGAATCACATTTTTAATGGCACTAACTTTGCACTTTGGAAAAATCATATGCTTGATCATTTTCGTGCAAAGGGACCTAAATTTTGGTGGGTTGTCACTAGTGGTCTCTCCCATGTCTTGGATCATAGAACTCTAACCAAAGCTCAAAGAGTCCTCTATGAATTTGATGCACATGCTTGTTGTTTTCTATTGGATGCTTTACATTTTGATTTGATGAAGCAAGTAAACTACAAGGGGACCGCTCGTGAGATATGGGACTCCATCAAGGACACCTTGGTGATTCCTCCACATGGGATGATGGTAAATTCAAGAAGGAGGATGAGCCCAAGAAGGAGGCACATGAGTGTGTTGAGCATAACCACAATTTGGTGATTGTGGAAGATTGCTCCACCTCATGGTCAAGTGATGATGATGATAGATCAACTACAAGTTCACTTGACAAGGTTGATGATGATGCCACAAGTGTTGCAAGTGATGATGCTACCCCATGCACACTTGATGGTGATGATGGTTCATGCTCAAGCCATGATGATGCTACTACAAGCCCATCCACTTCACCACATTGTCTCATGTCACAAGGTGACACCAAGGTATCAAATAATAATGTGGTTGATCATGTTGAGTCATATGATGAGCTTATTAGTAGACTTGCTAGCATGACCATGTCTTTAGAAAATGAGAAAGCTAAAACATTGAAATTAGAAAATGAAAACTCATTTCTAAAGAACTCTTGTGAAGAACATAAGAAATTGCTTAATGCTTATAAATCTTCACTTGATGAGCTTAAATTGAATCATGAGACACTTCTTGCATCTCATGATGAATTATTAGAAAAACAAGCCTCTCTCATTAAAGTGTTTACAAAGAAACTTAAAAATAATGAGAACTCATCACATGGGTCAAAAGATCAATTGCAAAATATTGCTAAACCTTGTGATGTAGAAAAGAAGCATGTATCCACTTCTTGTGATGATTTGTTAGATATGCCATGCTCTTCACATATAAATGCTTGTTCTACTTCTATGTCTTGTGAGACTAACCTTTTGAAGGAGAACAATGAGCTAAATGAACAAGTGAAGAAATTGAGCAATAAGTTAGAGAGGTGTTACAACTCTAAAGTCACCTTTGAGCACATGTTGAAAACTCAAAGATACTATGGTGACAAGTGTGGCCTTGGCTTCAAGAAGAAGATGACAAAGGGCGAAATGAAGAGAGAGAGAAAGATGAAGAAGCTTCAACAAAGAAAGCTCTCTCATACCATGTGCTACCGGTGTCATAAAGTGGGACACCTTGCAAATGGTTGCCCTAACATTGAGAAGCTCAAGAAGATAAAAGAAGAAGAGAGGCTCAAGAATGTGAAGTGCTTCAAGTGCCGCACTTGGGGTCATCTTACCTCAATGTGCCCAACCAAGCAATTGGTGAAGCAACAAGAGAAGCCTCAACCAAAGCCACAAGTTGAGCAAGAGAAGACACCCCAAGAGCAAATCAAGATCAACCATGAAGATGGTGGTCACTTGATGATGAAGAAGAAGAAAACAAGAAGGGGTGGAAAAGGAAGGCATCCAATGCAAATCCAAGATGCCAAGATGATGAGCAAGAATGAAGATGAGAAGAAAGTCTATGCTCACATCAAGTGCTTCAAGTGTGAAAGTATAGGACACTTTGCCTCTAAGTGTCCTACCAAGCTTGAGAAGAAGGCTCAAGCAACCCATGAGAGGCAAGGCAATGAGAAGCACAACATGAGCAAGGAAGAAAAGGCTCAAGCAAAGAGAAAGTGCTACTCATGCCGGGAAAGGGGACACATGGCACATTCATGTCCCCTAGGTAAAATTTCTAAGCCTATTTCAATTGATGATCATGATATGCTTAGAAAGGATGGCAATGGTACCTCATTGGTTGCAATTGCAAAACATCCCGCTACTCATACTAAAGCGTTGCCTAAGTATGTTGCTCCTAACTTGAGAGGACCCAAACTTGTTTGGGTACCATCAAAAAGTGGATGAATGTGTGTAGGTACCATCGGCATTGGAGGCTTGGTTCAAATGATATTCATCTTGTTGATCACAAGTTGAGCCAAGTATTGCTAAGTGATGATCATTATCCCAATGCCATGACAAATTGAATGAAGTCCAAATGTGCTACAACTTACAAGTGTCATATTCAAGTTGTGATGATTTATTGGAATATTTGATGACTTGCAAATAAATGAGTTGAAGCTTGCTAGTTGGATGATCATGAGCTAATCAAGGTATATCTCTTGTTGATCATTTCATTTGGGTGCATATGAGTTGATTGAATTGGATAAATATGCAATGTTGCTTGCTATGAGGTGTTTGAATGGATAAGTTGATTAGTAATCAAGTTTGGATTGATTTGTGTTGGATAAATTCATGAGATGACATTTAGTAAGTGATTTGAATGGATATATGTCTTATGGAAGTATTCAAACAAGTTAGTATCAAGTTTGATTCATATTTGATGAAGCATAGCTCAATTGTTGAAATCTGTCCTATATTGCAAAATCTGAGCTAGCTGTGATCATATCCATGTTTGAGTAATCAAATCTTATTGGATTGGCATGAAAATTGGTATACATGCTCTAGACATATAGTATGAGATTCTGTAGAAATTTCATGGAAATTGGATAAGAAATGCTTTGGTTTTGGAGTGGTTCTTGTCAGCTATAGTGCAGCAGTTTTCAGCATGTAGCAGTGGTGGAAGAATTGAAATTTGGCAGCAATATATAAGTCAAATGAAGCTCAAATTTTTACAGCTGCTAGAAAATTTAGTAATGCACATCTCCACCAAATTTCATGGTTTTTGGATTTGTACTTTGGGAGATATTCTTATTTCTTTGGAGAGTACAAAATCTGCTAGAAAAGTGACAAATATTGGATTGATTTAGAGTCACTTTAATTGAAAGGTCCTCAAGTTGGAAACATGTCTATAAGTGTTTGAGGTACCTAAGTTTGGTTTTGATATAATCTAGAAGCATGACAAGTAAAGAGTACAAGGCTATTTGATTGTGGAGTGTACTTTGCACACTTTTGGTACTCAAATTGGAAGATCAAGATCAAACTCAAGATGAAGATGAAGTTTAAGTTCTAGATATGATTGGAAATCATTTGGTAGAAAGAAAAGGACTTAAACAAGTAGAAAGAAAAGGACTTAAAGAAGGAATTAAGATTACTCATCAAGTTAAGTCCATAACTAGGATCAATCAATCAAGTCATTTCAAGTGAGTATCAAGAATGGTTCTTGGAGAGAGGTCACTTCTCCCTAAGTGTAGGGGCTTGCCGCCTATGAGTAGGTAAACCAAGTGTGGTACTTGGAAGGCTAATATGGAAGTGGTGATCCAAGGGACATTTAAGATGCTTAGTTGAAGCAATCAAAAGGGTTGATCAAGAAAAGCAAGCAACACCCAAAAGAGAGCTAGTCATGATATTTCAAGTGGTATTCAAAAATTGATGCTCTCATGCAAGCTAAGATCAAAAGATGAAGCAAGTCAACCACAATAAGAAAGTGCACTTGATCATAAGTGGTATTCATTTCATATGGGTGAAGAATAAGATTCAAATTGGTATCTATCGGTCTTCATCAAGCTTATAATTGGACTTCGTATTGCTATTGGAGTAATGAATTGGAATCTATGTGACTATCCTCTACTCCAACATAGCAAAGGTATCATTGTAATGTGCATGATCATTTCATCCCTTACTAGTATGCGGTTAGTGCATATAGTACATGCTTCATAGGATCATGCATAACAAATGAAATGTTTAAATTCATAGCCTACCACTATTGTTTGAATGATTACTTGATCTAGTGGTTAGTACATGAATTTGTTCATGAGCTAGTGAACCCAAGTACTTGACTTAATTTGGATTGCTAACAAGTGACAAGTACAACATTGACAAGATAACCCTTAAAAGAGGTGTGAAGAAGCTTGTCATTGGTTCAAACCGGACTTGGATGCTTAGGCAAATCAATTTAATTCAAGTCAACTTAAAAGCTCATGATAATAATAAGAGTACAAGCACAAGACAACATGCAAATGGATATATTTCAAGTGGTATCTAGACTCAAGTAGTTCATCATGATTTCACAAATAATGTCTAGATCAACTCACAAGCGATATCCTATAAGTGGTACTCATGAAGATAGCAAATGTTCAAGAAATGGTCTTTATTGATAATTCAAACAAGTGGTTCCATACTAGAAGATTCTTTCAAATGGTATTCACTTCCTACAAGTGGTATCTATACATAGTATCAATCATGCAAGATGATGGTTCCACAAGTGATCCTCAACTTTAAGTGATCATCAAATGAAGAATGCATCCCTCAACTACAAGAGTTCAAGTGTATCAAATGGATGACCCATGCATAGAATGATAAGATACATGTAATACAAGTTACAAGTTCTAAATGGTATCTACTTGTGGTGTCATTCCGATATTCAAGTAATGTCCATCAAAAATGCAAGTCTCAACCATCTACCCCAAAGAGTACACCTTTGCATCAATAAGAAGCATACCTTTTATGGAAATTGATGACAAAGGGGGAGAGATTGTACAAAGATATGAAGCTTGGGGAGAGATTGTACAAAGGGGAAGAGATAAGAAGATAAGATATGAAAGAGGTTGGACATAGACATGGACAAAGAGGGAACAACATTGGAAAAAAGAGTGGATCACAAGTCTTGGACAAGAGAAGCACACAAGTAGGGGGAGCAAGCTCATAAACTTTGATTGATTGCATTTGATATGTGCATAATCATGTGCTTGCTTGCATTGCATAAGTTTTCAAATTCAATATGCATGCTTGTGTGGTGTATGCTAGTTAAATAACTTGAATGATGATTTGATAACTAGCATGCATAGGATGATAGCTAGACACTTAGTATATTCTTTAAGTAATGCTAGTACCTTGATTTTAATGTTGATCTAATGAGGTATCTAGTGCTTTTATTTCCAAGTGATATCTAGCTAACCATGGTGCTAAGGATGAACTTAAAGGTGCAACTACGATTGGTACACGCTTCAAAGGTTTATTCTATACACCTTAGCATCATTTTGTAGTATTTACTCTCCCACAATTTCAATCTATGCATATGTGCAAGCTTCAAATTAAATACACTAGCACATATATAGGGGAGCTAATACTACCATTTCAGGGGTTTGTGGTACTTGTCCAAAATCATTTTCACATGGTAAAATTGCTTGGGCAAGCAACATGAATCCAAAAGAGCTTAATTTTCATATCTTTGTAGAGTTGTCATCAATTACCAAAAGGGGGAGATTGAAAGGTCCTTGTTGGTTTTGGTAATTGAGTGACAACAACCTAGGTGGACTAATTGTGTTTATGTGAGATACACGGTGATTAGTCCACGGTACGTACATGTGTGAGCAACATATGCCATGGAGGTGAAAATGGCTTAGAGATGTTGCAAAGCTCACACATGTGATGATGAAGGAGCTTATTGCACATGAGACATGACATTGAGTCATGTGATCAAGGTGGAGAAGATCAAGACAAGACTTGGCTTGATGGACCGGTTGCAAGCGTGAAGGGCAAGTCAAAGGCTTTGAGTGATGGACTGGCGTGGCGGTGAAGCTTGAGCAAGACTTGGCGCCGATGGGACGATAGCAACGGTGAAGAGCAAGTAGAGTCAAGATCGATGAACCAATATGATCATGTGATGATATGAAGTGGATCATATCATTGTTGATCGTGTTGGTGCATGTGTTGCATCGACATTGAAGGAGATGGAATGGAATGCGCAAGGCAAAGGTATAACCTAGGGCATTTCATTTCACGGTCATAGGTGTGTAGAGAAGTTTATGACCGGGTTTAGGATAGATGGCCGTACTATCAAGAGGGGCAAACTTGTTTGCATATCGGTCATCTAGTGCCACTCGAGTGATCTAACTTTGCATTGTCGCTAGGATCGAGTGGCGTGGCAAGTTGAGTGGCTAACATCCTTTGGGAAATGATTGTGAAAATGCTAACACACATACACATGGTGGTGTACACTTGGTGGTGTTGGCACATTTACAAAGGAGGTGATGTTTGCAGGGTGAGATGGGTTTGGGTCCCTCTCTCCTCCCCGCCGAAGCTTATGAGGTGATTCGGCGCTTTCGGGAAAATAGAATGCCTATTTTCTATTTGCGCCGGATGCAAGTTCTTGTGGTTAGCACATTGGAGCAAGGGTGATGAAGTTAGAAGTGAAAACGAAAGTTAGTCGCGAAGATCTTTGGCGTCGGTCAACCGACCGGACGCTGATCTCAATGCACCGGACGCTGGCGTGGTGCGTCCGGTCGGCCGACGTCTGATGACGCAGAAAGTGGAGTGTGACCGGACGCGGGCTGCGTCCGATCAAGTGTGACCGACGCGCGTCCGGTCGAGGTCGGTACCTTATTGGAAACGGCCGGACGCCGAGGTTGCCGCGTCCGGTCGGTTCTGCTGGAGCGTCCGATCGACGGATGACCGTTAAGATCCAAGTGAACAGCGTTTGAAGGAGGGGACACGTGGCGTGCATCGCACGACCGGACGCCGAGGTCGAGTCCGGCGTCCGGTCGATCGGACCGAGCGTCCGGTCGGCCCGACCGTTGCTTGATGAAGGGGTAACGGCTAGTTTAGCCCTTGGGGCTATAAATAGAAGTGGCCCTCGGCCATGGTGGTCTTGAGCACCTCAAGGGACTTAGTGTCCATGCTTGTGAGTGCTTGGGAGCCCTCCATCACACATATACTTGATAGTGATCATTCGATTGTGTGAGTGAGCGATTCTAGTGCGATTGCATCGTGAGGTTGCATCGAGTGGCACTAGGTGATCGAGTTGCAGAGCGGTGGTGCTTGTTACTCTTGGAGGTTGCCACCTCCTAGATGGCTTTGGTGGTGGTCTCCGTCGAAGCGCGCAAGAAGCTTGTGCGGCGCTCCGGAGAAGTGCTTGTGAGGGGCATTGTGCTCGCCATGTGAGCCATGAAGAGCAACTCTAGTAAAGCGTGTCATTGAGCTACCCTCACTCAAGGGGTAGGTTCTTGCAGCGCCCGACGTGCGGGCTTAGCGGGTGATGCTAATTAGCCGCCGAACCACCAAGTGAGCGGTTGACACAACGGGGACTAGCGTGTTGGCAAACACGTGAACCTCGGGAGAAAAATCATCGTGTCAACCTTGTTCTTCCCGTTGGTTTGCATCCCCATTACACAAGCTTGCAATTACTTATATATACATCTTAAGCTTGTGTAGTTGCTCTTGTAATTAGATAGCTTGTGTAGCTAGCTAATTACTTTCTTGCTTGTGTAGCATAGAAGTAGCTCCCTTGCGTGGCTAATTTGGTTTTAGTAACCTTGTTAGTCACATTGCTTAGTTTTGTGTAGCTAAGTATTTGCGCTCTCTAATTAGGCATTGGTTGCCTTGTTATTGAGCATTGCTAGTGAGCTTAGTTAGCTTTGTGCTTTTGCTTACTAGCATGTATAGGAGCTCCCTTGTTACTTAAAGTACTAGTGGCATAGGTTTGTGTGACCTTGCTCCTAGAATTGTTTAGGAGAGCTCTAGCTAGCCCGGCACCTTAGTTGCTTTATTAGTATCTTTGCAAGGTGCTAGTGAACATATATAGAGGGGTGTAGTCTTGGCTAGACCGATTGTTTTAATTCCGCATTTATATCGGTTAGCCGACGCGATTAAGTTTTAGAAAAGACTATTCACCCCCCCTCTAGTCCGCCATCTCGACCCTTCAGCAAGGCATGCCTAAAACTGAAATAAAATTGTCATTCTTGCATGTAGATGGACTTCGAGCAGCAAAGATCTGCCAAGGCTAAACAAGCTGCTGCCATGGTAGTTGTCATGGTTATCCTGGTTTCATCCAAATTGAAAAGGCGTAGAGAGGATGATGAGCCCATTTGTTATGACCCTAGGTTAGAAGCAGATGATCACAGGGAGAAGAATCTTTCTCTCATTTACAACTCAACTGATGTTGAGTGCATAGCCATGCTTAGGATGTGTAGAGCACCATTATTTCACTCTGTAATTTGTTTAGGCAGAGGGGCTTGGTTCTGGACTCCATTAATGCTTCTGTGGAGGAACAAGTTGCCATGTTCCTTCATGTGGTTGGGCATAATCAAAGGTTTAGAGTTGTGCACCAGAGCTTTAGAAGATCCATAGAGACAGTTAGCAGACACTTTCACCAAGTTCTTTTTGCTATTGAGGAACTGGGGGCTGACCTGATCAAACCACCTTATGGCGCAACACATCCTAAGATCCTAGGAAGTCATAGGTGGAACCCTTTTTTCAAGGTATTTGTTGGATGTCTTGGTTCATTATTCTGTCTGTAGAGTGTTGTTCACATAAGATTACTTATGTTTCTTCATTATTCATAGGACTGTATAGGGGCAATTGATGGCACCCATGTGTTGGCAAGGGTGCCCAGGCGCATGTAGGGGCCATTCAGGGGTAGGAAACAAAGTTGCACACAGAATGTGATTGCAGCTGTTGATTTTGATCTCAAGTTCACATATGTACTGGCTGGGTGGGAACGTTCTGCTCATGATGCACTTGTTCTAGCTGATGCTTTAGAGAGAGATGGGGGTCTGAGTGTTCCTGAAGGTAACATTGTCCACCATAGCTGGTTACTATTCCTTAAGCCATTTTGAACACTATTGTAAAACAATACAACATTGACTTTTAGGGAAATTCTATCTTGTGGATGCTGGGTATGCCTATAGAACTGGTTTCCTGCCTCCTTACAAGGGTGTCAGGTACCATCTATTTGAGTATGGTCCTAGGCATTATCCTACCAATGCCAGAGAGCTGTACAACTTGAGACACAGCTCTCTTAGATTGAACATTGAGAGGGCTTTTGGGGCTTTGAAGAATCGTTTTCGAATCCTAGATAACAAGCCATTTCATCCTTACAAGACTCAAGTAAAGTTGGTCCAGGCCTGCTGTATTCTGCACAATTGGATTCTAGGATTTGGGCATGATGTTGTCATCCCAACTGAGGCAGAGTGGGCACCAAAACCTGCTTCTTCTACTCCTGGGGCACCTGTCAATGAATTGTAGTCACAAGAGATGCCTAGAATATCATCACTTAGGGATGGCATCTCTGATGCAATGTGGGGAACAAGGGGAACTTCTAGGATTTAGCTATGCATTTCATGACATGAGAACATTTATGGAACTGTAATAATTCTTGGCTGCCTTGTATGGAACTAATGGTACTTTGTTAGACAAATGTAATGTTTTAATGGTGGACACCTCCTGAGACCATTTGTTTATGTAATAATTTAAGTTTCATTGCTATCATCTCAATGTATGGTTGTTGACATCATTGTTGTCGTGAATATTCAATGTAATAGATGTCTAGGACTGCTGGTGCTGGGTTTGTCAATGTAGCTGTATTGCTGCCTGGTGGGTCTGCTTTTGCCCCACCTGCTGGTGCTGCAGCTGGTGTAGCTGTTGCTGATCCTGCTGCTGTGAATGGTGTGGCTGCTGCTGGTTTTGGTGGTGTGCCTGCAGGGGCAGCTGCAGCTGGGGGGGGGGGTTGCTAGGCCAGCCATGAGGTGGACTAGTAACACTAGTGGCTTTGTGCTTAGGAGGATGAGCCAGCTGGTAGAGAGTGGGGCTAGAGCTGACAAGGGATTCAAGGACAAGGAGGTTAACCAGGTTGCCAAGGCCTTGAGGGAGTACTGTGGGGAGGAATTGTCCTCCACCCAGGTGTACAACCACCTTAGGAAATAGAGGTAGAGGTTGGGTAGAATCTGCAAACTTAGGGACCTCAGTGGCTGGGATGGACGTGTTCCATGGTTCCATGGCTGTCTTGTTTTTAATTTTCTCCTACCTATTTTTGGTCTGTTCAGGCAAACAAACACGTTTTACTATGTTTGGTTCTTTTAACGCAGTGCCACCCATGACATTATTGGGAAGCTATTACACATGATCATCTAGTATGAGGCCACATTTTTTTATTTTGCCTATGATGCAGTACATGGAAAGTTGAGGTATTTCAACTATAACCTGCCTGTGATGTCTACTATAATCTTGCTATGTGTAATCCAACTGTTTGTTTCTTGAGTTTGTCTACCACTTCAACTGGTGTATACAGCCTCATTGAACAAACTAATGGGTGGCACCTGAAACTTTTTGGATTGAGGCTTTGGTGCTTGGTCTATGAAGAGAAATGTGTGCCTGGTATGTTATTTTCAAGGGGTACAAACCTGGAGTGTACCCCAGCTAGGATCAGTGCGGTGAGCAAGTGCTGGGGTATCGAGGGACTGTGCATAAGAAGTACACGGGACCTCTATTTCTATGGTGAAATCTGCAGCACCAAGTTTGGCTATGAGCTACGAAAATGTTGTCATTATCTTCCTGTGTACTTTGGTTTTTGTCATGTGGATGAAGCTGAACAATTGCAAAAGCTGCTAGTAATGAACAGCTTGGTTATCAGTTTATTTTGTTAGACTAAATTGTGTTTTATCATGTTGTAATATGAGTTAAAGTGGTCCAAACAATTGCTATTGCATAGACTATTGTATGGCTTCATTTGTGCTATCCTGTGCTTGTTCGTTGACCTGCTCGAGACGTGCAGGCAAACAAACACCTTCCCAGACCGGCGGTTGGGAGGTAGTTGGGATCACTGGCAAGCCGTCTAGGCAAACAAACACAATCCGGCTTGGACCAGGCCCAGTTGAGAAAAACAACCAAACAAGGGGGTGTTGCAGCCGCTGGGCCTGCCCTTGCCTACCCTAGCTGGGCTGGTCCATGCAGGCTGGGTACGTCCAGGCAAACAAACACGCCCGTTACCTTTCTGTTTCGCATTAGATTCAGCTAAGGAACAGGAACATCTACCGGTCCCCATGTGTCGAAACTGCTCGAGTTTGCCAATCACTTTCCTCACATGGGATATTCCTGAGTGAGCTTATATTCCATGAAATTGGAGCACTGAAGCCCAGGAAAAAAACCTCAGACAGCGAGGACCCCCGAGCTATTTTAGCTTAAGGTAGAGGACTTTTCACCCAACCCGAGAAAACCCTCGAACCCTATGCCCCGCCCGCACACAGGGTCCCGTTACCTGGTGAGAGAGCCTGTCCATTTTATCTATGCTTTGGAAGCTTGGGACATGCGAGGTTTTTTTTCCACACCATTGACCAGAAATTCGTGTGACCAAGGATTCGAACTCTGGTCACGGAGGACGTCACCCGGAGGCTTAACCAACTGGTCTAGAATGACCTAAAACTGACATGATGTATTAATTTGCCAAATCCATCGACTTGTGTTGCCGCAACGGTCTAGTAATTTTAAGAGGCATAAGTACCAGAAAAAATATGTATAAACTTAAAACATGCTTCTAATAAAAAAATATTGTATTTGCTTTGTATCGTTTTGTCATATTCTAATAACACAACTCTTTAATACTTTATTCCTACTAGTAATTTAACTTTTTCTGAGATAGAATTGAGTTACAATTACTTTATCTACTTATCTATTTTTTTTTGTCCTTGTTCATATTTTTCCCCAATAGTATATCTATTTGAGTACATGTTGGTAATTTCATGCAAATTTAGAGGCTACTTTATTTTTTTTCTAATGGCATTTATGAGTAATGAAGAGGTAATTTAAGTTGTTTACATAATGACAATGATGTGAATTTAGATTAAGATTTAGGGGATTACTTTACTATTTTATAATGGCAAATATAGATAATTGTTTTTAGAAAAATAGAACATATCTTATGGCTATTATTGTCTACGATGATCAGCGTCATATCCTTCAAGTAGATGACGAGATGTCACTGATTTTTATGAGAACTTTATAATTTATTATGTTTTTTAGTTTATCTTGTAAATATTAATGCGGAGACTTAGATATAACATAAAGATACGCACGCACAGAGATAATTATACTAATAACACCCTAGAAAGTGATAAACCAGCCACACCACCGGTTTACACTCCAAAACTAGGCCTCTCAGCTAAGGCCGGCAAAAAAAACTTAGAAGCTCGTTAGCTCGCTCGGCTTGTTCTAATAACGAGCTGAGTCGAGCCAAGATTTTTACTGTTAGCTAAAACGAGCCAACTTCAACCAACTCGCGAGTCAAATGAGCCATGCTTCTAGGGGAGAAAAAAAGCAGCGGAATTTATATTAGTTTTTGTATTATTTCATGTCTTATACTTTACAATTGGTTGATGACTGGTCTAGACCCTATAAATTTGGGATTACTATGACTTTATCATTTTGTTTTTTATGAATGTATGGATACTCATGGACACATTATGTATGGTATGGAGTATGGACTATGGATGTATGGTGTAATACTATAGTATATTATTATACTTGTATATATGTTAGCACATATTTTTTTTTGATTTAATGCTATTGGATGTGTTCCTTTTGTATTATTACCATTCTCAAGCTTTAGATAAATGTAAATATTATATTTTGTGTACTTTTTATATCTGGTTTGCGAGCTTAATGAGTCATCTCGAGCTCGTAAACGAGCTGAACCGAGTTGGCCTTCTGACTCGTTAAGATAATGAGCCGAGTCGAGCTGTCTCGTTACCCGGCACTGCTCTCAACAATACAGTAATTCTCATTGATGCTCCTGTGCCAGGAAAAGCACAAGCACTTGAGTGATTATCCTCCAGCGTATATATAATTATCATAAAAAATTAAAAAGTGGACACCGTTTTGGTGTGATATTTTTCGTTTGGGTCGTCGTCCCGCCTCTTGCGATCCCACAAGCCTCGCTCCCGTCCGCCCCCGGCTCCCTTGCGACAAAAATCAAAAGGAAACAAACCTCACTCGGTAGGAAAGAAACCTCGCTCCCGTCCCCCAGGCTCCGCATCCGCCACCGCCGCCGCCGCCGCCTCAAGAGCCCACCGGCACCCGCACCCGCCCGTAGCTGGTTGCGTCGCCGCCGCCGCCGCCCGCGCCCGCTTGCGGATGGTGCTAGCCAGTGTCGACGAGGAGGAGGCGCGGTGGACGGGCCGCCGCGGCGTGCGCCGGCGTCTGCCGCTGCTGGAGGGCCGCCGTGAATGAGATCGTTGCGCGTCCCAGAGGCGTCAGGGAAATTCACCTTCCCCATCTCTCTCAAGTAGGTTAGTTTGGATCCCCCACGAACTCTAAATCTATTCTGTGTTTGATGGTCAACCTTGGTGTTTTGTAAAAACTTTATGTATCACCAGATTTTTTTTCTTTTCACCTTGAGTAGTCATTGCCAGTGATGGTCTTGGCCATACTGCATTCATCATTTGTTTGGGTCAAAACCTCCATGTCCGGTTTGCGTGTGTAACCCTTCGTCGTCACCGGAAGACATCAGGCAGAATTCCGTTGTTGGTACTACCTACCTGATGATCATATTTGTTTAATAATTTTCAATTCTTATTAAGCACAAGAAATTTATCGAGAAGGTTAGGTAGGTCCAGATACTATTCTATACTCATAAGAGGTAAGATTAGTAGACAATTCTTTTTGAATTTGTTGGTTAAGTCAATTTGCTTAGAATCAAGTATGCAAGGCCAAATGTTACTTGAGGAGACAGTCGGCTTGTTTTTATAGTCGGCTCTGTCAAATGGTGGACAGATTCTTATTGCCGTTTTAATAAGAGGATTAATGCTTGATTTGTCGTTCCTTTGACTCTGAAATTTTATTCATCGATTTATTTGTGTTTTATTAATTTGCAATTTCAAATCTCTATACTGCAGCCTGGTCCAAGGGATAACCATCAATGCGTTGAGAACTCAATGAGGCAGAAATGTTGGATCAATGGGTGCTATATTTCTTTACCGCTGCCAGCAGCTTGTATACTGACAGAGAAACAATCTTCGGTAGTAACTTAATACTCAGATGGCGCTTGCCTCTGTGCGGCGCACACGCGGGAGTGTTCGGCTGGCTGTTTCAGCCAGCTTATTTGCGGGCTTATAAGCACGGTGCATTAGTTTTCTCTCTAAAAAAAATCAGCCAAACAAATTAGCACCAGCGGCTTTACCCTAAGTTGAACACTCCCGCGGTCTGTGCTCCGGCCCCGGCCCTGGCGTCGGCGGCCAGCCCCGGTTCCTGTGAGGGTAGCTCCAACGACAGGACCGGTTCCTCAGCCTGCGGGGCCACGGCAACCGGGTACCAGATTGATGCGCACCCAACCTCCCTTCTGGTTGTGCAGTATGGTCGTCTCTGTGCTCTGTGCCTTCACGAGGCAACTTCATGGATTCCTCCCGCGGCTGCAGGCAAGGCCCCAAACCTGAGCTGCTTTGTTGTGTTTACTCATGCCATCCTATTGATTTTGATCCTTTGCTTATTTGCTTGTTCCATTGGGTATACATGATGGACGACAGGCTGGAGCAGAGCAAGCTAGCCCACATAACAATATAGTGATGTCTTGCTTGTTCAACGCTGGGAAAAAGATTCTGGGAGGTTTCGCTACTTGGAAACTTATTTTCTCTTTGGTCTCAAGCTTGATTATTTTAGCTACACTACGACCATGCCAAATCATGCCTCTGACTGTTAGATAGTATATCAGGTAACACAGTAAACTACCCTTGGTATTATATTATGATATGCCTATAAACAAAGACCAAATCAGTTGTTCATGTACCTATTTATTGAGAAAAAATAGTGCTGGTGTACGGCTCTACTAATTTATCAACCATATAAATGTTTAGATTTCGACACTCAGGTGCTTCAAGGTGAAGGTATAACCTATTCCTTACCCACCTTAAAAGTCATGGTGGTAGTGCCGCAGACATTGAATTCTTAGTTACTGGACCTTAGTGAGTGTTAATGTTATCGGAAGAAGTTATATTGTTATGAATAGTTTTCTTCCACTTGGATCTAATACTTTACATGCTATATGGATCTATATGAAGGGTGGGCCTGGTGCAAGCGGTAGAGTCTTACCGCCTGTGACTGGAAGGTCCCGGGTTCTGAGTCGCGGTCTCCTCGCATTGCACAGGCGAGGATAAGGCTTGACACTAACACCCTTCCCTAGACCCCGCACAGAGCGGGAGCTCTCTGCACTGGATACGCCCCTATATGGATCTATATATGAACATTAAAAAGTGAATGTTCATACCAAGACTATGACCCTTGTTTTGCTTTACTTTTGGTGTTCTCCTGACTAGACCTCTGATCATCAATTGACCCAAACAATTGCAATGTCATCAGTTGTCAATACGGTTTGGCTTGTTTCTGAAATGTACTGCAGCTTCCTACATGCATTGTCATTTTCCATGCTATATATTTATGATTGTTCACTGTCTTCAGTGGTTGGTTTTCTATGCCCACTGTAGATGGTTCTTTCAGTTATATAGAGATTTTCTTCAGTTGAGTGTTCCTGCTCCCATGGTTCCACCTTTGCGCTTGCCACTTCCTTCTGTCTATTTATTTGGTGCTTTATCGTCTTTCGTATATGTACATGGCTGTCCAAATACCGTTGTCACCCTTTTTTTTTTCCAATGTAGGGCCTCTTTGGCACGGCTTATGCCGGCTTCGGCTTTATCTATTTTGCGCAAATCGAGGCACTGTAACGTGAAGCCGTTTTGTAAACCGGGGTTAAAATGAACTAGAAGCCGGAAAAAGCCAGTTTTTCTGGCTTCACCGGCTTTGGCTTCACCGGTGAAGCCGTTTTGGATGAGCCATGCCAAAGGGGGCTGTAGTCTTACTATCATTGGTCACCTGGCAAATATGTGTATCACACCTCATACCCAGCCATGCCATAATCTATCCTTACTACCTAAATAATGTCGGCTTATTATTTTCATTGAAATTCTTGTGGGTGAACGAGTGAATATTTGAAGGCTGAGAATTTGCATCTTCTGCTGGTTGCCATGCATGGATGCCGTTGCTCGCAGTTATGCCCATTGTCTTAGATTTCATAATACCATGTCAACTAGCTACTATTATTGTCTTGTACCTTGGATTCTTAGAAATCACAATAGCATTCTCTAGAGCCCAAAAAAACACATCTTCTGCTGGTTGCCATGCATAGATGCCCTTGCTTGCCCTTTATGCCCATTGTCTTAAATTTCATAATACCATGTCAACTATTGCCACTACCATTGTATTGTACCTTGGATTCATAGAAATCACAATAGCATTCTCTGGAGCCCGAAAAAACAGTGATGACTTTACAGAAACAGTGCATTCGATTTCCCTATATCCCGCTTTCGCATTCTTTGTACCTTTTAATGATGAATGACGGTGTTGCTTATTGAGCCCTTCTAACTGGTTGTCTTATTAAATCACCTAGAACTTCAACGTGCCGTATTTTGGGATCAACACACTTTCAGAGTCAAAGAGGCAAGATGAACTGCTCCATAACAGGATGGACTATGATGATGCAGAATCAGACGTCCGGTTCCTAGCTATCTTCCTTTTGCAGAGGTGATTTTTGCATTGCTTTTTGAATAGTTTATTGCTAGTTGCAACAGTAAATGACTGTTTTGAATAGTTTATTGTTATTTACAGCAGAGGCGGCTCCTTTCGGACACGGGCAGGCGTTGTGGGGTACCCGCAGCTTCTTCATCCATACCTAGGTTAAGGCCCCGTTTAGATGCAAAATTTTTTGGATTTTGGCTCATTGTAGTATTTCGTTTGTATTTGGTAATTAGTGTCTAATTATGGACTAATTAGATTCAAAAGTTTCGTCTCGCGATTTCTCACCCAACTGTGCAATTAGTTTTTTTGTCTATATTTAGTACTCCATGCATGTGCCGCAAGATTCGATGTGACAGGTACTGCGCAAATTTTTTTAATCTAAACAGGCCCTAAGGTGTGTTCTTCTAATTTTTTTTTGTCATTCAGTTCAGATAACAATGTTAAGTGTAGAAGTAGAGTATGTATTTGGAAAGTTTAACCAAAATATCTAATAAGTCATTGTACCTGTAATTTCTTAATGTGGCACTCAACAGTTAGGAAACGGGGCATTATAGATAGACATTAGACAATGCAGTATAACTTTTGTGAATGTTCATGACACCAATTTGACTCAGAAATATCTGGAGTGGTGGTTTTATGTCTTGTTAAATGCTTATTAGTGATTGTCACCCGGTTCGTTTGGCTGTGGGTTGTCGTAAACGATCATAAATTTCCAGCCGGAACAATATTTTTCTCTCACACAAACGAGCCAGCAGTACTTCTTCACGAACCAGCAACGAAACGAACCAGCCAACCGAACAGGCTGTGTGTTTACCATAAAAAATGGCAGACTCAGTGCCGGAGGATCCCACATGAGTGGGGTCTAGGGAAGGGAAAAACCGAGGCAAGCCTTTCCACCACAAAATCTACGGAGAGGCTGCTTCAAACTCACGATCTGGTGACTTAGTGAGACAACTCTCACCATTACACCAGGCCTGTCCTTCTAAGTGATTGGGGGTGTTCGTTTGTGCTAGAGCTGCAGCTCCATGGCTGCAATACACTCACTATTTTAGTGTACTAGCAGCTGCATTTGACCGGAAAATCCTAGGTTCGAGTCGCGGTCTCCTCACATTACACGGGCGAGGATAATGCTTGCCACTGACATCCTTTCCCAGACCCCGCACAGAGCGA
This sequence comes from Miscanthus lutarioriparius, assembly GCA_904845875.1. Taxonomy (NCBI): domain Eukaryota; kingdom Viridiplantae; phylum Streptophyta; class Magnoliopsida; order Poales; family Poaceae; genus Miscanthus; species Miscanthus lutarioriparius. The sequence goes on along the minus strand of CAJGYO010000011.1, from coordinate 13,284,547 downwards.
GAGCTATCTGCACTGGGTACGCACTAGCAGCTGCATTTGGCTACATCAGGCACCCCTAATTGTGTTTACCATAACTATATTAATTGTGACCGGAAATTGCTTCTTTTAATTGGCACGACCGTCTTTGACCTCAACTGTCTATGATTCAAGCGTTACCTGTTGGTACTTTTGACACAGTATATAATATTTGTAGTTCTAGCCTATATTATGAGTGGATGCTCTGAGTGAAAAAAAATCTCATTTAGTTTTGGAGTCAATGAAATTGAGCTGCTCAATTTGTTTGGAGAAAAAAAAAGATAATAGAGCAATAAAAATGGAAAAGTTAGATATATAACAAGAGCTCTGGGCAAGAATAGCCTAGAGGAAACAGATATATTGCATCATGTGTTGCCATCATGGCATCATGGCTTGAAATTGTAGGTGTCGCACAGTAGCTTTGAATGAGCCATATCTCTCTTTCTAACCGATATGCTGCCATCCATATCATTTTTTGCCATCATGGATTGATGTGCTTTTTTATCCTAATTATGGAGTGATTTCTTTTGAACTGTGTTTGCGTATGGCTGGACTATTTTTCTATTTTTCAGGGTCTGCACTAATGTATGCAGGTTTAATTTCTATATCTTTTCAGTCCAACAAGCACGAAAGTTACTAGATGAGAGGGAAAGAAAGATCAAAGATCAAAGTGCAGCAAGAAGATCAAAGTGCTCGTGGTGGTTGTTTTGTTCCATAACTTCCTAGATATAAAACATTATTCAAAAGAACTTTATCGTTGTGCAAGTAAGACATGAATTATGGGTTGTGCTTGTACATGACAAACACCTTAGCTGTGTAGATACTTAAGTGATCTACTTGGTTGTGAGCATTTTGTTTAAAAATTGTACAAGTACAAATGTTGATGAGGATGAGTGGAAATTGTGAGTATGGTTTAGCCGGTTTCAAATGAGCATTTGGTCGAAGGTGGAACTGGCTGCACATTGCGCACATTGCAGTTCACCTCACGATATGCAAAATGGAGGTTCCATGAGGTGATGACGGCTAGAGAGATATGTGGTGGTTACATATCAATTTAGTCAAAAATAATTTTAGAGGTTAGTATATATATTCTAATTATATATGTGGTTGTATGGTAATTAGTGGAGTGTCAGTGTAATTATTTATAAAGCAAAGCATTGGAATGTAACTAGAGTACCAGTTTATGATATCTTTTGGTTGTTTCAAATTGCACCCTGAATGTTGTCGTGGCGTTAGCAGAAGGTGACGCTTATCGTGATTGACCTTAGACTTGTTGAAAAGTGGTGTAAAGACACACCGGTACTGATTTTTCTAGGCAAAGTCTTGGATTTAACTTGCAATACATGGCCAAAGTGAATGTACGTATTCCTGATGGAATGAAAATTCATCCGTGAAAAAACATTGTAGATGGCGCTGGTACCTTGGTGTTATAAACGCTAACAAATGTGAGGTCTAGGTGCTAGACTCTTTGGACGAGATGTTCGGACGTGTTGACCTCAATAAAACTGTGGGTATTTTCTAACACAGGTATTTGTACATATTTTAAAATTTTGTGAGAATTTTGAAGACATGCAGTATTAACTATGTAACAGACACTAATATTTACATATATACTCGAACCTCTATACAGGATGGTATGGAGATGCGGCGGAACTTACTCGTGAATTTATTGACGCACGAAAGAAATGGATATCGAAGATTTCTTCCTGCCGATATAAAACATTATCTTAGCCGCATCACGGAAAGGTCTATATAGTAGAGTGTGTGAGCCTGCGAAGCCGCACTCTTCGTGACTATTAATTTCACGAACTTTGCTTTTCGAATTAAATGTCACTTTAACGTCGGTATTTAATTTCACAGTATTGTTATCTTATCGTGTGATTCGTGTATTTTTAGTATAAAAGTTTTGATGTTCTGTAGCAACGCACGAGGACGAACCTAGTAATAATACTAGGTAGCGTGCCCGTGCGTTGCTACAGGACAACTAAATCCTTTGTACTAAAAACACAAGGATCGCACGATAAGATAACAATACTGTTAAATTAAATACCGACGTCAAAGTGACATTTAACTAAAAAAGCAAAGTTCGTGAAATTAACACAGTCATGGAGAGCGCGACGTCGTAGGCTCACAAACTCTACTGTATGGACTTTTTCATGATACGGCTAAGATAATGTTTTATATCGACAGAAAAAATTCTACAATATCTATTTCTTTCATGCGTCAATAAATCCATGAATAAGTTCCGCTGCATCTCCATATAATCATGTACACACAGGTTCAAGTATATATGTAAATAGGTTCATGCCCGTGCATTGCTACAGGACAGCTAAACTTTTGTACTAAAAACACACGGATCACACGATAAGATAACAATACTGTAAAAGTATATGACCGACGTTAAAGTAACATTTAATTCAAAAAGCTAAGTTCATGAAATTTACACAGTCACAGAGAGCGTGGCGTCGCAGGCTCATAAACTCTACTGTGTAGATCTTTCCGTGATGTGGCTAAGATCATTTTTTATACCGTCGGGAAGAGATTTTCGATATCCATTTCTTTTATGCGTCAACAAATCCACGAATAAGTTCCACCACATTTTTATACCATCCTGTACACGGCGCTGGCAAACGAATTAGCCACAACTCATGTAATTAGTTTTATAATTAGCTTATGTTTAATCCTCCTAATTGATATCTAAAAATTCAATGTTTCCTTTCATGTTTACGTGGAGATGAAAGATATCTGAGAGAGCGAGAGAGGAGCACCGCATGATTGTTTCATTCCATGCATGATTATCGTTTCCTTTCATGCATGATTATTGTTTCCTTCCTTGCACGTGGCCTCATGTGATCGATTTGTTTCCTTCAAAGTAGGCGGGGATTGCAGGTATGACAGTTTCTTTTTCTATCGCACGGGATATCGTACGGCTGAAAAGGAGGAGCGACAAAAAAAAAGTCGTATAAAAAAATTATCTTACTTTTGTTTTTTTCGAGAGATATGTGCACGCCGTACCGCTATATATTCTGCTCACCACTTTGATTGTTTATTTGCGATCGAGCTATAGCACTTATCCCCTCATCACAATGTCCCGCTGGCCGGAGACAAATATCTAATTTCAGCAATTGCGCATGGCCCCATCCACATACAGTAAGATACTTGCATGTGCCTCGAACTTTGAGCTAGTGGACTATCAATTAGTTATAAATTTAGATTCGAGTGATATCCAGATCTAAACGGGTCTTAACCCGCTCTTTAGGTTGACGTATACACCGAGTGTCAGCATGTTCGGTTGGTTGTTTCATATCTCGGCTGGTTTGTGAAGAAGTACTACTGACTGATTTGTGTGAGAGAAAAATATTGTTTCTGTTAAAAATTTATGATCATTTAGAACAAGCCACAGCCAAACCAACAGGTTGTGTGTATGACATGACCCTTATATGTGGGATCCACATGTGGAATATATATTTCTATTTTATTTTTTCTTGTCAATTTTTTTCTCCATTTTCGTTCATTTGTTCGCACAACCAGCGGCGACGGCGGCGAGCCCGCGCGCGGCCGGTTTGGGGAGCCCGTGGCAGCAAGCTCGCGCATGTCCCGTGGCGGCGGCGGCGGTGGCGAGCCAGCACGCGGTCGACCTGGGGAGCCAGCGGCGGCGAGCTCGCGCACGACGTCGTGCCCGCACAACGAGGGAGGAGGCCTGCCATAACCTGCTGTTCGCGACGACGTTCAACAGCTACAGCGGCTTGCGGCTGCTGTTCCCCGGGAGCTTGGCGCGCGTCACGCAGTCCGGCCGCGGGCTCCACGAGAAGCTGGCGGCGGAGATCCACGCCGCCATGGCCGGGGGCGAGGGCGAGGTGACGGCGGCGGCACTGGAGATGATGGAGCTGACGTGCTCCGTGGTGTAGGTGTGGGAGGTGCTGCGCCTGGACCGGCTTGTCAAGTTCCAGTACGGGCGCGCCAGGGCCGACCTGCCGGTGGAGAGCCACGACACGTACGAGGTGAAGAAGGGGGAGATGGTGTTCGGGTACCGGCCGCTGGCCATCAGGGACGCCCGTGTGTTCAGGCCCACGGCGGGGGAGTTCGTTGGCGACCGGTTCGTCGGCGAGGAGGGCAGGAAGCTGCTGTGGTACGTGGTCCAACAGCAGGGAGACCGACACGATGAGCGTTGACAACAAGCAGTGCCCCGGCAAGAGCTTGGTGGTGCTCGCCGGCAGGCTCTTCCTCCGCTACGACACCTTCACCGCCGCGGGTCGTGCACGGGCTCACCGCTGCAAGCTCCGCCGCGCCCCAAGGTCATCCGCGCGCGGGCTCGCCGCCGCAGGCTCCGCCGAGCCCCAAAACCGGCCGCGTGCTGGCTCGCCGCTGCGGGATCGCCGCTGCCGTCGCCGCGGGCCCTGCTGCGCCCCCAGGTCGGCCGCGCGCGGGCTCACCGCTGCCGTGGGCCCTGCTGCGCCCCCAGGTCGTGCGCGAGCTTGCCGCCACGGGCTCCCCAAACCGGCCGTGCGCAGGCTCGCCGCCGTCGCCGCGGGTTGTGCGAACAGAGGAACGGAAATTGACAGAAAAGTGACAAGAAAAAAAAATAAAATAGAAATATACATGTGGGTCTCACATGTAAGAGCCACGTCATATACAGTCAGCGCACCACGTCAACATATATAGCCCGTTCGGCTAGGGCGGGCAGGCTGGCCAGCCCCCTCACATGGGCACTATTCATATGAACCAGCTAGCAATACTTCTCTCTCACATAAACGAACCTAGTAATGATACGATCCAGCCAACCAAAGAGGCTGATAGAGCGTGTTAAGACCCGTTTAGACCTGGATAACACCCGGAGTCAAGTTCGTAGATCCGAAAACAGTATTTGGGACTTACATGACACCTCGTTCCCAGTTGATGGATCGGCCCATAAATTTTCCTCCAAATCTTGCTTGTTAGCAATAGCAATTCTCTATATGGGATTGCTTATACTAATGCCTATTGCTGATTGCTTGTGAATTGTGATTTGCCCGGAGCAGAAAGATACGAGGCTAGGGACATCTAGACAGTCGGTCTAGGTTAGCACACAAAGCAAAGAGACGACACACCGAATCTAGGTTTAACAACTTTCGTCAGGCGCATAAACAACTCATGTGCACATGAATGAAGGAATGGAGAGGCGCTAGCTGATGAACTGATTACTGATAGGCCAAGCTAAAGCTGGATGGTGTGTAAAAACTAAAATGAATCGGATTGGAACCTATAGCCAGCATGCATGAGTGTCATCACTGAAAAAACTCGTGTGCCAAGTGCTGCAACATGGGTCATGGGTGCCCAGTAATATTAATATACTCAAAACACCGCATCATTTCCCGCTCGCTTCAAAGTGCTCTGTTTTTATAGTAAACTATGTGCTAGTACTAGTGCAGGACACTGTGCACTGTGTTCGTCCTAAAAAAATACAATCCTAAATTTAAGATAAGGCAAACTTGAGCTTGGAAAGTTTATAGAGATAATATTAGCATTTATGTCACTAAATATTTACTAATATAAATTTGTTTAAAATTAAAATTGTTTGACTTATTAGAAAACGAGAATTATATTGCATTCTTTTTTGAGGGAGAGAGTATGAATTTGCAAGGTCCGCTACACAAAACCCCTATTAATAAAACAGTGGCAAAGCTTTTGCCATTCTTAAAAAAAAAGCCAGACAAGCCCTGTAAAAGATGGGGAGCTTTCCCCGTACCCAGGCTACTCAACGCAGAGCCAGTAGTAGTAGTAGAATTTGGTTCCAGCTGGGCGGCCGGTGGTGAGTCCGGGATGAGATAAACGGCCACCGCCCCACTGGTCCACTGCGAGCGAGGCCACCGCCGTTCGCCGGCATGCTCCCCGCCGTGCTCCCATCTCTGTCTGTTGCCGTATTGAGACGACTCTTATCTTATCTGACCTGACCATGCATGTCCCTCCATCGCTTTACAGAGCTGCACTGCACCCCAGTGTGTGTATGTGCGTGCCAAGCAAAAGGTCGTCGCGAGTTGCATGCCTGGGCCGTGGACCAACTGCAATCCGGTTCACACAAGGGGCAGGGCAACGACGAAAGAAGCTAGAAGTGGTTCCCAATCGGCAGCCTCGATCTATTACGCTTATCATTTCTGCTCATTCCTTTTGTTGATGGAGCTAGGTAAGTACTTCATCCGTTCGAAAAAATACAATTCTCGTATTTCTAGAAGTCAAACAATTTATACTTGGACTAAAATTATATAAAAAATATTAATATTCATGATATAAAATTAGTATCAATAGATTAGTTACATAATATATTTTTATAATAAATTTATTTAGAGATATAAATGTTAATAATATTTACTATAAACTTAGACAAACTTAAATAAATTTGACCGATACGGATCTCATAATTAGATATTTTTGCGGACGAGAGAGTAGATGTGAAAAGAGCCTGTTGTGGAGCGTGGCCGACATCGGCACACCTCGATGATACCTTGCCTTGCTCTGCTGCTGGATCATTTTCTTTGATCCTTTGCAGTTTGCACGAGAGTCTGCCTGGTCTGCTCTCGTTTTTTCACAAGGTAATGTGATTGCGTTGTCAGAAACTTCGTGTACGATGATCAGAACGAAATGACCATGGCGCAGACTGGGATGTATGGAGATGATGATTCTTCAGGCATGGTAGGATGCGTTAGGTAATGCTGCATGGGTCTGTTGTCAAAAAAAAAAAAAAATGGTGCATGGGTCCTCTCTGTCTGAATGGGAGCTAATCTTTGTTGGCAAAAGTAGGGACTAGGGAGTATACGGCCCTGTTTGGATACTCTAACTAAGTTAGAGGTTAGAGTTACTCTCTAGCTCATGAGTAGCCCTAAACTAACTCTAGCTAAAGAGGTGTTTGGATGCAAGGGTTAGATTGATAATAAATATACTTTCCCAATCATTTGGCTCCTTCCCAGTCGGATTTGGTGTGGCCGGCTGTTGTGTGCCCTATTCAACTTGGTGATTATTTTGTGGGAAGAATAATGCTTTATGAAAGTATTACTGTCCAAGGTTAGTACAATAATAACTTACCCAACAGCAGTAGCGCCCAATGAAGCAACTTTATAAATGACTTTAGTTCCATCCCATGCCTTCTGGATTTTACTTTTCTTCTTTTCAGCTGAAAACGTCTTCCTAAGCGCTGGAACATGAACAGTCAAAAAGTTTAACATCAGAATATCCAATAAAAACCTATTTCACCGTTCGTCTTAATTAAGAGAAGAAAAAGTAAACCTTTCTGAAGTTGATCTGGAGACATGTCCTGCACAAACATGAAATTCACACATTAAATATATAAAGCACCCCTTGTACAAGATGCAGAGACATGAAACTCCTCGCTCAGTATGATGATCTCATCAGGTGAAGAAAATTGCTACCTTGGTCCCTTTAAGTGATAACAAGTATGCAGCCATAAAGGAAGTAATCCCATCAACCACATCCACCTGCTTAACAAGAACATATCCATCATCTAAGTCACCATCTTCCCACAAATCCACCGACTTTATTATATCCCATGATGTATCAGATTCCACTGTGCCAAAGAACAGAGAAGTTTTCAAAGTACAGTGGTTACTATTTCAAGAAAAATAGAGTGAATATGCACCAAAAAAAAGAGTGAAAGGAACATATCTGAGTTCATATCCACTACAAAGGTAATTTGAGCCAGACATTTTATCATCTCTTATGTACTTTTTATAGTAGTAATATATTCATCAAATGAGGCTTACACGCACCATTCGATCTCATCGACTTCGAATACCATTGAGCTTACGAATACCATTCAAATGATGTATTTATTGTGGCATGGTCCAAAGACCGCCTAGCATAGTACTAACATTTTCAGTTTGCTTTATGGTTGGGTTGCATTTCGAAAAGGATAACTTGTTTTTCTGTTTGGTTGACATTTGAAAAAACAGAAAATAATATATCAGGTTGGTAAACAACCCATGGTTAATAGCAGGCCTTTTTAAGCAAGATGAACTATTCTCTTCTTCAAGGTGTGAGAAAATGTTGACTATCACATTCACACAGTTTACAAAATCAATACCTTTGAACCTACTCCAAAAGCTATGCCACCCACACGCACCAAATTCCAACAAATGTCGCTCTCAGCAAAATGAAATAAAAAGAAAAAAAAACTTATGTAACACAAAGGCGCAGATTGGATTATAACCCGAGCTCCAGAAGGAAGCCTGCAGTTTTGAAACGGTCTATTTTGTCGATATCCGAAACAAAACCAAGAGATGGACGATGAGAAACAGTGAGAGGCAACTCAACTTTCTTCGATCTTGATCATGTCCTTGTCCTCGTGGAATGATTGTACTCTCGCAGAAGATAGTTTACCCAGTGATGGATCAGTCATCCTATTGCTTGCACTCTTTGATGAACCCAGTGGCGAGGATCTAGTGCTATATTCTTGTTGACTAGAGTTTGTTTTCTCACATCGAGGCGGGGAGAGTATTGTTCCGAGATCTCGATTGCTTACATGATATGATTCGATAGTGCTGGGAAGACACGAAACTACGACTCGCAAGAGCTTTCGTATCACTTTTGGAATGTCTGCTGCTCTATAAACTCGAAAAATGTTCAAAGGAAGCTTTGGGTCAAAAGTCAAGACACCCCCAGCGTTACCAACAAAGTCTCGCAAACTTCTAGATTGGACAGAATTTAGTGACACATTGCACATATCATGTTCAGTTTGACACGTAAAGTAACAGCGCAAAATAATTAGACCAATTTTCTTCAAGCATCTTATTGTTGGAGTCTCTTATCTTCTATATCTCTAGTCTAACAGCCTGTTCGCTTGTTGGTTTCAGCCAGCCCAAACCAGCTAGCCAACAGTGTTTTCCTCTCACAAAAAACCAACACCAGTGAGCCCAAACCAGCACCAGCACCAACCAGCGAACAGGCCCTAAAATACTATCATAACATAGAATGAAGACATAAGAAATTGACTTGAGCTTTTAGCACCCAATATTAATGCAAGTATGCAACTAGTTAGCACCCAACATTAAGTGTGACTAACGAATATGACTTCAGATATGGAATGACAAATAATACAGTAAGTACTGATCAGAAGATAATGAGGCGTCATAAGCTACACTAGGTTTAGTCTCACCGAGAGAGAGATGCCGAGATCAGCGTCGGCATCGCACAGCATCACAACCGCTCGCTGGACCTGCTCCAGCACCTCCTCCAGCAAAAGAGGTGTTTGGTGTGGCCGCTCACAGATGACACAAACAAATCATCTTTACAAATCATGCATCCATAACACGATAAATTTTAATTTGTCCATACAAATGAGATGTCTAACTAAAACATGTCCTCAATCAAGCTAAAAAAATTACACTCCATTAAACAAAGTATCAGCTAACTCATCACGGAAGGCATTCATGTTGATATCTTCAACAAAAGGTTCATCCTCTGGCCATGCTGATGCAGAAGAACTAGGCATTGGGTTATAATTTTCATCCGCATCACATGCATCAAATTCTCTATCCGTAATTCTTCTCTCTCGAATAAAATTATGAAGAGCCATACAAGCAACAATAATTCTAGTTTGCTTGTCCTCTGGAAATCTTGGCATGTTCAACAAAATCCTAAATTTCATCTTCAACACTCCAAAAGATCGCTCTATGACATTCCTAACTTTGGCATGTGCATGGTTGAAGGTTTCTTTCATACCTTGTGGCTGCGGGCCGTTTTGCCATTGCTCCACATGGTACCTTGTACATCTGTATGGTGAAAGGTAGCCCGGCCGGTTTGGGTACCCCGCATCAACCACATAATACTTCCCTACATATTTTGAAAGGCATACAATGAGACTTAGATGAACAAGTGTAATTGGATTAAAATTGTTGCAAGACAGTTCAAGTAGCATACCTGGTGGTGGATGTGGAAATTTGTGATGATGAGTAATTATGGCATCTTTGAAAACTCTCATGTCATGTGCTGAACCAGGCCATCCCGACAACACAAAGGTAAATCTCATGTCGAAATCACAAACAGCAAGCACATTCTGACTGGTTTCATTGTGCCTGTTCAAGTATGGAACCCTCTTACTCTTATCCACCACAACCTTCACATGTGTCCCATCTATAGCTCCTATGCAGTCGTTGAAGTGTGGCCAGAATGCAGGATTTTCTAAGTTTGGGTGCACCTCTAAAAATGTTGGGTCCTTGGGTACAATTATGTCATGTGCTAACCTAAGGAGGCATGTCAAAACTCTATTAAATGTTCTGCTTACTGTCTCCATAGACCTCCTAAAATGGTTCTCAGCCTGTCTAACTGACTGTGGTAAACCAACAACCCATAAAAACATTGCAAGAGCCTCTACAGATGTCATTTTTGTACTGGACTTCAACCCATATGAATGGACCAAAGTATTATGTAGCCTGTTAAATAAAGGTCTCTTAACCCTAAATATATTGTAGCATTGGGTATCTCGAGCTAGTGTCTCCTGCACCCAATCCAAACCAGAGTCTCCAGTGACCCCCTAGGTAGTTTGACAAAGTAGTTATCAGAGTACATACCCAAGATAGGAACCAACTGCAAGATCAAATTCTGGGCCTCCACCAAATTATTGCAGCACATGGATATAATCTCATCCTCACTTGTGCTGCCTCCATCATCTTCTTCTTCCTCAATCATGGGGCCCTGATCTTCTTCCTGCTTCAACAAACAGCAGTGTAAGCAAATGAAATTAATTCAACAAATTAATACAGCCCATAGATAAATAGGTTCAACACATAGCATTAAGTCAACACATCACACAGATAATAGTTCAAGACCTCACACACAGATGATAGGTTCAACACACATAATAGTTCAACACCTCACACATAGATAATAGTTCAACACATAGATAAAAGATCAACATCTTAACACACACATTTCTTGAAGAACTACTCAACACCTCCTAAGCTCAGATTGTTGTCCCTACACCATTTCTTGAAGTAACCCAACCTAAGCTGAGGAGTTAATTTGCCACAGAAGAACTGCCTTTGGTACTCTGTTTCGAACATCTTGGACATAGCATAGACAGAGTCAACGGTTTCCTCAACGCCACACTCAAATGCCAGCTCCTGACATCTCTCTACAGAACATGCTGCCTTGTCACTTGCACGTTTCTGTATTTGAGTAGTGTTGACTTTGACAGAGTCTTTGAAGGTACTGGCTATGTCCTTCACAATCTTCACCATTGGGCTCTTGCTCTTCTTCACTGGACTGGTCAAAGTGCTTGAATTGCTGCTTAATGACCTCTTTCCCCTTTGACTCCTCTGGCTGCTTCTACTTGTAGGTGTTGTTTGAAACTCCTCCTCTTCCTCTTCTGCCCCTACATCTTGCTCCTGATTCTGACCATAATCATCTCTAGGCACAAAGGCTGTGCTTCCATCGACAGTGAACCCTCTAAATAGTTCATCAAGCAACTCCTCGTTTCCTGGAGGACCCCATTGCAGCCTCTTTAGGTATTGTTTTTTCTGCATCATAGGTTTACATCACAAGGTGATCAGAAACTAGTTAAGGTGAGCACACTACACAATTTGCTAGGAAACTCAGACTCATGCATAGCTTTACCTCTGTGTGTGTTGTCCAGAACTCAGACTCTGCATCAATTGTTCCATCTGGTTTCCTCCCCAACCCTGTGTGCGTTTGCAAGTAGCGCCAGAATGAGTGGGTGCTCTTGAGTACGCCTATTTGGTTCTTCACCTGTAGACGGGTATACAGCAACCCCCTTCGAGCAAGTAAGCCATCGACAATTGCTTCGTACCCTTCACCACTCATTTGTGCACCATTATACGTTCCTGGTCTACGTTGCTCTATGCACAATTCTAACAAGCAAGCATTATTTGCATCATTCCATTGGGCTCAATTGGCATGGCTCACCGGGGGACCGCCGGAGCTCGCTAACTCCTCCACATCATCCTCCAATTCTTCATCGATGTCGAAGGGAGCGCCGGAGCCGGATGCTTGCACACGGACGGCACTCCTCGGTGCCCTCGGTGCTCGAGGACGCGGTACGCGCTGGCCGCTGCCGCCACGGATTGCTGTGTTCGTGCGCTGGCCGCCGCCGCCACGTACCGCCGTGTTGGTGCGCTGCCGGCCGGGTACTGCGCCGGACGATTTCGCGCGCTGACGAAGGCCGCCTGCCCCCGACGACGACCCACCGGGGAATACGCCACCGTTTCCTCCTCCGCGACCGGCCGCCGCCGCCGACGACCCACCAAAGTGGAGTTGCCGGGCGTAGGGTGAGGCCGGAGTCGCCCACGCGTCTCCTGCTCCGGCTCGCGGTGGGCGATAGGGAGGGAGGACAGAGCCCCTGACGCGGCCAGGCAGGAGCTCGTCGACGTTGCCCTAGAGGACGGCTCCGTAGAGCCCAAGCCCCGGGAACACCTCCGCCGCCGGCGCTTGCGAGTTGAGTTCGAGATCCACGAGGCCAGCGGGAGCGTGGCCAGGGCCGCTCGCCGACGGTTGCGAGCCCCACACGTCGAAGCCGTCTCCGTCAATCGATGGGAGGCGGCGGCGCGGCTGGGGAGACGCGGCAGCGCGGATGGCGGGAGGCGGCGACGCGCGTGTGGCGAGATCCGCGGCGGCGCGCGTGTGGGGAACGGGAGGGAGACGAGTGCGGGTGGGGAACGGGAGTGAGATCCCGTGCGGCGTGCGGGCGAAAAAACACTTTTCCAGTGGGCCCCACCTCAAATAGCCTCAATAAGCATCATATGTGGTGGATAGTTTTTTGGGTGGGTTAGATGTAAATAACCCCAATCTAACCCTCATGTTTGGATACTCTAGAGGTATTTGAGTCCCAAATAGCTCCAACTAACTCTAACCCATGGATCCAAACAGGGCCTATATTTCACACCAACAGTCCAGCTGATGTTGCTGATTGATGATGTCAGTTTTTTTTTGAAAAGCTAACAGTAGGAGATCTGTCGAGCATATATTAACAGAGAAGGATTGATGATGTCAGGTTTGCTCATCGGATTTCGATTTCAAACTGAGGCCTTGTTTAGATTGCCTCAAAGTTCTAAGTTTTTTCACTCTCTCTCCATCACATTAATTTTTGGACACATATATGGAGCATTAAATGTAGGTAAAAAAAGTAACTAATTGCACAGTTTGGTTGTAAATCACGAGACGAATCTTTTGAGCCTAGTTAGTCCATGATCGGACAAAGTTTGTCAAATACAAACGAAACGTGCTACAGTGTCCAAATTGCAAAAAATTGCAATCTAAACAAGGCCTGATGCTGATTGCTAACCAATGGATTTGTATCTGAACTTTTACAACCCCACTTTAGTGTTTGTGGGAATAATCAACGCATAGAAAGCTCTAGCAAGCTATATAAAAATAAAAAATATAGTAATATACATACAAACTTTTGGTCGAATATAAAACAATGTATCCTCATCAACAGATTAATGAGAAAAAAAAGTAGGTGAGCTGATCGACCTTTGTTTGCAAATCAGTATTAGTTTGGATAACCAATCAGTGGCAGTGGCATCCCCATACAACTTGCAACAAGTTTCATGCCACTTCCCAGTATTATAAAACGGTTCTGGTATACGAATAATTTGAGTGGACGAGAAAAATGCGCAAATATATTGGAAGGTGCCACCACCCGCCCCCTAGCCTTTTAATATTCACTGTTTTTTATAGGGTAAAGTCCAATTTATAACCTCCAACTCTCGCAACAAATTGTTGTTTTGTGGCGTGACGAGACTCAAATTCAAAAAAATAAAAAACCATTCAATACGATGTCGGATGAAGATAATTTTTATATGTAAATTGTACACCTCGATGAGATCTACACCTTTATAGTTTTAATTTTTTTCATTTGAGAACAGTAAGATGCTCGAAAAAATAATATAAAATTTCAGTACCATAATAATCGCCTACTAACGCTTGCCGCATTAGAGCACTAATATATTATTTGTATAGAGTTAAATGAAAATACTTTTTATAGCAAAGTTGTAGCTCTCAATGAGATCTACAACTTTATAGTTTTGATGCTCAAAAAAATATATAAAATTTTGATGCCTCTCGAAAAAATCAAAGGTTACTGTTCATACGCCAAAACCGCCCGAATCCAGCCCAGGGTTGAAAGTTGAACGGTTTCAAGAGTTGGAGGACCAGAGTTATCCGGTTTTGGAGTTCGAGATTGAAATCCAGACTTTGGCAAGAGTTGGAGGTTATAAATTGGACTTTACCCTTTTTTATATGCGCATACATTTGGAACTCAAGAATCTGTATATGTTTTAGAAAAAGTTGGCTGAAGTTTCCAGAGAGAGACCAATCATTGACTTGTTAGGATCATGAAATACCTCTGCTAAGTAGATCAGTGGTAAGCCTCTTGGACGCCAGTGTCGAGGAAGCTCGCGCGGTGGAGTCCAACGTGGTGGAGATGTCCGGTGGCGACGGCGAAGTCGGTGGGGCTTCCCGTCGCTGGCAGCACTACTGTAGATCGGATTATGTTTTCTGTTGGTGGATCATGGCGGCTCAGACCAACCTCGTAATTAGAGTAGTGATCCTCACCTCTTTTTTATATGTACTGTGCGACAGGGGCCCACCAACCATATTAGGGTTGGGCACCCCTGATCAGGGCGTAGAGACAAGGGCCTAATTGGTGGAGATCAACTAATATTCTCCTCCTTGATCTCACTACCATCTTTTAATTTCACATCATTTACTTTTGTTCATTCCATTACAGATTAGCGCATAGAGCATTTTTCATCGTCACGGTCAATTGCCGATAGATTTAACAGCTACAACACACCACTCTGTTCTGAAATAGATACTTAACTTTGGGTCTTCTTTTGTCTAGAAATTTTAGGCTTTTCTTAAACCCATGCTAGCTACATGTTCTCTGAACACGTTGGGTGGCAAGCCTTTTGTAAGCGGATCCGCGAGCATCTTTTCTGTACTTATATGCTCAAGACTTATGACATGATCCCGAACTTTATCTTTCACAACATAATACTTTATGTCAATGTGTTTGGCAGCACCACTTGACTTATTATTGTGAGCATACTGTACTGCCGAATTATCATCGCAGTATTACTTAAGTGGTCTATATATGTCGTCAATCACCTTCAATCCGGGTATGAACTTCTTTTGCCAGTTCACCTGCCCCGTTGCCTCATAACACGCTACAAACCGTCATACATTGTGGACGATGTAGTGACGGTTTGCTTTGATCTTTTCCATGAAATAGCTCCCCTTGCGAAAGTGAATACATATCCAGACATGGATTTTCTATCATCTCCCGCATAATCAGAATCTGAATATCCCACTATATGGAGTGAATTAGATTTTCTATACGTCACCATGAGGCTTTTCGTTCCTTGCAAATAACACAAGATTTTCTTTACCATTTTCCAGTGTTCTGTTTCCAGGATTGCTCTGGAATCTGCCAAGTAACCCGGTAACAAATGTCAAGTCAGGACGCGTACATACTTGAGCATACTGCAAGCTTCCGACAATTGAAGCATATGGAACCACTTTCATTTGATCGATCTCATATTAGTTCCAGGGGCATTTAAAATCCCCATATCTGTCGCCCTCGAATATAGGAGCAGGTGAGGGACTACATTTTGCATACAGAATTTCTTTAAGATCTTTTCTATGTATGCCTTTTGTGACAGTCCTTATACCCCTTTACTTCTATCTTGGTGAATCTCGATCCCTAGAACGAACGAAAGTTCACCAAAATCTTTCATATCAAATTTTGAGGACAAAAACTTCTTTATCTCCAGTAGGAGACTAACATGACTACTAGCAAGTAAGATATCATCCACATACAGGACAAGGAAGATAAACTTCCCATTCTTAAACTCTGCATAGACACAATTGTCCTCTACATTCTCTTTAAAACCCAAAATTCCTTATTGTCTGATCAAACTTTAAGTACCACTGTCTTGAAGCTTGTATTAATCCATAAATGGATTTCTTTAGGCGGCATCCCATTTGTTCTTTTTCTTCCATGACAAAACCCTTTGGTTGTGCCATGTAAACATCTTCCTTCAAGTCCCCGTTGAGAAATGCCGTCTTTACACCTATCTGATGTAATTCTAAATCGTAATGTGTCACTAATGCCATTATGATTCTGAAGGAATTCTTACATGAGACTGGAGAAAATGTCTCATTGTAATCAATCCCTTCTCTTTGCGTAAAGTCTTTTGCCACAAGTTGCACTTTATATCTCTCTATATTTCCTTGGGAGTCAAGTTTTGTTTGTAGACCCATTTACAGCCTACTATTTTGGCTCCTTTAGGAATTATCTTCAAGTCCCAAACTTTATTGGCATTCGTAGATTTCATTTCATCTTCCATGGTCTCAAGCCACTTTGATGAATGATCATTTTTCATGGCTTATGCAAATGAGGTGGGATCATCCTCCATTTGAAATTCCTCAGTGTTGTATACTTTATTGTCAGCAGGAATAGCTGATTTTCTAACTCATTGAGACCTTCTAGGGGCCTCCACATTTTGCACATCTTCTGTTTAAGGCTGTTGTTGCTCCCCCTCATGTGTGGCAATAGGTTCTATAGGATCCTGAAGAACAGATTCCTTATCATCATTCATTGTTGCCACTGGCGGAATAACAACAGGTGCTGGCACCACATTATCTGACACTATCGGTGCAGCGACAGCAAGTAGTGAGAAAAATGGCTTATGAATCATTGGAGTGGGCGCATACACCCGTTTCTATTCAAGGTCAATTTCTCGAGCTACCATGCTCCCCCTCATCAATTCATCCTCTAGGAAGATAGAGTGTCTTGTTTCCATAAACTTTGTATGTCTCTCTGGACAGTAAAAACGAAAACCTTTTGACTTTTTTGGGTCGCCAATGAAATGGCAACTCACTGTTTTAGGATCTAGCTTACCAATGTTTTGGTTAAATACTTTAGCCTCAGCAGGACTCCCCCCACACATAAGTGGTTTAGTGAGGGTTCCCCACACATAAGTGGTTTAGTGAGGGTACTCTTTCTGTCCACAACTCATACGGTGTTTTGGGCACCGACTTACTTGGTACTCTATTGAGAATATGAATGGCGGTTTTTAACGCCTCCATCCATAGGCTCAACGATAAGGTCGAGTAACTTATCATATTACACACCATATCTATCAGGGTACGATTGCGTCTTTCAGCTACTCCATTCTGCTGAGGTTCACCCGGTGTAGTATCCTGGGCTACTTTGCCATTTTCCTGTAAGAACCTTGCAAAAGGTCCAGGAATATGGTCATATGGGGTATGCCGACCATAGTACTCCCCCACGGTCGGACCTGACTATCTTAATCTTTAAATTACGTTGAATTTCAACTTCTGCCTTAAATATCTACATTTATCCAATGCTTCTGTTTTTTCTTAGATTGGATAAATGTAGACATAACGGGAGTAATCATCTGTGAATGTTATGAACGAATCATTACCATCCACACTCTTTACAGGAAACTGACCACAGATGTCTGTGTGAATAATCTATAAAATTCCTGCGTTTTGTTTGACATCTTTCTTAATTTTCTTTACATACTTTCCTTTTATGCATTCTCTGCATTGTTCTAAATCTGAGAGCTCCAATGGAGGAAGAATATTATTCTTAACTAGTTTTTCTATTCTCTTCCTCGAAATATGGCCTAAACGATAGTGCCATAATTTCGACGACGCATCGTGAGCTCTCTTATGCCAACATTTCTAGAGTAACTCTCTGTCACCAGCTGCTTTATCAGCTAGATAGCATATGTCTTTGAAGAGCCAGTGAACTGACTCTTTATTCTATCGAGGTACTCGGTGATCGTGTCATACTCTAGGATTGAGCCCACAATTATAGGCTCAATCGTGTTCTTTATCACAGTCAAACATTTCTTGTTGGCAGTGATCCACTTCCTATGCACAAGGGCATAGGACATCTTTCAGGATTCAAAATCCCTCTCTTTAGTTGCCCAGACGGCATCAACCTCGTTTGTCTCCCTCACCAGTGCTATAGGATCAGTGGGACACGGTGAGGTGACTACCCAGTCTATCTTAGCCAAGATGAAAACTAGGTTAAACCTTTTCTTAACTTAAAATTAACAATAATTGCATGCCTTGATTCCAACGTTGGTCAAAATTAAAACATACAACTCTTCTTATACATTAAATCTACATCACCGTTGGGCAGAAATAGAAATAATGCATAAATCATTAAAATTTATGATATTGTTATTAACAACGTTGGTCAGAAAATAACAACATCATAAACACGTCAAAATCTCTTTTTCTCCAATTATACAACTGTTTTATACACTAATTCTACACCACCGTTGGACAGAAATAGAATGAAGGCATAAAATCATTAAAACTACGATATTGTTATTAACAACGTTGGTCAGAAAATAAGAACATCATAATCATGTCAAAGTCTCTTTTTCTCCAATTAAATATCACGTTGGTTCAAAATAACTGGAGAATAAACAATTTCTTTAGCAGCGGAATAACTCTTTTTTCTCCAATTAAATATCATGTTGGTTCAAAATAACTAGAGAATCAACTATTTTTTTAGCAGTGGAAAAATAATCTCAATTTATTGAATTTTACCCATAGGAAAATTCTCTTTTCTATTTTCTTCAAGCCATTAATCAATTTCCAGGAAATAAACATTTACTAGAAAAGAAAAAATTGATTCATTTGTTGATCACTGTTGATTCGGCCCAGCCGGCAAAACAGACCGGCCCACCTCCTTTGCCCGCGCGCTGCCCGCACCCAGGCCACAACCTGGGCCTAGGCCGGCAAAGTCGCGCTGCCACGCGCGCGCCTAGGCCAACCGGCGGTGCGCTCGATCTGAGCCGTCTGCACCGATCCGACGGCCGAGCGGCAATATCGCACGAACAAAACCGCGGCCGTGGCCGTCCGACCCGCAACCCTAGTTCATTCGCTTCTTTGCTCTCTCTCTCTCTCTTCGCCGCTCTCCATGTCTCTCCTCAGCACAGCAGCGCCGAGCAGCCGAGCGAGCAAACGCCGATGAGAGCGAGCAGAGAGCGCCGGCGCCGTCGCCGGCCCCCTCGCCGGCGTGCACGCTCCCCAGCGGGTGAGCGTGCTGCCGTCGAGTGGCCAGGCCACGGCGCCTCTTTGGCTAGAGCCCGATGAGCAGTGCCCCTGGCTCGGCCTTCTTCTCCTCACGTGCCGGTGAGGCAGCAGCGCTGCTGAAAGGGTCGAGATGGCGACTAGAGGGGGGTGAATAGTCCTTTTTAAAATTAATCGCGTCGGCTAACCGAAACAAGTGCGGAATTAAAACTATCAGTCTAGCCAAGACTACACCCCTCTATCTATGTTCTCTAGCACCTTTCAAAGATACTAATAAGCAACTAAGGTGCAGGGCTAGCTAGAGCTCTCCTAACCAATTCTAGAAGCAAGGTCACATAAACCTATGCCACTAGTACTTTAAGCATCAAGGGAGCTCCTACACATGCTAGTAAGCAAAAGCACAAAGCCACCTAAGCTCACTAGCAATGCTCAATAATAAGGCAGCCAATGCCAAATGAGAGAGCGCAAATACTTAGCTACACAAACTAAGCAATGTGACTAACAAGGTTACACAAACCAAATTAGCCACGCAAGGCAGCTACTTCTATGCTACACAAACAAGAAGGTAACTAGTGAGCTACACAAGCTTAACTAGATACAAGAGCAACTACACAAGCACAATGTATATAAAAGTAATTACAAGCTTGTGTAACGAGGATGCAAACCAACGGGAAGAACAAGGTTGACACGGTGATTTTTCTCCTGAGGTTCACGTGCTTGCCAGCACGCTAGTCCCCGTTGTGTCGACCGCTCACTTGGTGGTTCGGTGGCTAATTGGCATCACCCGCCAAGCCCGCAAATCAGGCACCGCAAGAACCTACCCTAAAAGTGAGGGTAGCTCAATGACACGCTTTACTAGAGTTGCTCTTCGCGGCTCCCGCGGGGCGAGCACAATACCCCTCACAAAGCTCTTCTTCGGAGCACCGCACAAGCTTCTTGCGGGCTTCGACGGAGACCACCACCAAGCCATCTAGGAGGTGGCAACCTCCAAGAGTAACAAGCACCACCGGCTTGCAACTCGATCACCTAGTGTCACTCGATGCAACCTCATGATGCAATCGCACTAGAATCACTCTCTCACACAATCGACTGATCACTATCAAGTAGATGTGAGATGGAGGGCTCCCAAGCACTACTACATAAGCCACCAAGGCTCTAGTGTGCTCAGCTACCGGCCCAAGACCGACCATAGCTTCTATTTATAACCCCACGAACAAAAAGAGTCGTTACCCCTTCACTGGGCAAAAGTCGGGACGACCGGATGCTCCGATCCGATCGACCGAACGCTGGACCTCAGCGTCCGATCACGCGATACTCGCCACGTGTCCCCTCCTTCAAACGCAGTTCTTCTGATCTCAATGGTCATTTGACGACCTGACGCAGCAGCTTCAACTGACCGGACGCTAAGCCTCTAGCGTCAGGTCGTTTCCTGTAAGGTTCCAGAAACGACATTTCACGACCGGACGCGTCCGGTCGATCGCGATCGGACGCAGCACCAGCGTCCGGTCACTCTCCAGCTTCTGCTCTGCCTACGTCACCATACGTCAGCTCTGACCGGACGTAGGACCCCAGCATCCGGTCACTACGTGACCAGCGTCCGATCCACTCAGTGAGACCCTATCTTTTCTGTATAGGGCGTCGGTGGCACCGTCGGACTGCCAGTGGAGTTTCTCCTTTCGCCTCCATTTCTGCACCGAGTTGATCCACATCAACTCCAACTTCATCTTCTTTGTAAATGTGCCAACCCCACCAAGTGTACACCACTATGTGTATATGTGTTTGCATTTTCACAATCATTTTCCAAAGGATTAGCCACTCAACTTGCCACGCCACTCGATCCTAGCGACGATGTAAAGTTAGATCACTCGAGTGGCACTAGATGATCGATATTCAAACAAGTTTGCCCTCTTGATAGTACGGCCATCTATCCTAAACCCGATCATAAACTTCTCTACACACCTATGACCGGTGAAATAAAATGGCCTAGGTTATACCTTTGCCTTGCGCATTCAATTCCATTTCTCCAACGTCGATGCAACACATGCACCAACACGATCAACAATGATATGATCCACTTCATATCATCACGTGATCATATTGGTTCATCGATCTTGACTTCACTTGCTCTTCACCGTTGCCATCGTCCATCGGCGCCAAGTCTTGCTCAAGCTTCACCGCCACGCGGTCCATCACTCCAAAGCCTCCGACTTGCCCTTCACGCTTGCAACCGGTCCATCATGCCAAGTCTTGTCTTGATCTTCTCCACCTTGATCACATGACTCAATGTCATATCTCATTTGCAATGAGCTTCTTTATCATCACATGTGTGAGCTTTGCAACATCTCCAAGCCATTTTCACCTTCATGGCATATGTTGCTCACACACATGTACATGTGGACTAATCACCTGTGTATCTCACATAATGTCAGATACCATAAAAAGGGGTACCCTAAGCAAGAACCGAAA
Organism: Miscanthus lutarioriparius; assembly: GCA_904845875.1. Classification (NCBI taxonomy): domain Eukaryota; kingdom Viridiplantae; phylum Streptophyta; class Magnoliopsida; order Poales; family Poaceae; genus Miscanthus; species Miscanthus lutarioriparius. The sequence continues at coordinate 13,262,980 of CAJGYO010000011.1, read as the reverse complement.
AGATTGCTTAAACCTTACAAATATCAAAGCCGAAGGACAACCACGGGGCCTCGGCCGATTCTCTGATTGGCCCCGCCGAGGCCCTCTCGCTGAGGCCGATTCTTCGATTCGCCCCGCCGAGGCCCTCTCGCCGAGGCCGATTCTCCGATTCGCTCGCCGAGGCCGATTCTCCGATTCGCCCCGCCGAGGCCCTCTCACCGAGGCCCTCTTGCCGAGGCCCTCTCACCGAGGCCGATTCTCTGATTCGCCCTGCCGAGGCCCTCTCGCCGAGGCCGATTCTCTGATTCGCCCCACCGAGGCCCCCTCACCGAGGCCCTCTCGCCGAGGCAGTCCCTCTGGCAGGTTGTCCCATCCATTTAATGCGCCTGAATGCATCCGCTACGTCAACCACGACTGGCAGGGTACAGCAACAGGAGCGATGGGACAATAGTCAAATCTCCTTTTTACCATCCCTTACTGACGGTGCAGGGGTTGCCATGCCCTGCGGACACACGTCCTGCACTTTTCCACCTAAACCGGGTACGATGCTAACCACCGAGGCCCCCGCCTCATACACAGGTCACCTCCAAGGCCCCGGCAAATCAGGCCTCGGCGCGGTTAGCTACAACCTGCCAGGCCTCGGCACCCCACCAAGTCAAAAAATCCACAAGGCACGGCATGTCACCTATAGTGGAGGCCATACTGACTAGACGTCAACAAGGACCCCTACGACTTCAACAGCCTCAGGCATGGCTGGCATGACGCACCAGTGATCAAGTACCAATTGCCATTCCCGACACTGTGCTGCTACAGGAATAGGCCACAGTACTGGATCTTCCTTCCTCGCTAAGGCTCCACGTGTAGCTCTCTCATGTACTCCTGGCTCCCTCCTTGTGGCTATAAAAGGAAGCAGCCAGAGCCGTTTCTATGGATCGGGACCACACCGGCCCTCACGCGCAAAACACACTCACTCAATTCACGCACGCTCCCACGCTGCCTGAGAGCAACGACTCAAGCGGCCCGCACCACTCCACGCCGAGACCTGGGACTAGCTCCCTCTCTCACTCAGCTTGTAACCCCCTACTACAAGCACTTCGATGCAAAGAATACAAGATCGATCTCCTAGACTGGACGTAGGGCACCGATTGCCTGAACCAGTATAAACCTTGTGTCTCTTTGCATCACCATCCGGGATTAGGGGCACGCAGTTCACATTTACTGGTTGGTTGAGGACCCCCCGGTCCGAAACACCGACACATAAACACAATTAGTCCACCTAGGTTGTCACTTAATTACCAAAACCACACAAGGACCTTTCAGCTGTTCAGCGGCGAGGTAGACCACCCCTTCCCCTTCGGATTTGGATTCATGCGTTTGGGGATTAGGGTTAGGGTTTCTTTTCCAATTCGATTCGACCGATTCGTTTTTTCTCTTCTTTTGATTTCTTTTCTTTCTTATTTGTACTGAATCACTCTCTTCCCCTTCTTCATGCGAGTTAGGGTTAAGGTTCGGTTGAACCCGATTCAGTTTTTCTCTCGGTTTTGATTCGGGATCGGTGAGTTAGGGTTAGGGTAGGCCCCCGTGTTGTCCGTCCTTGCTTTTCTTTCTAGGGTTGGTGTCGGTGTTTCGGACCGGGGGGTCCTCAACCAACTAGTAAATTTTTACTGCATGCCCCTAATCCTGGATGGTGATGCAAATAGACACAAGGTTTATACTGGTTCAGGCAATCAGTGCCCTACGTCCAGTCTAGGAGATCGATCTTGTATTCCTTGCACCAAAGTGCTCGTAGTAGGGGGTTACAAGCAGGGTGAGAGAGGGAGCTAGCCCCAAGTCTCTATGATGAATGGGACAAATTGCTCGAGACGCTAATCTAAGTGTGGGTGCTACGGCCTGTGTTCGTCTTCCTCGTGAGTTCGTATGTTCCTAAGTGTGTTCCAGTTTAGGCCCGTGTGTCTCGTCCCTAGAAACAGCCCCGGTCCCTCCCTTTTATAGTAGAAGGGGGGATGGGGGTGATACATGCGCTAGTTACGTGGCGTCGTGTGAACAGAGGCGGCCTGTCCAAGCCCTGTAGCCTATTGCTGTGGCGGAACAGTCGATGGAGTGGTTCTGCCCTTGAAGTGTCAGAGCAGCGCGCCGGTCACATCCGATCCTATACAACGTAATAGCTTGTCGTAGGGCCTAATGAGCGACGTGCCGGTCGTAGTGCGTTGTCCGCACGAAGTGCCGAGGCTTAGCCGGTGCCGAGGTCGAGCCATCGTGGGGGGAGGCAGGTGTGAACCCCAAGGTTGTCGAGACCATGAGGTAAATTGTCGAGGCGTGGGTGGAGCGGCTGACCCTGCACACTGATTCCGAGGCTACAGGGATCCGAGCTTAACTCCCCATGCCGCATCGTCCTCGGAGTAGTTAGAGAGGCAAAGACAAAGTTGTGGTATGGACATTTAGTTGTGGGCAGTCTTTGCGCGCATGGATGTGGTAACTCCTGCCTTGTCTTGTTTCGGTCGGCATGGTGCCGATGTGATTTGCGTCTCGTCGGCCACTCCTCTCGTATCGAGCTGTCATCCGGATGACGTCGTGGGAGTGGTTGGTCGAGGCAGAGGCGATGGGGTGGTTTGCCGAGCCCGTCTTGAATGAGGTGGAGCGTTGGTAACTCGCCCGAGGCCTTTTGGGCGGGGTCTCGGGTGAGTCGGAGAATTGGTTTCTGTCCGAGGCCTCTGAGGCCACTGGCGAGGCAGAGAGCTAGTTATCCATCTGAGGCCTTGGACGTGCCCCGTGTGCGATACGGGGGCCTCGGCGATCAGCGTTGTACTCGGTTTAGGTGGAATAGTGCGGGACGTGTGTCCACAGGGCACGGTAACCCCTGCACCGTCAGTAAGGGATGGTAAAAAGGAGATTTGACCGTTGTCCTATCGCCCTTGTTGTTGTACCCTACCGGTCATGGCTGACGCAGCGGGTGCTCGCAGGGGCATTAAATGGATGGGACAGCCTACCAGAGGGACGGTCGAGGCGGAGGCGACGAGGACACGGGACGAACCCGGCCTCGGGCGAGGCGGAGCGGGATCGGGACCTCCGAGACCCTGACCGGGGGCCTCGGGCGAGGCGGAGATTTGGTCCGAGACCGGATTTGGTCGAGCCGGTCTCGGACGTCACCATGAACTATTTTCTTAGTTTGACTAAGGAGGCCTCATGGGGGTTTTATGAGTTTTTTCGGCTTTTGCTTAGGGTACCCCCTTTTTACGGTACCCGACAGTTGGGTCTTAGGGTTTGGCCAAATCCGAACCCACTGTTCTTCTTCTTTCTTAGGGGGTCTTCACTGGTTTAGGGTTCGTCTTTGATTCTCTTCTAAGCCGAATCCCTTTTCTTTTGTTCTTTCCTTCACCCAGTTAGGGTTAGGGTTAGGGAACCACTGTTCTTCTTTCCTTTTGCTCCTTTCCTCAGATCTGAATTGTATTTGTTCTTTTCTTGCCATGCACCGGCTCGGACGGTGGTGCGGCACCTTTCCCGCGTGGTGGCGGTGGTGACCTGGAGTTCAGTGACGTCTGCCACCCCCGGTCTCTTTTCAATTTGCTTTTACCCGGTTAGGGTTAGGGTTACACACTGGCAACCTGGCTCTAGTACCATTGTTAGGATCATAGAGTACTTCTATTAAGTAGATCAGTGGTAAGCCCCTTGGACACCAGTGTCGAGGAAGCTCGCGCGATGGAGTCCAGCGTGGTGGAGATGTCCAGTGGCGACGGTGGAGTCGGTGGGGCTTCCCGTCGCTGGCAGCACTACTGTAGATCGGATTAGGTTTTCTGTTGGTGGATCACGGTGGCTTAGACCAACCTCGTAGTTAGAGCCGTGATCCCCACCTCTCTTTTATATGTGATGTGCGACAAGGGCCCACCAACCATATTAGGGTTGGGCGCCCCCGATCAGGGCACAGAGACAAGGGCCCAATAGGCCGCCGTTGGGCCTATTGGTGGAGATCAACTAACATGACTTACCCAAACGAAAATTTGCCAAACTGACAGTAAAAAAAAGAAAATTTGCCAAACTTCTGTACCTTGAACGCTTGCCTGGGGAAGTACACAGAAACATGCCATTAATTGCCCTAATTAGGTATTGTGTATGTCATCTAACAAGCTAAGAATAATTTATAGAACCCGAGATTACACAAAGTATGAAAACTAATGTAACTTTCAGTTTCAGCATTGTCTGCTGGTTTATTCTTCTTAGAAAAAGCTAGCAACATTGCACAATGATGGGGGAAAATCATTGCTCGTGATACCAAAAGCAGATGACCTTTATAATCATAACTGAGATATGATTTCCCAACAAAAGTGATAATGGCCCTGTTCGCTTTGCTGAAAAGCTATGGCTGAAAGTACTGTTCGTTAATTCGTTGTGAGAGAAAAACATTATTCATTCGCTGAAATAATACGGCTCATAAGACAAGCGAGGCCATTAATGTTGTAGCCCTAGTTTGCAGCCTTTGCTTGTGCTCTAGAGCAGGATAAAACTCAAGCATCTGCAAACACTCACTAGAAATTGGTCAGAGATGGCTTCCAAGCCTGTGCATGCACTATGTACTAACCTATCAGGCTCCTGCAAACACTCACTAGAAATTGGTCAGATAGTTTTGTTCCTAGGGATGGTCAGCTAGATAGATGTGGTGCCTAAAAGTGAAAGAGGCCAGCCAAAAATAGACTTCTCCTTGATTTCTATTTGTGTGCATGCTCCAAAGACATTAACCCGGTCCAAGTCCAATGCAACCACCTTGCATCACATGCCTAGCTCCACTGAGGTGCCTGTTTATCTTGATGGCCTCCATCAGCTGCATCATTAAGAATTGGGCAGCTAATGGCAGCCACTAGCAGTCAAGTTGCGATATATTATTATATTATATAATTGGTGTGGTTTGTTGCGTCACCAGAAGCAAACTTGGATGCTTTGCTGATTGGTGAGGGTATGCAAAATAGGCTCTGAGATGGTGCCTTGCCAGTTTAACATCACTTGGTCATGACAAGTTTGTTAGTTAAGAAAATAAGGGCCTGTTCTTTTCCATGGGAGAACGGACTAAAGACTAAATTTTAGTCCCAATTAGTCCCTTTGAACCAAACACCAGGGACTAAAAGAGGAACTAGGGAATAAATTGGAGTAGTCCCTTGCAGGGCTGCTAATTGGGACTAAAGGGCCCAAATTGACACCCCTTGCCCTTCAATCATTGCTCCCAGCGCCCTTATCCACCCATTCCGAAACCCTCAGCGCCACTCGCTCCCTAGCCCTCTCTCCCGTCCCCACCGCCACTCGCTCCCTCACCCTTTCTCTCGTCCCCGCCGCCGCTCCGATCGTGCGGACCCAGGCGTCGCCGCTCCCCCTCCTCCCCCGAGCCCTCACTGTCCTCAGTCGGTCCGCACGTCGCCGCCGCATCTTGCCCGCATGCCGCCACCACAGCTCGCCCTCCTTCCCACACCGCATCCGACATGGACGGCTACGAGAACAACTACAAGGATTACTTCGCCGGGTCTTCTTCCTTCCCCGCCATCGGATATGAGCCCTACCCTCAGATCCCTGGCATCGACGAGTTTAGCGTGTACTCCCAAGCTCCTTCTTCTGCCTACGCCTCCCCCAGCCTCTCTGCTCCACGAATGCGGCTGGAGAGCCTGGATCTAAACTCCTAGGCCGAGTTCCCCAACCTTGACGTCTTCCCCAACCAGGAGCAGCTGCCGTCGAAAGCATTTTGGGCCAGCGTTGGACTTCCTCCCCTTGGCCCTGGCAACAGATCCGCTCATGGCCAGTTCTAGCCTCCACGGCCGGTGCATACTGAATCACGTCCCAGAACTGGTCGTGGAGGTAGCCATGTTGTGTGCCCAGGAGGTAGCCATCACGGAGCTCTATTTATCGGAGCGGCATCCGGTAAACAGCCAGCAGCATCCGCTCCTCAAGGTTTGCCACTTTTCAGAATGGGTGGTGGTGGCCGCGGGGTCCAGATGAGGCAGACGTTGTCCCATGCATCCACATCTACCACCAACAATTTTGACACCGTGGATCTAGACGGAGAGGATGACGATGACAACGAAGAATCCGATGAGATTGCCCCTACGTCGGTAAGATCCAAACCCTATGCCCTATTTTTTTTGTAAAAATCATATTTTTGATTGTGTTTGGTGATCTCCGAATGATTATTTAGCATGGATTTGTGATGAACCAATTACCATTTTGTGCTTAAGTTATCTGTTACATGAAAACTACATGTTGTATGTTTTTGTGCTTATGTTTCTGGTGCTATTGAGCTTAAGTTTCTATATCACAATATTAGTGTGTAGAATAGCATCATGAGTTTATAATTTAGTTGGTTGGTTGTCTTTAGCATGGATATGTGATGAAAACATTACCATTTTGTGCTTATGTTATCTGTTACATGATAACTGCATACTGCATGTTTTTGTATCATTGATGAAAGCTATTTTGATATGTCATGTCCTCTTTTCATCTTTTTTAGAAGAAAATTGACAAGGCCAATTGGTCCGATCAAAATATTACTACTTTGTGTGAACCCTACGTTGAGCAAATGAACGCTGGAAACTAGAACCAGGGAACAATGACAACTAGAGGTCTCAATATAATTAAAAGTCAATATGAAAAGATAACTAAACTAAGGCATAGTAGAAAACAATTGAAGAACCGAGTCAATCATTTGAAGTCGGTGTGACGTTTTGGGGACAAACTGATGAAGAACACAGGGTTAGGCCGTAGGTCTGATGGAACAATTGATGCAACAGCAGAATGGTGGAAAAACTAATTGAAGGAACTGCCGCACTATCTAACTTCTGTCAAATTTGGATTTGTGAGTTCATTGTGACTAAATCTGTGCATTACAGGGATGACCTGCAGAGTGCAAGAAGTTTTAATAGAGCTGGCCTACTAATTTCTCCTATCTAGAGCAGATGTTCAAAGGTGTAGTGGTAGATGGCTCTACATCTTGCATCCCAATGCAGTTTTCAGCACCAGCAAATTAGGAACAAGGATATGAGTAGCCATGGGAGGCAGGGGCTACGGGAGGGACTTATACCGATGGTTTGGAAAACAACCCAATGAACAGTTCTAGCCGTAAGAGGGGGCATCACAAGCACAGCTACTTCTGGTGAGAGTCCATCAAAGAAGTAAAAGGAACCACTGTTGAAGACTATGTTCACTGGTATATTAGAAAAGTTTAATGAGGACAGGAAGGCTGCAAATGATAATCTGGCCCAGTTTAGGAGCAGCAAAGAAGAGCTCAAGGAAGTCAGGAAGTTGAAGAAAAAGGAGCAGAAAGAAGCAGATGTTTGGCAATGGTCAAGGAGTGTGGAGTAGATAACAAATCAGATGAATTCTTCGTTGCTACAACTTTGTTTAAGGAAGAATATTATCGACAGGTTTTCTATGAAATTGATACACCAGAGGACAGATATGTGTGGCTGTAGAAATGGGTTCAAAATGGTGTAGAGAAGCGCTAGATAAGTGCATTTCTGTATGTGTGATGAACCTATACATTTAGTTGAACCTATGCATTTGTGTTGAACCTATGCATTTGTGTTGAAGCTATGTATTTCAATTCAATGATTTGGCTTGTGATGATGTTTGATTGCTTTGTGATTGATTTGTGATTGCTTCATGATTGATTTGGCAGTGATTGATTCGGTCTTCATTGATGTGTTCAGGTTGATGATGGTAATGCCGCACATGATTCTGAGGATGATTCATAGGACAACGATGATTCATCTTCATCATTAAGTGATGATTCATTGTCAATTGATTCTGACCTGGAGGATGCATTGGAATAGTACTATATGAGAGTCCAAAAGAGGAGGCAACAAATGGTTGTCGCTGTTTGCACTCTAGGTATGTATCACCACGAACTTCACATGAACATATCTGAACATAGAGTACTGGCAGAATCTAGTTACCAATGGGTCACAAGAACCTTAGACCATAGGACACAATGCTACATAATATTTAGGATAAGGAAAGAGTGCTTCGATAAGCTTCATAGTGTGCTTCAAAGTTCATATGGATTGAAGTACACATGTAAGATGACATCAATCGAAGCTTTAGGGATGTTCTTATGGATGTGTGCATCGTAACAATCAGTTAGGCAAGCTGACAACCGGTTCACACGTTCATTATGCATAGTTAGTAGGAAGTTTGATAAGGTGTGGCTTGTGTGTGCAAACTAGCAGTTGATATAATTAGGCCAAAAGACCCTGAATTTAGAGCTGTGCATAAGAGGTTGTCGTCTCCTAGGTTTGCTCATTTCTTTGATCAGTGCATTGGAGCACTAGATGGAACATATGTGAAGTTAGTGGTGCCAACAAATCAGGTAGTATCTCATATGGGAAGACATGGGTACACTAGTCAGAATGTGTTGGCCCTTTATGATTTCGATATGAGATTCATATTTGCTGTTGCGGGATGGCCTGGATCGGTTCATGACATGCGGGTATTCAAAGATGCAATTGACAAGTATGGCGACATGTTTCCACATCCACCTGAAGGTTTTGATTTGTCCTATTACCTCTTGTTTAATCTAAATGCTCTTACTTTGCATTTGGCTTACAATAAATTACAACCGTGTAGGGAAGTTCTATCTTGTCGACTCGGATTACCCAAACCGATCGGGTTATCTTGCACCCTACAAGGGTACAAAGTATCATATCTAGGAGTATCGACAAGGACCCGCACCAAGAGGTAAAAAATAGCTCTATAATTATGCACATTCTTCACTTTGAAATGTCATCTAGCGATCATTTGGAGTGTTGAAGATGAAGTGGAGGATTTTGTTAGACTTACCGAGTTATCCGATGCCAAAGCAAAGCAAAATAATTCTCCCGTGCATGACCCTTCATAATTTCGTAAGAGAGAATGATAAGAAGGATAGGGACTTTGAGAGGTGTGATGAAGATGAAAACTACAATTCACTGGAAGAACCATCGTCTAGTCAAGCTAATGGAGCTAGTACTACTCATGCCGATGAAGATCAAAATATGAATCAGTTTAGGGATTGGATAGCCGATGGTTTGTATGCTAGGAGGTAGCTTTGATGATTTATAATAATGGAAATTGTAAAACTGCATGAACACTGTTTTGAATAAATGAAATTTAGTGATTTTTAACCTGGCCAGCAGCGCGGCCAGTGAACTCCCAGGCGCGCTCGCAGCTGAAGCCAGCGCGGGAACACAGCAACACGCGGGAGCAGCCAGCCGGCCTACGCGGGTTAGCAAAGATGGATAGAAGCATTGATTAGGGGCTCTTTAGACATTGGTCGGGTGCATTAACAATGTTTAGTCCCTTCTAGTCCATAAAAAAGAACACCATTTGAGTTTCTTCTCTGTTTTAGTCCCTAGTCCTGAGACCATTGAGACCATAGAAAAGAACACACCCTCAATGACGTTCATCTTTTTCAAGCAAGTCACTAGTGACTGCCGACTACAGTGTCTATCCCGTAACATCAGCATTTAGCACCCTAGAAATGTCAATATTTGCAGCGCACACCGTCCATGTGAAGCTCCAAAAAATCTGGTCATGAGAAGCATCCGTTTTATTGCAGATAAAAGACCATACATCAAACTATCACGGGAAGACAACAACCTATTAGTGAAAGAAAAAACTTTGCAAAAAGGATGACAGGAACTCGAGAAAGGGTTTGCATCAGAAGCATTTTAATTCACGGTGAGACTTGAGAGCATCTTACATGGATCTTCTTTCGGTACTGTTTTTAAAAGAACAAGGCTCACGTGCTTCTCCCGGCCATTTTAATGCTATTGTAACTATCATTTTTCCCTCTCAAAGTAGTGGTGATCACAGTAGAGTTAGGTCCCTTCAAATTTCGTAACAGTATAACAGCACGGCTCCCAAGGCACGAAGCAGTGCCTTTTGTTTAACATACTGTGAAAGCAAGCAAGTTTTTATTTTTTTATTTTTTTATGGAAAGGTAGCAAGCAAGTTGAGTAGTGTGCTATACACCGTGGTAGTAAGCCAACTTATCATAAAAGTGAAATTTAGTGATCTATTGGACACAAAGCCTAGCCCTTCACAGTAAGAGTGCATGAATCAAGGATTTTACCAACCTCAACTATGTTACAACCTTGGATAGTTGGCAACGAATATTATGAAACTGCACTCAAAAGTTTACAATATTACAAAGAACATTGAGTTGAGGATCTGCTTGGTTCCTTTGCCTGCCTTGCTTGCCTCATCTTGCTGAGCAAGGCTAACTTTGCCAAGGCAGGAGACCAATTTAGCTCACCTAAACTAGCAAGGAAAATTCTTGCTTTCAGAGGCAATGAGACAATGAGCATAAGGATCTCAATGCATCAATTGTTCCAACTCTTTGCTTAGCTAGGCAAGGCGAGGGACAACTGAGAATCCAAACGGCCCTAATTATCGAAGGAGGATTATTTAACTGTAGCAAGAACATAGAAAATCAAGTAGTTCTTATTAGAAATGTTCTTTGTGGCAGAAGTTTCTAATAATCCTTCAGAAACGTATATTCTATTATCCATCCTAACGAACTGATTAGGGGATTTTAACTAATGCTTTTTGAAGAAATGAGCGGCAAAATCATAGTTAGGACGTCTAACTCCATAGATGCAAGTAAAATGCTCATATGAGAATGATTTGTTTTGATGTAGATATAGAGAGCCCCCAATGGAGAACCAAGACTAGGATAAGCACCCAAATTATACTTGATCTTGGGCCACCCGGCCCGACCAACTGAAAGGTCCTTGTTGGTTTTGGTAATTGAGTGACAACCTAGGTGGACTAATTGTGTTTATGTGAGATACACAGGTGATTAGTCCACAGGTACATGTGTGTGAGCAACATATGCCATGGAAGTGAAAATGGCTTAGAGATGTTGCAAAGCTCACACATGTGATGATGAAGGAGCTTAACGCACATGAGACATGACATTGAGTCATGTGATCAAGGTGGAGAAGATCAAGACAAGACTTGGCTTGATGGACCGGTTGCAAGCGTGAAGGGCAAGTCAAAGGCTTTGGAGTGATGGACCGCGTGGCGGTGAAGCTTGAGCAAGACTTGGCGCCGATGGACGATAGCAATGGTGAAGAGCAAGTAGAGTCAAGATCGATGAACCAATATGATCATGTGATGATATGAAGTGGATCATATCATTGTTGATCGTGTTGGTGCATGTGTTGCATCGACATTGAAGGAGATGGAATGGAATGCACAAGGCAAAGGTATAACCTAGGGCATTTCATTTCACCGGTCATAGGTGTGTAGAGAAGTTTATGACCGGGTTTAGGATAGATGGCCGTACTATCAAGAGGGGCAAACTTGTTTGCATATCGGTCATCTAGTGCCACTTGAGTGATCTAACTTTGCATTGTCGCTAGGATCGAGTGGCGTGGCAAGTTGAGTGGCTAACATCCTTTGGGAAATGATTGTGAAAATGCTAACACACATACACATGATGGTGTACACTTGGTGGTGTTGGCACATTTACAAAGGAGGTGGTGTTTGCAGGGGTGAGATGGGTTTGGGTCCCTCTCTCCCTCCCGCCGAAGCTTCTTGGCGGGATTCAAGCGCTTTCGGGAAAATAGAATGCCTATTTTCTATTGCGCGCCGGATCAAATTCTTAGTGGTTAGCACATTGGAGCAAGGGTGAAGAAGTTAGAAGTGAGAACGAGTTGGTCGCGAAGATCTTTGGCGTCGGTCAACTGACCGGACGATTTGGATCTAAAACGACCGACCGGCTGGCCGGCTCGTCGCAATTGATGACATCTGATGACGCCTTGATGTCGGAGAGTGACCGGACGCTGGCTGCGTCCCGTCGCGTTCGACCGGACGCAGCGTCGGTCATGCTCGGAGCTATTGAAACGCCCGGACGACGAGGGTTCTGCGTCCGGTCGGTTAATCTTCGCGTCCGGTCGGCAGATGACCGTTGGGATCGGAAGATGACCGTTGAACGGTGAGGGGACACGTGGCGAGTATCGCGTGACCGGACGCTTGTGGTCCAGCGTCCGGTCGATCGACCGAGCGTCCGGTCGGCCCGACCGTTGCCCGATGAAGGGTAACGGCTAGTTTAGCCCTTGGGGCTATAAATAGAAGTGGCCCTCGGCCATGGCTGGAGCCGAGCACCTCAAGGGACTTAGTGTCCATGCTTGTGAGTGCTTGGGAGCCCTCCATCACACACATACTTGATAGCGATCATTCGATTGTGTGAGTGAGCGATTCTAGTGCGATTGCATCGTGAGGTTGCATCGAGTGGCACTAGGTGATCGAGTTGCTTGAGCCGGTGGTGCTTGTTACTCTTGGAGGTTGCCACCTCCTAGGCGGCAGTGGTGGTCTCCGTCAAGCGCCGCAAGAAGCTTGTGCGGCGCTCGGAGAAGTGCTTGTGAGGGGCATTGTGCTCGCCCATGCAGGAGCCGCATGAAGAGCAACTCTAGTAAAGCGTGTCATTGAGCTACCCTCACTCAAGGGGTAGGTTCTTGCGGTGCCCGACGTGCGGGCTTAGCGGGTGATGCTAATTAGCCGCCCGAACCACCAAGTGAGCGGTCGACACAACGGGGACTAGCGTGTTGGCAAACACGTGAACCTCGGGAGAAAAATCATCGTGTCAACCTTGTTCTTCCCGTTGGTTTGCATCCCCATTACACAAGCTTGCAATTACTTATATATATATCTTAAGCTTGTGTAGTTGCTCTTGTAATTAGATAGCTTGTGTAGCTAGCTTTACCTTCTTGCTTGTGTAGCATAGAAGTAGCTTCCTTGCGTGGCTAATTTGGTTTTAGTAACCTTGTTAGTCACATTGCTTAGTTTGTATAGCTAAGTATTTGCGCTCTCTAATTAGGCGTTGGTTGCCTTGTTATTGAGCATTGCTAGTGAGCTTAGTTAGCTTTGTGCTTTTGCTTACTAGCATGTGTAGGAGCTCCCTTGTTACTTAAAGTACTAGTGGCATAGGTTTGTGTGACCTTGCTCCTAGAATTGTTTAGGAGAGCTCTAGCTAGCCCGGCACCATAGTTGCTTTATTAGTATCTTTGCAAGGTGCTAGTGAACATATATAGAGGGGTGTAGTCTTGGCTAGACCGATTGTTTTAATTCCGCATTTATATCGGTTAGCCGACGCGATTAATTTTAGAAAAGACTATTCACCCCCCCTCTAGTCCGCCATCTCGACCCTTCACCAACCCCCTCAAGAAAACATGACCTATCACTCTAATGTGTCGAGTCAGGTGAGGGTCATGATTTTTTGACCCATGACCCAACCCAATCTAAAAAATTCGACCCAAATTAGAAAAATCCGAGAAATAGCCCAATCCACCAGTGCGTTAGGGTAGGCTTGAGCCAAAGATTTTAACCCAAATGAAAGCATGGATAAAATTGGATACACGTTGCTCAAGGGTGGAGAACATTCTTTCCCACGTAGGCGATCCTACGGTAAATCAGGGTCCAAAGTTTCGATGAAATCTCATCGAAATTTTATTAGTTTCGGTGGTGCCCGGAAGAAAAATCCAAAAATTTATATTACACTAGTACATGTGATTTACTATAAATATATAACCATAAGCTACTGTTTATGTTGCATGCATATTCTTGAACTCAATAGATGAGTAGTCCTTAATCATGTTAATCTTTTGTTTGGGTCTAAATTTTTTAGAAAAAAACGTACGTCATGTCTATCTTTAAAAAATTCTAGCTGGATTTTGCAAAATTCGGTAATTCCAGAGGCGGCCTAAAGAACTCCAATCTGAAATTGGAAACCTACGGTAAATCATAATGTCGACCTAATTTAACATGTCAAATACGCATCTTATACCATTTTTTGTCGACTACATATTGTGAACAACATTTGACATATGGATTGAGGATTTCTAAAAACAACTGGAACCAGATTGCTAGATTGTTACGGTTTAGGTGCAGGACAGTTGTAACTTTGCACTGCAATCTAGAGATGCTAGCTTGAGCTTCAGAATTTTCCAACAGTAAAAAAATACTAAATTAACCAAGATGTTTCTTTGAGCTTTGAATTGTTCGTAACAATGTAATGGATTACTATTAGAACCTGTTTGGATCTAAAAAAATTGTTCCTATTTTATTGTTAAATTACTTTTCAAATTCTCTCGGTTCCTAGGAACCAAACGTGACCATAGTTGAAAAGACAAACAGACCTTCCCGTTACCGAAATAGAATATTTGTATTTCACCTTCCACCAGCTGAAAGCTGAGGCACGCCCGCTGCCCGCAACTTGCTCTGCAGACTCCAGCGCACCCCATGTCGCCATCCTCCACCTAGATTTCACCTGTCGAGCACCACGCACGCGTGTGCCGACTACAGCAGGTCTAGCCAGCCGCCGGCCGCCAGCTGCCCAAGCCAAAAGACGGCGCGGACCGCGGGTGGGCGAATCACGGGGCCGGGCGGGCGAGCACGTTCCGGTCCACGCAGGCCCCGCACGGCGCACCCCACGTCCGTCGAGCTGACTCGGCCGCCCCGCGCGCGACGGGTGTCCCGCCTCGGCACACGCGGCGGCTCCGCACAGGCTCCAGCGCAGGTGCACGGGGGCGCCGCTGCCGCGGGAGGAAGGAGCGCTTTTTTCCCGTTGTCTCGCGGCCTGCCCGTGGGCCGTGGGTGTGTCCATGGAAGTATTGGAGGAAGTAGGCGGCTGCTTTTGCTTGCGTGCCCTCGTGGAGTTGCCGATTTGGGTAATTGGGTTGGGGGTGCTTTCAGCGTGCATGGCTAGTTGGCAACCTGGCTAGGCTCTGGTTGGAGTTCGACCTGTTTGAGTTCATTTGGCATGGACTAAAGTTCAGGCGAGGGGTTAAACTTTAGTCCTGGTGAGTTCCTGGTGAGCTATTTGATCCATGGGCTAAACTTTAGTTCTTTAATTTATAACGACTGATTTGTCCTTATTTAATTAAGTCATGCATGGCGCGGTTGGTGGGTGGGGGTTATTGGATGTCCAGCTTGCCCCTGAGGCGTTTTAGCTCAGTTTTGGGCCTCTTGAAGAGCAAACGGACTACTTTTTAGTTTTCTGAATTTGCTCACTTTTAGCCCACCTGTTTGGATCCACATGACAAAAAATGGGCTAAAAGTGCAGGACGTCTTGCCATGGGATCCAACAGGGCTTTATTGTGATGATTAAAATAATCTAACTGTAATTCAACAAATAGGATAGAGTATTATAATCAAAATCTTATATTATATTAATCCTATAATCCTAATGAAACCCTTTTTAAAAAAAATATTGACATTTCTTTTCTTAATCAACGATAAACCACATTAACAATCCATGGATCCAAATACTCTTATTATTATCTAGTCATAATTATAATAATTCTATACATAATGCATATTATAATAATTCGGTTCTGATCCAAATAGGGCCTTAATATTACGGCTGCTCTTTTCTTTTTCCAAACACTCGCATATGCTCATATACACGCTAACGTGCACCTGGAACAAAATGCACTTACACCTAACCAGTATAACCATTTGTGAGAGACTGAGTCACTGAGCTGGTAGATTTTTTAAACTTGATGAAGTAGCGTTGACATCTCGCTAGTGACTACACATACAGTCTGTTCGTTTATTGGTTTAGCTAGAGCTTATCATTCAGCCAATAATGTTTTCCTCTCATAACAAATTGGCCCCGTTCGCTTGTCTTAAAAATGGCCTTCTTTTTCCAGTGAAGCAGTTTTTTCTCTCACAACAATTCAAATATGAACAATATTTTTTCAGCCGATTTCACCAAATTTCGAGACCGGTGAGCGGGGCCATTGGCACTGCCGACGAAACCTGGTTTTAACATCACGATACAAAACTTGTATTTATAAAAGCAGAGGTACGCAAGCCGTACATCCTGGTTTTATGAGCACTTACAAAAAATTGTATTTGTAGATCTTAAAATTAACTAAATATATATATATATATATATATGTGTGTGTGCACGCGCGCCTCGCTATATATCAATGAAAATATCATCTAGTGCCTTTATTCTTAAAATTTTGACATTATCCCAGCAGATGGCAAGGTGGGCGTGCAAGCAGCGCCACCACCGCTCAGTAGCCTAGGCATAGGCCTTCAACAGCCCGGCGTCGCAATTTTTTGATCAGTGTCCAATACAACAACTTAGCTTATAGTACACTAGAGAGTATCCGAACGTCGATGTATAATTTTTTTTTTGATCCTAGGGCATCGCTAAGGCATGTTGTATTGAATTTTTTTCTATACCTTATTACAAAGACGTGCAAACCTTTTGTGTGAACTAGATTTTTTTTTGACATTTTAGAATTCAAGAATTGTGAGCTGAGACGTTCCGTTATAGGCTTCTACGCTTAGACATTCAACGGAGCCCATGCATGTATATTAAATCAACCCCACCTTCTAACCTTCGTCAGATCCCTCACGAATAAAATTCAAAAAAAGATCCCTCATGAATAGATTGTTTCTTACTAGAATAAGCCTTCGTTAATCTCAGGATCCGTCAACAGACTCCAGAAGCTGCCCAAAAAAAATTGGACATGTTTATGTTCACACAATAAAATGTACTACTAGCTCTATTTTAGATTATAAGATGTTTTGATATTTTGATATTTATATTTTTTATGCATTTGGATATACACTAGGTCTAGACGAAGGCGATGCATATTAAAAGCAATATATCTAGAAAAGTAATAAGGTCTTATAATTTGGAATATAGGGAGTACTTTTTTCTTAGAATGCAATTATGTTTTTTACAAGTCAAGTAGTTCAAAGTTTGAATAGACCTACATAAATAAGTATTAATATTTTTTTATATCAAGTAAGTATCATTAATTAAATTAATTATGAAATAATTTTTATATTATACCTACTGAAATCATAAATGTAAATATTTTTTCTTTAGTTAAACTTAAGGAATTTAGGGGGTGTTTGGATCCAGTGACTAAAATTTAGGAGGTGTCATGTGATGGTGTCGTATGGGGTGTTCGGTACTGGCTCTATTTTAGATTATAAGATGTTTTGATATTTTGATATTTATATTTTTTATGCATTTGGATATACACTAGGTCTAGACGAAGGCGATGTATATTAAAAGCAATATATCTAGAAAAGTAATAAGGTCTTATAATTTGGAATATAGGGAATACTTTTTTCTTAGAATGCAATTCTGTTTTTTTACAAGTCAAGTAGTTCAAAGTTTGAATAGACCTACATAAATAAGTATTAATATTTTTTTATATCAAGTAAGTATCATTAATTAAATTAATTATGAAATAATTTTTATATTATACCTACTGAAACCATAAATGTAAATATTTTTTCTTTAGTTAAACTTAAGGAATTTAGGGGGTATTTGGATCCAGTGACTAAAATTTAGGAGGTGTCATGTGATGGTGTCGTATGGGGTGTTTGGATACTAATAAACAAACAAATTAGAATCTGTCAGTACTCTATGAGAAGAATTTATTAAGCCTAATTAATCCATCATTAGCACATATTTACCGTAGCACCACATTGTTAAATCATGGACTAATTATGCTTAAAAGATTCGTCTTGCAAATTAGTTGCAAACTGTCACTACCGGATATAGGATATTTGCCGAGTGGCAGGGGCACTCGGCGAAGCCCTAAAAACACTCGGCAAATGACACTCGGCAAACCCTTTAACGGCAAACGCTAGTTTGCCGAGTGTTTTTGCCGAGTGCCCAAAATACACTCGGCAAACATTTTTTTCGAAAAAAGCCACCACCGGCCAAAAAAATAAAAAAAACCACCATTGGCCGGTCTCCACCAGCCGCCGTCGGTCTCCTCGGCGGCGCCCTTCCCCTGCGCTGCGGCCCAACTTCACGCCCCCCATCTCGCCTCCGCTCCCCGGCTTCACGACCGCCGCCACAAGCCACCACCACCACGCCACCGCTGCCCACCACCACCACGCCACCACCCGCCACACTCGAGCTGCCACCACAGGCCGCCACCGCCGTCCACCACCACCACGCCACCACCAGCCACCACCACCATGCCACCACCGCCCGCGTCGGATCCAAGGAAGAGAGGGAGAGGAGGGGTGGCTGCGCCGGATCCGGGGAAGAGAGGGAGAGGAGGGGGCGGCCTCGTCGGATCTAGGGAAGAGAGGGAGAGGAGGGGCGGCCTCGTCGGATCTAGGGAAGAGAGGGAGAGGAGGGGGCGGCCGCGCCGGACCGGGGAAGCGCCGATGAAGAGAGGGAGAGGAGGAGGCAACCTCGCCGGATCAGGGGAAGAGAGGGAGAGGAGGGGGCGGCCGCGCCGGATCTAGGGAAGCGCCGGTGAAGAGAGGAAGAGGAGGGGGAGGCCGTCGGATCCGGGGAAGAGAGGGAGAGGAGGGGGCGGCCTCGTCGGATCCGGGGAAGAGAGGGAGAGAAGGGATGGCCGCACCGGATCCGAGGAAGCGCCGGTGAAGAGAGGAAGAGGAGGGGGAGGCCGCCGGATCCGGGGAAGAGAGAGAGAGGAGGGGGCGGCCTCGCCGGATCCGGGGAAGAGAGGGAGAGGAGGGGGCCGCCGCCGTCAGGGAAGAGAGAGAGGAGGGGGGGCGCCGACGGGGAGGAGGGCGCTGGGGGCCGGGAAAGAAAACGGAGGGGTTGCTGGGGCCGGGTGCGTGCGACCCGAGGAAGAAGCGGAGGGGGCGCTGGGGCCGGGTGCGGAGGGAGGGTGGGGCGCTTGGTGGGTTAAAGAAGAATTTTTTTTGTTTGCCTGAGTGTCCCAAATCTGGGCACTCGGCAAAGTTTTTTTTTTATTTTTTTTCTCATTCTTTTCCAGGATTTTTTTTATTTCTTTGCCGAGTGTTCTAGATCTGAGCACTCGGCAAAGTTTTTTTAAATTTTTTTCTTCTCCTTTTTCAGAAAAAATATTTTATTTCTTTGCCGAGTGTTTTTTTACACTCGGCAAACTTTATCTTTGCCAAGTGTTTTCCTTTTGACACTCGGTAAACCCCATCTTTGTCGAGTCTTTTTTTTGTCGAGTCTTTTTTTACACTCGGCAAAGAACCTGTTCGTCGAGTGCCCGAGCGAATACACTCGGCAAACATAAAAACACTCGGTAAATTTGAGGATTCCGGTAGTGTGTGCAATTAATTTCATAATTAGTCTATATTTAATACTCCATGCATGTGTCCAAACATCCGATGGGACAACAACTAAAGTTTAAGAGGAGAAACTAAACACCCGTTAGATTACTAAAGGAAGTTTGACTTAATCTAACCGAAAATTTGGATGGAGGTAAGAAGAACGTACTCCCTTCGTCCTATAATACAGTGCATTTAAGCATTCAAAATTTATCCTCAAATATAATGGATTATAGAGGACAAAAATAAATTTTATATTAAATACTTTCCATTTATTAATCAATCACCATTAATCACGCCGATGACAACATCTGATTAGGAGATAAAATAAAAGTACATGTGTCTTTTATGTTCTCTCTTAATTTGTCTTAAAATTCTTAGGATACACTATAGTAGACGACAGAGGGAGTACGTATTAGAGCGAGCAATAAGCCAATACTAGTCAATACATGAGTCTAGTCGGATAAGTATATGGCTGCTATACGGGATATATACGGCTACCGACCTACCGTGCTATACGCTATTTAAAGACGTACAGTACTGTATAAGGAAAGAAAGATGATAATAACAGGTAGACATAATAAAGGAAAAACTCAACAGAAAATAAGCAACGCAAAAGGACCTAGTTGCAAGTTGCAACCCCTGCGCAGCTGCGCTGAAGTTTTTCAACTCCTTTCACACGCCCAGCTCCCAGCTCCCAGCTCCCAGCACCAGCTCACATCTCTCCTCCTTCCTCTCCAATCCCCGGATCGAGCAACACAAGCAACCACCAGCTGGGCAACGACCGCCGTATCGCTCCATGCATAAGGTCTCCGCCCGCCATGCCGCACCGCCGCCGAGCTCTTAACCCGACGCTGCCCCCGCCACCTCCCGCCGCCACCGCGTTCGGCCACCTCGGCGCGGACGAGGCGCGGCTGCCGCTCCTCGCGGACTATGCGCTGCTCCACCAGTCCTCCGCGGCCCCGGCGTCGTCCGAGTGGAGCGCCGGGAGCGCCTTCACCGCCACCTCCGACGCGGCCACCACCACCGCGTCCTCCACTGCCACGGCGCCGGGCTCCTCCTCCCAGCTGCTGACCGCCGCCGAAGCCGCCGGCGGGAGGGAGAGGGACACGTGGGTCCGCCGCGCCAGGGAGGGGTACTACCTCCAGCTCTCCCTCGCCATCCGCCTCACCTCGCAGGCCTTCCTCGCCGGCGCCCCGCCCGCGCCCGAGCTCCTCTTCGGCTGCGGCTCCGGCGTCGTTGTCGACCACCACGCTGCTGGCGACGGCCCGGATGATCCGGGGGTCATCTCCTACCGGCTCTGGGTACGTGCATACATACATACACACGAATGCATATATGGGTTGCACGGACATGGTAGAACACACGAGCATATGCATATATATGATCTATGGTGCAATGCTTGTAGAGAGACAAGCACAAACTCCTGTACACGTTTTTCAACTCTTCTTGCCTCTGTGAGACTATGACACAACAAGATTTCAAATTTGTTTGGTTTCTATTGTGACTGAATCATTTCTGGGTACTGGGTTGCATTAGTTTCTTGCTTGCTCCTTAATTTGCTGGAAAAAAGGTTGGAAAAGAGAAAATTCCATGTTTAATGAAAGTTGGTGATGTTATTCGTTCCTTTCATACTATAAGTGGTTTACGTCATGTTCGCTTGGTTTATAAGCCGTATTTTTTCAGTACAACAAATCAGCCAATAATATTTTTAGTCATGACTTATCAGCCAAGCGAACAAGTCATTAGGAGTGGTGGTGATCACTTAGTGGCCATATCTCCATGCTGGTCAATGATGTCGTCGCTTAAAAGCTGATATAATATTCATGCGCATAATCAAATAACAAGCACATTACTGATTGCAAATGATGCCGAGACTCTTCTCCGCTGAACAGTTCATATATTTTTATGCGCTCTAATTTATTATTGCAAGTTGACGCAGCCTTCAGCTTATTAGTCCTAGTGAACAGTTTGCAAATGATGCCGAGACTCTTCTCCGCTGAACAGTTCATATATTTTTTATGCGCTCTAATTTATTATTGCAAGTTGACGCAGCCTTCAGCTTATTAGTCCTAGTGAACAGTGATGAACAGTGAGGATCTAGCGCGTGCAACTGTGCTTATTTATTGATTGCTACTAGTAGCAAGCATTGTAATTAAGGAGCTAGTAAGACCTGAGGGAGCTAGGAAGCTGACAGCTAGCGATGGCGATCTGCATGTGTTTTGCGGTGCGCAGGTGAACGGGTGCCTGTCGTGGGGCGACAAGATCGCGCACGGGTTCTACAACATCATGGGCATCGACCCGCACCTGTGGGCCATGTGCAACGTCGCGGAGGAGGGCCACCGGCTGCCGTCGCTGGCGGCACTGCGGGCGGTGGACGCCACCGAGTCCTCGCTGGAGGTGGTGCTCGTCGACAAGGGCGCCGACTCGGTGCTCCTTGACCTCGAGCGCCGCGCCCTCAACCTCGTCCGCGCGCTCGGCGTCACGCTCGACCTCGTCCGCAGCCTCGCCGTCCTCGTCTCCGACCACATGGGGTGAGCACACACACTGACCGCGCTGCCTGCCTGCCTGCCTGCATGGGCGTGTCGCCCGTGTCCCTGCCTTTACTTCGCTTCAGAAAAGCTAGCTGTGCTGGTAAATATCAGCGCCGCCGTACATGCCACGCTCGTGCGCATGCACCGGTCCATGTGCTAGATCAATCGCTAGGCTGCTGGTAAGCTAGGCTTTGCAGTTGCAAGATGTTCCGTGAGGCGGTGGTCATGGTCACCGACGAACACGTGAACTCAACAATCGTTTGACTGTTGGTTTGAGTGCACCACCTTCATGCATGTGACGTTCTCTCTTTGTTGTTTTTCCCTTTTTCCTTCTGAAGAGGTGCGTTGCGATCGGAGGATGGGGACCTGTACCTGCGGTGGAAGGCGGTGAGCAAGAAGCTGAAGAAGAGGCAGAAGTGCGTCGTCGTCCCCATCGGCGGCCTGTCCATAGGCTTCTGCCGGCACCGTGCCATTCTTTTCAAGGTACTAGCTAGGTACCATCGGTCAGACCCAGCAATGGCTATGGCGCAATGCAACTTATTACAGTATGTTTTAAGCTCGAGTGCCACCTTTCTTCTCCGAATACTTTCAGGTACTTGCAGACTTCATCGGCCTGCCGTGCCGGATTGGGCAAGGTTGCAAGTACTGCTCTGCGCCTCACCGATCATCTTGCCTTGTCAAAGTCGACAGTGAGAGGAGATATGTAAGGTCTGTGCTCGTTCAAGTTCTTTTCCCTCTCTTCTGCAGATATATTGTAGAATAGCAGAGCTTTAGACAATTAATATTGCTCTATTAATTTGTAGCTTCTCCTCTTGTGAAGTTTGAGCATTTCAATGCCTTCATATAATCTGACGTTGGTGCATGCCGATGCACACTGAACTTTTTGCAGCTGCCACACTTTTTCTTTTTGTCACACATCGCCTCAATCTGTCCTAGTAATCCTGCTTGTGGTTTCAGGGAATACGTCGTGGACCTTGTAGTTGAGCCAGGAAGCATAAGCAGCCCAGATTCATCCATCAACGGCCAGCTGCTGTCCACCGTGCCTTCACCTTTCAAGACTTCGTGTGCAGTTGGCTCGGGGAACTACACAACACCAGTTGCAGTCTGGAATCAAGCAATAGCAGATGATCGTCGCAACATGGTATTGTCAAATTCCCAGTATTCAGGTACGCTACCTACTATTGCGCAACTCACCATATCTAGGTAATTCAACCGTACCGTTGCCCAAAATAGTCCAATATTGTGCTACTTGTAGTTGCTAGGTGCCGCATTGTGGAGAACAACTCTGTTCAGGTAGCCAGCAACGAAGACCTGCTGCCAAAGTGTGGGCAGATCACACATAATGGAAACTGCAATGGTGTATCCATGTTACAAGTGTCGGCGCAATTGAAGGCAATGGACATCGGTGCTGAGAATGGCAACATGGAGAACGTCCCTGGTGCTAATCTTCCGAAACCCTTGAGCATTGAGCCGCCTTTTGCTGTAGACTGGCTGGAGATATCATGGGAGGAGCTTGACCTAAAGGAACGCGTAGGCGCCGGTACTCCTTTGCCTCCAGGATTTCAACTAATTTACTGTGTGCTCTGAATCTGATCATTTTTTTTTTTTGCGAATAGAATCTGATCATTGTTGGGGTACATTGCAGGTTCTTTCGGCACTGTTTATCGTGCAGACTGGCATGGTTCAGTAAGCACCTCAAACTTGCATTCTGAAACCCGTTTTATATGTACTTTTGTGGTGAGTTGTCCTTTGGAGACCATAAATTAAAGATTGTAGATTGGGGTCTGCAGGATGTTGCAGTAAAGGTGCTTACAGATCAGGATGTCGGCGAAGCTCAGCTGAAGGAATTCCTAAGAGAGGTCACTTTACCACCCTAGTTTTAAGTTCTCATGTCTAACTAGCAATCATAACCTGAACATATGCGCATGGTTTCCAGATTGCTATCATGAAACGAGTCCGCCATCCGAATGTGGTATTGTTCATGGGTGCGGTGACAAAATGCCCACATTTGTCAATAGTGACAGAGTATTTGCCCAGGTAAAATTTTCATCAATTTCGGCTGTCGGACTTGTTACTGATATTTGGTTATCATTGAGAAAATAAGAACCCTGCTGGTGTAAACAGAGGGAGCCTCTTCCGCCTCATCAACAAGGCAGCTAATGGAGAAATGCTGGATCTAAAGCGTCGTTTGCGCATGGCACTAGACGTTGTATGTATCATATTGTGTTCCACGTGTGAGAAACTCCTGAAATGTCACTGATATCTCTACGTGCTGTATGTACAATGCAGGCAAAAGGCATCAACTATCTCCACTGCTTGAATCCTCCTATTGTGCATTGGGATCTCAAGACACCAAACATGCTGGTTGACCGGAACTGGTCTGTGAAGGTTAGTCCACCTCCCAGATAGCATAGCATGGTCCAGATCCACTGTTCTTTTGTTTCTTTACTTTCCTTGATGATATGACTTCAGGTAGGTGACTTTGGCTTGTCCAGATTTAAGGCAAACACCTTCATATCATCCAAATCAGTTGCTGGAACAGTAAGTTTCGTAGTTTTGTGCCCAAACAGCAATCTGGCACTGAATTTACTGTTTTCTTACCACCCAAGTACTCTTGTGCTGCAGCCAGAATGGATGGCACCGGAATTTCTCCGTGGCGAGCCATCCAACGAGAAGTGCGATGTTTACAGCTTCGGCGTGATCTTGTGGGAGCTCCTGACAATGCAGCAACCATGGAGTGGCCTAGGCCCTGCGCAGGTAACCTTCCATCTCTTAATCCCGATGTCCTGCTGATGTGGAAAATAGTGGTCGTTTCTAATTTGGTAAGGTCACATCTGCAGGTAGTAGGAGCTGTAGCATTTCAGAACAGAAGGCTTCCAATTCCGAAAGATACCAATCCTGAACTTGCTGCTCTTGTTGAATCCTGCTGGGATGAGTACGCCTTTCCAACAGCCAGAAGTTATTATAATCAAAATAGACCAAATTTGTGCATGACGGTATGCTCTTTTCAAGGAAAAGAACTTTATCACTGATGCTATCTTTGCTTTCAATATTGTTCAGAGATCCAAGGCAGCGGCCATCGTTTTCGAGCATTGTGGATACGCTGAAGAAGTTACTGAAGGCGCTTCTTGGAGGTTCATGAGGACTCTTGCTGGCTGTCTTGGCTGGGCCTTTGCCACTCCATTTTTCTCTCGTTTTCTCATTCCTTTTCTGTCTCTGTCCATGCTAAACTACAGAAAGGAATAAGGCTGTTGCTTTAAGGAAGGAGAGGAGGTAGCTGAAGCAGCACAAGTGCAATGCTGCCTCGAGTTCATTAGGTCACTTATCTTTTTATCCTCATGCAAACCAAAGAATCGTTGCGTTTTGCTCTCCCATGCTGCCCTGGGGCAGCCTTTGTACAGCGATTCCTAGTGCTAACAGAAGTTGCTCACTTGCTCTGGCCTCTGGGGTAGTTGGGTGGTCTGAATATCTGCTATCCTTGAATGTTCTAACTGATTCTATTGGTTGTGCACTAGGACTGAAGATATGTGCTCTAGGAGAAAGGAAAGACAGTTTTGATGCCAAATTAGAATAGCTCACAGGATATAGGTATAGAGTTTCTATACAGGTCTCGAACAGAACTTCTCAGGAGACATCTGAGTGCAAGCAGACATGAATAGTTCTGACACTGCCAAGCATTTGTAAGCGGCAATTTCACCGATTCATCACCTCAAGTCAAACAGAACATCAACAAAGATTCAGCTAACCGTAAACCATTTGAAGTTGATTGTTGCATTTCGGTTATCTGCACCTGGAGTCCACCTGAAGATCCTGCACATAGTTGCAGAGTTCAATACTTCAATTGATCAGCTTTAACGTGGGGAAAGTACAAAATCAACAGAGCGCACCGAAGAAGAAAAAAAGACAAATGCATGGCACCCACAACAGCATAGATTGTGACAAAAAATATATAGAGAAAAAAGAAGCAAAAGGTGGTGGTTCGATGGAGAGCAAAGCAAAGGACGGAGCGAGCCACCCTCCGCGTACAGGCCGTCCGGATTTACGATCGCGACCGTCACACCGGATAGCCAGCAGTGAGCCGAAGATGTCGGATCCAGTCTCTGCGATGCTCTGCGCCCCGCCGAGCCAGCACCTTTGCCCCCAAGCTTGGGATGACGTGGGCCACCGCTACGAGGCCCGGCGAAGAGTAGCTGGCCGGGCACGTCGTTATGCTGGTCGCGTCCAGCGAAATGCTCCGGTATGGTACCAAACCAAACTGCGGCGATTGAAGGGCTTTGTGCTTGTGCAGGCGAGAAACGCGCATCTAGTTGGAGTCGGAGACGGTGCAAGCAGCTGTCGTCACGCGCAACGGTCCGCGCGCCGCCCTGGATCGGATCCGGTGGTGCCGCTTCCGCTCGTGCTGTCCGCGCCTACACGTGTGTTACGCGGAGTTGTCGTGCGTGCGCCGTACGCGAAGACATGCGCTCGTCGTGCGGCGCTCGGTGCGAGGGCTGAAGCGCCACGGGCATGGCCACTGCTTCCGTCACTCGCGTCCTATGACCTGGCTGGTTCCTCATGTGAAAATGGACCGAGAAATTTCTTGATGCCCTTTCAGAGTCAGAGAAGATTACCCCTGCCATGCAAAACGAGTGTTTACTGCTCAGAACCAGTAACAATCTATTCAGTTGACACCTTAATCAATGGCCATGTAAACCATACTAGTTTTTGGGTTGGGAGTGGCCTAAGCACATGTGTGCAAATGGTGAAACCCACCACTGCGGCGTTCTGAACTACATGACATCTTAATGATGTAGTTCTGAAGTACGTACCGTTCTCGTATCAGAAGAATACATTCTCTATCACAAGGGAAGGTACAACCTTACCCCAAAATTGGCAACCCACCACTGTCGTTAGTCGTTACAAGGTCAGAAGCATGATGCACAGAGAAATGAGCGCTGGCTGCTTCAGAGACGACGCTTCCGCCACGCCGACCGAGCTCCTACCAGTTATTACGAGCCGAGGCCGACTGCTGGATTCAAGCAGGCGCAGCAAGCTTGGCAGCAGCGACCCCAGGGTAGCGCAAGCACATAGACCAGGAACGTTCGTTGTCCAAGAAAGTATGTAATCATCATTCAGTTTAACACCGGGCCGGCGATGACCACTTAGTAACGTAAACCTCCTTTCTTTTTAATGCAAATGATATGCAATGCTCTTGCGTGGAAAAAAAAGAAGCACAGTGAGGCTAAAGCAGTTGGATGTACTGGCAGTGCTACACAGCCACACAGGGGCAAGGTTGCATGTACAAGAAAGAAAGACACCAAACGTCAAACACCATACCAGATTCAACAAGGAGAATTCCCAGTCCGTCAACTTCAGAATATAACTGATTCAGTGGCCAGTGCTGAGGAGTCAAGGAAAACATACAAACCGGAAATCCAGCAAAAATAAAAATAATGGAGGTGCGGGGAATCGAACCCCGTGCCTCTCGCATGCGAAGCGAGCGCTCTACCATATGAGCTACACCCCCTTTGACGCACTTTGTACATCTACCACAATCTAGTCTATTAACAAACCCTATAAAAAAAACCGATTAAGAAACGGTTTCATCAGAATCCTAAAGTTTCTGCTCTGTTTATGGCGTGAGAACTGTCTACCGAAAACAGTGTGATCCCCAAAGCTAGACTTGTTTGCCCGTGAAACGCACGCGGACCGGCAGACAGCAGCACACGACCGGTACAGGCAGGACGTGTGCGTAAAGCGTAACGAACTTAGCTGTGTCCGGCGGTACGGTCTACGTACGATCTACGACGACTACGATTGAATTGTGGCGCGCATGCAAGTGGTTGCCGATATCCTATCCTCAACGGCTCGCTTCGCTTAGCTGCACTCTCCCAACCACTAGACGCCGCGCTTCCTCGCCCCATCCGCATGCCCACAACCGTGGCAAACATGCCTAGCAACCGCCGCCTCCCCCTCGTGCATCTGTTTCTCCATCCGCGTAGCAACCCCCGCCCTTTCCATCCACGCCGCCTCCTCGCCATGCCACCGCCAACCTGACGCCCCGACCCACGCCGGCCACGCCGTCGACGCGCTCCGCGCGGCGGGGAACCAGGGACGCCATAGGGATCGACCTCGTCGACTTCCCGCCGCTCGTCTACCGCGCGGATCCCCACCACCTCCCCTTCTCCGACGCGCCTTCGACCTCGTGTTTTCGGATGACCCCTCCGCGATCTCCGGCGCGCTCTCCCCATCCCGCCTCGCGAGCGAGGCTGAGCGCGCCGTCCGCCGCGGTGGCGGCATTACGCTCACATTCGACCGGGAGATCGAGACCGCCGCCGTCACCACACTGCTCGCGCGTCGTGGATGTGAAGGATGTCACCTTTGGCTCCCAGGTTAGGCTACTAATCATGCAGAGTAATGGCACTACTTCTGACCCATATTGATCCGTGTTCTTTCGCTTCGTGTATTATCATATTCCAGTGATGCTACGCATACCCAATGAACTTTAGCTAGGTAGTTGTGAATATGAATTATGATCAGTATAGATGATGGTCCAGAAAAATACAAAAATTGTTCGCTATTATTGCCTGCTTTGCTTTGCAGTACTGCAGTTCATCCATGGTGTTTCTTCGCCATACCATGTTATGCTTCTGCAAACTCCTCTCTCCAGAATTAGAGAGTACTTTTTATCAACACAATTGTGCTAAGTGCTACTTATACTTTGCAAAGCACAATGCACAACCGAATGTCCCCGCACAACCGAATGGCCCCACCTAGAGAAACGACTTTCGATTCAGCTCGAAATTTCCCTTTAGTCCTGGTATTTTTTGCGACCGGGACTAGAGAGACCTTTAGTCCCGGTTTGTAGCTTCAACCGGGACTAAAGGTCCCTGTCCAACGGCTACTGCGGCAGGCTTTTGCTGCAGGGGACCTTTAGTCCCGATTTGAGCTACAAACCAGGACTAAAGGTTAACTTTTACTCCCGGTTGGTCCCTTCAACCGGGAGTAAAAGTCTTCTCCCGGTTGGAGGCTCTGTCCGGAACTAAAAAGGGACATTTAGTCCTGGTTTCTGTCTCCAACCGGGACTAAAGGTCCCCTCCTATATAGCCCTCTTTCTCCCCGAGCCCGAGCCACTTCGAGCTCAGTGTTCTTGCTTCATCGCCGGCCTCTCTTCTTCCTCATCGCCGGTAATCACAAGATTTCTTCGATTCCTTCCTCAATTCTTCGGTTCTAAAGGTTACCAACTTTATACTCTCATATTTCATCAGTAGCATATCTCATTTTGTGGACTACGTATATGTGATTTTTTATGGTGGATTTTTTTAAGCCATTTAAGTTCAAAATCACTTTAAAGTTTGCATATTTGGATGAAGGAAGGTTAAAGTAGTTATTCAAAACTAGTATTCAGTTTTCATTTCTAGCATACATAGCACACTTCATGGTTTAGAGATATAGAGAATTTTAGAGTTTTTTTTAATTTTATTTGTTTATAAAATGAGAAATTTATATTATATTAAAAATGAGTATAGAGAGTAGATGTCAACTGCTTCTGGGTCCTCTGCCTCTCATCGGGTTTCAAAGCGACTGAGGCCGGACCTCCCTCTCATTGCATGTGGCAAGTGTGAGGAGAAGATTGTGATGGAGTACCGGGTGAGGAAGGAGTGTCCCAACAAGGGCCGTATCTTCTATAAGTGTCCGAATCGCAATGTGAGTTATTTTGTCGTATTTGATGATTATGGTTAATTTATACTTATTTTCATGATGATTGTGATTAAAGTTCTAATTTTTGTTTTAATTTGAGTGGGATGGCACTGGATGTTCAGGCTGGTACTGGGAGGAAGAGTATGTTGAACATGTGCAAAACTCTCTTACACAGGCGGCTACGGCAGCTGATGAGGTAGTGATCTTGCGGAAGAAGCCCATAGATGTTGAACAAACGCATGATCTATCTGTTTTAGTTGGGATTGGTCGCGAAATCCTTATGCTGCTGAAGTGCATTTTAGCTTTAGGTTTTTTAGTGGTAGTTGGGATTATCTACATTGTAGCGAGACTTTCATAAATTAATACCTTGTGTGGTGGCATGCATATCGTATAATTAACTAATTATGTTCTAGGTTTTAATATGGTATGTATGTCATGTAATGCAGATGAGCCGGCATTGGATGTACAATGCTGATCGCCGCTCCCAAGAGTTCATTGAGGGCGTGCATTCTTTCTTACGTGTGGCCGAGACAAACAAACACGATGGTTTCATGTGCTGCCCATGTGCCATATGTAAGAATTTGAAGGAATATGCTAGTTCAAGGAGTCTTCATTCACACTTGTTGAAGTCGGGTTTCATGCCAAACTATATTTGTTGGACGAAGCATGAAAAAACCAGGGTTGTAATGGAAGAAGATGAAGAAGAACAATAGGACGATGATGACATTATTACTGAATATGGTGCCTTCAATGATACTGCAATGTGGGAAGCTGAAGAAGAGGTAGTGGCAGAAGATGAGCCCGCTGATGATCTTGGTTAGGCCATTCGTGACGCACAAAGAGAATGCGAAAGTAAAAAGGAGAAGATCAAGTTCGAGCGCATGCTAGAGGATCACAAGAAATTGCTATACCCAACTTGTGATGCGGGACAGAAAAAGTTGGGTACCACACTGAAATTGCTGCAATGGAAAGCAAAGAATGGTGTATCTGACAAGGAATTTGGGAAGTTACTAAAAATCCAAAAGAAGATGTTTCCGAAGGATAACGAAATGCCCGTCACTACGTACGAAGCAAAACAGGTAGTCTGCTCTTTGGGATTAGAAATCTAGAAGATACATGCATGTCCTAATAACTGCATCCTCTACCATGGCGAGGAGTACGAGAAGTTAGATGCATGCCCGGTATGTCATGCATCGCGGTATATGATCAGGCGAGATGACTCTGGTGATGTTAAGGGCGAACGTCCCATGAAGAAAATCCCTGCTAAGATTATATGGTATGCTCCTATAATACCACACTTGAAACGTCTGTTCAGCAACAAAGACCATGCAAAGTTATTGCGATGACACAAAGAAGACCGTAAGATAGACAATATGTTGAGACACCCTGCTGATGGGTCCCAGTGGAGAGCAATCGATACAGAATTCCCGGAGTTTGCAAATAACGTAAGAAACTTAAGGTTTGCTTTAAGTACGGATGGTATGAATCCTTTCGAGGAGCAGAGCAGTAGTCATAGCACTTGGCTTGTTACGCTATGTATCTACAACTTTCCTCCCTAGTTATGCATGAAGCGTAAGTTTATTATGATGTCAGTGCTCATCCAAGGCCCAAGGCAACCTGGCAACGACATCGATGTGTACCTGAGGCCACTAGTTGAAGAACTTCTACTTTTGTGGAACAGACCAGGTGTACGTGTGTGGGATGAGCACAAACAGGAGCACTTTGACCTACGAGCATTGTTGTTCGTAACAATCAATGATTGGCCTGCTCTAAGTAATCTTTTAGGACAATCAAACAAGGGATATAATGCATGCACGCACTGTTTTGATGACATTAAAGGTATATTCTTGAAAAAATGTTGAAAGGTCGTGTACCTTGGCCATCGTCGATTTCTTTCTGTGAATCACCCCCTAAGAAAGAAAGGCAAGCATTTTAAAGATAAGGCAAACCATTAGACCAAGCCGGGCAACCGAACTGGTGAGGATGTACTCAATATGGTCAAAAATGTGAAAGTAGTATTTAGAAAGGCACATGGCAGCGAACCTGTTCCGAACGACGCCGACGGTCACGCACCCATGTGGAAGAAGAAGTCCATATTTTGGGAGCTACCGTATTGGCAAGTCCTAGAGATCCGTAGCGCGATCGACGTGATGCACCTGACGAAGAATCTTTGTGTGAACCTGCTAGGCTTCATGGGTGTATATGGGAAGCCTAAGGACACACTTGAAGCACGACAGGACCTGCGGTGTTTGAAAGAACGAGACAACCTGCATCCAGAGAAGACAGATGATGGACGCCATTACTTAAGTCCCGCCAGCTACACTCTTAGCAAAGAAGAGAAAAAAGCATGTTTGAATACCTAGCAAGCATCAAGGTACCATCTGGATTCTCCTCGAATATAAAGGGTATAATAAATGTGCCAAAGAAGAAATTCCTAAACTTAAAGTCCCATGACTGCCTCGTGCTCATGACGCAATTGCTTCCAGTTACATTAAGAGGAATTCTACCTCCAAATGTACGTCTAGCCACCGTGAAGCTATGTGCATTCCTGAATGCAATTTCTCATAAGGCAATCGATCCAATGGATCTAGCTAAACTACAGAATAATGTGGTTCAATGTCTTGTCAGCTTTGAGTTTGTGTTCCCTCCTTCCTTCTTTAATATCATGACACACCTCCTAGTTCACCTAGTCAAGGAGAATAGCATTCTCGGTCATGTGTTCCTGCACAACATGTTCCCCTTTGAGAGGTTCATGGGAGTCCTAAAGAAATATGTTCACAACCGTGCTCGGCCAGAAGGAAGCATCGCTAAGGGCTATGAAACAGAGGAGGTCATTGAGTTTTGTGTTGACTTTATTCCCGACCTTGACCCGATTGGAGTTCCTAAATCGCGACACGAGGGGAGACTAAGTGGAAAGGGGACACTAGGGAAGAAAACATATATTGGTACGCAGGACAATTATTTTAATAAAGCACACTACACAGTTCTGCAAAACTCCTCCTTGGTGGATCCGTATATCGAGACACATAAAGAGTTGCTCCAATCCAAGTTTCCAGGGAAGTCTGAAGCTTGGATTACGCGTCAGCACATGGAAACTTTCAACGACTGGTTGCAAAAAGAATGTCAAGGTGATGAGAGTATTGATGAACAACTGTATTTGTTGGATAGGCAGCCATCGTGGCATATCCTCACATACAAAGGGTACGAGATAAATGAGAATACATTTTACACAGTAGCCTAAGATAAAAGGAGCACCAACCAAAACAGTGATGTCCACATAGATGCCACCGACCCTAATGGAAATAAGCAAACATATTATAGCCGCATAGAGGAGATATGAGAACTAAACTATGCACCTACTTTTAAGGTACCTTTGTTCAAGTGCCAATGGGTAAAGACGACTGGAGGCGGGGTAGCAGTCGACAACCAGTATGGAATGACAACCGTGGACCTCAACAATATTGGGTACAAAGACGAACCGTTCGTCCTTGCCAAGGATGTGAATCAGGTATTCTATGTCAAGGACATGTCTACAAAACCGAAGAGAAGGAAAAACAACAACGACCCAATCAATGAGCCAAAGCGCCACATAGTTCTTTCAGAGAAAAGAAACATCGTCGAAATTGAAGATAAGTCAGACATATCAGAAGATTATGAAAAGGATGAGCGAATTCCACCCTTCACAGTGAACAAAGACCCAAGCATCCAGCTAAATGATGAGGACACTCCATGGTTACGGCGCGATCATAACCAATGGATATACGTTAAGAAGAAGTTCACTACTGTGCCCGCTTGATATATATAGTGATGTTTAATAGTGTGTATTAGAGGTATTATCTAATAATTGTGAATTCAGAGATGTTTATTAGGTGTTTCTTTTTTTTCTATATTCAGATTAAATTTGTGTTTGATGGTGGGATTTCCATATCGCACAAAGCAAAAAGCAAAAGCAATGCATCTGATGTGAAAAAAATTAGTGAAAAAATTGTTTTAGTCCCGACTTGATATGGTGATGTATTAGACCTATTATGTAATAATTGCGACTTTAGATTTTTTTGTCGTGTTTTCATATTTTCTACGGTTTAAATGAATTTTCAACGTCAATAAGATGTGAAAACTAATTTTCTGTCGAAAAGCAATAGTTTTAATGATTTTAATTAAGTAGTACATTTTTGCATGGTGAAAATTATGATTATCATTTACACTATGTTAAATATTTATACGGCAAAACAAAAGAGTTTAGGTTACATATTTTTCTTATGTACAATAATGCAAAACCAGGTCCAGGAATTCTTTTTGTAATTTTTTTGCTAATATTTTATTTACTAGGCAATTAACAACTCTCTACATATTTATATAAAACAAATATATAAAAAAAGAAAAACTTCTAGAAACTGGCGGGAAGCCAAACTGCAGCCCACCTTTACTCCCGGGTGGATCAACCACCCGGGACTAAAGGTGGGCTGCGTTTTTGCGGCCCGCCAAAATCACCTTTACTCCCGGGCCGTGGCTACACCTGGGACTAAAGCTCAGACCTTTAGTCCTGGTTCTAACCATCACCTGGGACTAAAGAACCTTTAGTTCCGGTTCTAACTATCACTCGGGACTACTAAAGAACCTTTAGTCCCGGTTCTAACCATCACCCGGGACTAAAGGTCTCTCTTTATATACCACGCCCTTCTCCCTTATCTTCCTCTCTGTCTCCACCACGCCGTCGCCTCTCTTCTCCACCAGATCGATCCGATCCAGCAGCGCCACCGCCCCCAGGTGACCATTGGAGCGCGCCCGAGCCTTCCCCGCGCTGCCGCACCTTTGAGGACGAGGAGCCCTCGAGCCTTCCCCGCGCGCGCTGCCTCACCGGAGTGCGCCCGAGCCTTCCCCGCCGCCGCCCCCAGGCGACCACCGCAGCGCGCCCGAGCCTTCCCCGCGCTGCCTCACCGGAGCACGCCCGAGCCTTCCCCGCCGCCGCCCCTAGGCGACCACCGGAGCGCGTCCGAGCCTTCCCTGTGCTGCCGCACCTTCGAGGATGAGGAGCCCCAGAGCCTTCCCCGTGCACGCTGCTTCACTGCAGCGCGCCCGAGCCTTCTCCAAGATCCGCAGCAGGCCACAACATCTCTATTACGTCACGTCTTCTCCAGGTTCGGCCCGGTCTCCCTCTTCCTCTGCACTCTCTTGCTGCTGTATGGCCAACTCATTCAGTGTCATTGCTCAATGAATGTATCGCTTCGATTTGGTGCTAGCTAGTAGCCTTCGCAATTGGTGCATACTTCTGTTTATATGTTAGGCTTCTTGGTGCTAGAATGTGGGCGACTGAGGCCATGAATTCATACTGATATTTATGCTTGTGTCTGGCCCTATGTAATATGTATTTGCATGTACATGTCGATGATCAAATTAAATGGCAAAGACATGTACCACTGTTATTACCGGTCAATCACCCATGCCACTTGAGGTTGAGGGTAACAATTTAGCTAGTCTGCTACTTTTGCATGGTGATATTTGATTTCACCTAACCATACTTACTACTCTTAAGAGGCAAAATATTCTTTCAGATTGTAGGAATAGTGATAGCTTCCCAGTCCTATAATGAAACAGATTATTACTGTTTTTTAGTAAAGTCTAAGTCTCTAACATGTTTTTTGGCTACAGGAGCTGGACCTCGCGTTTGACACCTTGGATGTGAGCCACCGCCGCCACCATATATAATCCGTTTATGATGGATTAATTGCTCCAACCTTTTGTAATCGGATGGATGCGTGTGTCGAGCCCTCGTGCCAGCAATCTTGTAATGCGGTTTTGTGCTGAGCCATCGAGCTTAGGGGAGCACGGGCACGGCCCGGTGTCTTGTCGTTTCCTCCTTTTTGCGCGGTAGCTTATGACGACGCCGGCCCCCAGATCCAAGACGTTCGACGGTGTCCGTGACGTTGTAGTAGCAGGGCACGTAGTTCTCGTACTTGGGCGGGCATACCTCCGCCTCCTTGGTGCGGACAAGTTAGAAAATTGTAGAAAATCCATACTAGTTGAACTTGCGGACCGTGTTCATCTCAGCTTGCATGTTCTCTACCGAGCGGTAACGGACATCAAGGAGAAGCTTTGATTCTACGAGGGAGAGCGGCAACAGTCGTGGAAGACCGTGTTCCCTTCCTCGTAGAATCGGAGCTCTTCCATGGCCAAGTACGGTGCCATCCGGTGGAGAAATGCCCGACGAGATGATCACGTAAGCAAGGTCAACTAGTACGGAAGGAAATTCGTGCAACACTGTGGGTGCCTTGTAAGGGACAGACTTCCGATCAGTGCCCGTGAATGGAAGCAAAAGATCAACGAGCCTCATGTTAGTTTTGTCTCTGATCTTGATAAGAATTTAATTTGGGATGATATCCTTCAACATTTCACGTTGCAAGCGGATGATTATGATGCTATCAACGATGATGAATTGAATGAACTAGTTCAAAAGTGGGCTATGAAGAAGATGGCCACACAATTTCAGACTTGGAAGAAATCCCTATACACGAAATACGTCAAGAAGAACCTAACGCCCAATTTCAATACTAGTGGCCCGCTCGCGAAGTTGAGGCCCTACTAGAATGATTTTGTACAGTACAAGACATCGAAAGAGGGTGAGGAACGGGTGAGAAGGAACTAAGAGAATGCCCAACGAAAGGTATACCACCATGGCATGGGATCAGGTGGCTACGCGACTGCCATTCCCAAGTGGGAAAAAATAGAAGTAGACATTTTTGCCAAGGGTATCACACCAGAATCACTCAATTGGCCAAAACACGCGAAGAATTGGTTTTTCACTCATAGGGGAAGACTGGACCTAGAGACCGAGAAGCTGGTTCATGGCATAAAACTCGAAAGAGCAACACAAAGATTTTCTTATGCTCTACAAGCTAAAGCTATTGGTGCGTTCAGGCCCAATAGAGAGAAGGATGAACTGACGTATGCCCTTGGGACCGCTGAACACAGTGGCCGAATGAGAGGTTTAGGACGGAACATTTCTTGGAAGCATGGTTTTCCTGATGACAGAGATACCTACAGAAGCCAGCAGAGAAGGAAGGATGAGGATGCAGCGCGGATCAGCAGGTTGGAGGAATTGATTCGTATGTCACGGGAGGCGTTGCTTCAAGCACAGGAGCGCAAAAAAGACATGCAAGCTAGAATGCAGGACGAAATCATAAAGCAAGTGCAAATAGCAATGAGTGCCCAAAGGCAGGCATCAGATCCAGGAATCAACATTAATATTAGCCCCCCTGATGAGTTGAAAAGCAGCTACGCTTCCACGGAGTTACCAAATTAAGATGACGCAATGCTACGTTTCCCCATGGATGACATCACTGCACCGTTTACATCATGTGAGCTACATATTTCAAAAGAGAATGCCACAATCATGGTGGCTCTCGGGGTTTTTTCTCCTCCAGATCCTACCAAGACACCAAGAATTCATGGGGCAATAATACCACCTAGATATGTTAGCGTCTCAGTGAATAGAGTTAACAAAGGTTTTAGTGATATGACTCTTGACATTCCAGGAGGTGATGGGGAGAAGACTCTAGGAGAAGCAGAGAAGACATTCATACTATGGCGCAAGCGCTACATTATTATTTCTGGGGTCTCTAGTCCACCGCCGCTTCCTCAACTGCCAGACAATAGGTGCGGACAAAAGTGAACGAAACAATTTTTTCACAAATTTTCTATTGACATGCATGATTAATAATAACAATTTCTTAAACCTAATTATTCTTTTCTGTAATCACACAGCAGGGCCTTCGCCAACCTAAGTCCAATTATTCAATCTCCAGATCATCATAGTGCTCCGGGCAATGATTATGTAACGCCGCCACCGCCGCCACCTCCAAGGAGGTCTCCAACGCCTCCAAGGAGGTTTCCACCGCCGCCACCTCCAAGGAGGTCTCCAACGCCTCCAAGGAGGTCTCCAACGGCTGCTCCGCCTCCCTTGATGATCAAGAAGCAGCCAGCTCCTAAGAGGTCCGCCCCGTAAATAAAGCCGTTGGCCCACCAGCCGACAAAGAAGAAAGCCTCCTCTAATCCAGTTATTCCCCAAAAACTATCTTACGAGAAAAGTGAAAAAGAATTAAAGGATACAGTACAAAAAGATGTGAAAAGTTTCTTCGAAAAAGTAAGAAAACAACGAGAAGCGAGGGAGAACCCAGAAAAACCGTACTTCTACCTAGCTCCAGATCTTCTAAGAAAGAAGGTGGACTAGAAAAAGCAGGAATCTCAAAAGACCTAGCCAAAATCGGACTACGACCGCTCTCTCACTAAGTCATTTGAGGCGGCGTAAAAAAGACTAGAGTAGGGAAAGGTGTTGCACAATTCGGACAACAATCGCAACAATCAATCCCCCCTCTTGTCATTCGTAATGAATATGGTTCAAACTTAGACTTACCGGACGTCGATTTTGAGAAAATGGTTCGGTTTTACGAGGATACTGGTTTGGACCTTGCCCAAGTGCTCGCTGAAGGACCATCTGCTCCGAAAGTGGATCCTTAGAAGAAATTTAAACATGGAAGGAGTCTATACAACCCTGAGGCCTTAGGTGAACTGGGTACGCAAATATACCTGCTAAACAAGTGGTACATGGAGGCGTGTGAACGGGGAGAGAACTTTATTTCTGTCAGAGTTAGAAACCAACATTACTTCCATGGCGATGACGTTATATATGTCAAGTTTTTAGAATTACACCAACTATGCCACCTGGACTCTCTCAACAAAAGTCTCATTAGCTGCTATTGTCTGTAAGTGTGATTATTTTCTACTATTAAAGTGTATATATAAAGCTACATGTATATATATATATTATATATCCTCACACTATATTTTTATATATGCAGATATGAGATGACAGAACTCAGAAAGAGAAAGGATAATGATGTTGGTTTCATTG
This sequence comes from Miscanthus lutarioriparius, assembly GCA_904845875.1. Lineage (NCBI taxonomy): Eukaryota > Viridiplantae > Streptophyta > Magnoliopsida > Poales > Poaceae > Miscanthus > Miscanthus lutarioriparius. The sequence continues at coordinate 13,224,823 of CAJGYO010000011.1, read as the reverse complement.
ATCCAAATATCGTATTCAAACACCCTGATCCCCCGCCTCAATGGAAAGCTGAACTCGAGAAAAATCTCATGAGGTTCTTAGTGAACCAACAAAACAAGGACATACTCTTCCCCTACAACTTCAAGTGAGTGTTAAATAATTAATGTCGATTATATAGACATTTGTTTAAATATTTGCTTACTAGCTAAGCTATCTCCCATATATATATATGTTGACTCTAGTTAATGTCGATCATATTTGTGTATAAAAACATATGCAACAATCACTGGATATTGATGGTCATCGATATGGCCAATAGTCGGTTGAGCATCTTAGACTCGTTAAGAAAAGAGCAAACAGAGTACCAAGACATGATAGATATTATCCAAGGGTAATTTGGTCTCTCTAGCAACTATATATACCCCGATCTCTTAACTGTAACAATTATTAAAGGCCAAATTATTTTTTTATTTTATTGGGCGCAGTGTTTGGAAAAGTTTCATTGAGGAACACCACATGAAACATTGCAAAGCGCCACTGGATGTAATCACACGCAAAGTAAGTATTAGCTACATTTATATGTATATAATTCAATTAACATCATGCATGCTTTCAATTCACCGGATCTTTTTTTTCGTAAAAGTGGGTTCTGAGGCAAGAACAGGAAAACAACTATTGCGGATACTATGTTTGCGAGTTCATCATGGCGTACTCAAAAAGAACTCCTGAAGAGAACCTCAAAGTACGTTATATAAATATATTCATGTATTCACAATTTCTTTTATTGCTCATATATATAAGTAATCACGTGACCAACACACACACACACATATATATATATTAATACTTTTCCTTTAACTTTTATTGAAGACTCTATGGTTGAAAGAAAAAGTCATACGACATGACCAACTGAAAGCAATTTAAGAGACCATAGCAGGATTTCTTAATGACCAGATCCTAAACCCCGCCGGCGAGTTCTACAATGACGTGAATGAAACATGGAAGGCAAACCAAATAAAGTGAATTTGTTATCCCAAGGATATGATAGAATATACAATGAAAGATTTATTTGTAATATATATATACATATTATATGTACATAAAATAACGTACAATATATGTATATGCATGTAATATATACGTTAGTTTCATACTTTAGTTTGTACAAAATGTTCAAACATTATAAACGTGTAGAATACGTATATTATTAGCAGTGTAGAATGCGTATTCGAAAACCTATTCGAAAACCAAAACGATTCATCAATTGAAAATAGAAACAAAAAAAAGAAAACCTTTAGTCCTAGCTGGTAATATCAACCGGGACTAAAGGGCCGACCCACGTGGCTAGGCCGGGAGGCCTCTTTAGCCCCAGTTGGTATTACCAACCGGGACTGACCTTTAGTCCCGAGCGCGAAACCGAAACTAAAGGAGGGGCCCTTTAGTCCCGGATTCGTGCTCCCGGTTCCAAAACCGGGACTGAAGGAGGTTGAGAACCGGGAGTATAACCCGTTTCTGTACTAGTGCCCTTCTGGACCTGAGTCATTGAACAGCTTGACTGCTTGAGAGCCCCCCATGATACTTCAGAATTGTGAGTGTTTCTAGGCATGGAATGCACCCCAGAATTCCTGTGATTCTACCTGCCGCCGTTTCTTTTTTTTAAGTCATAGGAAGGATATATATGCCCCTCTATTGACATTTGATTGTTCTTTTCTTCTATAAGTTTTGGTATATATCGTATCCACAACAATCACCAAAACGAAGCATCCTAGATTTTCGGCCATGCAGATGCTTCCTAAGAACTATTTATATGCAGCCTGTTAGATGAGATCCTGGCTAAATGGCTGCTTGATAGATGCTACGGTCCAGCTAGCTAAGTGATGATGATTAACAAGTGCATCATATGAAGCGATATGTCTGTTATTATCTTTTATGTGCGAACCTAATCTGGTAATTGTTTGGTTAATGTACGTCTGAGTTTTGTTAACAGGTGTTTCAAACAACAGCTTTTCGTTGCGGGCTAACGTGTTTCAGGGTCATAGTTCGGGTTTGCGCCAATTGGTTGAACCCTCTGTGCTCAAGCCAATGTGGCTTTTTGCGGTTTGTTTAGTTTGTTTTCTATTGTTACAAACTATTGTAATTTCGTTGTTGTCAAGTCAAGTAATGAAATTTGGCTTTGCCTTGGTGGAAAAAAGTTTCCATATATTCTGTCAGAGATTCAGGTTTGGGCGTTTGGCATGGAACAGACAGGGTGCTCGCTTTGCAGGTTGTTTGCCAAGGTCAGACGGATGTGACTTGATGGCCTATAATATTTGGTCATTTTAAGTTTTAACCTGGCCCGTGAACAAAACCGAACGTCGGTGGGCACATGTGATTGACCATACCATACCTCTGGAAGGTGAGTGCGTTTGGCTTATTAAAAAGTGAGAACGATAGTTCAAAGGGGACAGAGAAAGTAGACGAGAAATACATAATTTAATAGAAGCATGCAGAAGTGCAACTGTTATCTTTTTATGATAACAACAATATATATAGGGGTTTCCTTTATGCCGGTTTTCACTATCACGGAGGTGGACGGTTAATATGCAAAATTATGATCTACTTTACATTAGTTTTTGCAATGGCGCGAGTGAGTAATTTTAGATTAAGGTTATTTTGTGTTATTTTTTAAAATAATGACATGTATGATAATAGTTGAATATAGATTTATGAGCTAGTTCAGTCTATTTTCATATATTCATAAAGGAAATGTTGTAAACATTTTAGCGAATTGAGCATAAGTTTCTTGTGGTAGAACCTGCCATTTGTGTTATGAGTTCTCGACTTGACACAACTACACAAGCACACACATTTTCCTCTAGTCTAGATAATGACTAGAGTATACCAAGCTAGTAATGTTTATATTTTTTATTTTGTGAGAATCTTTGCAATTTAACTTTTCCCCCCTCGCATATTCTTGTAGAATGGGCGTGAAGTACTTTCGGTGTGTAATTAGTAACAGTAGATAAGATAGTAAGATAAGACGGAGTGGCCAGTTAAACGATGAGGACAAGTTATAGGCCATGTTCGTTTGTCTTATGAGCCGTATTATTTTAGCAAATAAACAGTATTTTTCTCTTGCAACAAATCAGCAAATAGTATTTTCAGTTATGACTTTTCAGCAAAGCGAACAGAGCTATAGTCTTGGAGGTGATCGTCTTGACGCACAAGAGTCGAAGAGTACGACGAGGCACAAGAAACATGTTACGAGTATAGCAGTATTGCTATCTGCAAACTGTGTAGCAGCCGACGACGGCGATGGCATGCGGCGGGAGAAGACCCTCGTGCGTCGCGAGCTGCTCCAATCAACCCATCGTCACCTGCTAACTGAATCCGGCGGCCGGTCAGCGATCACTGTCACGGCGCGTCTGTGGCTGGTATATATGCACATGCATTTGTCTGGATATATTGCTCTATTCATTTGGCTGATAAGTCATGGTTGAAAGTACTGTTGACTGATTTGTTGTGAGAGAAAAATATTATTCATTGATTGAAAAAGTACGATTTATAAGGCAAGCGAAAGGGGCGATATATAAAGACGTATGTACGTACAGTTTGATGATCTGATCAGTGGTGGTCAGCTTCCAAACTTCCAACCCCCGGTTCGTCCTGTCCTGTCCTTTTGTGCCGTTGTGCGTGCGTGGTTCATGCGCCTACGTTCCGGTGGTCACACTCACACAATCGAACTACATGCTGATGACCAACTGGCAACTGACGATGCCGATGCGGATTGAATCGTCTCCCGGCCCTCTTGCTGTCTGCGGAGTATCAGGCTGTTCGCTTTCTCGTATACGATTGCGGATTATAAGTTGGAACAATATTTTTTTCTCACACCAAATCAGTCAACAGTAAATAATACATGATCGTTTACGATGAAACGAACAGGCTGTATACGTGTGCTAGTTAGAAGCAGCTGCCAAGCTGTCTTGGATGGAGTAGATCGCAGTTCGCAGGCACTACTAATGAGCTGATGTACTGCTTGCTCTAATTAATTTGCACATACATTTGTCTGTTGGATATATAATCATGCATGTTTTCTGAATCTCTTGTTCCTCAGTTTGCTCCTCGGTAACCGTGATCTGATTGCGTAGTCCGATCGATCGTCGATCGCAGGATATGTGTATGTATAGCAAATTGTTGAGGGGATGGATGGTGAACCACCTCTGCAGACTGCGCAGTCCACATACTGTATGCGTTAACGATAACCGCTCTGTTCGCTTCAACTTACTAGCCTGATTTATCGGTTCTCTCACAACAAATCAGTTTTAGTCGGCTTATAAGCATAGAAACCATGAGCTTCACCTGATCGTGCTTGTCCATTACGTACAATTCACACAACTACACAAGCGGTCCTCGGGTGAAATCAAAGCGGGCAAGCGGCCTTAAAGTTTACAGCGCGCGAACAGAGGTAGATCCCGTGCGTGCAAACTGCAAACAGATCGAGGTAGATCTATCATGTGTACGTACGTACGTACGTTCGTCCAGGTGCATGTCCATGTTTAGTTGCCTCAAATTCTAGAATTTGGCACTATGCAAAAAGAAGATTTCCCATCACATCAAACTTATGGTATATGTATGGAGTACTAAATGTTGACGAAATCAAAAACTAATTATATAATTTGGTTGTACTTTGCGAGACGAACATTTTGAGCCTAATTAGTCAATGATTGGACAATTATTACTAAATAAAAACAAAACGCTACAGTGTAGCTACAGTGGCGCAGATTCAGCCGGCACCGAATCCGGTGGCCAACTAAACGCGGTACCCGCTTTTATTATTGAATAATTTCTCCTTTTGCATGCCCTGAACCTGGCGCTACACGAGTAGTACTACTTGCTTGCCGACGACTAGTACAGTACCGTGCCTTGTTATGAGGCAGGCACACGCACAGCCCTCTATCCCTTGCAGAAGAGTACCAGACCTGCCCCGAGCAGTGATCCAGTGGCACGCACCCGTTTTTTCTGGCCTAATTAATAATTATTATGGTGCAGCGCAGCGCGTGCAGGCCCGGCCCCCCTCCTTTCGTTCGTTCCCTCGCCGGACCCTGCTTTTCTTGTTGCTATGCTCGTACTAGATCCGATCTGGCACGGCAAAGGCAAACAACTACAGCGGCGCTGTGGCCTGTGTCAGTAGTTACCACCAGGCACGGGCATGCAGCCCAACAAAAGACAAAAAAGAAACTCTACGAACAATAGCACTGTACTACTTTAAAGAAACTTTTTTCTGTGTATATATAATTTATAAAGATCGTAATTTCGCAGTTTGCTCCTCAGAAAAATTTAGCGGTCTTCGAAGCTGGCCACTACTTGATTTTTGGGGATGGATGGTGTACCACCTTCCGTCGAGTTCAGCTCTAGTGCGTCAAGCTGCAGTGTGAAAAACCGAAAATGCCCTTAAGTTCAAATATGTTATTAATTTTTTTTGAGCATCTTAACGACTTCAAATGAAAAAACTCAAAACTAGAAAGTTGTAGATCTCGTCGAGATCTATAATTTTCATATAAAAATTATTTTCATTTAATTCCGAAAAAAATATGATGATTTTTCTAAGATATATTAATCATATCAAATCATATTTTTTTTGCGGAATTAAATGAAAATAATTTTTATATGAAAATTATAGATCTCGACGAGATCTACAACTTTCTAGTTTTAGTTTTTTTTTTTTCATTTAAAGTCGTTAATGTGCAAAAATTAATAATAACATTTGAACTTTTCTGGCCTAATTATTTTTGTCTTGTAGCGCAGCAGCTTGACTACAAGCTAGAGTTCCGAACTAACTGGAAGTTGCTATGTACTAGATCCGACCCAAAAAGTCGGAGTAGTGACTAAAGAAAGACCACCAGGCTGCATGCACATGGCAATACAGCCCAACAAAAGACAAAAAAGAAACTCTACGAACAATAGCACTGTACTACTTTAATTGTCTAGTCTATCACAGGGTACTGCTGCTCGAGTAATTACCCGGGATTAGTAGAATGTTGGAATCGCCAGCAGCACTTGTGCGTTGTGTGTTGGAGACAGGCAGGGTACTGCTGCTCGGCTTGTGGGGTCTAGCTTGCACCTGTATGACCAACGATCCGATCCCACTCGTAAATACAATCTCGGGCTGGGCAACTGTACCAATCTACTAGTACTCCAAATTACTTACTATGCCACTCTCTTCTCTTTTGCTGCCCTTTCTTTCGGCCGAGCAATCGGGCCCGGACTCAACACGCGGGTACCGAACGCTGTCACGATACAAACTGAGCTGTTATCTGCCGATCGGCAACAGTGTCAAGAGCATGCGCGAGTGACTGAGTGAGCGCAGTCGTTCGCATCGCGGCCGCTTTCGGCCGGCGTACGTACGGCCACGGACCACTGGCTCGCGCTCACCCATCGCCGTCTCGATCGGGCTCTCGGCGTCATCCCGTCACCCATCGCCGCCGTTGGGTTGAGCTCCCAACCAACTCGCTCCCGAATTTAAAAACGCCACCTCTGCCTGCTCTGTTCGGCTGTGATGCTGATGACCCACCGCCAGGCCGCCAGACACCGGCATTTACCCCTGCACCGGCCACAGCGTTTCCGGCCCTCGGCTATATATCCGCGGGCCGCAAGCGTCCACCGAGGGGCATATGCATATACGCGCGCGCCGCCGCCGCCGCTAGCACCTGACACCCGGGCGCCGCCAGCCGAGTACAAGCAAAGCAAAGCAAGGCAGCATGGTGTTCGAGCAGGAGCAGGAGGAGGTGGCGCCGGGCGCGGTGCACGGGCACCGCCTCTCCACAGTGGTGCCGAGCTCGGTGACGGGGGAGGTGGACTACGCGCTGGCGGACGCGGACCTGGCCTTCAAGCTGCACTACCTGCGCGGGGTGTACTACTACCCGCCCGGGGACGTGGCGCGCGGCCTCGCCACCAAGGTGCTCAAGGACCCCATGTTCCCCTGGCTCGACGACTACTTCCCCGTCGCCGGCCGCGTCCGCCGCGCCGAGCAGGAGGCCGCTGGTGGGGAGGGGGACGCCGGGGCGCCGCGCCGGCCCTACATCAAGTGCAACGACTGCGGCGTGCGCATCGTGGAGGCCAAGTGCGACCGCGACATGGACGAGTGGCTCCGCGACGACGCGCCCGACAGGCTCAGGCAGCTCTGCTACGACAAGGTGCTCGGCCCCGAGCTCTTCTTCTCGCCGCTGCTCTACGTCCAGGTACGTAGTAATCTTTTCCACATCTAACCATAATAGTAGTTAATTTGGAGTTGGTGAGCGCGCGAAAGGAGTAAATAAATCATGAATGAGTGAAAACGTTCTAAATTTGAGTAATCAGTGAGGTTGCTGTCGGAGCTGGAGAAGTGGTCGATTTCTGGCATCGCTGGCTGCCTGATTCCTGGTGAGAAAAAGGAGATGCAGCTGTAGCTTTCACTTTCAGTATGGTTCCGGGCAGTGCAGTTGAGCAAGCTTTTAATTGTGTCCGGTCGTACCTGTTAACCATCAGACATTTATACTACGTACCACTGTCCAGTGGCCACCTAGAGCTGGTCACCGACTGCAACCCCTCGTCATCTGCCACAACTGTCAACTGTGTAGTGTCTGTTGGCTGTCCAGTGGCCGGGGGCCGGGGCCGGGGGCGGTGGAGGGTGGACGCACCGACGTACCGGCGTTCATTCAGCTGCCGCTGGTGTAGTTGAGTAGTTGACAGTAGAAGCGGACGCTGTTTTTTTTTAATAAACTAGAAGCGGACGCTGTTGTTCTTAGGTTCCGGGAGGCGGTGGCTCACGCGAATCAGGTGGTAAATGGAACTTGAAGCATGGGACGGTGGTTTCATTGGAAATGAGTCTGTGTTCTTGAAGAACCGGATTCAGCCAGATGACTTGAGATGAATGATCTTGTAAAGATGACCAAATATAATAGGAGTACTCCTCGAAATTAACAAATCAATCAGTTTAACCTTTCCCTGTAGTACTGTACCTGGTACTACTGCCACAAGTCTACTACTAGTACATTACTCCATTCAGGAATATAAGGAGATGCCAATAGATCAGCAGCGGTCTTAACTGCACCTTGTCCAACTTTGCTGAAGCAAAGATCAGTACCTTGCTAGGCACAGCCATTTCTATCAACAGTCCTGTGAGAAGTCTCAGTTCTCATAATACTCACAGCCCTGCAGCAATCAATTCACTCACTCGTAGTACGTACTACCTCTGTACTGGAAAGAAAAGGACGTAACTATAGTTTGCGTATCAACTGAAGTGTTTTACGGTTGAGCAAGTTTTTAGTAAACAATGTTCACATTTATGACTTTAAATTAATTTATTATGAAAATACATTTCGTAATTAATCTAATGATATTTATGTGATATTATAAATATATATATATATATTTTTTATTTATAATTAATTAAATTTGGTACACTAAAAAATGATACCGTTCAATTGCATTCTTTTGGGACGGATGGTGTACTGCCTTACCCTGAGACAAAAACTAATGAAGCCGATCGATAGAAACATCGAGTTCACGAAGCAGGCCTATGTACTTCATCAGTGGAAGTTATTCACTAAACTCCACAAGACCACAACAAATCCCGAGTGAACATGAATGTGCCAGCACTAAACAACCAGCGTAATTGCCCAACCGGGGTAGGGTTCATGGATCGCCGCCCAGTCGGGTGGTGCATTAGGATCTGCCGTTTTCGTGTAGGGCCAATGCGTTGCATTATCGTCGGCATTAGGATCTCACACGTTTCAAAAAAAAATCATTACCGGCTCCATCCATATAAAAAAAAGAGGCGTACCAGTGCAAGAGAGCTCCCGCTCCGTACGGGGTCTGAAAAAGGGTGTCAGTGACAAGTCTTACCTTCGTCTGTGCAATGCGAGGAGACCGCGACTTACCCGGAACCTTCCGGTCACAGACAATAAGACTCTACCGCTTGCACCAGACCCACCCTTCTCCATCCATATACCAATCACCATTTTTTTTAAAAAAAAAAGGTGCAGTCACAATCGTGCTTTGCTCGCAGATCACAATCTTCAAATGCGGCGGGCTGGCGCTGGGGTTCAGCTGGGCGCACCTCATCGGCGACGTGCCGTCGGCCGTCACCTGCTTCAACAAGTGGGCGCAGATCCTGAGCGGCAAGAAGCCGGAAGACACCGTCCTCACCCCGCTGAACAAGCCGGTGCAGGGGCAGTCCCCCGAGGGCGTGACGGCGCCGCGCTCCGTCAAGCAGGTCGGACCCATCGAGGACCACTGGCTGGTCTCCGCGGGCCGCGACATGGCGTGCTACTCCTTCCACGTCAGCGACGAAGTTCTCAAGAAGCTCCAGCAGCAGCAGAAGGGTCGCCACGACGCGGCCGCTGGCACCTTCGAGCTCGTCTCCGCGCTGGCGTGGCAGACGGTGGCGAAGATCAGGGGCGGCGACGTGGACACCGTGACCGTGGTCAGGACCGGCGCGGCCGCGCGGAGCGGCAAGTCCCTGGCCAACGAGATGACGGTCGGGTACGTGGCATCGGCGGGGTCGTCGCCGGCGAAGACGGACGTCGCGGAGCTGGCGGCGCTGCTGGCCAAGAACGTGGTCGACGAGACCGCCGCGGTGGCGGCGTTCCAGGGGGACGTCCTCGTGTACGGCGGCGCCAACCTGACGCTCGTGGACATGGAGCAGGTGGACGTGTACGCGCTGGAGATCAAGGGGCTGCGCCCGGTCCACGTGGAGTACGGCATGGACGGCGTCGGCGAGGAAGGCGCCGTGCTGGTGCAGCCCGACGCCGACGGCCGCGGCCGCCTCGTCACGGTGGTGCTGCCCAGGGACGAGATCGACAGCCTCCGCGCCGCGCTCGGTACCGCGCTGCAGGTCGCCTGAGCGCCGCGCCGCGGCGTTCGTCTGAATACTCTAATACGTATGGTAGTATGGTGATGGCTACGTGCTCGTCGTTCGGTTTGGCGATATCAGATGCCGCAGCTTAAACAAGTGTAGTAGCGTAATGAGGCGCGCGCGTGTTATCTACTGGTGATGTGATGTACGAACGTAGGCTGATGCGCCAATACTGTGTGGTCGATTTGCGAGGTTATTTGTTATGTATTGGATGATGTTTCCTTAATAATTTGCTCGAATAGATCACGCAAAAATGTACCAAGATTTTCACCGGAGACTAGATACAAATTCACCCGGTTCGCTTGAGCTTATTTAGAACTTTTTTTCAGCCTATGAAACAGTGATTTACTCTTATAACATTTAAGCATAAGCATCAGCATAAATCAAATTTCAGCATCAGCGAACATGGTGAAAAATAATAGTTCGAGACGACATAATTTTGTGAGTTCTCACAAAGATTTTGCTTGCTTGGATGTTGGTTAAAGTTCAGGTTCCTGAGTTTCAGAAGCATGTCGTGTTTACTCTGGCAGACAGTTTGTTGTCGCTTGAAATTCGTAAAGTTACCCTGCGGCAAATATTTGAGTACAGTTTGTTACTTGGGCCGATAATTTCAGAAGCATATATGAATTTTTTTACCTGGTGGTTGTACTTCCACTAGCTTGATGTCCTGGCGTCTGGCGACCTGCAAACTGCGACACTGAATCACAGATGTTGGTTACTGACAACTGGTGGGTGCACTACAGCTCAAATTCAATGACTTTTCTAGTCCATATAATCAAAATTTAAAAGTTCATGGGCCATTGACGAAGTCCGATTTGGAATTTCTAGACTAAAATGTAAAATCACGTTCTATCTTACGGTGTCTAATTTGAAATTATTTAAATCTTGTATGGTCTCCTTTTGATGTTTATTTGCTAGAAATGCTCTCGCTATCTATTAGACCCGAGCATAAAAGGCCCTTTTTCGTTCAAAGTATTTTGCCCATGAACATCACACCGCTCGTGCCGGTCTGGCTTTTTGGTTTGAGCCTGAGTTTGGACAGGCCGTCCTCTAGATTTTTGTGTGAAAGTAATTGAAATAAATACATGGGGTCAACTTAGATTGTAAGTTTTTAATTGCATGTTTTCTATCGTTTTTTTTAGTAAAGTCTAACTAATCTCTGAACTATTAATGTAGTTCGATTTACGCCCATCGTATCAGCCAAACCGTTTTCAAAACCACATATTGAGTTAATTTGAATGGTTTCAAAAGTTAAAGGAAGTCAAAACACCAGTTTTGTGATTAGGAGAGACAAATCAGACTTCAGCTAAAATTTGGAAAGTTAAGTTAATCCATAAACACCGATTTGGGCCGGTCTAGAAACAAGTGGCCCATCGCACCCAATTTGGTGGCATCGTCAATTCCATATTACATTCTAAAAAGTACTAAGCCACTAAGCCCAGCCCAAGTTTAGATAACCCTCCTTCCTACAAAACCAAAGCAAAGGCAAACGCACTCCGGCTCTCGCTTCGCCGACTCCCAAACCCTAGCCTCGCTTGTTGCGGCGGCGGCGGAGATGGCGAAGTCTCTGCGATCCAAGCGGGAGAAGCGGCTGCGGACGTTGCGCCGGGAGATAGCGGAGCCCTTCTACGACAAGAAGGAGGCCGCCAAGCTCGCGGCGCAGGCCGCTGCCCTTGCTGCTCCCCCGCTCCAGGTCCGCGGAGCCCCCGCCGTCCCAGGATGCCGGCAGCTCCCGCGGCGCTAGCTCGGCCTCGGCTATGGGTGAGCGCTATAAAACTTTTATGTTTCACCAGCCGCCATGGATTGCCTCCTGTAGTTTCAGGTGGAATTGGAATTCCTCCACGCGCCTTGTGTGCTAGCTGTTCATTCACGGTTCAGTTTGTTATCAGTTAAAACACTATGGTTAGTGTCCACTGTGTGATTTTCTATCCGGAGCTGCGTCTGTATTCTGTACTACTAACTGTGGGGGCTGTGAATTTGATCTCGATGACAATTATTTAAGCTGTCTGGATCGAAGCATGCAGTAACAATCATAATAACACATTAGCTCTCTCAAAAAAAGAACAAATTAGCTCAGTAAGAAGTATCTTAATAGTTTAGTCCTGGAATACAAACTTAATATACCTTTGCAAATTGTGTGCCATCATGCTTAGATCTTTTTGTTATTTGGAGAGGCTTTGGTATTCTACTACGAGTTGCAACCTTATTGTACATTTGATTGATTAGCTTGGTCTGGGTTTGGATTGGCCTGATTGTAAAGATCTATGGGTAAGCTGCCGTATATAAATTTGCAGTTAAGCCCTGATATGTGTGCCATCTTAGTACATACCTTGTTGCTACCACTTGGATTGGATGATGTGAACCATGTTGAGAAAGAAAAATCATAAATCGTACCTATTTCAAAAACTGGCAACTATTGAATTGATATTTAGTTCTCATATTTAGAAATATGGTGACCTTAGTAGTTAGCACGTGTCTGAAAAGGAACTAAGAAGTTCTATGATGTTTTGCATGGACGGTGCTGGTTACCATAATCTTGCAACCTTTTGAACTTGGGGATGCCATTTAGCAAAATTCAAATGCTTGATTAAATAACATGCAAATTGTTTTTGGACTTGGCTTTTTGTTATGAATGCCTGTCAATGTATACTGAGGCACCCAATTCATCATCAACATATAGCAAGTTAACCCTTTGTGGATCCTGTTGTTTTCTCTTCCTGCAACTTCATTTGCACCTTATCTTGTTTTTCCCCAACTGATGTGTTCTGTGCTCTCATGATTCATGAATACAGATGTGGAGATGTCTGACGAAGGGAACAACAGGTCTAAAACCTTGTTGAAGCCACTTGGCACCATTAGCAAGAAGAAGGTACAGCTTCATTTGAAGATCAAGAAAGACAAGAGAAAAGCTAGGAAGAAGGGGAAGTTTTCTTTTAAGAAGTAGAGGCGTAAAAGCCTATTGTCTTATAAATCATGATGTGTTTTGTTTCCAGTTTGAACAATCAATGTAACGACAGTCATGCACACCTAAGTCCATTCTTGGGTCGCCTACTAATATGTTGAAATGAGTATGAAAAATGATAGAGGTGACCTACCAGCTGTTTCTGTTTCGTGGGTATAAATGTCAAGTACTGAAATTGCTGAGGTTTTGCTTCATTTTCACATGGTATCGTGGTGAACTGTTTCGAGTTGCTGATTAGGCATGTGTAGTATGGTAACAATGGAGGTGTTTCAAAAGCTGATAAAGTTGATAATAGTTGAACCTCTACCTTCATGCCATTTTAGGACTGCATATTCTTGCCTTGCATCTGATGTTTATTGTTAGAAACTTCTCCCAAGCTATTCATCCCCAAAGAACGTTCTCATCGGCTTATCGCCCATGTTTGGAACCAATGTCGAGCAGTTAGGGAGCATATGAATTGTCATTTGGTGTCACCCATATGGATATGGGGCTGCCACAGGAGCTGATAAAATTATTACAAGTCCACTGGTGCTCACGTACTCATGTGCACATCATCCTGTTCGTGAAACAATAAGATAGCAGTTGACTTCGCGTTCGCTAACATCATGTGTGCGGTACTAAACCGGAGGACGAGTACTGGGCCGGATTTTTTGTAGCATGTTTCAAGAACTAATGTTGATTCTCTGTAATACTTCTATGTTATTGGATCAGTGACCTGACGGCCTTTTGAGTCGGTCTTCATTTGAAATCGTCTTTGCGCATGTAGCTTATCCCACACGCCCAGTTGTCATCATCATCCCGGCCCACCCGCTGTGGCTGTTGACCCTATGGTGTGGATTGGCTCGGTGGCGCTTTCGTGCAAGTGTTTTTTTCCGCAAGAGCTGGATGGTTGGTTGCAATTGCAACACTCACATATCAGTGTCACCAACGAATTGTTCAAACAAATTATTGTACCATGATGTGCAATGCAAGCGATGTCATTCCTGCCCTCTTATTTTTCATATTGCATTGAAATTTTCATACGTGCGAGGAAATCTGGGACACTATTCATCCCCAAAGAACCCATGTTCTCATCGGCTTATTTTTTGTCGAGCAGTTAGGGAGCATATGAATTGTCATTTGGTGTCACCCATATGGATATGGGGCTGCCACAGGAGCTGATAAAATTATTAAAGACTGAAACAACAAGATTTGTGATAACATCATGTGTGCGGTACTAAACCAGAGGACGAGTACTGGGCCGGATTTTTTGTAGCATGTTTCAAGAACTAATGTTGATTCTCTGTAATACTTCTATGTTATTGGATCAGTGACCTGACGGCCTTTTGAGTCGGTCTTCATTTGAAATCGTCTTTGCGCATGTAGCTTATCCCACACGCCCAGTTGTCATCATCATCCCGGCCCACCCGCTGACTGACCGCAAGAGCTGGATGGTTGGTTGCAATTGCAACACTCACATGTCAGTGTCACCAACGAATTGTTCAAACAAATTATTGTACCATGATGTGCAATGCAAGCGATGTCATTCCTGCCCCTCTTTTTCTTGTGTTGCGAGGGGACACTTGTTTTTGGGTTCGCGCGAGCGAAATAAAAGACTTCTTTTGTGGTAAATAATGGTCCCGTTCGCTGGGAGGAATTTAGAGAAATTTATGAGAGAAAAATACTGTTCCGGATGAAAAAAGAACCGGAAGTCAGGTTTAAGGGCACGCAAACGAAGCCGATAGACTTCTTAACAAGCTTTTACAGGTCAACGCAAGGCCATGTACGGCGACATAGCGCAGAAAGATTCAAACTTTTACCGGTCCAGATTTCAGTTTATTAATTTATGCGCAAACTGCCAAAGAATTTGCTGTTCCATGAAGATATAATGACATGTTCCATGAAGATATAATGACAGGAGCCAAAACTTTTTAGTCGGTCTCCTCGCTTCCTCTCTACCACCTTCGTAAAACTCCATATGCCGTCTCCACTAAGTCTCCGCCTCTAACGAACTACAGGATTTGCCAAACCAACACGTACCGAGAGGGCCGGGGTCCCCAAGGAACACGGCGATGGCGCTGCACGTCCAAGGCCACGAGAGGAGGCTCACCGCCGTGGCGTGCCTGGTGCTGGTGGTGACCATGGCGAGCCTGGCATCGGCACGGTTCATCGTGGAGAAGAACAGCATCAAGGTGCTGTCCCCGCGCTCGCTGCGCGGCCACCACGAGGCCGCGATCGCCAACTACGGGGTCCCCGACTACGGCGGCACGCTGACCGGCGTGGTGCTGTACCCGGACGCGAAGCTTGCCACGGCCTGCGAGCCGTTCGGCGGGGAGAAGTTCAGGTCCCCGTCGGGGCGTCCCGTGGTCCTGCTCGTGGACCGCGGGGGCTGCTACTTCGCGCTCAAGACGTGGCACGCGCAGGAGGCCGGCGCGGCGGCCGTGCTGGTGGCGGACAGCGCCGACGAGCCGCTGCTGACGATGGACAGCCCCGAGGAGGAGACCCCCGACATGGCGTTCCTCGCCAACATCACGGTGCCGTCCGCGCTGGTGTCGAAGCGGTTCGGCGACGCCCTCCGCCGCGCGGCGTCCGACGGGTCCAAGTCCAAGGAGGAGGTGGTGGTGCGGCTGGACTGGCGCGAGTCGATGCCGCACCCCGACGAGCGGGTGGAGTACGAGTTCTGGACCAACAGCAACGACGAGTGCGGCCCCCGGTGCGACGAGCAGGCGGCGTTCGTGCGCGCGTTCCGGGGCCACGCACAGCTGCTGGAGAAGGGCGGCTACGCGCTCTTCACCCCGCACTACATCACCTGGTTCTGCCCCAACGCGTTCCTGGAGACGCCGCAGTGCAAGGCGCAGTGCATCAACCGCGGCCGATACTGCGCGCCCGACCCGGAGGGCGACCTGGGCGCCGGCTACGACGGCAAGGACGTGGTGGTGGAGAACCTCCGGCAGCTCTGCGTGCACCGCGTCGCCAACGCCTCCGGCCGGCCCTGGGTGTGGTGGGACTACGTGACCGATTACCATCTCCGCTGCTCTATGAAGGACCACAAGTACAGCACCGCCTGCGCCGAGGACGTCGTCCGATCGCTTGGTCCGTGCGCGCTCTGACCCTGAAGAGAGTTTTTTCCCCTCCCTGCTCCGTCGATGGGCTGGAGTGCTGATATGGTTTCGGCGTTGCAGGCTTGCCGATGGACATGATCGTCAAGTGCATGGGGGATCCCGAGGCCGACGCCGAGAACGACGTGCTCAGGACGGAGCAAATTGTTCAGGTTTGTCAGTCTGTCATGCTGATTCTGAAATGGCAAGCGTCCATTTCGGCCGGGAGTGGCGTGTTCTTGGTAGCAATTTTGCTCACATGTTTTGCACATTCACAAGCTGATGGTGAGATTTCGGTTCTTGTAGGTCGGGCATGGAGGTCGAGGGGACGTGACGATCTTGCCGACGCTGGTGATCAACAATGTGCAGTATCGAGGTATGGACGTACGAGCCCTCCAGTTTTGATCACAAGATGAGACCATGCCGTGTCGCTTTTCTCTGAACAATTTGGCATTTTCAGGCAAATTGGAAAGCACTGCGGTTCTCAAAGCTATCTGTGCCGGGTTCAAGGAGTCCACTGAACCTCATGTCTGCCTGACGCCCGGTCAGTTACCTCAGCAGATGAAACCACCACATTACACTCGAGCAATTCCTTCAGTTCAGTAATCAGTACTCGTCTCCGATCGCTGAACTCACCTCTGCAATTTCTTCAGGCATGGAAACCGACGAGTGCCTCCACAACAACGGCGGCTGCTGGCGCGACGAGAAAACCAACACCACGGCCTGCAAGGTAGTACTACTCCAGTACCCACCCTTTCCTCCAACGAAGTTCCTTGGTGTGCACAACACTTGAGCGCTACCTGCCTGCCTACTAACCGACTGCGTGCTGGAATGGAAGCAGGACACCTACAGAGGGAGGATCTGCCAGTGCCCTGTGGTGGATGGCGTTCAGTACCAAGGCGACGGGTACACCGACTGCAAAGGTACCAAACATTCCATCAGTATTGCTCACAGTCGTTTCATTCTACCACTGAAGACTGAACTTGACTGGATTTTCGATCTGTCCTCCGTTGCATCATCAGCCGTCGGACCGGGCCGGTGCGCCATGGACAATGGAGGGTGCTGGAAGGAGACGAGACAAGGGAAAACTTTCTCTGCCTGCTCGGTAATTCTGCTCAGAATAGCGTTTCCTGTGTTACCTCCTTTGGCGTGATATTCAGAATGATCTGAAACTCTGACGCTTCTGGCGTGTGCAGGATTCAGAGTTGAGCGGGTGCAAGTGCCCGCCGGGGTTCAAGGGCGACGGCTTCCATTGCCAAGGTATATATGGACTCACCTTGCTCCGATTCCCTGTAAATCTACGCGAGAATTGCACGAGTTGAGCTTGCCTGGCCTGCCTTTACTGATTCCTGTTGGGCATTCCAGACGTCGACGAGTGCCGAGACAAGCTGGCGTGCTCCTGCCCGCACTGCTCGTGCAAGAACACGTGGGGCGGCTTCGACTGCAGGTGCAACAGTGGCATGATCTACATCAACAACGAAGACACCTGCATTGGTGAGCCATCATCAAGAACCTTTCTGTTCCTCCTTCTGCTCCTCTTTCTGTTATTCTTCTTGCTGTCTCTGAAGAGTTAATACTCGGCTTTCAACGTCCAGCCAAGAACATGTCGGCGTTCGGGTGGCTCGTCACCGCACTGGTCCTGTCGTGCGTCGCCGGCGCCGGCATCGCCGGATACCTGTTCTACAAGTTCAGGCTAAGAGTAGGGACCGAACGATCTCTTACCAAATCCAAATCCAGGCAGACACACAGGTTCTTTCTTTCTTCCTGACCGTGGATTCGCCCCGTGTCTTGTGTTGCAGCGATACATGGACTCGGAGATCATGGCGATCATGGCGCAGTACATGCCCCTGGACAGCCAGCACAACGAGAACCAGCCGCTGAGGACGGAGGAGGCCCAGCAAGCGTAGCTAGGCATGTGACAGCATCTTCAGTTTCACGTGGCTATATCTCACACGATGAGAATGCAGCATAACTAACCTTCTTTCCACACTTGCTGAAGTTATCCAAAGCCATCATCGACGGAGTTTTGAGATATAAAAGTGCCACAGTGTACATGACAGCGGTTCACACAGATCTTGCACGTTCTGCATCTGTTACAGAGAGGTATACACAAGTATAGAGAAAGAAACATAGATTAGATGAGACGTGACAGTTCAGTGGTGTATAAAATTTGAGATCGTGCTGTATGTAGAGTTATAAACTGGAGACCGACAGGCTGTAGAAATACGCTTGCGATGCATATGATATGCTACCATATCAGATCGGCTAGTTTCAAAATTGATTTAGACAGGTCTTGCATTTTGCAGGTTGTGGGATCTTTTTCAGCATTTCTTCCCCTCACCTCTAAAACAGCACACATACATTAAGCAACCTAAGAGAACCCAATTTTTCCTAACAAAATGGTACTATTGCACAGCATAGTCAAAATTTTCAGCGTACTCAGCTCAAAAAATCACTCTACTATTCTTGAAATTTTAACAGAGCCATCGTCCACAAGACTGCTCTGTTTCCTCTTTCTCGACAAGCTCTGGAAACCGCTGTGTTCATCCACAAACTGTGCAGCCGTTCTTGCTCGCAGTTCTTCAAGAGTCTCTCCTTCCTTTGCCCGCTCAATCACCTGAAGTGGAGGCAGGAAGTTTGATTTAAAAATTATTACGATGCAAAGTAGATTGCAAGCTTGAGGGAGACATGTTCATCAATTACCAGGTGGCGACCATAGAGATGAGTGCTTGCGAGGGCTTGTAGAGCATTCTGGGCCTCTTGTTTTGTGACATATTCGACAAATGCAAAACCTCTGTGACTTCCAAACTTCATAGGCAACCTGAGACTTTTGATCTGCAAATTTTAATGAATTCAAATCAGGAGGTTTCTGGGGAAAAAGAGTAAAATCACTTATCAACTTGAAACTAATGTTTTTTTTCTGTTGGTCAAGGAGAACTGAAAAGACAAACTTGACTAATATTCAACAAAATTTAACCTCATTAACTACCAGTCTGCCATTGGTCCCAAGTTGGCACTTCCTCTAAATTCAGACGAAAAAAGAGGACGCTGACCTGGCCAAACGGACTAAATAACTGCCTCAAGTCCTTCTCAGTTGCTTCAAATGCTACATTACGCACAAGCAGTTTTGTTGAACTTTTATCCTTGCCATTCTTCTTTGCAGCTTGACCATCTTTCTTCCCATGACACAGTTGCAAGATCAAAGCATGTCCATCCAGAACCGTTCCCTATGAACCAAAGGAACATTTAGCATGCTGCACATCTATATGAACATTTAACAGAAAGAAGCAAATAAGGGCCTGTTTGGATCTTCTCTAAACTTTAGAGCTAAAGCTCCAAACAAGTGGTCTAAAATTAGCTCTAAACTTTAGCTCACCTCACATTAGAGCTTTAGATCTCAAAAGTGAGCTAAAGAGCTCTAAAGTTTTTAGAGCTCTAAAGTTTAGAGGAGGGAATCCAAACAGGCCCTAAGGAAAACAGAAGAGGAGGGATGAGCGCTACCTGTAGATCCTTGCACACACCTGTTGCAGTTTCAACAGAGTCAAACTCAACGAAACCAAATCCCATTGAAACAGTCTTGCCCTTCTTAACATGCTTCTTCACCTAAAGACAGACAAAGAAAATGGATAAAGCAGTATGCTGCAAGATGCACCTGATATCCATAATAAGAGCACGTCCAATAATCCATACCGTTGCACTTTTAAGACTGCCACTCTTTAGCTTTGTACTGAAATGCTGCTTCAACGATTCATCTGTTGTCTTGAAATTTAAGTTCTTGACAAACACAGATCGTGACTGCAATGAATAATGGTATCTTTTAAGTTGACTCCAATAAAAAGGGCGTACCCAGTGCAGAGAGCCTCCGCCTAAGAACAGAAATTGACTGCGAGGAGACCCCATGATGCAATCCGAGAGACCTTCCGAACCAAGCAACGGTAAATACCGCTTGCACCAGGCCCGCCCTTCAAATTGACTCCAATAAGCAACTAAATAATTTTAAGCGATCTTGGAATGCAGCAATTCACATGCAAAAACAGGTGCATACTTGGCAACACAAGTTTTTGCCATAGGAAACCCTAGTGCCATATGAATATAATAAAGAGGTATGAGGGCCAAGCATACGAGTAAAAATGATATTCATGCAAAGAAGTTGAAGTTTCAAACCTCCACCCTATCTGGATCAATCTCTTCAGCGCTTACTCCTTCGACAGTTTGCTCTATATTAGATTTAGTAACAATACGCTCGCCAACTTCATTCTTTTCTTCCTCATCCACTGGAGCTGAGGTAGGAGATAATATGTTTTCAGGTGCCCACTCCAAATACAGAGGAGTATCCCTGCACCACAAAAGTTTAAGATACAGAACATGCATTTGTGAAAATAAAAAACAATCTAGCAAGCTACCAAATAACATGACATAACCATAAGCAAGAACCAATTTATCACAGCAATTTATCTTAGCTAAATAAAGTAGTCAATTAAATCAAGCAAATGTTATATAAATAACAGTAGATACACCAATTGCCAAGAGAATTGGAGCTGGTACATCTTCATAGAGGGAAAAAGAACCAAGCTTGCAAATGCAAAAGTTTGTAAGCTGTAATGGCCACTGAAATAAATAAAAACTAAAACTATTGCAGGAACTTACTTGTATCGCGTATATAGTAATTTTTTGAATGTGTGTCGGGCTTCAGTTGCTTCAACAAAGACTACCTGATACACCAAAATGTAATACAAGATAAATAAATTCGAGGGGCAATATTTGTGCAATTCAGACACTCTTGTGAAAAGTGACAGAAGTTAGAAAAAAAAGAAGTCAAGTACAGTAAAAACATAAGGTGCTGCAATATACAAAAACAGCTGGATAACACAACTAGAATATACTAACATACCAAGGCAAATACTCTTGTTGGAGGTAGAATGATTTTATCCAAACTACCATGTTTCTGAAACATTGCTGTGAGTTCTTCCTCAGTAGAATTAAATGGCAAATTCTTTACTAATATCACATGATTGCTTCTTTTGAACTTCTCGTTTCTTTTAGAAGCAAGTTCTTCCAATGCAGCAACATTAACTCCAGACCTTGATAGAAATTTCTTAGTCTCTGCAATGACGTGTGTCTCACCAAGAGCAATACGAACGGCAAGGTCATCCGCTTCTCTATCAAGTAACTCACTCTTACTGATACCATTCTTCCTTGCAATGTTTTCAACAACCTAAGAAGGAAAGCAAAGCCCAATCATTAGACATACTTGACAAGATCATGTGGGTCAGTATCTATATACATTATCTCAGAAACATATCAGAGGAGTATCGAGCTGACACTGGACACAGACAAAAAAACTGTTAATGTCAAAGATAGGAGGGAACCATACAGTATCTTGACGCATATAAAAGCTGTTCCATGCTCTCGTATCCCCACTGATCTCAGAAGCTTTCTTTTGTTCCAACCTTTTCTGCTTGAGACTCATTTTCTCGACAACAGTTTCATGATTAGACCTTGACAATTCAATAGCAAATCAGTAAAAACTATAGGTGTAACTAATCTAACAAGTAACAACACAAACAGAACTTTATTTTCTTACTCCAACTTATTATTATTTAGCGGTTTAGCAGCCTTAACACGTAACACTCGGCCCTGAAAGCTTGAGTTATCTAGTTCATCAAGTGCCCTGCCAAAAATAACAGTTCAATATTAGGTAGGTATATAATGGTCAATGTACCATCAAGCAAGCAAGCAATGCAAGCATGGAAAATAAGACATGTCTCAGCCAACTTCTTGCTCACATATTGATAACTGTTCAGTAACTAGGACGTGTATGAAACCTGCACATGTAGTCTTAAAGAGGATAGGTCCTAGATTCAATTATGTCCCAAAACTCACAAAATTGCATTTCTTTGGTGTGATTGTGTCTCAAATTATGATTAAAATATTCACTATTGAATTGGATATGCATCTAATGTGGGAGAAGTTTGAGACATCGTTCAACTTGTGCCTTCAAATTGTTAACATCTCTTAGTAATTATTTAGGGACGAGTATGAACTATGTGCAGGAGAATAAAAAGTAAAACAAATATGAGCCAACTATGGTGAATTATGTCTTAAATAATAAATAAGGATATCCAAAGGAAGACTGTCACATTGCAAGAAAGCCCCTGTCGCAAGTCCTAGCTCCTAAAGTTCACAATTGTACATTGAAATTATAAATCCGTACCTGACTGCTGAGTCTGGAAGGCTAAAAAGCACATAGCCTCTACCAGTTGAGAGCTTTGTGGTTTTATCGACAACAATATGTGCCTGTTCCACATCACCATATTGGCAGCACAGCTCCACTAAATCATCTTCACTGAGAAAATAAGCAACAATAAAAAAAAAAACTATGCAGCTGTATCATGAATATACAAAAACAACATACAAAACGCTGATCCAAGGTAACATGACCAGGCAACAGCAACATACCTGGTTGCATATGGAAGGTTGCAGATATATAGACGACCAGTCTCCAGGGCTAACTTCTTTTCATCAGTAATTGGAGCACCATTTTCATCTTCCTTTTCTTGATCTTCACGAATTTCAGTTTCTCTTCGTCTGCCATCAAGGTCTTCACTCTCTTTGTTGTCAAGATCTTCCATCTCTTGCAAGTCGGTATTCTCCACAAGAGTGTCCTTGTCCACAACGTTTTTCTTGTCCAGATTGCCCTTCAGATCCGCCAACTGGTTATCAGCATCTTGTGATTCATCTGACGAGTCTTCATCGTCAGTGGTGGTATTTGACTGGTCACCAGAACCTTCATCATCTGATTCAGAATCTGACCAATTTTTCTTCACTTTACTCTTGAAGAAATCTGCATCAGTCATATTCTTGTCTTGTTTATTCTCTGTCCGTAGCTCCTCCGAAGCATTTTCGGAAGACGGATCATTTGCCATTTCCTCATCAGAGGCGTCTTCAGAAGATGAATCATTCTCAGAGGCTGGAACATTTTTGAGAGGTCCCTTAGATTCTTTAGTGGCTACTACGCTATCTTTTGCAGCGGTGTCAAGAGTAGCAGCTGTATCATTCGCCCACATCTTGGCTTTAGAACGGGGCTGCATAGCTTCAAGGAACTCCAGGAACTTGGGATCATTGGCTACACTGCCTTTAGAACCACTAGCATGAGCTGATGTTCCTTGGGCCTTGGAACCTTTTGGCAGTGCATCAACAACTCCAGCATTATTCTTGTCTTTACTACCATATTCTGGCTTCTTCAAAGAATGGCGGCTCCAGGGGCGAGGAGCATCAGGGTCACCAATCTTTCGGGCAACCTGCCAAATAACATGACAGATGTAAGGTACGGACATCATCGCTGTCCAATTCAATCTCGTACAGACAATTCACCAAACTGTTAGCACGGCATCGAGGAGAAAATTTGTTGAAAACGATTAGAAAGGAAAGTACCTCGCAGGTGATCTTACAAGTGTCAATGTATGTATTGTTGAAATACTTGAGTGCCTCCTCTGCCTCTTCATTGGTTCTGTAACCAATGAATGCAAATTGCCGACTCTTGCCATCCCTGCCCAAAAGCGAAAGCTCAATTTTCAAGCATATTCTTTCCACTAAAATACAATTCATTCGGGTAAGGGAGACGAGAGAAGGCGGCATCCCACTTCGCCTCCTACACTAACCAAGTAAGAGAGCAAACATAGTTCGTTGCTCAGCTTGCTTACTTTGTTCGGATGACCTTGGTGTCGGTGACCTCGCCCTTCCGCGAGAACACCTCCCGCAGGCGCCTCTCGTCGGCGCCCTTGGGCAGGTTCTTCACGCACAGCCGCGACGACATGCTCGCTAGGGTTGCTCACCGCCAGGAAACGACGAGCTAGATGGATCTCCGCCCAGCTTCTCTCGGCTTCGGCCAAAGGAGAGCGACTGGATGGCTGGCCTTCCCGCGATTCCCGTCACCGGCATCAGGTCGCCAATAAGCCCCAGAGCAGTTGTGGCGGCGGCGACGCGACGGTGGAGACGTCGCCCTCCGTGACTGCTCCCTGCAGTCGATGCATATCTGCCGTTCACTGCAATCCAAGGGAGCAGCTGAGCCTAGGCGCTGCACCTCCTTCGCACGCTGCGTAGGCCCAACAACACGGCCTGTTAAGACGTTCTCCTCGCTGAGCCCAGGCGCGGCACCTTCTCCGCACGCAGCAGCGTTTCTTTTTTTGGCGCGGATTCCGCTCCTTTGGCGCGACCGCGCGAGGAACTGAGGAAGCCGTGAGGACTGAGACGGCGATCATCTGCTGTTGGGCTGCTCGTGCTCCTGCACTCCTAGATCTTCCTTCTCCGTACTTAGATTTTTCAGTGTCTGAACCGCACGAAGAGTTTATTCTGCAGAGAGCAAGCACTGCACAGATGATCTTAATGCTGATTTCTAGTAAAAGGAGATGGGGGATGGAGGTGCTTTTTGCAGCATGGGACAAAGATCAAAGATAAATTCGCGTTGAAAGTATTGTTTACTGATTTGTTGTGAGAGAGAAAATATTCACTGAAAGTATTATTTTTCTTTGATTTGGTGTGAGAGAAAAATATTATTCGTTACGAAATTTGAAAAAAAAGTTGACTTTAAAAACGCGGCTTATAAGCCAAGCGAACAGAGCGCATCTCCATGTGATGATTCATTTCTTTTGCAAGTCTGTACGAATGCTAGCTTGCGTAGTTCTTTATAGGTGCTTGGTTTGTCCATTTAGAGAATCTGCCCACCATATCTCTAAGCTAAGTCCTCCTCTGATGTTATATTGTGATGGCATTCCTGTGCCATGCTCGAATTCTTTCCCAGACTGCTTCTGCAAAAGGACAATGCATGCATAGATGATCTATCTATTGTTTCTGGTTCTTGGTTGCACAAGCAGTCTAGACCCATGATTTGAACAAGTAGTATAACCTTTAAAAATATAAGGCCCTCTCTGGAGGTTTGTAGAAAATATTAGCAACATGTATACCTTCAAATTAGTTTATTGTTATAAAAATAGATTCTAACGATCCATCTAAGTGACACTAATTATATATTATAAATATTAATTTAGTACATTTGATTTTTTAGTAAGTGACGAGGACGATAGTTAAAAAAGAATAGATGAAGTATTGTAGCAAATTAAAAGGAGGTTTCTTTTCCATATTATATCACATGGTTGCGGCTGTGTCAAAAGAGAAAATTGAAGAAAAAGGGTACGCTGACTTGTGTTCATTTTAAGATGCATGAACGTATCCGCGTTTGGTGTATTTTACTGCACTAGTATACTACTTGGTTATTACATTCGCATCGCAGTACTCAAATTTTTGGGCAAAGTTATTAGACCCTATTACTATCCTAAAATCCTGGCTACGTACGCTACGCTTATAGTTAGCGAATAATACACACCTCCGAAGAATGGCAAAGCATGGGGATGTTAGCATGCATGCAGTCCACAATTAAGGCATCGTCGTATATAATCACATGTAATGATTCGGTTTAGATGTTCATGAGTTAGGTTAACCTTAATGCTCACGACCCAGCATCCGTTTATCTGGACGCCATGTTTTCGTGGGCCTTATGCAGCGGTCTGACCCAAGACGCAATCGACCTGCTCCCCTCTTTTTTTGCAAATCGACCTGCCCCCTCTATGCTCTACCGATCTCTCTACTCTCTACTAAGAACGCTGTGATAGAAATTTCCCTCGCTTTGGCCGTCGCGGCTTCATGGTTGCGTCCGCTCGCCCAACTCCGCCGCGCCGCCGCTGCCATCCCTTGCGGCGCCTCCATTCCTGTCGATGCGGGACCCACGGGATACCCCGCAAAGAAGAGAGAAGATCTAGTCTAACTAGGATTCTTCCCTATGTAATCTTAGTAGTAGTATTATTCTGTAATCCTACTAGGAACTCTCATTGTAAACCGCACTACTACAAAATTCAATTTGCGCAGCGTCGTCCCGAAGGTCTCCGTGGCGGGCTCCTATTTTTGTCCGTCACGGTAAATCCCACGATTTACCGCGGAAGGCACTTTTTATTTTCCGCAGCGGGCATTTTTGCCCGCCACGGTAAAACGATTTACCGTGGCGGGCATATTAAGATGCCCGCCACAGAAAATACCCTATTAACCGTGGCGGCCGTCTTAAGGTGCCCGCCACGATAAATCGATTTTCCGTGGCGGACACATTATAAGGCTCGCCACGGAAAAGGCCACGGCCCAATAGGCACACCAGCGAGGCCCGCATCCAATTCTGATTTATCGGGCTTATATATACGAGGGTTTTAGGGTTTTCACTCCACCTCTCTCTCTCCACCACTCCTCCCTCAACCGGCAGCCACTCTCTCCCTCTCCTCCGATCCTCTCCTCCCTCAACCGGCGGTAGCCACCACTTCTCTCGGTCCTCTCAGACGAGGAGGCACACATCCTCCTCTTCCTCCTTCCTCTCCTCCTCATCCTCCTCAACCGGGCGGCCCTCCTCCTCCTTCCCTCCCCTCAACAGCGGTGGATGGCGGCTCGAGGCTCGAGGCGCGGCGCGCATGCTGCAGTGGCGAAAGGGCGCCGGTGGATGTGGATCCATGCGGATCGAGGCGAGGGCGAATCCGGTGGACGGACAGTCCAGACGGTGGCGGATCGAGGCGTGGATCGAGGCGCTCCCCGGATCCAGTGTGGACGGCCGGCGGGTCCCGGCGGTGGCGTGGTGGCGTGGGAGGAGGCGGATCTGCCATGAGCCCCTCCTTCCCTTCCCTTCTCCAGAGCGAGAGATCCAGCGGCGGCGGCCTGGCCGAGGGCCGGATCGTGCAAGGATCCGGCAGATGGTGGCGCTGGCGGCCCGGTGGAGGCCCCGGTGGCGAGGCGGATCCTGGGAGGCTGATCTGAGCCCCTCCTTTCCCTTCTCATCGGGCGGCGAGATCCGAGAGGCGGCGGAAGCTGCGCTAGAGCTCTGCGGCGGATCGGTGTGGCGAGATCTAGGCGGATCCCGTGGGCTTTTCTTCTTTTTCCAAATGGCCGTGGAGGCCGGATCCACCGCAAGCTCCTCCTTCGACTTCTTCTCCCAAAACCGGCGCAGATAAACATTTTGTAGTAGTGCCGACTAGGATTTCGGCCTCTGAATATATAAAGGAGGCGGGTTCCTAGAGAGAGGACTTGGACAACAAAACATGGAACGCAAAGGCCCGGACTGTCTCTTGCGGATCCGGTACCCCGTGGCGGTGGCATGGTCAAACATCGACATGCTAAGCAGCGCGCTGGAGGCTCGATTGCATCCGCGAGCTCGGCGCCTCGACAACATGATCTTCTCTTCTACATCCATGGCGGATCGACAATGGCAAGCTCCAAAGCGTTCCTTGAAGGAATCACCATGAAGACCATTCGGATTCTGACGGATCTCGATGGTGGCCGACTCGCGATGTCCGATCCAAAGAGACTACGGCGGATCCGAAATGAAGTCTTACCCGAGTTCGGCGGCGGATCGACGTCGACGGCGAGATCTAGGTCGGGTCTTTTCCAGATCCAAGCCCGTGTGGGCTCGGACACGGTCCGAAGGATCCCTTCTTGAAAGGTCTCGTACTTTCCAAATGATTTACCGTGGCGGGCTTCACGAGGATAGGTGTACCCCTAATTGGCACGCGACAACAACAAATCGAAGGAACTCGATCTGTGACCTCGAAGCCTCTACTAAAGTTATCAACTACTGGGCGATTGTGGAAACCGGCGCGAGAAGCGGAATAATTCCGCGCACGAGAAGTATTCATGGAAAGTCCTCGATTTCATTGGTGAAGCGCCTGACGTCAGGTCATCGGATGCGAAGTCCAACATATCACCCTTTACCCAAGGGCACAATGGTTTGACCCAGAATCCAAGCGGAGAAAGAAAGAAATTGAAAAACGATCGCCGCGGATAAACATTTTGTAGTAGTGCCGACTAGGATCGAGCGAGAGGTCGGCCTCGCCGAATATATAAAGGAGGCACTAGGGGTTCCTAGAGAGGGACTTGGACAACACAACACTTGACAATCAATCCAACGCAAAGCTCAAGCTAACGCCGTCAACATCTCATGAGTAGGGATCGTCGAGCTATTACTCGATCACGATCGAGGTCTCAACCGAGGATAAATCAACCGTCTCTTGCGTTTACCATCGAGTTACCGCACAGTTGGCAAGAAGTTGCTAAATCATCGCGCTCTGGCTACAAACACATTGGTACCCCGTGGCGTGGAAGGCTATCGATGGTCAAACATCGACAACCTAACTAACACGCTGTAGGGGCTTCACGACGAATTTGCATCCGAGAGCTTGACGGACCTCGACAACATGATCTTCTCGACGGATCAACCTTCATCTTGACTCATGGATTTCTGCGACAACGATATCAAGACCTCTTCTTTCCATGGCCCTAGAAACCATGCCTCTCCAAGTTCAACAAATTGAATCTCCTCAATCGAAAATGGGATTGAATCACCATGAAGACCATTCTATTTACCCACACGAGTTTCACGATAGATCGGTTCGTTGGAAGATCACTTAACGCAATCGAACCGCTATAAACCGGTTGAACTCGATTTTCGCGATGTCCGATCCAACTCGTGATTTGACCTTGACTTTATTAGAAATTAGCTCCAAATGATCCGACTCAAACTCGAGTTACGTGATCCGAAATGAAGTCTTACCCGAGTTCTTTTCGAAACCGAGTTCTTTTCCAGGGATGGGGCTTAAGAACGCAGCCTTGGCCTATCAAGAATACAACTCGGACTACACTCGTGGGGTCTTTTCAAGAAGTCTAGTCTCCCTTTTTTTCGGATTAGTTTAGGATTGTTTCTACAACATGGCAACATCCTATCGGACACGGCCCGAAGGATCCCTCGATCTTGTGCTTAGATTCTTCAACGACTCCAACTGAAAGGAGCTCGAACCAAAGGTCTCGTACTAACTATAACATCTCAAGATTGCACATGGGGATATTGTACACCGATCCTTTGAAGGTGGAAGAAAGAAGATTAAATGTGTAATGATGTATTCACGAGGATAGCGAGCATTTAGCCAAATGACTAATTAATTGATCACGAGCGACAACAACAATTCTACCCTACCAAGAAAGGAGACTCGTCTGCGACACTATTGCTAATGAAGCCTCTACTAAAGTTATCAACAAAGGAAAAAGAGACCTGCAAATTGCAACTCCGAGTGTTGGCAAGTACTTGAAGCCGCGGCCCGATCAAGCGGAATAATTCAAGGGAAGCATCAAGAGAAGTATTCATGGTTGATGCCACTATTCCATTCCTCGATCACCATTACCAACCCCCTAGAATGGCGCAAGGGCCAAACGTTAGGTCATCGGATGAATGTTGATGGTCCAACATATCACCCTTTACCGATGGGTGGCACGATGGTGAGACCGAGAATCAAAAGCTAAATGCCACCGATAGCTCAAAAGAGAAAGAAAGAACAAATTGAAACAAGGACGATCAACGCCATGCATTTATTGGTCCCCTTGTTTGCCCATTGTGCAATTTGATATTGCATGGCAAGGAAGCTTGGATAGTGAAGATATGAGTCATGGATCAATCGAGTACAATAGAAGATTGCTTCCCATTGTATTTAATGAGAAGTTCACTAAAGGTCATGAGGTCGGCCAAAACTCGTTTTGCTACTAATTTTATTGCTTTGCAAAGCATATGGCGAACACTCCCTACGATAAGATCCAAGAAGCACTAGAAGAACTAAGGGCAAAACCTCACATCCTAGTGAAAAATAAGAACAACTCTGGACTTTCTCGATCAACATCCTAAGAACACACGGCTTGAGATAGGACCCGCTCAAGACTACGCAATGGGAGTCAACATCTCATGAGATGAAATTGAAAAAGATCAAAATCAAAGGAAGTCCGCTTTGGGAGAGACTTGGACCAAGTGGAAGTCTAATAACAAGAGAAAGTAGAAAGGACCATACTCAACGGAGTTCGATGTCATAGAGAGATATCGAACAACCAAGAAATGAAGACTTTTAGGAATGCGAAAAGCACCTATTAAATGATCGCTTTCGGGCATGCCTTTGGTAACTTCATTCACTACAACTTACTTTTCTCACCAAGACAACAGTTGGCACATAGATGAGTGGTGCTAAATCGAAGCCAAACTTGCGTGTAAGAGCAAGAAAAGAAATAGATTAGAGCACATGATAGATGTAACTTCGAGATTGCCCTACCCTTCTTTGAAAACAGACTTGCTTCAATCGACTACCTCACAAGTTCAAGCCATCCAACCACTCGGGAAGTATGATGGCAAGTTTGGAGCCAAGCGGAAATGGCTCAAGATTTACTCGAAATTGATTAAACTAGCTAAGGATGGAGATGGTAATGTCGATATCAAGATTCAACTCCATACCAATTTTTTCTTTCCCATGGCCCTAGAAACCATGCCTCTCCAATGGTTCATGGAAGACAAATTGAATTCAGGATATTGGTCAAGGGATGAAGAAATTTTGGGAGGACTTGCAAAGAGCTTTGTCTACTTGCGTGAATTTTGAAATTTCGATTGTGGTATCATTACACACCCAATTACCCACTTGATATTTTGTATTAAAGAACCCGAGAGTTGTTGTTTTGTGAAAGGACTCAAGCTATGTAAAGGAGGTGAAAATCATTTTATATATATATATAAATTATATATACACGGTTCATAGTATTTGGCGAACTACGTGCTCAAGTACATGACATCACCAAAGAGAAGTGATCGAAGCTTTCTCCCACGGGATCATGGAAAAGAGGGTGAAATTAATTTTTGGGACTTCAAGTAATGAAACCGAAAGACGAGAAACAATGAAGAATTGACTTTCGCAAAGAAAACCCGAGAAAAATGAAGAATTCAATGAATAGTAGAAGATGATTACTGCAGAGGAGAAGACACTAGAAAGGTTCCCAGATAGAAACAACCGAGACAACTCGGACAAGCAAAATCATCGAAACAACAAACATCAGGAGAGAAAACATGGACCAGACAACACCATTGCGGTGACTGACAAATCAAGGAAGTTTTCCAAACCCAGAAGGTATGACGACATTGAAAACATGTGTTGCATCTTGCACCCCAAAGGAAATCACACCATCGGAAAGTGCTACACCTTCAATGATTGATACACAAGAAAAGATAGTAAGGGGAACACTAATGAAGACAATCAGAAAAAAGAAGAAGACAACGACGAAGACAAGGGATTCCAAAAATCCAGGGGGACAGTAGCAGTGATCTTCGCCGGGTTCTAGATTTCAGAAGCAAACATCAAGAAAAGCTAGCACTACGAACCATCATGGCAGCAGAACCGGCTGCTTCCAAGATATCTCAATTGGTCATAATATCCAATCCAATTTTCAAGAGAAGACCAATGGACTAGCGTAGGAAACGCAGGCCATTACCCACTAGTTCTAGATCCAACTATTGCCGGAATGACTATCACAAAAGTACTAATCGATGGGGGAGCCGGACTCAACATCATTTTTTCAGAAACTCTAAGGAAGATGGGACTACAACTCGATGGGATGATTACACCAATGAGCACCCCTTTTTATGGCATAGTACCCGGCAAGGCAGCAATGCCACTTGGACAAATCACTCTACCGGTTACTTTTGGAACTCCCTCAAACTACCATACAGAGTTCATCAAGTTTGAAGTTGTAGACTTCGATTCATCATATCACGCAATCCTCGGGCGCCCAGCACTAGCAAAATTCATGGTGATACCGCATTATCTATACCTATTGCTTAAGATGCCAGGGTCTAACGGTGTCCTTTCTCTTCGAAGTGATTTGAAGCAGCGCTTTTAACTGCGATGTTCAGGCAATTCAAATTGCAACAAAAGCACAAGCTACCGATGGTAGAAAAGAAATAGCCACTATTGCAGCAGAAATAAGCCCAGAAGAGCTAGAGATACCAGCTAAAAAACCCAGCATCCTCACACCACCAAAAGAAGCCGACGTCAAGCAAATCAACCTAGGCACCGGTGATCCATCCAAAACGGTGATTGAAAGGTCCTTGTGTGGTTTTAGTAATTGAGTGACAACCGAGGTGGACTAATTGTGTTTATATGAGATACACAGGTGATTAGTCCACAGGAACATGTGTGAGAGCAACATATGCCATGAAGGTGAAAATGGCTTAGAGATGTTGCAAAGCTCACACATGTGATGATGAAGGAGCTCATTGCAAATGAGACATGACATTGAGTCATGTGATCAAGGTGGAGAAGATCAAGACAAGACTTGGCTTGATGGACCGGTTGCAAGTGTGAAGGGCAAGTCGGAGGCTTTGGAGTAATGGACCGCGTGGCGGTGAAGCTTGAGCAAGACTTGGCGCCGATGGATGAAGGCAACGATGAAAAGCAAGTGAAGTCAAGATCGATGAATCAATATGATCACGTGATGATATGAAGTGGATCATATCATTGTTGATCATGTTGGTGCATGTGTTGCATCGACATTGGAGGAGATAGAATGAAATGCGCAAGGCAAAGGTATAACCTAGGGCATTTCATCTCACTGGTCATAGGTGTGCAGAGAAGTTGATGATCGGGTTTAGGATAGATGGCCATACTATCAAGAGGGCCAAACTTGTTTGCATATCGGTAATCTAGTGCCACCCGAGTGATCTAACTTTGCATCATCGCTAGGATTGAGTGGCATGGCAAGTTGAGTGGCTAATCCTTTGAAAAATGATTGTGAAAATGCTAACACACATACACATGGTGGTGTACACTTGGTGGTGTTGGCACATTTACAAAGGAGGTGAAGTTGGAGTTGATGTGGATTAACTCGGCGATGAAACGGAGGCGAAAGGAGAAACTTCACCGGCGGAGTGTCCGCCCATAGAGTGTGGATAATCCGACGGTGCCGCCGGTGCCCTAGATAGAAAAGACGGAGGTCACTGTAAGTGACCGGACGCTGGTCTCGGTTGGACCGACATGTCCGGTCAGTGGCAGCAGAGGGCGCGCATTTTGGTCTTCGACAAGACGCTGATAGGGTGCTTCCAGTCAATGCTGATGTACGCTGACGTGGGGCGCACAGAAGGGTCATCGAGTGACCAGATGCTGGCTGCGTCCGGTCGAGCATGACCGGACGTGTCCGATTGTGAAATGTTGTTTCTAGAACCTTACTGGAAACGACCGGACGCTAGAGGCTCAGTGTCCGATCAGTTGAAGCTACTGCGTCTAGTCGTCATATGACCATTGAGATTGGGCATACTATATTTGAAGCAGGTGACACATGTCTGTCATCGAGCGATCGGACGCTGAGGACCAGTGTCCGGTCAACATGACCGGATCGTCCGGTCATCCCGACTTTTGCTCTATTTGTTCGTGGGGTTATAAATAGAAGCCATGGTTGGCCTTGGGCCGGTAGCTAAGCACACTAGAGCCTTGGTGGCTTATGTGGTAGTGCTTGGGAGCCCTCCATCTCACATATACTTGATAGTGATCATCCGATTGTGTGAGAGAGCAATTCTAGTGCGATTGCATCATGAGGTTGCATCGAGTGGCACTAGGTGATCGAGTTGCAAGCCGGTGGTGCTTGTTACTCTTGGAGGTTGCCACCTCCTAGATGGCTTGGTGGTGGTCTCCGTCGAAGCCCGCAAGAAGCTTGTGCGGTGGTGCTCGAAGAAGAGCTTTGTGAGGGGTATTGTGCTGCGCCATGAGGAGCATGAAGAGCAACTCTAGTTGAGCGTGTCATTGAGCTACCCTCACTTTTGGGGTAGGTTCTTGCGGTGCCCGACGTGCGGGCTTGGCGGGTGATGCCAATTAGCCGCCTGAACCACTAAGTGAGCGGTCGACACAACGGGGACTAGCGTGTTGGCAAACACATGAACCTCGGGAGAAAAATCACCGTGTCAACCTTGTTCTTCCCGTTGGTTTGCATCCTCGTTACACAAGCTTGTTATTACTTTCATATACATTGTGCTTGTGTAGTTGCTCTTGTAATTAGTTAGCTTGTGTAGCTTACTAGTTATCTTCTTGCTTGTATAGCATAGAAGTATCTCCCTTGCGTGGCTAATTTGGTTTGTGTAACCTTGTTAGTCACATTGCATAGTTTATGTAGCTAAGTAATTGCGCTCTCTAATTTGGCATTGGTTGCCTTGTTATTGAGCTTTGCTAGTGAGCTTAGTTTGCTTTGTTCTTAAAGTATTAGTGGCATAGGTTTGTGTGACCTTGCTCCTAGAATTGGTTAGGTGAGCTCTAGCTAGCCCGGCACCTTTGTTGTTTAATTAGGATCTTTGCAAGGTGCTAGAGAACATAGATAGAGGGGTGTAGTCTTGGCTAAACCGATAGTTTTAATTCCACACTTGTTTTGGTTAGCCGACGTGATTAATTTTAGAAAGGACTATTCACCCCCCTCTAGTCCACCATCTCGACCTTACAAGTGGGATCAGAGCCCGATCTCTCATTTGTGGTCTTCACCGACCCAAGAGGATGGCGTCAAATGGGCTAGATGTTTGTGAGACACACATTTTTTATGGCACAAACTTTGCACTTTGGAAAAATCACATGCTTGATCATTTTCGTGCAAAGGGACCTAAATTTTGGTGGGTTGTCACTAGCGGTCTCACCCATGTCTTGGATCATAGAAATCTCACCAAAGCTCAAAGAGTTCTCTATGAATTTGATGCACATGCTTGTTGTTATCTAATGAATGCTTTGAGCTTTGATTTGATGAAACAAGTGAACATCAAGGGAACCGCTCGTGTGATATGGGAGTCCATCAAGGAAACCTTCAGTGATTCCTCCACATGGGATGATGGCAAATTCAAGAAGGAGGATGAGCCTAAGAAGGAGGTGCATGAGTGTGTCGAGCATGATCATGATTTGGTGATTGTGAAAGATTGCTCCACCTCATGGTCAAGTGATGATGATGATGATCGATCCACTACAAGTTCACTTGACAAGGATTATGATGATGCCACAAGTGTTGCAAGTGATGATGCTACCCCATGCACACTTGATGGTGATGATGGTTCATGCTCAAGCCATGATGAAGATGCTACTACAAGCTCTCCAACTACATCACCACATTGCTTCATGTCACATGGTAACACCAAGGTATCAAATGATAATATGGCTGATCATGTTGATTCATATGATGAGCTTGTTAGTAGACTTGCTAGCATGACCATGTCTTTAGAAAATAAGAAAGCTAAAACATTGAAATTGGAAAATGAAAACTCATTTCTAAAGAACTCTTGTGAAGAACATAAGAAATTACTTGATACTTTTAAATCTTCACATGATGAGCTAAAATTGAATCATGAGACACTACTTGCATCTCATGATGAATTATTAGAACAACATGCTTCTCTCATTAAAATGTTTACAAAGAAACTTAAAAATAATGAGAGCTCATCACATGGGTCAATTAATCAATCACATATTGTTGCTAACCCTTGTGATGTAGGCAAGAAGCATGTATCCACCTCTTGTGATGATTTATTAGATATGCCATGCTCTTTATATATAGATGCTTGTTCTACTTCTATGTCTTGTGAGACTAACCTTTTGAAGGAGAACAATGAGCTCAAAGAACAAGTGAAGAAATTGAGCAACAAGTTAGAGAGGTGCTACAACTCTCAAGTCACCTTTGAGCATATGTTGAAGACTCAAAGAAACTTTGATGACAAAAGTGGAGTCGGCTTCAAGACTAGCAAAGTCAATCATCAAGAAAGCCGCAATGACATAAGTGGCATTGGCTTCAACAAGAGCAAGATCAAGGACAAAAGGTGGAGCAAGAGAAAATATGAAAGAGAAATAAAGAAGCAAGAACAAGAGAAGCTCTCTCATTTCATGTGCTTCAAGTGCCATGAAGTAGGACATCTTGCAAATGGTTGCTCCAATGAAGAAAAGCTCAAGTTGAAGAAAGAAGAAGAAAGGCTAAGGCATGTTAAGTGCTTCAAGTGCCGCACATAGGGTCATCTTACCTCAATGTACCCAACCAAGCAATTGGTGAAGCAACAAGTGAAGCCTCAACCAAAGCCACAAGTTGAGCAAGAGAAGACACCCCAAGAGCAAATCAAGATCAACCATAAAGATGGTGGTGTTTTGATGATAAAGAAGAAGAAAACAAGAAGGGGTGGAAAGGCAAGGCATCCAATGCAAACTCAAGATGCCAAGATGATGAGCAAGAATGAAGAAGAGAAGAAAGTCTATGCTCACATCAAGTGCTTCAAGTGTGGAAGTACGGGACACTTTGCCTCTAAGTGTCCTACCAAGCTTGAGAAAAAGGCTCAAGAAATCCATGAGAGGCAAGGCAATGAGAAGC
This sequence comes from Miscanthus lutarioriparius, assembly GCA_904845875.1. NCBI lineage: Eukaryota > Viridiplantae > Streptophyta > Magnoliopsida > Poales > Poaceae > Miscanthus > Miscanthus lutarioriparius. Next base: position 13,188,678 of record CAJGYO010000011.1, on the reverse strand, counting down.
ACCACATGAGAAAGGAAGAGAAGGCTCAAGCAAAAAGAAAGTGCTACTCATGCCGGGAAAGGGGACACATGGCACATTCATGTCCCCTAGGTAACACTCTTAAGCCTATTTCAATTAATGATGATTCTATGCTTAGGAAGGGTGGTAATGGTACCTCTATAGTTGCTATTACAAAACATCCCGCTATTTATCCTAAGGCTATGCCTAAGTATGTTGCACCTAACTTGAGAGGACCTAAAATTATTTGGGTACCATCAAAAAGTGGATGATTGTTTGTAGGTACCATCGGCATTGGAGACTTGATTCAATTGATCTCACATTGTTCATCATATGCTGTATCAAGTTATGAAGCTTAGTGCACATCCAAACCCAATGCCAAGTGAAAATTGAGTGAAGTCCAAGTGCTATCAACATAGAAGTGCTATAATTCAAGTTGTTGGTGATTCATTGGATATATTTGATGACTTGAAAATAATTGTGTTGAAGCTTGCTAATTGGATGATCATGAGCTAACCAAGGTATATATCTTGTCGATCATTTCATTTGGGTGCATATGAGTTGATTGAGTTGGATAAATATGCAATGTTGCTTGCTATAAGATGTTTGAATGGATAAATTGATTAGTAGTCAAGTTTGGATTGATTGGTTGAATAAATTCATGAAATGACTTTTAGTGAGTGATTGAATGGATATACGTCTTGTGAAAGTATTAAAACAAGTTAGTTTCAAGTTTGATTCATATTTGATGAAGTATATCTCAATTGTTGAAATATGTCCTATATTGCAAAATCTGAGCTAGCTGTGATCTTAGCCATGGTTGAGTGATCAAAACTTATTGGATTAGCATGAAAATTGGTGTACATGCTTTAGACTTATGGTATAAGATTCTGTAGAAATTTCATGAAAATTGGATAAGAAATGCTTCAGTTTTGGAGTGGTTCTTGTCAGATATAATGCAGCAGTTTTAGCATATAGCAGTGGTGGAAGAAGTGAAATCTGGTAGCAATCTAGAAGTCAAATGAAGCTCAAATTTTTACAGCTGCTAGATAACATAGTGAATCACATCTCCACCAAATTTAGTGATATTTGGATTTGTACTTTGGAAGATATGCTTATTTCTTTGAAAGGTACAGAATCTGCCAGAAAAGTGACAAATATTGGATTGATCTAGAGTCGCTTTGATTGAAAGGCCCTCAAGTTGGAAACGTGCTTACAAGTGTTTGAGATACCTAAGTTTCACTACTAGAAATCCTTTCATCTATGACGTTTTGGGTATGACAATCCCAAATTTGGTCACTGAACAAGGTTCATCAATGATGAAATTTCGTTATTCGTCATGGATGACCGGTTTGGGTGTCAACCCCTTTGTTCAACTGTGACAAAGTAGAAGAAAACGTCATAGAAATGTTGTGAACTTCATCATAGAAGTGAAGCTCAGTAGTTTCACCGTTGAGGTCCCACCTGTCAGCCGAAATTTTCATCATAAAAGTGAAATTAAAAAAATGTGCGGTGCCTAGGAATCGAACCCAGGACCTGCACTTCCCAAGCAAGATGGCTTACCATCACACTACGAATTCAGACATGTTACAGAGTGGGAACATTAATTTATTATCTATTTGAATAATTCATATATTAAAAAAATGTGCGGTGCCTGGGAATCGAACCCAGCACCCTTCACTCAGAGTCAAGCTGCCTTACCATCAGAACATGACTTTGGTCATGCTCAGAGATGAATTTTTTTCTTATTTGTTTATTGAATTAGTTCTATGACTCAAACCCTATCCAATCGTGCTGCCCCTAGATCCAAACCCAACCCAAATCCGGTAGAGGGCGGGAGTAGGTTCTCCGCTGGCGGCGAGCCTCTCCGACGGCTAGCTCGCGAACCGCTCTAGAAGCCTAGCTGGTATGGGATGCGCTGGCGGGCAACTGCTCTGGTGGTGTAGTGGGCTGCTCCGGTGGGCACCTGCTGCAGAGTAGGTTCTCCGCCGGTGGCGTGCCTCTCGGGCATCTACGGCGAGCCTCTCCGGCAGACAGCTCGTGGACCGCTTAGCTGACCTAGGCTGATGCGGGATGCGCTTGTTGGCGGGCAGCAGCTCCTCTGGCGTGGAAGGTGCAGTGCTCTGGCGGCACACTGCAACAGCGTGGCTGCCGGTGTGCACCGGCGGCGTGCTAGGGTGGCTACTTCAGCTACTTAGAGGTATTGTCCCCTCCCATTGCTTGCAACTTGTAGAGCAGTAGATGTTTAGACAAGGATTGGTAGAGCAGTTCATGGCTTTTGTTCAGCTACTTAGGCCTAATTTTTTTTGCATTCAGAAGATGGATAGAACATGGATTCGTGCTACTCGGTTCAGCGATGAGTTCGCTGCAGGTGTTGATCAATTTATGTCTTTTGTTCGAGATAGATTCAGTCCGAATGATGCTATACGTTGCCCATGTCGCAATTGTCTAAATCAGTCTTCACGGAGTCTGAAAGATGTGCATGACCATGTTTATCTCCATGGATGGTCAGCTACATATACTCGGTGGGTACACCATGGAGAAGATTTTGATGTTGACATTATGGAATTTAGAGAGGATGAAAATGTACCTGACTATCTAGGTGATGTGGTAGATGTGGAGGAGCCCGACAATGAAGATGATCATGATTCGGTAGAGATGATTGCAGACTTGTACACAACTGTGCAACAAGATGGAGAACAACCTATGTTTGTGAAAGTTCTTGAAGATGCAAAACATGCTCTTTGCATGGGTTCAGTTCAGTCTAGGTTCTCTTTTCTAGTAAGATTGCTACATATCAAGTCATACTACAGGGTCAGCAACACATCATTCAGTGCATTTTTGAAGTTATTATCAGGGTCATTCCGTAATTGTTGTCTTCCAGATTCATATGACAAAGCAAAGAAGTATCTCAAAGAGTTGGGCCTTGGATATGAGTTAATCGATGTCTGTGATAATAGATGTGTGTTGTTTCACAAAGGACTTGAAAAACATGACATTTGCCCAAAATGCAAGGAATCTAGGTGGGTAGATGGAGATGCTGCCAAACGGATTGCTAAAAAGATTTTGAGATATTTTCCTCTTATACCAAGGCTGAAGAGGATGTTTGCAAACAAAGCAACATCGGAGGAGACCCGGTGGCACAAGGATAAAAGGGTTGCTGTGGAGAATGAAATGACCCATCCAGCTGATGGCTTAGCCTGGAAAGATTTTGATGCTGTGTTTCCAAGCTTTGCTAGAGATGCCAGAAACCTAAGGCTTGGTTTAGCAACATATGGGTTTAATCCATTTGGAAACATGAACACAACTTATAGCATGTGGTCTGTACTTGTAAAGGTATACAATCTACCTCCATGGTCATGCACCGCTGCATCTAACTGCATAATGGCATTACTCATCCTAGGACCAAAGTCTCTAGGCAAGGACTTTGACGTATTCTTATAGCCTCTCATTGAGGAATTGTTAAAACTCTAGGAGGGAGTCAGTACATATGATTCATTCACTGGTGGGAAGTTTGACCTTCATGCTGCAGTACTATGGTGCATCCATGATTATCCAGCTTTGGGTGTATTGTTAGGGCGAATCACTAAAGGTTACTATGCATGTATCCATTGCAACAAAGATCCATTATCAAGGAGTCTTAGGAAGAAGATATGTTACATTGGACACCATCGCTATCTTGATAAAACCCACAAGTGGAGAAGAAGCTTGGCCTTTGATGGACACCGAGAGAACCGAGGTGAGCTAGGAAAGTTGAGTATGCATGAGACATCGGAGTGTCTAGAGAAATTAAAAGATGTTACTCCTGGTAAGGCTGATGGTACCAAGAAAAGGAAGCGAGGATAGAAGGACAAGGAGCCAAAATTGTTTAGCCGAAGGTCCGCTCTATGGGACCTTCCTTATTGGAAATACTTGAAGCTGCCACATAATCTTGATGTGATGCATATAGAGAAGAATATATGTGATGCCCTTCTAGGCATAATACTCTATCTTGAGAAGAATAAGGATACAGTTAATGCGAGACTTGATTTACAGGATATGGGCATACGTCCTGATTTGCATTTAGAAGAAGATGAAGACAATTCAGTTTCCATGCCAGCAGCATGGTATTCCATGGAAAAAAGAAGAAAGGGTTGCATTTTGTGTATTTCTAAAAAGTATTCGGTTTCCATATGGATATGCTTCCAACCTGACAAGATGCATTAGTTTAGATGGTTCCAAGGTGTAGGGCCTCAAAACCCATGATTGCCACATCCTTCTTCAAAGAATTTTAGCTATTGTTCTTCGGGGACTAGTGCACAAGGACATATATGTAGCAGTTGCAGAGTTGGGTAAATTTTTTTAGGAGCTTTGCAGTAGGAAACTAAAGGTTGATAGATTAAAACGTCTAAAAGCAGAAATCCCTGTGATACTTTGCAAGTTAGAGAAAATATTTCCTCCTGCTTTTTTTGATGTGATGGTCCACTTAGCTATCCACCTTCCTAATGAAGCACTCCTAAGAGGTCCTGTCCAATATGGATGGATGTACCCAATTGAACGGCAAATGGGCACTTTGAAGGGGTATGTGAGGAATAGGGCTAGACCTGAAGGGTCCATCGCTGAGGCGTACATAGCTAATGAGGCCTTGACCTTTTGTTCAAGTTACATGGAAGATGTTGTCACTAGATTTAATCGAGATGATGAAAAATGGCATCATGGAGCAACTGATGGTGACCTCCCTATATTCCAGCATGGTGTTAAACTCTTGGGGGCCAACAGGCAGACATATCTTGATGATAAAGAATTTCACAAGATTTGTTGGTATGTGCTAAACAATAGTGAGGAGGTAGAGCCATATTTGAGGTGAGTTTTGTTTCTAAATTATGTAAGTGTGCAGCAAACTGTGTGTGCACCTGACAAAGAAAGTTTAGGAGTGCAACAAACTGTTTCTCAAGACATATTGTAAACTGTGTGTGCAACAAGTTTAGAGGAGAGTTAGACAAAGAAGGTGGCCATGATGTTGAGAAGAGGTTGGAAAAGGAATTCCCTGCTTGGTTTAGGAGTCATGTAAGTGGTTCCAGATTTATTTTTGACTTGCTTGGTTTAAGATTCATATTGCAGCAAGATGCATATTAGATTCATACTTGATTTGACTTATTTTGCAGCAAGATTCATATTGCAGCAAGTTTCACTCAATTATGTGTGCCGGTAATCATAGTTGCTTTGACTTATTTTGTTGTCTTTTTAGATCAAGACTAAGTGGAAGGATAATCAAGAAGAAGTTAGTGAAGGGTTATATGCAATATCATGTCCTCCTGACCTAAGAGTGAACTTATGGGCATCATGTAGTGTCAATGGTGTTCGATACAACACTGTCGACCGTGAAAGACAAAGGCAGACACAAAACAATGGTGTGCTGGTGGATGGAACACATAATGGATTGGCGATAGAATTTTTGGTTAGCTCAGAGAGATAGTTGAGTTGAGCTACAACTCCAGTTTGGAATGCATTCGAACGGTCGTACTTTTTCGGTGTGACTGGTTCAGTCAAGATGGCAAAGTTAGAACCATTAGAGATGATGGCCTTTTTAGATCCATCAATGTAGAGAGGCTTTGGTACAAGATGGACCCATTCATATTAGCAACTCAGTCAAAAAAGGTCTTCTATGTGCAGGACACACAATTTGGCGAAAATTGGCGTGTTGTCCAAAAATTTGAGCATAGGAGCATGTATGATGTCAATGAAGTAGAATTGAGCACTGTTCACCAAGATGAAAATGGTTCTGATAATGATCTTAGGGTACAAGATGATGTTGATAATGGCTTGGATGAGCCTACACCAGTGCACCGACATGTGGGTGGCCAAAAATCTACTATTCCTGGTAACTTACAAGTTCTTATCAATAGAAGGGAAGAAGACATGGTTGAGGACAGTGACTCTGAAGGCTGTGAAGATGATACTATCTTTGAGTATTTTAGTGACAATGATAGGGATCCCATGGAATGTAATGATGATGATTAGATTAGCTGTCATTTGTAGCTGTCTAAATCTGGGATGTTGACTGAGCACAAACAATTGTAACTGTGACTCTTTTTTAGTACCTGTCTTTTCTGGGATGTTGATTGAGCACAAACATTTGTACCTGTCTACTTCTGGATGTAGAAGTATCTGACTTTTTCTAGGATGTTGATGTTCCTGTCAACTTCATTGTATTTTTCTGGGATCACAATTGCAATTCACTGTATTTTTTTGGGATCACAATTGCAATTCACTGTATCAGACAAGTCACAAACAATTGGAACAGGTAGATCTTTAGTTGGCAATTCACAAACAATTCTCACACAATTGATACCGTGAAGTCATTGATACATTGATACCAGGAAGTCATTGATACATTGATACCAGGAACTCATTCATACACTTCTCAAAATCCAACTCAGTCAGACTAAGCTAATGGATACAGTTCTCCAAAGCTACGACATATTGTTCTAAGACTTAGCTAATACATAAAACTCATTCAAACTAATCTAATTCAAACATTGATACAACTCTTTCACAGCAGCTGAAGCATCATAGGCCTTGGCTGAGGACCTTTACTGCATGTGGCCACCAGGAGTGCCAAACAGACAGCAAGTGCCACAGCAAGGACCTTCACAGAACGACAACAGACCTTGACAAGTGCCTTGGCCTCCTCCTTCTCCTTGACAAGTGCCTTGGCCTCCTCCTCCTTGACAAGCTCCTCCTTCTCCTTCACTAGTACAACATACTTGGCATGTGCTTCATCCACCAAATATGCTAGTTCACTGTTCTCCACTTCAAGAGATTTGTTCTTCTTATGAAGGGCCTTGACTGCATCTCGCAGATCAACAAGTATTTCGATCTGATGCTCAGTTGGCTTTGGATCCAGCCACTCCTAGAAATTACAACCACCATCCTTGCATCCATAAGAAAATTGCACTTTGTTAGACAGACTCTATATAAATGAACTCATTGCAAATTGAACTAAATGTAAATTGAACTCACCTGATATTTGTAGCAGCAGTGATACCTTCTTCCTGGATTCGCATCACTCCATGATACCCACCTGGGTGCCCTCTCATCGCAGAAGCAATTGACTGCTGGCGTGTACGAGTAGGGCATATGGTGATATGGAATTGGGGAGGCGTTCGGGGATGGCTCTCCATAGCGTGCAATGGAGTTTCGGGACAAGCTTGACCCAGAGTTGGTTGCCATGGCGCTTGAACCCTAACCGAGGTGGTTTGGAGCATGACGGCGGGGCTGAACTGTGGGTGGGAGCACAGCGACGGGGCTGACCGCTGGGTGGGAGCACGGTGGCGGGGATGGACGGAGGTGTGGCCCCGCGGCGGCGGGGGCTCACCGGTGGAGTGGACGCGCGTCGGCGGGGGCTCACCGGTGGAGTGGACGCACGACGGTGGGTGCAGCAGATTTGGGGGATTTGGGCGGATTGTGTTCGATTTGGGGGATTTGGGCTGCGGCCGTTGGGTGGCTGACGGGTAGGCCAACCCGATCAGCTCTTGAACTTGTTGTACTCGGTTCACCTCGGGCAAGAGGCTGACGAGTGGGCCCATGATGGTCAAATCCACAATTTCAGTGTATTTTGATGCAGATTTGAACCTAATTTTTTATTACAATGTTAAGTGCAACATTCAAGTAAAGTAATTGTACCTTGATCACTAAAGTTCAAAACGGTTCATATATATCAATGGATAAGATATGTGTGTTCATGCATAAGCTATGTGTGTTCATATATCAAGTGAAGTGTGTTCATTTAATCTTAAGTGATCTTATGTAATGCCTACCTATTTATGTGTGTTTCTATATCAAATCATGTATACTATCTTAAGTAGTGCATAGTTTAAGTGCATATAGCTATGATAGGAGACATATAGATCTTATGTGTATAACCAAGCACACATACATGGATCGATGTATATGATCTTATGAAGTAAACAAATGCCACATACATGTGTGTTGTTAGAACATTGTTAAGTGTTTGAATTCATTAATGCACTCACTAAATAAGTAGTGTAGTGCACATAGTACTTGGATATATATCATCCTATAATGTATATAGTGCACACAAAATAAGATCTACATGTCTCTATAATTTTAGAGCCCACAGATTATCATCTTTCACATTTACTTTGAAAAATCAAAGAATGTTTTCATATATATTATATAATGACTATATAATTTGTAATTTTGATGTATCAAAGAAGGTTACAAAGACTAAAAAATATCATTTTGGATTACTATGGTACATAAAACATCATTATAAACATAAAAGTCTAAATCACAGGCAAATGGAAATTGATATCAATTTTAGAGAAACAAATATCATTTTTCAACACAAAAATTGTCCCCAAAAGCTAAAGAAAGAACCATTTTTCCCGACAAAAAAAAAAAATTTTTTTCACTCCTCCCGCCTAAGCGCCCCCGGTGGTCGACTTGAATCCCCATCCAAACTTTGGTAGTCGAGAAAATCCCCTAGCGCCGCCCTCAAGCACGTCGACTCTTGATTGACTGTTAGGGTAAAATAGTAAATATACAACGGACTATATATCCGTGAATCCACTCCACTCGGTCTCATTTCACTCCTCCCGCATCCACTCCGCCGCCGCCCATCAAGATCCACTCCGCCGCCGCCCTAGTTCACCTCCACCGCCGCCATCCAAGATCCCCTACGCCGCTGCCCACCTAGAGCCCGCCCACCGCCACCCTCTTACCACCCAGATCCGCCGCTGCCCATTTCGCCTCGCCCAGATCCACCACAGAGACGTGACCTACGACCCGGAGACGGAGGAGCCACACGACTACATCACCGGAGATCATCCACCCCAGCGGAGATACAACTCTCATCAACAATGCCTAAATGAACTGCAACACTCCTCTGCCCCCCGAGCCCAGGTTCTGCCGAATGCTTCCCCTTTTAGGTGTATGGTTTTGTTCACTAGGTAGGGTTTAGGTTTTACGGATGACGAGTAAGATGTTAGGGTTTATTGTTTAGGTTTTATGGTGTAGGGATCAATTGGACTAAAATTCATTTACAAATAAATAGGGTACTATGAAAGGCTGAGGGACTTGCAAGTCACGGAGAACAAAAGGTTCATGGAATCCTTGGATATTCATACCTTGGCCGCTTCTAATAATGAAAGCATGGCAAATGCAAGTTCTCAGAACCTGGACAAGCCAAGAAACAAGAATGGTCATGGGGAGGGGTCAGATTCATCAGAGTATCTTCCTGGAGCTGAGGGCGGTCAGGAAGAGGAAGATGAAACAGTTGTGGTGGGGTTTTTTTTACATTACATTGTGCGATGTACATTTTAATGTAGGTTCTAATAACATATTTGTTTACCCTTCTGTATTAGGAAACTGAGAAAAGCAACAAGCGGGGCACAAAGTGGAAGAAGAAGACCAAGATGCCTCCAGGTGGCACGAAAAGAGTTAGGGCAATTAGCGGCAGTGAGGCAACTCCTGGAGTTGCAACTAGGTCTGGAAAGAAGTACATCACCAACCACCCCATAGTTATGGCTGAGGGACAGTCAACTCTGCTACCAGAGAACAATGAGACAGCAACTGTGGGACAAGGGGAAGAAGAACATCCCCCAAGTCCTGTTCTAGACTTTTCTGTATTTGATGACCTAAATAATACAAATGAAGATGAGGTCACAGAAGAGTTAGATGCTATTCCTCAAGGCAAGTAATAGACCATGCTTTCTCACATTCTTTGCTTTACTTGGATTACTCTGACACTAATAGCATCACTTTTGTAGCTCGACAACGTGCTCCAAGAAAGCCAAGACCACCAACAAAAGGCAAATTGCTGGACAATATGACAAAATCTATGGGAAAGAGATTGCCAATTGAAATTGCTGCAGGGAAGAGAAGGCCAGAGAAGCCTGTACAAGCTGCTAAGCTAGCTTCAGAGGCTGGACTTATCACTAGGAAGAGCATGCCTATCCTAACTCACTAGAAACATTACAAGAAAGATGAAAGCCAACTGAAAGAATTCATGGGCCAGTTATCTGTAAGTAAATTGATACCTTCCATATCTATTTGGTACCTTCAATAAGTAACTATACCAAATGCTAAGAGCTAACTCCACTGGGTGATTGACTTTTGCAGGTTAGGTTGGTAGTTGATGACAAGGATGAGCCAACAGTTCAAGCCTGCATCAATATACTCCAAGGTGTTGTACGCCAGAGGAGATATTTGTTGAAGAACAAGTACTTCAATGGTATACCAGCTAATAAAGTCCCCACTACTTCCCCTGTTCCTAGTATTTCTGACGACGAGTGGAAGGCACTCGTGGCGATGTGGTCTACTCCAAAAGCAAAGGTATCATGATGTTGTAAAGAAAGTTTTTTGTTCTCTCTATGTTGTCTTCCATTTACATATATGTCTTATAGGAAACTGCTCGGAAGAACAAGATAAACCGTGAGTAGGTTAGACACCATCAAGCGATGGGATCTCGAAGGTACATCTCACACTTGTACGCATTTGTAAGTGCTAAAACACTGGGACAATACATTGTATCTGATTTAAACATACATATCTATTTCCTATAAAGTTGTCTACAAACAAAAGCTAATTTTGCTACATTTCCCGCTATAATTATGTAAAGAAGGAGAAAAACAAGGACATAGAGGTGGATGCAGTTGAGATCTTCAAGGAATTGCATACCAGCAAGAAGAAGGGTATGACTGATGTGGTCAAAGAAATAGTTGTAAGTGCCTACATATCATTGCTTGTTGGGATTGAGTATATGTGTGAATTTATGCTAATTACAGTTGCTAGATGGGATTAGTACATGGAAAGTATGTTCATATGCTTAGATGTTGTGTGTCAATGGTTCTATCAGTATTTTATGAAATGGAAGGTTGTTCTACATGCTTGCTAGAGGGGATGAGTACATAGAAAGTTGTTCATGTGTTTATGCCTATATATGGAATCATATGTTGTGTGCATTGTTCTGAAATGTTAAGTTGTGTTCCTATATGCTTGTGAGATGCTAAGTTGGGTTCCTACACCCTTGCTGGCAGGTTGTGCATGGTTGAGAAATGCTAAGTTGGGTTCCTACATGCTTTCTAGAAGGTAGTGCATGGTTTGTCTGTACATGACTGTGAAATGCTATGTTGATGTTCCTATATGCTTGCTGGGTGAGATTAGTGCATAGAAAAGATGTTCCTATATGATTGCTGGTTGTTACTTTTCCTATATGCTAGCAGGATGGTCCTATATGTGCTTAGGAAATAAATAGTTGTCGCTATATGCTTGCTGTATGGCATTATTACATGGATAGGATATTCATATCTTTGATGTTCATGTACTTTAAAATGTATGCAGCAATATGTTTTGTGATGGTTTTCATAACTTGGCTTGTGAAATAGATTTTGCACAATGAACTTACTAATGTTGCACCTGTTTGCTGTAGAGTACCATGGAAGATATGTTGGCCCAGCCTGCTCAAGACTTGGAGACACCAAGATCTAGTACTGAGATAGTTTTGAAGGTTCTCTCACAAAATAGTGCAGTTTGTACATTCCTCAAGAATGCTGGTATTGAAACACCAGTAAGCAAGTCTGCTGCATCAGCTGCAAGAGAGGAACAACTTCAGGGAATAGCTATCAGGCGGAGAAGGAACAAGCTGATAATCTTGAAGAACAACTAGTCCATCTAAAGAAGAAAGCTGCAGAAATAGAAGAATCCATGGCCAGGACCCAAGAAGTTGTGCTCAAGAACCAGCAAGAGCTGGAGGAGTTCAAGAAGAAACAAGAAGCTAATGATATGATCCTTCAGTGCATCTTGGGCCTCAACTCAGGTAATCGAGCTACTTAGCTTGTTCCTATCCTGCCTAGGTTCCTCTGCAGTCCATGGTTGTGCTGGGCCGTGTCGCTACTACTGGTACTCGTGTCGCTACTGCTGGTACTCATAATAAGTTGCTGAACTTGGTCTGTCAGTTGTCACTTGTGAACTTATTCTATGATTGCCTGGTCTGTGGAACTTGTTTGTGAACTTGTGGTTCAAGTGATGTGAACCTATGGAACTTGTGGTTCCCCTGTGTTTGTGGTTCCCCTATGTTTGGGAACTTTGGTTGTGAGAACATTTAAACATGTGATGTATAAATTGTGTATGATGTATGAATTGTTGTATGTGGTAAATTATGTTCTGTTTCTGGAATGAGTGATCAGGCATGGCTGCAGCCTATATTTTATCCAATCAAAGAATTTATGACAAAAAAACATCATCGTTCACGCACTGCCACATCATCGCCAGCGTTAAGATAATGCCACGTGTCAACCTCTTAGAAATACATATGTCAACCTCTCAGAAATACACGTGTCAACCTCTTAAAATACATGTGTCAACCTCACAGAACATACACGTGTTGACCTCATATTGAAACACATGTCAACCTTATTTTAGGACACATGTCGTACTCATAGTCACACACGTGTAAACCTTAGCTTAAGACACGTGTCATCCTGAGCGAATGAAACGCGTCAACATTACCGTCATACATGTGTCCACTACAATGCCTGCTGAAATAGTTCAGTGACGGTGCCCAAATCATCACGGATGTAAACTTATCTATGATGAAACACGACAAATCGTCACAATGCAACATTTGTGATGCTACAAAGATGACGAATAGAATTTCGTCATAACTTCGTCACAGATATCTTTCCATGATGCTTTTAGCGTTTACTATGACATTATTAGATCATCTCAGATGTGCACTTTTTTTAGTAGTGTTTGGTTTTGAGATGGTATTTAAGCATGAAAAGCAAAGAGTACAAGGCCATTTGATTGTGGAGTGTACTTTACACATTTTTGGTACTCAAGATGAAGATGAAGATCAAACTCAAGTTGAAGATGAAGTTTAAGTTTTAGATATGATTGGAGATCATTTGGTAGAAAGAAAAAGACTTAAACAAGTAGAAAGAAAAGGACTTAAAGAAGAAATCAAGGTTACTCATCAAGTTAAGTCCATCACTTGGATCAATCAATCAAGATATTTCAAGTGAGTATCAAGAATGGTTCTTTAGAAAGAGGTCACTTCTCCCTAGTGTAGGGGCTTGCCGCCTATGAGTAGGTAAACCAAGTGTGGTACTTGGAAGGCTAACATGGAAGTGGTGATCCAAGAATTATTAGAGATGCTTAGTTGATGCAATTAAAAGGGTTGACCAAGAAAAGCAAGCAACACCCAAAAGAGAGCTAGTCATGATATTTCAAGTGGTATTCTCAAATTGATGCTCTCATGCAAGTAAAGATGAAAAGATGAAGCAAGCCAACCACAACAAGAAAGTGCACTTGATCATAAGTGGTATTCATTTCATATGGGTGAAGAATGGAATTCAAAATTGTATCTATTGGTCTTCACCAAGCTTATAATTGGACTTCATATTGCTATTAGAGTAATGAATTGGAATCTATGTGACTATCCTCTACTCCAACATAGCAAAGGTATCATTGTAATGTGCATGATCATTTCATCCCTTACTAGTATGCGGTTAGTGCATATAGTACATGCTTCATAGGATCATGCATAACAAATGAAATGCTTAAATTCATAGCTTACCACTATTGCTTGGATGATTACTTGATCTAGTGGTTAGTATATGAATTTGTTCATAAGCTAATGAACCCAAGTACTTGATCTAATTTGGATTACCAACAAGTGACAAGTACAACATTGGCAAGATAACCCTTGCAAGAGGTGTGAAGAAGCTTGTCATTGGTTAAAACCGGACTTGGAAGCTTAGGCAAATCAATTTAGTTTAAGTTAATTTAGAAGCTTATGATAAGTAACAAGAGTACAAGCACAAGATAACAATGCAAATGGATATCTAGTTTGTTTGTTTCAAACGGTAACTAGACTCAAGTATTTCATCTAGAATTCACAAGTGATGTCTAGATCAACTCACAAGTAATATCCTATAAGTGGTACTCATGAAGATAGCAAATGTTCAAGAAAAGGTCAAAATTGAAAAATCCAACAAGTGGTTCCATGCTAGAAAATTCTTTCAAGTGGTATCACATCTACACATGGTATCAATCATGCAAGATGATGGTTCCACAAGTGATCCTCAACTTTAAGTGATCATCAAATGAAGAATGTATCCCTCACCTACAAGAGCTCAAGAGTATCAAATGAATGAACCATGCTATCACATAGGAGGAGGTGTCACACAAATTGATATCAAGGTTAAAGATTCTATATGTGGTATCTCAAGAAGCCCTACACAAGATACAAGTAGTACAAGTTACAAGTGGTATCTAAAAGTGGTGTTATTCTAACAATCAAGTGATGTCCATCAAAAATGCAAAATTCAAGCCTCAACCATCTATCCCAAATGCATACCTTTTGCATCAATGAGAAGCACACCTTTTATGGAACTTGATGACAAAGGGGGAGAGATTGTACAAAGATATGAAAGCTTTGAGATTAAGATTGTACAAGGGGAGAGATAAGATATGAAAGCTCAAAGAGGTAGGACATGGACATGGACAAAGAGGGAGCAACATTGAAGAAAAGAGATGAATCAAAATTCTTGGACAAGAGAAGCACATAAATAGGGGGAGCAAGCTCATGAACTTTGATTGATTGCATTTGATATGTGCATATTCATGTGCTTGCTTGCATTGCATAAGTTTTCAAATTCAATATGCATGCTTGTGTGGTGTATGCTAGTTGTAGAACTTGAATGATGATTTGATAACTAGCATGCATAGGATAATAGTTAGACACTTGGTATGTTTTTCAAGTAATGCTAGTACCTTGCTTTTAATGTTGATCTCATGAGGTATCTAGTGCTTTTATTTCCAAGTGTTATCTAGCTAACCATGGTGCTAAGGATGAACGTAAAAGTGCAACTCGATTGGTATCATGCTTCAAAGGTTTACTCTATACACCTTAGCATTATTCGGTAGTAATTACTCTCCCACAATTTCAATCAATGCATATGTGTGAGCTTCAAATCAAACACTCTAGCACAAATGTAGGGGGAGCTAATACTACCATTTCGGGTTTGTGATACTTGTCCAAAATCATTTGCACATGGTAAAATTGCTTGGACAAGCAACATGAATCCAAAAGAGCTTAATTTTCATATCTTTGTAGGGTTGTCGTCAATTACCAAAAAGGGGAGATTGAAAGGTCCTTGTGTGGTTTTGGTAATTGAGTGACAACCGAGGTGGACTAATTGTGTTTATATGAGATACACAGGTGATTAGTCCACAGGAACATGTGTGTGAGCAACATATGCCATGAAGGTGAAAATGGCTTAGAGATGTTGCAAAGCTCACACATGTGATGATGAAGGAGCTCATTGCAAATGAGACATGACATTGAGTCATGTGATCAAGGTGGAGAAGATCAAGACAAGACTTGGCTTGATGGACCGGTTGCACGTGTGAAGGGCAAGTCGGAGGCTTTGGAGCGATGGACCGCGTGGCGGTGAAGCTTGAGCAAGACTTGGCGCCGATGGATGAAGGCAACGATGAAAAGCAAGTGAAGTCAAGATCGATGAACCAATATGATCATGTGATGATATGAAGTGGATCATATCATTGTTGATCATGTTGGTGCATGTGTTGCATCGACATTGGAGGAGATGGAATGAAATGCGCAAGGCAAAGGTATAACCTAGGGCATTTCATTTCACCGGTCATAGGTGTGCAGAGAAGTTGCTGACCGGGTTTAGGATAGATGGCCATACTATCAAGAGGGGCAAACTTGTTTGCATATCGGTAATCTAGTGCCACCCGAGTGATCTAACTTTGCATCATCGCTAGGATTGAGTGGCGTGGCAAGTTGAGTGGCTAATCCTTTGAAAATGATTGTGAAAATGCTAACACACATACACATGGTGGTGTACACTTGGTGGTGTTGGCACATTTACAAAGGAGGTGAAGTTGGAGTTGATGTGGATTAACTCGGCGATGAAACGGAGGCGAAAGGAGAAACTTCACCGGCGGAGTGTCCGCCCATAGAGTGCGGACAGTCCGATGCTGCCACCGGCGCCCTAGACAGAAAAGACGGAGGTCACTATAAGTGACCTGACACTGGTCTCGGTTGGACCGACACGTCCGGTCTGTGGCAGCAGAGGGCGCGCGTTTTGGTCTTCGACCGGACGCTGGCACTAAATGTGATCGGACGTTGGCAGGGTGCGTCTGGTCAATGCTGACATATGTGGACGTGGGGCGCACAGAAGGGTCGTCGAGTGACCGGATGCTGGCTGTGTCCGGTCGAGCATGACTGGACGCGTTCGGTCGTGAAATGTTGTTTCTGGAACCTTACTGGAAACGACCGGACGCTAGAGGCTCAGCGTCCGGTCAGTTGAAGCTGCTGCGTCCGGTCGTCATATGATCGTTGAGATTGGGCGTACTGTATTTGAAGCAGGTGACACGTGGCTGTCATCGAGCGATCGGACGCTGAGGACCAGCGTCCGGTCAACATGAACAGAGCGTCCGGTCGTCCCGACTTTTGCCCAGTGAAGGGGTAACAGCTCTATTTGTTCGTGGGGTTATAAATAGAAGCCATGGTCGGCCTTGGGCCAGTAGCTGAGCACACTAGAGCCTTGGTGGCTTATGTGGTAGTGCTTGGGAGCCCTCCATCTCACATATACTTGATAGTGATCATCCGATTGTGTGAGAGAGCGATTCTAGTGCGATTGCATCATGAGGTTGCATCGAGTGGCACTAGGTGATCGAGTTGCAAGCCGGTGGTGCTTGTTACTCTTGGAGGTTGCCACCTCCTAGATGGCTTGGTGGTGGTCTCCGTCGAAGCCTGCAAGAAGCTTGTG
This sequence comes from Miscanthus lutarioriparius, assembly GCA_904845875.1. NCBI lineage: Eukaryota > Viridiplantae > Streptophyta > Magnoliopsida > Poales > Poaceae > Miscanthus > Miscanthus lutarioriparius. The sequence goes on along the minus strand of CAJGYO010000011.1, from coordinate 13,171,873 downwards.
CGGTGCTCCGGAGAAGAGCTTTGTGAGGGGTATTGTGCTCACCCCGTGGGAGCCACGAAGAGCAACTCTAGTTGAGCATGTCATTGAGCTAGCCTCACTTTTGAGGTAGGTTCTTACGGTGCCCGACGTGCGGGCTTGGCGGGTGATGCCAATTAGCCGCCGAACCACTAAGTGAGCGGTCGACACAATGGGGACTAGCGTGTTGGCAAACACATGAACCTCGGGAGAAAAATCACCGTGTCAACCTTGTTCTTCCCGTTGGTTTGCATCCTCATTACACAAGCTTGTTATTACTTTCATATACATTGTGCTTGTGTAGTTGCTCTTGTAATTAGTTAGCTTGTGTAGTTTACTAGTTATCTTCTTGCTTGTGTAGCATAGAAGTAGCTCCCTTACATGGCTAATTTGGTTTGTGTAACCTTGTTAGTCACATTGCATAGTTTGTGTAGATAAGTAATTGCACTCTCTAATTTGGCATTGGTTGCCTTGTTATTGAGCTTTGCTAGTGAGCTTAGTTTGCTTTGTGCTTAAAGTACTAATGGCATAGGTTTGTGTGACCTTGCTCCTAGAATTGGTTAGGTGAGCTCTAGCTAGCCAGGCACCTTTGTTGCCTAATTAGGATCTTTGCAAGGTGCTAGAGAACATAGATAGAGGGGTGTGGTCTTGGCTAGACCGATAGTTTTAATTCCGCACTTGTTTTGGTTAGCCGACGCGATTAATTTTAGAAAGGACTATTCAACCCCCCTCTAGTCCGCCATCTCGACCTTACAGCGACCATCAGCGCCCACCCTCTGCAAAATAGGAACTCACGCTCACCAACTTTCTTCGGGACAACAAAGATATCTTCGCTTGGAAACCGGCCGACATGCCAGGTGTCCCAAGAGAGTTGGCTGAGCACGGAATTGATATCAATGAAGGCTCCAAGCCTGTGAAGCAACGGCTATGACGATTCTCACCCGACAAGAAGGCAGCAATTAAAAAAGAAATCACAAAGCTAATGGCAGCCGGATTCATTCAAGAAATCCTTCATCTAGATTGGCTAGCAAACCCAGTTCTAGTACAAAAAAAGAATATGGACGAGTGGTTCATGTGCGTCGACTACACAGACCACAACAAACACTGCCCGAAAGATCCATTCGGGCTACCACGCATTGATCAGATAGTTGATTCAACAGTAGGATCTGCCATATTATCCTTTCTTGACTGCTATTCAGGATATCGCCAGATCGCATTAAAGGAACAAGACCAGAGCAAGACATCTTTCATCACTCCATTCGGTGCCTACTGCTACAAGACCATGTCGTTTGGACTCAAGAATGCTGGTGCCACTTGTCAAAGAGCTATCCAAATGTGCCTTGGTGAATAGATCGGCAAAAACGTAGAGGCATACGTGGATGACGTAGTAGTAAAGACAAAGAATCCGGATACACTAATTGAAGACTTAAAGCAAACCTTCGAAAACCTGAAAAGGTGGAGGTGGAAATTGAGCCCAAACAAGTGTGTATTCGGGGTTCCTTCAGGACAACTACTCGGATTCTTGGTCAGTCATCGCGGAATCAAAGCAAGCGCCAAGCAAATTCGAGCCATAACAGAGATGGGCCCTCCTCAAAGTGTCAAAGATGTGCAGAAACTAATAGGCTGCATGGCGGCCCTCAATCGTTTCATATCAAGACTCGACGAAAAAGGGTTACCTTTCTTTAAACTACTAAAGAAGAAAGATAAGTTCGAGTGGACAGAAGAAGCCAACGAAGCTTTCAAAAAGCTCAAGACATACCTCACCTCCTCGCCAGTTCTCACACCTCCAAAGAAATACGAAGACATAATGTTGTACATTGCGGCAACTTCTACTGTGATCAGCACAGCAATAGTCATGGAAAGAGAAGAAGAAGGGCACGTATATAAGGTACAACGCCTCATATACTACATCAGCGAAGTACTGTCAGAATCAAAAATCTGATACCCACATGTGCAAAAACTACTCTACGCCCTCCTGATCACTTCACGCAAGCTTCGCCACTATTTTGAAAGCCACAAGATTACCGTAGTGACAGATTTCCCACTCGGAGACATCCTACACAACAGAGACGCAACAGGGCGCATATCTAAGTGGGCAGTTGAACTTGGTGCTCTCAATATCGATTTCACCCCACGGAAGGCAATTAAATCTCAAGCCCTTGCCGACTTTGTTGTTGAGTGGACAGAAATTCAACAACCTATGTCAAGTACCATCCTTGATCATTGGAAGATGTACTTTGATGGATCACTCAAGCTAGGCGGAGCCGGTGCAGGCATTCTTCTCATTTCTCCAGACGGAAAACAACTCAAGTATGTCCTCCAGATATTATGGCAAGCTACCAATAATAAAGCAGAATACGAAGCCCTCATCCACGGGCTCCGAGTGGCAATTACCCTCGGAATCAAGCGATTACTCGTATACGGTGATTCGGCAGTAGTCATCAACCAAGTCAACAAAGATTGGGACTGCACCAAAGAAAACATGGGCGCTTACTGTGCTAAAATACGAAAACTCGAAAAACATTTCCAAGGATTAGAAATTCTACATGTCCTGCGCGATTCTAATATTGCAGGCAGACGTCCTCGCCAAGCTCGGATCGGATAGGGTGAAGGTCCCACCCGGTGTATTCATAGAGGAATTATCAGCTCCCTCTATCAAGCAACCCCGGTGAGATAACCCCTAAAATCACAGCTAAAGGCACCCAAATTTTGGTAATCACCACCTCATGGACCAAGGTTTTTATTGATTACATCAAAGAGAATAAGTTGTCAGCAGATAAAGAGGAAGCTACCCAAGTTGTTCGCAGAAGCAAGAACTACGTCCTAGTAGGGGAAAAGCTCTATAGAAGAGCCACATCATCAGAAGTACTCCTAAAATGTGTCTCATTTGAAGAGGGCAAAGAGATCCTAGACGAAATACACTCAGGTTGCTGTGGAAATCATGCCACTTCAAGAACACTAGTCGGCAAAGCATTCCACACCAGATTCTACTGGCCAACCGCTTTGAAAGACGTAGAAGAACTCGTCAGAAGATGAAAAGGTTGTCAAATGTTTGCAAGACAAGCTCATGTGCCAGCTCACAATCTCATATGCATCCCACCCGCTTGGTCTTTCTCCTGCTGGGGGCTGGATCAAGTAGGACCTCTCAAGAAAGCAAAAGGCGGTTTCGAGTACATCTTTGTAGCAATTGACAAGTTCACCAAGTGGATTGAATACAAACCACTCGCAAAATACAGCGTAGCCAAAGCAGTTGAGTTCATCCAAGACATTATGCACCGCTTCAGCATGCCCAATCGAATCATCACAGATTTGGGTTCTCCCTTCACAGCCACAGAATTCCAAAGTTGGGCATAGGACTACGATTTCAGCATAGATTACGCATCAGTCGCACATCCATAGGCCAACGGACAGGTAGAAAGGGCTAATAGACTCATACTAGCCGGATTAAAACTAAGATTGTATGAAGAACTAGTGGACTATGGATCAAAATGGATTAAAGAATTACCCAAGGTCGTATGGGGGCTACGAACTCAAATAAGCAGAGCCACCGGATACTCACCTTTCTTCCTAGTTTACGGATCAGAAGCTGTGCTACCTGCCGACTTGATCTGGATGTCACCAAGGATAGAATAATATGACGAAGGAGAAGCAGAACACACCCGAAGATTAGAACTCTATAGTATAGAAGAAGTTAGAGTAAACGCTACCCTTCAATCACCAAGATACCTCCAAGGATTAAGATGCCATTACAACAAGAATACCCAGCCTCGATCACTGCAAATCGGAGACCTAGTACTAAGAAGAATACAAAAAACTGATGGACGCCATAAACTACTCTGTCCATGGGAAGGTCCTTTCATTGTCACAAAAGTCACCGGACCAGGAACGTACAAGTTAATAACTAAAGATGAAAAAAGTCAACAATACATGGCACATCGGCCAACTAAGAAGATTCTACGCATGAAAACAACTCAAGGAAGGATACATGTACAAACCACAAGAGATCAACGTTCATGATCAATAAAGATAGTGTTCCTCGACAACATATGTCTTATTATGGCTTATCAACGTTCATGATCAATAAAGATGGTTTTTCTCGACAATGCATGTCTTATTATGGCTTTCCCGAGTTGTTTCCAATGAGTGAACCGGCCGAGAGCAAAAGAGCTGAAAATACGCTTGAGCCCGCCGATGAGGGTAGCTAACAAGATAACACCCAAAACAAAAAGCAAAATGGTTGAAAATACGCCTGAGCATACCGTCCAAGAGCAAAAAGAGCTGAAAAGATGCTTGAGCCCGCCGATGAGGGTAGCTAACAAGCTAACACCTGAACCAAAAAGCAAAATGGCTAAAAATACGCCTGAGCATATCGGCCAAGAACAAAAGAGCTGAAAAGATGCTTGAGCCCGCCGATGAGGGTAGCTAATAAGCTAACACCCGAACCAAAAAGCAAAATGGCTGAAAATACGCCTGAGCATACCGGCCGAGAGCAAAAGAGCTGAAAAGATGCTTGAGCCCACCGATGAGGGTAGCTAATAAGCTAACACCCAAACCAAAAAGCAAAATGGCTAAAAATCGCTTTGAGCATACCGGGCCGAGAGCAAAAAAGAGTGAAAAAAGATGCTTGAGCCCGCCGATGAGGGTAGCTAAGCTAATAAGCTAACACCGAACCGAAAAGAAAAATATTTGAAAATATGCTCGAGCATACCTACCGTAGAGAGCAAAGAGCTAAAAAAGATGCTTGAGGCAGCCGATGAGGGTAGCTAATAAGCTAACACCCGAACTAAAAAAACGACTGAAACTAAGCCTGAGCATAAATCAGAGCGATTTCAAGAGAAGACCCTCCAGCTCCTTGTTCCAAAGAACATGAGGCTCGGGGGCTACACTCAGATGGATGTACTTTTTCTTTGAAAAAGCACACATCACTCAAAAGACCCCAAGAAGCGCCACACGGTTTCGCTTAGGAAAGCACTCAGACGACGCTTGTACCTACTCGGTAGGACGAGGCTTCCAGAACTCAACCATGAAGTGCTCGGGAGTTTATCGATCCTAAGATGTTTTTACAACCAGGGAAAGGACCAGATGCTGACCACATCTCGAGTTAAGCAAAAAAGTTGAAAAGAAGAAGCTGAAGATACTTGAGATCGCCGGTCCTAAGTCTTTTTAGTACTAATAAGAACACAAAGTTTGTCAAGACAACGATCTATATCGAGTTGTTTACATGTCACAGATGAAAGCCAGACAAGCACTCGACAAATCAAGAAAGCATGTCAAGACAACGACCTACATATACCAAGTTGTTTACAAGACGAAGACATCCAGGCAAAGAAGACATCAACAAAAAATAAAGAATCTTTATTCAATCTTCATTCAAAAAGAAGTATAGTATTCTATTATAGAAGCTGGAGTACAAAGGTCAATCACATCAAGCATTGTCATCAGGAGAAGAAATATCAATGTTAAGATTATCAATAATCCTCCTAGCTAAATCTTCGACCTCAGGCTCCACCTTTTCAATAGCATCCAGATATTCTTGACTCTCGGCTTCATCAGCAACCTTGGACAAAGGAAACTCTGGAGAAAGAACCCGGACCTGGGCAAGAATATTTCTGGTACATAGTTGGGCGCACCTCTTCATGAACTCCTGAAAGCGGGTCGGAACTTGGGGAATAAACTGAGCCCAAGATTGACCATCATCCGCTGAAGTCCAGAGAAGATCGGCTACTGACCGAAATGATTTCCACAAAGCATTCTAGTTCTCAGTAGCCGTCGCCAACTTACCAGTCAAGTCTTCAATAGTTTTTTGGACCTGCATAAGACCCCTGTCAGCTCCACGCCTAATCAACTTGGCAAGCACGAGTTCTTCTTTAGCACGAGTAATTACCTCCTCAGCCCTGTTGTGACTATTGCGAACAGTTATCTTCATTTCCTCAATACCCTCCGAGAGCTTCTGCTTTTCAACTCGAAGAGCTAGAACAAGCACCAAAAAAGAAGTCAGCAGAAAGGGAAATCAGAATACAAAAGGAAACAAGAAGAACCCGCAATACCATTGCACTCATTCTTCATGGCCTCCACCGCAGCATCCCTCCGCTTCTCTGCCTCTACAACCCGGGCACGAAGAGCCTTTTCCTCCTTTTGATGCGTCTGACGCTCAGTCTCCATCTCAGCCCGACAGAGATCAAGCTCTGCTTTTAGGGCACTTACCTCAGAAGACAACTTTTTCTCAGTTTCAGATGAGAAAAAGAAGCCGGTATGATCTTGAGAAAAAGACTGAACAAAAAGAGGGAGAGAAAAAAGGCATAAGAACGAAACAAAGACGAACATCCAAAGAAAGAACTTCAGAAAAACTTACCTGGACCTTTTCCCCAAAAGAAGTAGCAAGGGTTCCCCAGGCGGCAGTCAGCCCTGACAAATGATGAGTGGCATCGAACTGCTGCAACACATCATCATCCAAGCGCCGAGCACCGGTACCAAGAGGAGTAGAGGGAGAAGCCACCTGATGCGAAGAAGGCAAGGCCAGGGCCATATCCTAGGAAGCCCCGGCTACCTCCTTAGAAGAACCTATCGGCGTGGCCATGGTCACTTCTAGAGCCACCAAGTCAGCAGCAGCATGATCATTAGGGAACCCTGTCTCCCTCACAGCCACCTCGCCGACCGTACATGCCAAGTCCCTAGACTCAGCACACAGAGGCGCATCAGAGGACTGACAAGAAGACGGCAGAGGGTTAAGGGAAGGCGAGAGTCTACAAGATGATAAAGAAACTCGACGATAAGAATATGAGTCAGGAAAAAAGAAAACAAAAGCAAAGAAACATAATGAGGAATCACTCACTTAGCTATCTTCTTCTTCATGAAACCAAAAGAAGACCTTACAGGAGGAACTATGGTAGCAAAAACATCAACGCCGCTCTACGACAGGAGTGGCGCGGCCGGTACCAGAGCCCCAGAAGAACTCAAGCTCGACGGTCACTTACTACAAGAGGACAAGTCCAAAGTTAGAACAAGAAGAGGTGTTCAACAACAGAAAAACAGGAAACAACTCACCGACGTGGGACAAGGGGCGCATCATTGTCCTCATCTTCCTCACTCTCAAGCAAGGCAGCCATAGCGCCATCTGAAAAAGGAGAAAAATACTTGGTTCAAGGCACAAACAAACCACAAAAAGACAAAACATATTAATATGCTCACCTAGAAGCACGCTACCTACAACTAGAGTACCTGGACAAGTACTCGACTGGCGAGACTTCTTGGCAGCGGACAAACCAGAAGAAGAGCCTTCAACTCGCCCCCTCTTTCTGACACTACGAGGAGCTCGAGGAACTGGACAAGGAACATACTCTACATATACATCAAGGTTTACAGAAGAAACACCAGGAAACATCATGGTGGTTTGAAACTTACTGGTTAAGGATGCACCAGCAAGACTATCCCCAGTCTCTACAATGGCAGGGCAGTCATCAAGGGGGATAGGATCAATGAAGTTATGCCCCAATTCCTATAAAAGAGTAAAACAACCAGACAAGAAAGATTAAGCAAGAAGTGGAGACAACAAAGGAAATACAAAAAGTACCCACATAAGAAAAAACAACTCACGGCAGGAGGCGAGTTCTTAGCACAATACTCTACGACAGCATGCAGGACGACGCTTACTCCTTTCAGCATCTTCTGAAGGCGCTCGAGCACCTCCTCATCAGTCAGCTCAAGGGCAGGGACCATACGAGAAGGATCCTTAGCCCCAGAGTACTCAAAACCAAAGTTCTCTCACTCCTTTAGAGGCTGAACACGACGGCGAAGGAAACTCTAGATGATACCGAAGCCGGTCAAGCCCTGCTGTTTCAGAGTACATATCCTCTCAAGAAACGGCTTGATCACCTGGAGCTCATCCGACGTCAGGGGGTTCTTTTTCCATCGGTCATTAACCAAGGGATCATATCCAAAATGAACAGCGAGAGGAGGAATCAAATTGGCGGCGTAAAACCAGTCGGCACGCCAATCCCTCACAGAATCAACCAGGTCATAGTCAAAGAATTTGCTCTTAAGACCCTGGCGAAACTTTATCCCGCAGCCACCAAGAACATTGGTGTCATCGCGGCGGGGTTGTGGCTTCAGACGAAAGAAGTAACGAAAGAGAGAAAGAGAAGGAAGGATTCCAAGGAAAGTTTCACAAAGATGAACAAAGATAAAAAGATGAAGGACAAAAAACAACATTAGAAGCAAGATGGTTCAGGCTAATCCCAAAATAGCTAAGAAATCGGTAAAGAAAAGCAGAAGTAGGAAGGCAGAGTCCGGCACGGATAAAGAAGACGAAAAGAATAATCTCACCAGGACCTGGAGTAGGGACCCGATGCTCACTTAGAGCTCTCCAATCAGCAATATCCTTGCTCTGGATCAGACCATCATTGACAAGCTCGCGTAACTGATCCTTAGTTGTAGTCGAAGCCAGCCAGATCTTCTGAGCAGCCCTCATGGCCATGAATTCTTGATTCTCAATCATGGAAAGCGAGGCTTCCTCGTCCACAAAGGCTGCCTGGGACTTGCTCGCTGATTTCTTCCTACCCATATACTAGTGAAAGCAACAAAAGCACAAAGGAAAGGTAATGCTCAGGCGGCGGCGCTCAGATGACAGTGACAATGGCATCGGCGGAGTTTTGAAGAGTAGGGTTTCAAGGCAAAAGCAGGGCAGTAAAGAAAAAGAAGAAGAAAGGCCTTTAAATATATTTTATAGCAGTAAAACGCGGCCCACCAGGCCTGTTTAAACATGGCATGAGAACGCAACGGTCCATTTACTGACACAACTAAAAAGACGAACGACACAAATCCACACAACGGTACAGTTCAACGAGCAGATTTTGGACTTATCCATCCAGCAACACGACAGAGTTATCATATTGCTATAAAAAGAACTCATCAGCCATAAAGCAACGAAGGGTTACCTCACAAGAAACACAACAACCCGGTCCTTATAGAAAGAACTCGGGAATCTCATAAACAACCGGGACATCAACAGAATAAAGAATGACAACTCAGAAGACAAGATTCTTTCCATTACAAATGACTTCAAAAATACAAGATTACACATCTTACAAGACCCAATGAACTCGGTACTATGACAAGCAAGGTAGCAAAGAGGAACCCGGACACAGCTAGGCTTTGGAACGACTACGTGTTCCAAATTGCTACTCGGTAGAACAAACCGCTCTTGGCTACACTGTTTTCTTTAAAGGACGGACGCAGTGCATCCAAGGTGGAACTCAGCAGCATGGCGGGACAACATAGACCAGGGGAAGCCGGTAGACATCTGTCTACCCAAGTTCGATGTGATGCTGGATATGGTGTTGATCTGCACCGGACAGTCTCAGGGCAAGCGGCGAGGATCAACCCAGAACTGCTAGATGAAGGAACGTATCCCACATCACAAGACTTCCTCCAACTACCGCCACGTACTTCCTGGTACAATGCCGCTGTGGGATTAGTCTACCTCTAATCCCTATCACAAGACTCCCTCCAGCTATGACAAGATACACAAGAACTACAAAATACGCCCGGGGACTGCTCTACTTCACAAACTACCATATTCATGACTACGAAGATTTCAGACCATGCAACAAAATGCTCGATGAATCAAAATAGCACACAAGGAGGATATTTATAGGCCAAAGAAGCGGAGCACATGGACCGGGAGCACCAACGGAACAAACCTAACAAAGGACACAGTGAAAAGACAGAATTCAATGAAAGAGGACTCAGGCGTGAAAAAGCAGTACTCAAGAACGAGCATAGTCGGAAGAATATACCAACACTGTACAACTCATGAACAAACAGCATTTACTATCAACCACCACCATACAACTACATCTGACAACAGCAGACTACCAGAGAACATGCCAAGATTCTATATCCGAGTTCTTTTCGGATAAAAGAACCCAGGTATATGCTCGGGGGCTGTAATAAGAAAGGCTTTCAGTCCTTTAAACAACTCAGATTCAAGACAGGGCTGCAACAGAAGAGGTTTTTAGTAACTTGAACAACTTAGAATCAAGACCCTCCAACTATTTGTTCCAAATAGCAAGAGGCTCAGGGGCTACACTCAGTGAGTGCACTTTTTTCTTTGAAAAAGCGCACATCACCCAGAAGACTTCTTCAAGACAGACCACTTCAACATAAGATTCAAGACCTTCTAACTTTTTGTTCTAAATTGTAAGAGGCTCGGGGGCTACACTCAGTGAGTGCCCTTTTTTCTTCAAAAAAGCGCACGTCACCAAAAAGACTTCTTCAAGACAGACCACTTCAAGGCCTCACAACAAAAAGAACCCGGACCTAGCTATATCCGAGCTCTTTTTGATAAAGAACCCGGGTATATGCTCAGGAGCCCTTCGATAAAGAATAAGAGCAATTTCAAGAGAAGACCCTCCAGCTCCTTGTGCCAAATAGCATGAGGCTGGGGGCTACACCCAAATAAGAGTACTTTTTTCTTCAAAAAGGTACACACCATGCGAAGATCTCACGAAGCGCTACACGGTTTCGCTCAAGAAAGCACTCGGACGACATATGTTCCTGCTCGGCAAGACCTGAAGGAACAAGACGAGGCTTCTAGAGCTCAACCATGAAGTGCTCGAGGGCTTATCGGTGCGGGACCCATGGGATACCCCGCAAGGAAGGGAGAAGATCTAGTCTAACTAGGATTCTTCCCCATATAATCTTAGTAGTAGTATTATTCTGTAATCCTACTAGGAACTCTCATTGTAAACCGACTAGGATTCTGGCCTCCTGAATATATAAAGGAGGGCAGGGTTCCTAGAGAGGGGACTTGGATGACACAACACATGACAATCAATCCAACGCAAAGGCTAACGCCGACTAGACGTAGGGCTATTACTCGATCACGATCGAGGGTTCGAACCAGGATAAATCGACTGTCTCTTGCGTTTACCATCGAGTTCCGCATACGCTGAAGCCCGAACAAATTGCCCCGGGTACCCCCGTGGCAGGCTATCGGTGGTCAAACATCGACAATCCCGTGGTGCGCCCCACTCCGGCACGTTGTCGCCACCATCCCCTGCGACGCCCCATCCTCCGCGACGCCTCTATCCCCCGCCGCGCCATGCCAGGCGGCCAAGAGAGAAGGCCATCGCTGGCCGAACCTAGGCCAGGCGCAAGCGCAGCTGGCCGCTACCAGGCCACGCCACCATCCTCTGCCGCCGGCTAGCCGGGCCTGGCCGTTCCCAGCTCTGCTCTGCGTTGCATGGAAGAAGAAGAAGGGCAAAAAATGCATGTTGCAAACATATGTTTCAGATGTTTTAGAGGTATGTTGCAAGTGTTTTGTATTGATATTGCAAAAGTAGATCGGGATGTTGCAAAAGTAGATCGGGATGATGTTGCACATGTTGTAATGGCTATACACGTATGTTTCAAGTGTATGTTCCAAATGTTTCATCTGTATCAGACGTATGTTGCAAGTATTTTCATCTACATGTTGGAAAAGTAGATCCGGATATTGCATATACATGCATGTTATAAGCGTATTTTTCAAGTGTTTTCAGGTGTTTTATACGTCTGTTGCAAGTGTTTTCATCTAAATGTTTGCAATGATTTTCAAGTGTTTCAAGTGTTTTTGCAAGTGTTCCAGACACATATTTCAAGTGTTTAATCTGTCTCTTTGCATGTTGCAACTGTTGCATTTGGATGTTTCAAAAGTAGATCGGGCGCACGAGTGAGCTAGCGTCTAGCGCATTGGGCGCACGAGTGAGCGCAACAGCTGTGGGCCCGCATCGCTCCGGACATCGCCCACGCCACCTCGGACATCGTCTGCGCCTCCGACCGCTTTCCATGCGCATCCACCCTGATCTACTTTTAAAACATTCAGATGCAACAGTTGCAACATACAAAAGAAGAACACTTGCAAAAGACGCCTGGAAAAACCTTCGACAACCATTGCAAACATATGCAATATCCAGATGAAACACTTGCAAACATATGTATGAAACACCTGAAAACACTTGAAACATATACTTGCAACATACATGTATATGCAACATCCAGATAACACACTTGCAACATTCGTTTGGAGCAGATGAAACATTTGGAACATACACCTGAAACATGCGTGTATAGCCATTACAACATGTGCAACATCTCGATCTACTTTTGCAACATCCCTATGAAACCCTTGAAACATATATATGAAACAACTAAAACACTTGAAACATAGACTTGCAACATGTCTGAAAACGCATGAAAACACTTGAAAAAACACAGCATCGTCGGCGGGCATGGCCTACCTGGTGGAGAACTGCGGTGGCGTAGGCCTCCCCTTTCCTGCTAACGGCGCGAGGTGGATGGGGGCACAAGCGCTGGCACAGGCCTTCCCAAGCGCAGGCCTCCCATGCCCCCTTCTGTGATGGGCAAGGTGGATGGGGCGCGACGCTGGATGGTGGTGGGGCACGGGCGCGCGGAGTAGCAAGGGAAGGGGCTGGGTGCCTTACGAGAAGGTGTAGCGCGGAAAGGGCCGGCCACGTGGAAGAGACGCCGGAGCATGCGCTTCATGCTGGGGAGGGAGCGGGGAAGAGAGAGCGCCCTCCTACGGGATCTTGCGGCGGCGGGGTTAGCCGGAGGTGCTATGCGGTGAGGGGATTGGAGCAGCTGAGGAGGACACTACACCCCGAGTGGGGAAATTTTCTTTTTTTTTGAGAGGTTGGTCAGGACTGGGAGTCGACGGGACGGACGACCGTGGCTAAGTGTTTCTATTTTTTTTGTTTGGATTTTGCTGTGGTACCCTCTAATGATTGTGAGCTGTTTATTTAATTAGATCGGATGGTTAGAATCGCCTATTATTTCTTAGAAGGTAATAGATGAAATATATTTATTTATTTATAAATTTAGTAAATTAGGATACTTAAGGAAAGTTTTAGATATAAATTATATTTTCTAGATCTAATCGATGCATGTGTGATCTATTACATATAGTATTTTTTTTATTTTGTAACTTTAGACATGGAATAATTTAATTAGCCATAGCTGCTGAGCATTTTTTTCGTGCATGTAATCTCATTCTCAAATCACGTATACGTGACTGTGAATGTCTTCGTTGCCAAATCCATGTGTGTACATGACCTTGATCATTGTTTTATACTTGCAAAAGTTCTTGTAACGTAAGATGCTTTGGCAGGATTTTTCTTCAATTTTCATTGAGCATCATAATAGAGATATTAATAAAGTAACGCATAATTTAGTAACTTTAGCTATTCAGTCAAAGCATACTTGTATTTGGGTCGATGAACCTCTAGATTCATACTTGAAGCCCTGGTGAACTATGTAACACTATTTTTGAATCAATAAAGTGTGCCAGGTGGTTTCCTTAAAAAAAAATCTACATACGTGACAGCAGATATAAGAGTTTTTTTTTCATTCACATGGTACCGTTTTGTTGGATTTTTTTTTTCACCACGTCGCTCCGACGTGTAGTGTTACTCCGTGTTACTGACACCCATCTGCTGGGCTTCTTTTCTTCAAGTGGTACACGTTGAGAAGCCATTGGAAGTAGCACAAGATCGCGCAGACAAGCAGTCTGCGAAAACCTGTAAGAATCCAAGCTCGTGTGTATGTGTATAAAAAGACTTCAATTCAGCATATATGTAACGGTTTCTTGCTTCAGATAGCCCTGGCAGAAGCAAGCAACACGATAAGGGAGCATCGGAGACTACGATAAGGCAGCAGCTCCAGCAAGTCGATGTGCTTGAGAACATGGGGATTTTTCGGTATTTTGCTGGTGAAATCAAGCGTGTCCTTGACAGGACATACAGGTACCAATGCAACACTGTACTGAAAACCAGAATATCCTGTGGGGAACAATTTTTCTGTTAGTTTTTGGCGGGAACAGCAGGAAAATTAGCGACTAATACTGTCGGCACTGTTTAAACCGACAGGAAAATCCGAAGATCCACAGGAAATTATTTCTAACGATGAACTAACAAACAAGTTAGCTTTGTCTGTTCACCGTCAGGAAAAAATTGTTTAGCCCTTTCAGTTATTTAAAAAAAATTTCTATAGGCTTTTGCTTTCTCGTGTTGGTTTTTGCACCGTCAAGGAATTTTCCGTTTCTAGTAGTGAATTTTGAACACGTATTACTCATTCCTTGCCCTCATATTAGAAACACATGTACTTAACCAGTCATTTGACAGATGTTGGTTACAGACGCATGAGGAAATTATGGTGGACACAGCGACATGTGCGATGGCATTTCGTATTCTAAGGATGAACGGATACGATGTCTCTTCTGGTATTATTTTTCTGGACCTTATAGAAAAGTTTGACACTTTTAACAGATGGATTTAAACTTTTGTCCCTTAATCAACACTTATCCACATAAAAATGTGTTACAGATGAGCTGTATCATGTTGCTGAAGCTTCCGGGTTCCATAATGATTCACTTGGAGGATATTTGAATGATACAAGAACCTTCTTAGAATCACACAAGGCTTCTACAGTTAGTATCTCAGAAGATGAATTTATCCTGGATACCATTGGCTCATGGTCAGGTACCTTACTGAGGGAACAGCTGGGGTCTAGAGGTGCACTAAGGAGAACTACACTCTTTAGAGAGGTATGCTTCAGTGATTTACTGTTCTTGTCACGTTTAGAATTTGGAAAGATTAGATATATATGTTTAACGCTAATTTTTTATTTTCTTTTCAGGTGGAACATGCTCTAGACTGTCCCTTCTACACCACATTGGACCGTCTAGACCACAGGTGGACCATCGAAAATTTCAACGTTACAAGCCACCACATGCTAGAGACAACATACTTGTAAGTTCCCAGTCCACATAGTAAGGTTTCACTAAACCATTGTAATGCAGATACTTGCATTGATGATACTAAATATTAATGTTGAAACAGGTCCAGTCGATATACTAGCAGAGATATTCTAGCGTTGGCTATCAGAGACTTCAGTTCCTCTCAGTTTACTTACCAGCAAGAACTTCAGCAACTTGAAAGGTAAATCAGATTGTTATGCACTCCTGTCCTATGTCAAACCTAGTTTAGCTTATTTGTGGGTTGCAAATATTGTTGCTGCAGCTGGGTGAAAGAGTGCAGGCTGGACCAGCTACCATTTGCACGGCAGAAGTTGGCATACTTCTACTTGTCTGCTGCTGGAACCATGTTCCCTCCTGAACTGTCTTATGCTCGCATTTTGTGGGCCAAAAATGGTGTGCTCACAACCATTGTCGATGACTTCTTTGATGTTGGAGGATCAAAAGAAGAACTTGAAAACCTTGTCACTTTGGTTGAGACGTATGGTCCTCGTCCTTTTACCACGATGTCTTGTGCATCAGTGCATCATCATCCTTATTATAATTTAACTCTTCTATTTTCAATGGTTTTTAATTATAGGTGGGACGAACATCACAAAATTGAGTTCTACACGGAACAAGTAGAGATTGTATTTTCTTCGATTTACAACTCAGTTAACCAGCTTGGAGCAAAGGCTTCTTTGCTACAAGACCACAATGTTACCAAACACCTAATACAAATAGTAAGTCCCAGTTTTCCTTTTTTTTTTCTTTTCAGCTGAGTACTGACTGGTTTTGAACGGCTTGTGCAGTGGTTGGATTTGCTAAAGTTTATGATGACAGAGGTAGAGTGGCGGATGAGCAATTATGTGCCAACAGAGTAGGAATACATGACAAATGCGTCTTTAACATTCACATTAGGCCCCATTGTATTGCCAGCATTGTATTTTGTTGGGCCAAAGATCCCGGAGTCTGTCGTTAAAGATCCAGAATACAACGAGTTGTTTAGGCTAATGAGCACATGTGGCCGGCTCCTGAATGATGTTCAGACATTCGAGGTAAATTACTGGGTTGCAACTCTTCATTTTCATGACAAGCTTGTTACCCTCATGAAAGTAATAGTGGGATTAATTAGCATAGAGAATTACGGGTAGTTGTGTGTTGATAGGTATAGGAACATGGTATATATATTAAATACTACCAATTTAGTCTTGCACCACTGGAAACGGAAATACTCCTGAAAGCATGAATTATTTTGTCGGGTACTCAATACCGACAAACAAATTTAAAAGCCGACAAGAAAATTGTTTTTTGTATTTTCCTGTCAGTGTTTCATATCCCCTATCGGTTTTGCACCGATAGGAAAATTTTAGTTTCCAGTAGTTGACATGCATTCAGAAAGCCTTTTCATTTGTAATCGAGAAAAAGGGAAGC
Source organism: Miscanthus lutarioriparius (assembly GCA_904845875.1). Classification (NCBI taxonomy): domain Eukaryota; kingdom Viridiplantae; phylum Streptophyta; class Magnoliopsida; order Poales; family Poaceae; genus Miscanthus; species Miscanthus lutarioriparius. Next base: position 13,155,636 of record CAJGYO010000011.1, on the reverse strand, counting down.
CTTGTATATTGAAAATATGAAGCCAGTTGACACATAGTGATCAACTGATGTACTGTTGCAGAGGGAGTACGGCGAGGGCAAGCTGAACAGTGTTTCTCTCCTCGTTCTTCATGGTGGCTGCACATCCATATCAGAGGCTAGAAGGGAGTTACAGAAGCCTATAGACACATGCAGGAGAGACCTCCTAAGACTAGTTCTTCGTGAAGAAGGTGCTGTTCCTAGGCCCTGCAAGGAGTTGTTCTGGGAAATGTGCAAGGTGTGCTACTTCTACTCAGGAACTGATGGGTTTAGCTCACCAGTGGAGAAGGCTAGAGAAGTGGATGCGGTGATCAATGAGCCACTAAAGCTCCAAGGAAGCCATGCATCGCTGGTCGCTGCCTGTTGTGTGAGAGAAACCAAGCCTCGATGATGTTGTTCATTTGATTCAGTAGGTGTGTTTTTACTGTGAGATAGTTTGGTAGGTGACTGCATCAGGTGGTGTAAATAAAAGATCAGGTTTTGGCATGTGGTTCCTTTAAAGTTAATGATGGATCACAAACAAGATTTTGGAAAGATACATGGGTGGGTAACCACCCATTCAAAGACCTTATATCCAGCGGTGTATAATATTACAAATCGTCCGTACGATACAGGGCCAATATTATGAGATCAACACCACTGAATGTTTCTTTTCGGAGAGCTCTGGTGGGGGATAAACTATGAATGGGAAGAGCTAGTAGCCAAGATCACTCATATCAATTGAACTGATGAGAATGATTTGTTTATTTGGAACTTACATAACAATGGTCAATTTACGGTCCACTCTATGTATCTTCACATGATAAATCAGAATACACCATTCTCTCATAAATTGATTTGGAAGTTAAAAATTCCTCTAAAAATCAAGATTTTCCTTTGGTATCTCCAAAAGGGGTAATTTTAACAAAGGACAACCTCATTAATAGGAATTGGAAAGGTAGTCAAAAGTGTTGTTTCTATAATTGCAACGAAACCATTAAATATCTTTTCTTTGATTGTCATCATGCCAAGACAGTATGGAGGACTATCTATATAGCTACTGGGTTAACCCCTCCCAGCTCTGTATCCCACATGGCAGGGAGTTGGCTATCGAATTTTGATTTTAAAAGAGAAAAATATATTTTGGTTGGGGTAGTTGCTTTACGTTGGGCAATTTGGAAATGTTGTAATGATCTATTTTTTTCAAAATTACAAATATACATCTTTTATGCAGTCTATTTCCAGGGAAACATATTGGCTACGGTTTTGGGCACTATTGCAACATGATGATGAAACAAAGAAGTCTTTCTAGTTAGCTAGCAGAAAATTAGAGACCACTACGCTGGAGCTATTGCTTCTCATGGGTGGAAATTTAATAAGACTCTGGCATGCATAATTTTTGCATTTCTTGTTTCCCTGACTGAAACTACTCTCTTCGTCCTGTAATATAGTGCATTCTAGCACTTAAAAATTGTCCTTAAATATAATGCATTCTAGAGGACAAAAACCAATTTTACATTAAATACTTTTCATTTATCAACCAATTATCATTAATCACGTTGATGATAGCGTCTGATTAGGAAATAAAATAAGGATACATGCGTATTTTATGTTCTCTCTTAATTTGTCTTAAAATTCATATGATGCACTATATTACAGGACAGAGGGAGTATGTAATAATGTGAACGCTATGTGCGGTAATGTAGAAGCGGGAAGTTTCTTCCATTTTCTAAAAAAATCAGGTGGTGTAAGTGTAACCACTTGCGTTGATGTTAGTAGCATAAATATAGGAATGTTGTGCGAAGTAGGAGATATGTAAGGTATTCACGGAGTGTTGTGCCATTGGAGTGAATTATACTGATATTTTGTAAGCCCAATGTTGATGGTGTAATTTGGCTAGTTAGTTTGTCATAATCAGCCAAATTATTTTAGTTTACGGTAACTGAATTAAACCAGTTGGCATATTGTTTAAGAGTAGCTATAGGTTAGAAATATGTCAAGCATGAAGACTAGACGCCACTTTGATGAATGGCGAAGTTCACATAAGAAGAGGAGTAAAGCAAAGAAGGAAGAAAACAAAAGCCATGAAAGTATCCTGTTCCGTTGCCATAGACCGAGCAACCAATATATTATGGGCTAGGGCACGGGCTGATTTTTTTTTAGAAAAGGACTCATTTACTTCCATCAACTATCATGATTGTTCAATTTTTCTCTATCAATTGTAAAACTAGTTTTAAACACCCCTGTCAATTTTTAAAACCATTTGTTTTTTTTCGCCTTGGTGCTTTTGATGGTGGTTTTGTCTATGTGACGCCACGTCAGAGGTGGTAATCGGGCTAAGTTCAAAGTTTAGTGAGGTAAATAAGGCTAGAAATATTTTTAGATCTAAAAATTTCAAAAAAAACAATATTTATTCAAATAATTTTTAGTAATGAAAAAAATTCTAAAATCTGGTTTAATCTAAGAAAATTCATAGAAAGTTTGTGTTACCTCAGGAAATTATGAAAGTAGTTTCAAATCTTTTTTCAAAAATCAACTTATGGTGCCTAGATTGATTTTTTTAAAAAATTGATGGAGTTATTTTGGTGCTTATTTGCTAGTAGGTCTCATTATCTATTGTAATTAGTCAATGTTGATCGTCCAAACTATATAGAAGCATAGTGGAGCTTTTGTCAAGACCGTATTAGACGCAGGTCCATACGTGGATAATTTTTCAAAGTAGTTGTGTTAGCCTGCGTGGCATGTACCCTACCCTACTCGTTTTGTAACACCATTAGCACTAAACATGAAAGGTTAACTTGTCAATGAGAGACTTATGGTAAGGTTAGTGTAAGAAATAACTCAAATATACAAGGAAATAAAAACAAATTGTTAAATAAGAACTTAAGATCTTGATGATGCTTTACGACAACTTAATCATATGTGTGGACATTCAAAACCTTAACTCTCAAACATAAACTTGGATGTGAGCCACCATGTGTAACAAGATTTCGTAGAAAGCAGAAATCTCATGTGCCAAGCCAAAACTTTGTAACATAGAAATGGAAAACTTGATCATAAGTGCATGAATATAAAGATAAGGTCACACTTTGATGAAGTTTCCAACTTGCTTAGAGGATGTTTGTAACTTGTATATGTTGTTCCCACGCATAGGTCATAAGTACTCATGTTGACTTATACAATCTCTATGTTGTTTCCACACACATGTCATAAGTCAACATGAGTACTTATAACCTATGTGGAAAAACAATATATAAGTTATAAAAAAAAGGTACACACAACCTCTGTTGTTGTTTATCACCAGATCACCTAACTAAAAGCATTGTTAAGATTATCTCTAACTAAAGATAAATATATGACATGTGATGATAGTTATGCAGAGGTCAAAGCCTTTTAATTATGGTCAAACTCAATTTTTGGTGAAAAAGATAAATTAAATTAAATAATTATTAAATATAATTTAATGTCAAATAAATGAAAACAATTCAAATTACCAAACACATGATGCCGAAACCTTAACTCCAACTAAAAATAAAATAAAAATAAAGGAGAAAAATAAAGGCCACATAAAATGATAATGTATTTAAAAGCTTTAAACATATGTTATTATTAAATATAACTCTATATATTTGCTTGTGCACAAAAGTCAGCCTTGTGACCATTAAATCCTAATTAAGTTATTAAACATCTTTCATTGAAGTTTCATGTGCAAATGGTATAAAGGAAATGACTAAAAGTTATGAATACTCCATTGGCCATTAATTGCCTATTAGCCTTTTGGAGAGCCAATTAAATGATAATATTATTAAACACCTTAAAATTGGTCAATATAAAAAGTGTAGTACAAGTCATGTACTATAATATAACGCAGTTTACACAGAAGTCGCAAAAAAAACACAGTTTACACAGAGCTAATCATTGGCCGTTAATTGCCTATTTGCCGAGACCCATGGCCCAAGGAGTTGGCGATCCCAACATGTATCCCTGTGTTCTCTTCCCTGTATTTTTGTCTGTTTTCTTTAATCTCCACTCCCACATTACACTGTGCTGGCTAAGAAATTCCGGAGAAAAATCGAACTCCAAGCATAGTTGGAGTTGTTGGACTGTTGGAGGGGTAAAAAAAAAAGAGGAAAAAAAACTTTTTGGCCCTTTATTATTACAGGTAATAACAAGCCAGCTCCAGCGATTTCAGTTCAGTTTGCAGAAATGGCCCAGCCCACTACCTCAACCTTATGATCTAGCGAAACGAAGGGCCGAACATTCCTGTTGGGCCGCCACCCTGAAGTCCAATACTGTACCACATTAAACAATACAATAATACTAGAAGTACGTGCCGACAGTAGACAATATTGTTTATGAATAAACCATAGAACTAGCAAGTCATGGAGACTACTGAGTGCAACAAGGCCACTTTCCCTTCCTCAGGGCATCGGAATTCTCCTCCATCGCTTTTTTCGCTTGACGTGCACGCTCAAACTTCTTCTCCCTCTCCTCTCTGTACGCAGCAACACGTCTTCTTTCCTCTTCTTCCTTGTGCTCCTTTTTTGTAGCCTCATCTCCGCGTCTCTTCTCCATCATCTCCTTGTCCTCTGCCTCCCACCGCAACAGTTCTGCATCCATACCTTGTCTTCAGGCTTGATCACAGTGTCGATCTACTGCTCAAAATCACAGAGCGGTGGAGGGGTCTGCAAAAAATACAATTGTTATAAAACAAAAAAATCATGCAAGATGTCATATCACACAAACATCAATTCCTCACCATGTTGTTAATGCGGCGCTGTGAAGTGTAGGCTCAAACGTAAAATTGGAACACATCCAATACCTCTGCCTATACGTGTCCTATTCATCGGACTTGGCTACCTTGCAAGGATCGCCATAAAAGCACATGGGCACTAGAACACCACTAGGCAGAGGCAAATAGATCGAAGGCATTTCCGGTCATCTGGCCATAAATATAATTCAACCAATTTCGTTCTGAGAATCAAAAGCAATTAACATTAAACCCTAAACCTAGGGTTTTCCATTTGATGCACAACAATGAACCCATAACATAACAATATGCGCTGAGGTTACCTTGGTTTGCTAGTTTTTCCACGCCTTGGCATCCTACGGTTGTATAATATAAATATTAAAAATTGTACGAAACCTTAAGTAATGACGATTCTTAGTTTAAAAAATTCGACTAATATATACCAAATCGATACGAAAAAACACTAGGAGGGGAGCGAGGATACCTTGCTCTCGAAGATCTACGGATCAAATCAAAGTTTTCAAGGTTCAATATGCCGATTCATGAGGTAGGACGAGGTGGGAAGAGAAAAAACCTGAAAGGGAGGAAAAAAAGAGAGAAATAAGGCTCGGGCAGTAAGGTTGGGGGCCGGGTTAAAACACCACCTCGGTGCCATAGATATTGGCGCCAAGCTCGGTCCCAAGATCTACGGCGTTAAGCTCGGCGCCAGGATCTACGACGCCGAGCTGCCTGCCAAATCAGCGCCACGGCTGCGTCGAGCCTAAAACCTCAGCGCCAGCAATAATGGCGCCGAGAAGTGTAATCTCGGCGCCAACAACAATGGCGTCGAGCTAATGGTTCAGATTTTGAAATCATACCTCCAGTGACATATTTGTGGATTTTTTTTAAAAAAAAAAAGAGCTAAAAAATGAAAAATTCGGCGCAGAGTCGCAGTGCAGGCGTTCCCTTCTCGCGCCGCCGCCCGTGGCCCGTCCGTGACGTGAGCTCGTGGCCCGTCACTCAGCTTGTTCGTTTGGCTGTGGCTTGTCGTAAACGATCGTAAATTTTTAGCCGAAACAATATTTTTCTCTCACACAAACCAGCCAGGAGTACTTCTTCACGAATCAGCAACGAAATGAACCAGCCAACCGTCCGCCGGCCCTCCTACTCGCTCGCACGTGTAACACCATCTGGTGTTTTGACCTAGCATTAAAACTTGACATGTCATCATATGTATTGCAAAGCATTCATAAAGTAGGAAATTTTGAATGCATTCACTAAATAAGCTTTATTTCATAGTTGTTATTTTATGTGATTTAATGTGATTCAAAACTCTGAATGAAAATCATTATCACAAGAGTCAAATTTCATGTGATCATATGAGACCATGTGTCATTTGACTCAAATAACCCTAATGGGCCATGTTACTGGTCAAAAATCGAAGTTAAGTAAAAAGGTAAACAAATCAAATTTGAATTCAAATTCCAATTATAAAAGTCATTTTTGCCCCTTTTGTCTATTTCAAAATCCATTTGGAATTTGTGGGTGTGACAAAAAGCAAAGTTGAAGCTTATTTTATAAGGATCAACTTTGGTATTCAAAGTTTTTAAAGTTTACATATAAAATTTAGAGTAATTTTAAAATGATTCAAATACTCAAATGCACCCCAAATTCAAATTTCAAAATGGAGGCAGAATTTGAAAATGTTCATTCAAGCAAAGTTGTAGAGTTTGAAAAGTTGAGCAACTTTCATTTTTGGAGATTTTCAACTTCTTTAGAAAATTTGTGAGTAATTTGCAAAAAGAACTCAGTGGCAATTCTGTAAATAATTCAAAAATCAAACAAAGCCGAGCGCCACCTCCTGCTTGCCGCCGGCGCCACACAGTCGCATGCCGCTGCTCGTTTTTCACCGCTTCTTCGCGTGGTGACACGTTGCCGTCTCCGTGGCAACCTCGTCGGGAGCTATCGAAGCCAGGCGCGTCCTCCCCTTCTATAAATAGGAGCATCCGTCGCCGTCGTTTTTCTTTTCCCGTCGACTGCTCGCCGCTGGTGCCCTTGCTGCGCTCGCGAAATTCGTCCTTGCCGTAGTACCTCGTGCCAATTGTGTTTGCCAGCAGCTCCGCCTCACCCTGCTGCTCCTTCTAGGCCTGCTCGCCTCTCCTCTAGCAGTCCAGCGCCAACCCACGACGTCTTCTTCTTCGGAGCCGGCCAAAGCACCGCCACCATCGACCTCACCATGGCCATGTCGTTCCTGCCCGTCTCCGCCTTCACCGAGTCTACTGTTGTGTTCACAGTGAGCTCCTGAGCGTGATACTCGCTCCGCTTTAGCCTCTACTACATCGTAGCCGTAGTTACGTCGTGCGCCGTCGTGCCCGCGCCGCCATGGCCGGCGTAGAGCTCCCTCCGGTGAGCCTGCTGCTATATTGAGGGTTGGGGTAGATTTGCGAGGTAGTGTAGGTCATGCAGGTGCGGTTTGCCTCGCCGGAGCCTCGCCGTTGGCAAGTTTGGCCAGCTAGAGCCGAAGACACCGCCGTGTCCTGTATTTGTGTCGCTGACGAACGGGTCCAAGCTGTCAGTGAGAGAAGAGGAAGAGAATAGTGAGGTTTTGATATTTTCTGAATTTTGAATAGTGCAACCACTTTGGAAATTTGTAGGAAAATAATTACAGCTCCAAAAATTCTAAAAATTTGTGTGTAGCTTCTATACATGTTCTATTATTTAGGAAAAATATGAAACTTGAGATTTGAATCAATTTTTAATGTTCAAAAATTCAGGCAATTAATTGTTAAATGCAATTTCCATAATTTTTGTAGGCCACTTTATAACTCCAAAAAATTTGAAATTTGTTTTGGTACACTAACTTGTCATGAGGAAGCTTGCATAAAATTTTGAGGTCATTTGGAACAATTCTATTTTTGAGCTTAATTCCCAATTAATTAAAAAATGAATAAAAGCAAACCCTAAGTGATAGTTTAGGGTTTGATCTTGTTTTGGTCATGTTTTGTGACCAGTAGGGTTTCAAGGTCAATTTGGTCAAGTCACTTGTGTGGTCCTTGATGGTAGAATTGCAAGCTGGTTTTGTTGGCTTGCAACTGTACCACGAAGGAAAGTTACATTCAATGTATTATATATTTCATGCACCATGAAAGCATCATGTTTACAGTATCATCATGTTGAAGCATATGTTATTATTTCATGTAGAATCCGAGAGTGAACCGATTCTAGTTGAGTAAGTTGTGGAAGAATCCCCGGTTGTCTCGGGATTCGATATTGGTGGTACTGATCCGGAACCTGAGATCGCCAACGAAGGCAAGCCCCGGTTTATGCATTAAACCATTACCTTGTTTACTTTGAAAAGTTTATCACCTATGTTACTTATTGCATTAAGTTGCTTAATTCAAATGTTACATACTTGATGCATTGCCTACCTTGTTAATTGTTTACCATCCTTGAAGATGATTTCATTTACACAGGCGTAGAATTGCTTAGTATGCTTTATGGTAGGCTTTCAAAGTAAAAGTTTTGATACAATCAAAGATGGCATACTGGCCAAAGAAAGAAAGAAGATAGAATGAACTAGAGACTAGTCGGGTGACTTATCTTGAATGTTGGGTAATGTTGCCGACTATGTCGCTTAAAGGCCACTCATTGTGGATCTTCTGAATGAGACACTTTGTAGTACTAGTCACATACTCCGGTAAGCCTACTTCGGCTAATCCGATACTAAGACGAATGCCCACACACTAGGAGTGGAGAGATGGCGGGAGTAGCGTGTACCCTCGTGGCTGGAATGTGGCCAGATTTGAGGTGTGCTATGCTCTCGGGTGGCGTGGAGATGGCTTAGTATGGGAGGATCCTGTAGTGAGGTTGATATATGCAAGATTAAGTTCTACATATGTCGTGTGATAAGGAATCCCCAGCTGGGACTTGAATCAATTCGAATTGCCGGTGCTCCGCGGATATGAAGACTCGATTCATTACAGAAGCAATGCAGGACTGGTAAATTACTAAAACTTGAGAAAAAGAATGGAATGAGAAGGATTGGAACATGGGATATGAACACTTAGTTTTAGATAATGAGCTAAAAGGAATTAGGGGTAAAACTTGAAAATAGGATCAAGAATAGTAAGCTTTTGGTAAAGAACTTTTGAATCTTGCTACATCCTTACCTTGACCCAATACCTGCATCTCTAAAGTCCTTCACCCCTTTTTCGTCGGGTCAGTCTTGTTGAGTACTTTTGTACTCAGGGTTTGTTAACCCTGGTTGCAGGTGAGTCGCTGAAAGGTCCTTGTTGGTTTTGGTAATTGAGTGACAACCTAGGTGGACTAATTGTGTTTATGTGAGATACACAGGTGATTAGTCCACAGGTACATGTGTGTGAGCAACATATGCCATGAAGGTGACAATGGCTTAGAGATGTTGCAAAGCTCACACATGTGATGATGAAGGAGCTTATTGCACATGAGACATGACATTGAGTCATGTGATCAAGGTGGAGAAGATCAAGACAAGACTTGGCTTGATGGACCGGTTGCAAGCGTGAAGGGCAAGTCAAAGGCTTTGAAGTGATGGACCGCGTGGCGGTGAAGCTTGAGCAAGACTTGGCGCCGATGGACGATAGCAACGGTGAAGAGCAAGTAGAGTCAAGATCGATGAACCAATATGATCATGTGATGATATGAAGTGGATCATATCATTGTTGATCATGTTGGTGCATGTGTTGCATCGACATTGAAGGAGATGGAATGGAATGCGCAAGGCAAAGGTATAACCTAGGGCATTTCATTTCACCGGTCATAGGTGTGTAGAGAAGTTTATGACCGGGTTTAGGATAGATGGCCGTACTATCAAGAGGGGCAAACTTATTTGCATATCGGTCATCTAGTGCCACTCGAGTGATCTAACTTTGCATTGTCGCTAGGATCGAGTGGCGTGGCAAGTTGAGTGGCTAACATCCTTTGGGAAATGATTGTGAAAATGCTAACACACATACACATGGTGGTGTACACTTGGTGGTGTTGGCACATTTACAAAGGAGGTGGTGTTTGCAGGGGTGGTGTTGGCACTAGTTTGTGTGAAATAAATAATGTTAATGTAATATTATTCCGCTACTATGATTGTATGACACTTATGGTTTTGTAAGTTTGAAACAACTGGTTTGTAATATTAAAACTTAAGTTTTCCGCTTTATAATCTCTGGTATGTATATTGAAACTGTTGTAATCTGCAATGTCTGTGATTGGGATCCTGTTTGAAAAAAAAATCGTGGATGATTCGGGTTTCCCAAGGACACCCGACAGACCTGTTAAGTTGTTGGAAACTTGTGTACGTTATCAGAGGTCTGTTGAGACATCGATAGGTGCATGTGGGCCCGATTTCTTAGGAGGTTCTGCCACAGCACGCAGACGGCAAGCGGCAGCACGCCAACAGCTCCCAATTTTCTTCTTCTTCTTCTGGTTTTCCTATAGATTCGGCGCTTTCGGGAAAATAGAATGCCTATTTTCTATTGCGCCGGATGCAAGTTCTTGTGGTTAGCACATTGGAGCAAGGATGAAGAAGTTAGAAGTAAAAACGAGTTAGTCGCGAAGATGCTGGCGTCGGTCAACTGACCGGACGCTGGATCTGAATGCATCGGACGCTGGTAGGCTGCGTTCGGTCAGGCTGACGTACGATGACGCAGAAGCTGGAGTGTGACCGGACGCGTCCGGTCGAGGTTGGTACCTTACTGGAAACGACCGGACGCTGGGGGTTCAGCGTCCGGTCAGTTGAAAGCTGCTGCGTCCGGTCAAGTCAAGTGACCGTTGGAACCAGGACATGTGGCCGTCTGCGGGCGACCGGACGCTGAGGTCCAGCGTCCGGTCAACACGACCGGAGCGTCCGGTCGGCCCGACCGTTGCCCAGTGAAGGGGTAACGGCTAGTTTAGCCCTCGGGGCTATAAATAGAAGTGGCCCTCGGCCATGGCTGGGGCTGAGCACCTCAAGGGACTTAGTGTCCATGCTTGTGAGTGCTTGGGAGCCCTCCATCACACACATACTTGATAGCGATCATCCGATTGTGTGAGTGAGCGATTCTAGTGCGATTGCATCGTGAGGTTGCATCGAGTGGCACTAGGTGATCGAGTTGCGAGCCGGTGGTGCTTGTTACTCTTGGAGGTTGCCACCTCCTAGACGGCTTGGTGGTGGTCTCCGTCGAAGCGTGCAAGAAGCTTGTGCGGCGCTCCGAAGAAGTGCTTGTGAGGGGCATTGTGCTCGCCCCGCGGGAGTCGCGAAGAGCAACTTTAGTAAAGCGTGTCATTGAGCTACCCTCACTCAAGGGGTAGGTTCTTGCGGTGCCCGACGTGCGGGCTTAGCGGGTGATGCTAATTAGTCGCCGAACCACCAAGTGAGCGGTCGACACAACGGGGACTAGCGTGTTGGCAAACACGTGAACCTCGGGAGAAAAATCATCGTGTCAACCTTGTTCTTCCCGTTGGTTTGCATCCCCATTACACAAGCTTGCAATTACTTATATATATATATCTTAAGCTTGTGTAGTTGCTCTTGTAATTAGTTAGCTTGTGTAGCTTACTAGTTACCTTCTTGCTTGTGTAGCATAGAAGTAGCTCCCTTGCGTGGCTAATTTGGTTTTAGTAACCTTGTTAGTCACATTGCTTAGTTTGTGTGGCTAAGTATTTGCGCTCTCTAATTAGGCATTGGTTGCCTTGTTATTGAGCATTGCTAGTGAGCTTAGTTAGCTTTGTGCTTTTGCTTACTAGCATGTGTAGGAGCTCCCTTGTTACTTAAAGTACTAGTGGCATAGGTTTGTGTGACCTTGCTCCTAGAATTGTTTAGGAGAGCTCTAGCTAGCCCGGCACCTTAGTTGCTTTATTAGTATCTTTGCAAGGTGCTAGTGAACATATATAGAGGGGTGTAGTCTTGGCTAGACCGATTGTTTTAATTCCGCATTTATATCGGTTAGCCGACGCGATTAATTTTAGAAAAGACTATTCACCCCCCCCCCTCTAATCCGCCATCTCGACCTTTCAGTCGCGTGCGCAGGCTTGTTTTGGTCCCTGCTGCATGATAATGTTTGAAGTCGATGACGATGAGGAATGATGAATGGCCTTTGGACAAGGCACTAGTTTGTGTGAAATAAATAATGTTAATGTAATATTATTCCGCTACTATGATTGTATGACACTTATGGTTTTGTAAGTTTGAAACAACTGGTTTGTAATATTAAAACTTAAGTCTTCCGCTTTATAATGTCTGGTATGTATATTGAAAACTGTTGTAATCTGCAATGTCTGTGATTGGGATCCTGTTTGAAAAAAAAATCGTGGATGATTCGGGTTTCCCAAGGACACCCGACAGACCTGTTAAGTTGTTGGAAACTTGTGTACGTTATCAGAGGTCTGTTGAGACATCGATAGGTGCATGTGGGCCCGATTTCTTAGGAGGTTCTGCCACAGCACGCAGACGGCAAGCGGCGGCACGCCAACAGCTCCCAATTTTCTTCTTCTTCTTCTGGTTTTCCTATAGATTCGGCGCTTTCGGGAAAATAGAATGCCTATTTTCTATTGCGCTGGATGGAAGTTCTTGTGGTTAGCACATTGGAGCAAGGATGAAGAAGTTAGAAGTGAAAACGAGTTAGTCGCGAAGATGCTGGCGTCGGTCAACTAACCGGACGCTGGATCTGAATGCATCGGATGCTGGCAGGCTATGTCCGGTCAGGCTGACGTACGATGACGCAGAAGCTGGAGTGTGACCGGACGCGTCCGGTCGAGGTCGGTACCTTACTGGAAATGACCGGACGCTGGGGGTTCAGCGTCCGGTCAGTTGAAAGCTGCTGCGTCCGGTCAAGTCAAGTGACCGTTGGAACCGGGACACGTGGCCGTCTGCGGGCGACCGGACGCTGAGGTCCAGCGTCCGGTCAACACGACCAGAGCGTCCGGTCGGCCCGACCGTTGCCCAGTGAAGGGGTAACGGCTAGTTTAGCCCTCGGGGCTATAAATAGAAGTGGCCCTCGGCCATGGCTGGGGCTGAGCACCTCAAGGGACTTAGTGTCCATGCTTGTGAGTGCTTGGGAGCCCTCCATCACACACATACTTGATAGCGATCATCCGATTGTGTGAGTGAGCGATTCTAGTGCGATTGCATCGTGAGGTTGCATCGAGTGGCACTAGGTGATCGAGTTGCGAGCCGGTGGTGCTTGTTACTCTTAGAGGTTGCCACCTCCTAGACGGCTTGGTGGTGGTCTCCGTCGAAGCGTGCAAGAAGCTTGTGCGGTGCTCCGAAGAAGTGCTTGTGAGGGGCATTGTGCTCGCCCCACGGAAGTCGCGAAGAGCAACTTTAGTAAAGCGTGTCATTGAGCTACCCTCACTCAAGGGGTAGGTTCTTGCGGTGCCCGACGTGCGGGCTTAGCGGGTGATGCTAATTAGTCGCCGAACCACCAAGTGAGCGGTCGACACAACGGGGACTAGCGTGTTGGCAAACACGTGAACCTCGGGAGAAAAATCATCGTGTCAACCTTGTTCTTCCCGTTGGTTTGCATCCCCATTACACAAGCTTGCAATTACTTATATATATATCTTAAGCTTGTGTAGTTGCTCTTGTAATTAGTTAGCTTGTGTAGCTTACTAGTTACCTTCTTGCTTGTGTAGCATAGAAGTAGCTCCCTTGCGTGGCTAATTTGGTTTTAGTAACCTTGCCAGTCACATTGCTTAGTTTGTGTAGCTAAGTATTTGCGCTCTCTAATTAGGCATTGGTTGCCTTGTTATTGAGCATTGCTAGTGAGCTTAGTTAGCTTTGTGCTTTTGCTTACTAGCATGTGTAGGAGCTCCCTTGTTACTTAAAGTACTAGTGGCATAGGTTTGTGTGACCTTGCTCCTAGAATTGTTTAGGAGAGCTCTAGCTAGCCCGGCACCTTAGTTGCTTTATTAGTATCTTTGCAAGGTGCTAGTGAACATATATAGAGGGGTGTAGTCTTGGCTAGACCGATTGTTTTAATTCCGCATTTATATCGGTTAGCCGACGCGATTAATTTTAGAAAAGACTATTCACCCCCCCCCTCTAATCCGCCATCTCAACCTTTTCGATCGCATCATGCTTGAGCTTGTTTTGGTCCTACTTTGCATGATAATGTTTGAAGTCGATGACGATGAGGAATGATGAATGGCCTTTGGACAAGGCACTAGTTTGTGTGAAATAAATAATGTTAATGTAATATTATTCCGCTACTATGATTGTATGACACTTATGGTTTTGTAAGTTTGAAACAACTGGTTTGTAATATTAAAACTTAAGTCTTCCGCTTTATAATCTCTGGTATGTATATTGAAAACTGTTGTAATCTGCAATGTCTGTGATTGGGATCCTGTTTGAAAAAAAAATCGTGGATGATTCGGGTTTCCCAAGGACACCCGACAGACCTGTTAAGTTGTTGGAAACTTGTGTACGTTATCAGAGGTCTGTTGAGACATCGATAGGTGCATGTGGGCCCGATTTCTTAGGAGGTTCTGCCACAGCACGCAGACGGCAAGCGGCACCACGCCAACAGCTCCCAATTTTCTTCTTCTTCTTCTGGTTTTCCTATAGATTCGGCGCTTTCGGGAAAATAGAATGCCTATTTTCTATTGCGCTGGATGGAAGTTCTTGTGGTTAGCACATTGGAGCAAGGATGAAGAAGTTAGAAGTGAAAACGAGTTAGTCGCGAAGATGCTGGCGTCGGTCAACTAACCGGACGCTGGATCTCGAATGCATCGGATCTTTGGCGCAGGCTATGTCAGTCGGTGACGTGACGATATGTTGGAGTGTGACCGGACGCGTCTCACGTCCGAGGTCGGCAATCTATCTTGAAATGACCGGACATTTGGGGTTCAGCGTCCGGCCGATGAAAGCTTCTGCGTCCGGTCAAGTCAAGTGACCGTTGGAACAAGGACACGTGGCGTCTGCGAAGCGGCCGGACGACGAGGTCCGGCGTCCGGTCAACACGACCAGAGCGTCCGGCCGGTCGGCCCGACCGTTGCCTGATGAAGGGTAGCGGCTAGTTTAGCCCTCGGGGCTATAAATAGAAGTGGCCTCGGCCATGGCTGGGGCTAAGCACCTCAAGGGACTTAGTGTCCATGCTTGTGAGTGCTTGGGAGCCCTCCATCACACACATACTTGATAGCGATCATCCGATTGTGTGAGTGAGCGATTCTAGTGCGATTGCATCGTGAGGTTGCATCGAGTGGCACTAGGTGATCGAGTTGCGAGCCGGTGGTGCTTGTTACTCTTGGAGGTTGCCACCTCCTAGACGGCTTGGTGGTGGTCTCCGTCGAAGCGTGCAAGAAGCTTGTGCGGCGCTCCGAAGAAGTGCTTGTGAGGGCATTGTGCTCGCCCCGCGGGAGTCGCGAAGAGCAACTTTAGTAAAGCGTGTCATTGAGCTACCCTCACTCAAGGGGTAGGTTCTTGCGGTGCCCGACGCGTGGGCTTAGCGGGTGATGCTAATTAGCCGCCGAACCACCAAGTGAGCGGTCGACACAACGGGGACTAGCGTGTTGGCAAACACGTGAACCTTGGGAGAAAAATCATCGTGTCAACCTTGTTCTTCCCGTTGGTTTGCATCCCCATTACACAAGCTTGCAATTACTTATATATATATCTTAAGCTTGTGTAGTTGCTCTTGTAATTAGTTAGCTTGTGTAGCTTACTAGTTACCTTCTTGCTTGTGTAGCATAGAAGTAGCTCCCTTGCGTGGCTAATTTGGTTTTAGTAACCTTGCCAGTCACATTGCTTAGTTTGTGTAGCTAAGTATTTGCGCTCTCTAATTAGGCATTGGTTGCCTTGTTATTGAGCATTGCTAGTGAGCTTAGTTAGCTTTGTGCTTTTGCTTACTAGCAAGTGTAGGAGCTCCCTTGTTACTTAAAGTACTAGTGGCATAGGTTTGTGTGACCTTGCTCCTAGAATTGTTTAGGAGAGCTCTAGCTAGCCCGGCACCTTAGTTGCTTTATTAGTATCTTTGCAAGGTGCTAGTGAACATATATAGAGGGGTGTAGTCTTGGCTAGACCGATTGTTTTAATTCCGCATTTATATCGGTTAGCCGACGTGATTAATTTTAGAAAAGACTATTCACCCCCCCCTCTAATCCGCCATCTCGACCTTTCAGTCGCATGCGCAGGCTTGTTTTGGTCCCTGCTGCATGATAATGTTTGAAGTCGATGACGATGAGGAATGATGAATGGCCTTTGGACAAGGCACTAGTTTGTGTGAAATAAATAATGTTAATGTAATATTATTCCGCTACTATGATTGTATGACACTTATGGTTTTGTAAGTTTGAAACAACTGGTTTGTAATATTAAAACTTAAGTCTTCCGCTTTATAATCTCTGGTATGTATATTGAAAACTGTTGTAATCTGCAATGTCTGTGATTGGGATCCTGTTTGAAAAAAAAATCGTGGATGATTCGGGTTTCCCAAGGACACCCGACAGACCTGTTAAGTTGTTGGAAACTTGTGTACGTTATCAGAGGTCTGTTGAGACATCGATAGGTGCATGTGGGCCCGATTTCTTAGGAGGTTCTGCCACAGCACGCAGACGGCAAGCGGCAGCACGCCAACAGCTCCCAATTTTCTTCTTCTTCTTCTGGTTTTCCTATAGATTCGACGCTTTCGGGAAAATAGAATGCCTATTTTCTATTGTGCCGGATGCAAGTTCTTGTGGTTAGCACATTAGAGCAAGGATGAAGAAGTTAGAAGTGAAAACGAGTTAGTCGCGAAGATGCTGGCGTCGGTCAACTGACCGGACGCTGGATCTGAATGCATCGGACGCTGGCAGGCTGCGTCCGGTCAGGCTGACGTACGATGACGCAGAAGCTGGAGTGTGACCGGACGCGTCCGGTCGAGGTCGGTACCTTACTGGAAACGACCAGACGCTGGGGGTTCAACATCCGGTCAGTTGAAAGCTGCTGCGTCCGGTCAAGTCAAGTGACCGTTGGAACTGGGACACGTGGCCGTCTGCGGGCGACCGGACGCTGAGGTCCAGCGTCCGGTCAACACGACCGGAGCGTCCGGTCGGCCCGACCGTTGCCCAGTGAAGGGGTAATGGCTAGTTTAGCCCTTGGGGCTATAAATAGAAGTGGCCCTCGGCCATGGCTGGGGCTGAGCCCCTCAAGGGACTTAGTGTCTATGCTTGTGAGTGCTTGGGAGCCCTCCATCACACACATACTTGATAGTGATCATCCGATTGTGTGAGTGAGCGATTCTAGTGCGATTGCATCATGAGGTTGCATCGAGTGGCACTAGGTGATCGAGTTGCGAGCCGGTGGTGCTTGTTACTCTTGGAGGTTGCCACCTCCTAGACGGCTTGGTGGTGGTCTCCGTCGAAGCGTGCAAGAAGCTTGTGCGGCGCTCCGAAGAAGTGCTTGTGAGGGGCATTGTGCTCGCCCCGCGGGAGTCGCGAAGAGCAACTTTAGTAAAGCGTGTCATTGAGCTACCCTCACTCAAGGGGTAGGTTCTTGCGGTGCCCGACGTGCGGGCTTAGCGGGTGATGCTAATTAGCCGCCGAACCACCAAGTGAGCGGTCGACACAACGGGGACTAGCGTGTTGGCAAACACGTGAACCTTGGGAGAAAAATCATCGTGTCAACCTTGTTCTTCCCGTTGGTTTGCATCCCCATTACACAAGCTTGCAATTACTTATATATATATCTTAAGCTTGTGTAGTTGCTCTTGTAATTAGTTAGCTTGTGTAGCTTACTAGTTACCTTCTTGCTTGTGTAGCATAGAAGTAGCTCCCTTGCGTGGCTAATTTGGTTTTAGTAACCTTGCCAGTCACATTGCTTAGTTTGTGTAGCTAAGTATTTGCGCTCTCTAATTAGGCATTGGTTGCCTTGTTATTGAGCATTGCTAGTGAGCTTAGTTAGCTTTGTGCTTTTGCTTACTAGCAAGTGTAGGAGCTCCCTTGTTACTTAAAGTACTAGTGGCATAGGTTTGTGTGACCTTGCTCCTAGAATTGTTTAGGAGAGCTCTAGCTAGCCCGGCACCTTAGTTGCTTTATTAGTATCTTTGCAAGGTGCTAGTGAACATATATAGAGGGGTGTAGTCTTGGCTAGACCGATTGCTTTAATTTCACATTTATATCGGTTAGCCGACGCGATTAATTTTAGAAAAGACTATTCACCCCCCTCTAATCCGCCATCTCGACCTTTCAGTCGCATGCGCAGGTGTCGATGTTTCACCACCGATAGCCTGCCATGGGGGTACCGTGGCAGTATTGTTCGGGCTTCGGCGTATGCTGAACTCGATGGTAAACGCAAGAGACAGTCGATTTATCCTGGTTCAGGCCCTCGATCGTAGATCGAGTAACGACCCTACGTCCAGTCGGCATTGGCCTTTTGCGTTGGATTGATTTGAAGTGTTATGTTGTACCCAATTGTCCTCTCTTTCAGGAGCCCTGCCCTCCTTTATATTGTCAGGAGGCCAGAGTCCTAGTCGGTTTACAATGAGATTTCCTAGTAGGATTACTTAATAGTTCTACTATTAAGATTACATGGGAAGAATCCTAGTTGAACTAGATCTTTTATCTCTCTTGCGGGGTGTCCTGTGGGTCCCGCATCGACAATCCCCCGAGCACTTCATGGTTGAGCTCTGAAAGTCTCGCTTTGCTCCTTCAGGTCTTGTTAGGTAGGAACAAAATGTTATCCGAGTGCTTTCTAGAGTGAAACCTTGTAGCGCTTCTTGGGACCTTCGAGTGGTGAGTGTTTTGTGAAGAAAAAGTACAACCATCTGGTTGTAGCCCCCGAGCCTCTTGCTATTTGGAACAAGGAGCTGGAGGATCTTTTCTTGAAGTTGCTCTGATTGTTCGCTGAAGTTTTGTCAAAAAGAACTCGAATATAGCTCATTCCGGGTTCTTTTTGTCGCAATGTCTTGAAGTGGTCTGCGTTGAGGAAGTCTTTTGGTGACGTGCGCTTTTTCGAAGAAAAAGGGCACTCACTGAGTGTAGCCCCCGAGCCTCTTGCTATTTGGAACAAAAAGTTGGAGGGTCTTGATCCTTTATGTTGTTTGAAAATTTGTGTTCTGAAGTAGTCCCCGAGACTTGAATTATGTCATCATCCGAGTAGTTTTGTGGTATCTTTCCGAAGCGGCCCTTTAGTCTTGGATTAAACCATCATCCGAGTAGTTTCGCGGCATGCAGCCTCCGAGCCTATGTCCGGGTTCTTTTTGGGTGGGTGCAATTTTTCATAAAAATTGCACTCACTGAGTGTAGCCCCCGAGCCTCTTGCTTTTGCTTGCAAAAGTTGGAGGGTCCAGATTCTTGTCTTCAAAAAATTCTGGGGCTATGTATCCCGCAGCCTCGTGCTTTCTCCGAGTTCTTCTCTTTTAGAAAAGAAGTCGGATGAAGAGTCTTGATGCGTCGTCGTCGTTGTAGTCTTGAGTTTCTTGTACTCTTTGTCTTTTGTCTTTGGTTCTGAGCCCCCGAGCGTATATCCGTGTTGTTTTGTTCAGGAAGAACTCGAATGCGAGGTCTTGGCATATTCTTTGATAGTCTGCTGCTGTCAGATGTAGTTGTATGGTGGTGATTGAGTGTAAATGCCTTTTGTTCACGGGTTGTACTGTGCTGGTATATTCTTCCGAATATGCCCGTCTTCGAGTATTGTTTTCTCTCTCCTGAGTCATCCATTATTGAGTCCTGTCCTTTCACTGTGTCCTTTGTTAGGCTTATTTCGTTGGTACTCCTAGTCCATGTGCGCCGCTCCTTTGGTCTATAAATACTGTCCCGGGGTGCTTGTTTTCATCTATTGGATATTTCGTTGAAACCTTCGTGGTCATGAACATGGTAGTTTGTGAAGTAGAGCAGCCCCCGGGCATATTTTGTAGTTCCTGTGTGTCTTGTCGTAGCTGGAGGAAGTCTTGTGATAGGGATTAGAGGTAGGCTAATCCCGCGACAGCATTGTGCCAGGATGTACGTGGTGGTAGTTGGAGGAAGTCTTGTGATGTGGGCTTTGTTTCTTCATCTGGCGATTCTGGGTTGATCCTCGTCGCTTTGTCTTGAGACCGTCGGTGTGAGATCAACACCATATCTGACATCACATCGGTCTTGGGTAGACAGATGCCCGCCGGCCTTCTCTGCTCCATGTTGTCTTGCCGTGCTGTCGATTTCCACCTTAATTGCACTGCGTCCGTCCTTTGAAGAAAACAGTGTAGCTGATGGCGGTTTGTCCTTCCGAGTAGCAATTTGGGACACGTAGTCGTTCCAGAGCCTAGCCATGTCCGCGTTCCTCTTTGCTACCCTGCTTTTCGTGGTGCCGAGTTCGTTGGGTCTTGTAAGATTTGTAATCTTCTATTTTTGAAGTCGCTTGTAATGTAACGAATCTTGTCTTTAAGATTTGTAATCTTCTATTTTTGAAGTCGCTTGTAATGTAACGAATCTTGTCTTCTGAGTTATCTTTTACTTTTCTGTTGTGATCCCTGTTGTTCATGAGATTACCGAGTTCTTTCTTAAATAACCGGGTTCTTTTGTGCCTTGTGAGGTAGCCCTTTCTTTCTTCTTTCTTTCTTCTTGTTTTGACGAGTTGTTCTTGTAACGATCTGATAACCCTGCCGTGGTGCTGGACGGATAAGTCTGAAATCTGCCCGTTGGTTTGTACTGTTGTGTGGATCTGTGCCCTCCGTCGTTTTAGCTGCGTCGGTAAATGGACCGTCGCGTTCCCACACTGTGTTTTATCGGGCCTTGTGGGCCGTTTGTATCACTGAGAAATCTATTTAAAGACCCTTGCAGCCCAACTCTTGCCTTTAAACCCTAGCTTTCAGAAATCCGCCGCCATCACCGTCGCCGTCACCCGAACACCATCATCCTAGCTTCATCTTCCTTAGTGCCTTTTTTGCTTCCGCCAGTTCATGGGAAAGAAGAAAACTGCAAGCAAGTCTCAAAGCGACCTTCGAGACGAGGAGTCATCCCTTTCTTTGATCGAAAACTAGGAGTTCGTGGCTATGAGGGCTGCTCGGAAGGTTTGGCGGCTCCAACAACAAGCGAAGACCGGTGCCTTGAGCTCGTTAGCGATATGGCTTGATCCAAAGCAAAGTCATCGTTGAATGGAGAGTTCGGGTGAGCATCGGGTTCTAGCTCCGGGTCTGGTGAGATTGTCCTCTTCGTTTCCTTTGTCCGCGCCGGACTTTTGCCTTCTATACGCTTTCCTTCATCGGTTTCTTGGTTATTTGGGATTAGTCCGAACCACCTAACCCCCAATGCCATTCTCCATCTTTACATTTTCGTTCATCTTTGCGAAAGCTTTCCTTGGAATCCTCCTTCTCATCTCTTTTTCGCTTTTCTTTCGTCTAAAACCTCAACCCCCGCCGTGAAGAAACCAGCGTTCTTGGCGATTATTGGGATTCAGTTTTCGTCGAGGACTCAAAATTAAGTTTTTGACTATGACCTGGTCGATTCTCAAAAAAGATTGGCGTCCGAGTGGTTTCTACGCCGCCAATTTGATCCCTTCCTTGCCGTCCATCCGGATCTGGTCCTGTGGTAAATGGTGATGGGACAAGAAGCTTGAATCGCTTATACGAGATTCAAGTGATCCGACCACTCCTTGATAGGATTAGCATGCTAAAACAAGCGAGGGTTTGACCGGCTTTGGTATTGTTTTCGAGCTTTCTTCGTCATTTGGGTTGACCTTTGAAAGAGCGGGAGCATCTTGGCTTTGAGTATTCGGGGTCGAGGATCCTTCACGCATGGTCCCAGCTCTTGAGCTGACCGGTGAGGAGGTACTCGGCGTCTCGAAGATCTTTGAAAGGAGTGAGCGTCATTCCTCCTCTTGTCACCGAGTTCTCACCAACAACCCGCCTCATTTGTGAGTTGTCTATCTTTTTGTTTGAGTACTTTATGCACTCTAGTTGCATCCGTTCTTGCTTAGCTTTTCTTTGTCTCGGTGTTTTATCCTTTTTCGCAGGAGCTTGGGCGGAACTTTGTCGACCGGTCTCTCTGACGTTTTCCCATTGTGTGGCGAGGATGGGATAGACTTCTTTGGAACTTACGCAATTAGTAAGTCCCAAACCTCTACCGCCCTTCCTGGGGTTTCTTCTGGATTTGTTGATGTATATGAAGAATATGTTCCTCGTCTAGTCCCTCGCGGTCCTCGCAGTGTCCCGAAGAGGGGGCGAACGGATGGGTCTTCATCTGGCATGCCTGTCTCCAAGAAGCCTCGCAAACCAAGTACTCTCTCAGGTACTCCAGTTGTTGCTAGCATGCTCTTAGGTGAGCACATTTAATACTCTTTGTTCTTTTATTTTCCTATTTCTCTCATGATCCGAGTACTTTTTATCCTCTTTTCAGCAGGTGCTCTGGTTTCCTTGGCTGAGGAGGAAGAAGATGATGAAGTATCCCTCATCATGCGGTGATGAGTTGCTTTTCATATTCCTATTGCATTGAATTTCTCTTCTTTGTCTTGACTTTTAGTCTTGAACTTTTTGAAGTAATCGGAGGCCGGGTGTGAGTTCTTTCGAGGCTCCTGTGCCGACTTCTTCTGAAGCTCCGGTGTCGAGTTCTTTGGTAGCCCCGGTACCGAGCTCTACCGCTCCTCCGGTACGGAGTTCTTCCGCGTCTCCAGCCCCGGCTCCTTCCGTGGCTCCGTTGTCGGCTATTCCGCTCTCATCGCCGGGTGGTGGGGACGTTTTCACCGTCGTGGTTCCTCCTGCGAGGCCTTCTCTTGGCTTCGCGAAGAAGAAAGTGGTTGGGTGAGTAGATTCTAGCTTTATCTTTTTGGCTTCTATTTTCCTTCCTCTGGTTCTTATCGGTGCTTCCTTTTATCACTTTTCAGTGTTTCATCTTCTCTTATTCCTTCATCGACTTCTTCTCTGCCTCCCGCCGTGCCAACGAGTTCTGAGCCTCAGGACTCACAGCATTCTATTGATGAAGTTGCTGTGGGGGCTTCAGAGCTACCTGACGAAGTTGCGGTCTTGGCCGCTCCGGAGGTGACTGTGGCCGTCGCGCCGGGTCCTTCTGAGGGTTTGACTCCGGCTTCCCTGAAGGTTGCTTTGGTCGTTCCTTCTTCGCCCCATCCGGCCTCTCCTTCCCCTTCTCTTGCTTCCGGCGGTCCTTCTTTTTCCGATGACGTGGTGCAACAGTTCGATGCCACCCATCGATTGTCGGAGCTGACCGTAGCCTGGGGGAGCTTGTCGACCCTCGCGACTTCTTTTGGTGAAAAGCTCCGGTAGGTTTCTTGCGCGTTCCTCTTTGCATGCTCATTTTTCTTACGTCCTTACGCCTTGTTTTTCTTTGCCTCTTTTGGCTCGGTCTTTCTCTCGTGATCATTCGGCTTCTTTTTCTCATCGAAAATGAGAGAAAGTTGTCTTTCGAGGTGGACGCCTGAAAGCCGATCTTGACCTTCTCGGGCTGAGTTGGAGAGCAGGCGTCAAATGCACCAAAAGGAGGAGAAGACCCTTCGTGTGCCGGGTAGTGGAGCGGAGACCGCGGTGGAGTCTGCGAAGAATGAATGCAAAGGTGCCGCGAGTTCTGCCTGTTTTTTCTTGTATTTTGACTTCTTTTTTTCGCTGACTTGTTCTTGGGTGTCTTGTCTAGTTCTCCGAGCTGAGAAGCAAAAGCTCTCGGAGAGTATCGATGAAATGAAGGCTCTTGTCCGCTCTAGTCATAATAAAATTTGAGGAGGTAATTACTCATCTTGAGGAAGAACTCGCCCTTGCTAAGTCTGATTAGGCGCGGAGTGACAGAGATCTTGTGCAGGCCCAAAGAACTATTGAAAGCTTGTCCGGGAAGCTGGCGACGGCTACTAAAAATTGGAATATTTTGTGGAAATCTTTTCGTTCAGTAGCCGATGTTCTCCGGACTCAGCGGATGACGGGCAATCTTGGGCGCAGATTCATTCCCCGGATTAGGACTCGTTTCAAGAGTTAGCGAAGAAGTGTGCCCAAGTATGTACCAAGAATGTGCTAGCCAGTCCGGGTCCTTGCTCGAGGCGCCTCTGTCCAAGATAGCAGAGGAAGCTGAAAGCCAAGAATATCTTGGTAGTTGAGAGGATGGAGCACGAGGTGAAGGTTTGCTTGAGAGGGTTGTAGGCGGTCTAAATATTGACATTTCCTTTCCGATGACAATGCACGATCCGATTGACCGACTTCTTGTAATATTACACTCCTCTTTAAATGAAGATTTTTTGTTTTCGTTGATGTATTCTTTGCACGGGTGTGGTCGAAGTTACTTGACTTCTTTGAGTACTTTGTCCCGTTTTTGTTTACGCTCCACAAAACAACTCTGTGTGTTATCTCGACGAGACCCCTCGATTTGTCGAGTACTTTTCTTTTCTTCCTCTTTTGTGATCCGTCGAGTGCTCATCCCACTGTTGTGACTTGTTAGATGTAAATCTTTGTGTTGACACGCGCTATGTAAAAACGACTCGGCATAGAATGTCGCTTTTGAGTGGTGCTTGTACTTTTACGAGGAAAAAGTATTCCTATCTGGATGTAGCCCCGAGCCTCTTGCTTTTTGAACGAAAAGAGTGGAGGGTCTTTGAAGTTCAATTTCGATTGACTAGTTTTGGTGTTAGCTTTTAGCTACCCTCATCGGGCGAGCTCAAGCGTGTTTTCAGCTATTTTGCTCTCGTGGGATGCTCGGGCATGTTTTTTAGCCATTTTGCTTTTTGTTTTGGTGTTAGCTTTTAGCTACCCTCATCGGGTGAGCTCAAGCAAGCGTGTTTTCGGCTATTTTGCTCTCGGTGGGATGCTCGAGCATGTTTTCAAACCATTTTGCTTTTTGTTTGGTGTTAGCTTTTAGCTACCCTCATCGGGCGTGGTGAAGGCGTGTTTTCGACTATTTTGCTCTCGGCCGGGATGCTCGTGCATGTTTTCACCATTTTGCTTTTTGTTTTGGTGTTAGCTTTTAGCTACCCTCATCCAGCGGGCTCAAGCGTGTTTTCAGCTATTTTGCTCTCGGTGGGATGCTCGAGCATGTTTTTGACCATTTTGCTTTTTGTTTCGAGAAAACAACTCGTTGGAAGCCATGACAAGACATCTTTGTGGATGAATATCATCTTTATTGATCATGAATATGAACTAATACATATGTTGTCGAAGAATATCGTCTTTCGTCGATTGTGAATGTTGGTCCCTTGTGGCTTGCATATCTGTTTTATCTTGAGTTGTTTTTACGCCGTAGAATCTTCTTAGTGGCCGATGTGCCATGTATTGTCGACTTCTTTTCCATCTTCGGTTATTAACTTGTATGTGCTCTGGTCCGGTGACTTTTGTGACAATGAACGGACCTTCCCATGGACCCGAGAAGCTTATGTCGTCCGTCTGTCTTTTGTATCCTTCTTAGCACTAAGTCTCCAACTTGTAGTGATCGAGGATGGGTACTCTTGTTGTAGTGCCGTCTTAAACCTTGTAGGTATCTGGTGATTGGAGGGTAGCGTTTACTCGACTTCTTCGAGTGTCGAGTTCTAATCTTCTTATGTGTTCTCGCTTCTCCTTCATCGTATTGTTCTATCTTTGGTGATGTCCAGATCAAGTTCGGAGGCGATCGACCTCGACCCGTAAACTAGGAAGAAGGGTGAGTGGCCTGTTGCTCTGCTTATTTGAGTTCGTAGCCCCCATACTACTTTTGGTAATTCTTCAATCCATTTGGACCCATAGTCCACTAGTTCTTCGTATAACCTTGGTTTTAATCCGGCTAGTATGAGTCCATTGGCCCTTTCTACTTGTCTGTTGGCTTCTGGATGTGCAACAGACGCATAGTCTATACTAAAACCACAGTCTTGTGCCCAGCTTCTGAATTCTATAGCTGTGAAGGGGGAGCCTAGGTCTATGATGATTCGATTGGGCATGCCAAAGTGGTGCGTAATTTCTTGGATGAATTCGACTGCTTTGGTTGCGCTGTACTTCGCGAGTGGTTTGTATTCAATCCACTTGGTGAACTTGTCGATTGCTACAAAGATGTACTCGAAGCCGCCTTTTGCTTTCTTCAGGGGTCCCACTTGATCCAGCCCCCAGCAGGAAAAAGGCCAAGCGGGTGGGATGCAGATAAGATTGTGAGCTGGTACATGGGCTTGTCTTGCAAACATTTGGCAACCTTTGCATTTTCTGACAAGTTCTTCTGCGTCTTTCAAAGCGGTTGGCCAGTAGAATCCGGTGCGAAATGCTTTGCCAACCAGTGTCCTTGAAGCGGCATGATTTCCGCAGCAACCTGAGTGTATCTCGTCTAGGATCTCTTTGCCTTCTTCAAATGAGACACATTTCAGGAGTACCCCTGATGATGCTGCTCTTCTGTAAAGTCTATCTCCTAGTAAATGTAGTTTTTGCTTCTGCGAACAACTTGGGTGGCTTCTGCTTTATCTTCTGGTAATTTATTTTCTTTGATATAGTCGATGAAAACTTGGCTCCATGAGGTGTTGATTACCAAGATCCGAACGCCTTTTAGCCCTGAATTTCGTGGGTCGTCTCTCCGGGTTGTTTGATAGAGGGAACCGATAGCTCTTCTATGAATACTGGGTGGAACTTTTTTTGCTCTGTCGATCCGAAGCTTGGCAGGACATCTCGCCGCAATGTTAGAATCGCGCAGACGTGTAAAATTTCTAATCCTTGGAAATGTTTTTCAAGTTTTCGTATTTCAAAGACACAAGAAGCACCCATGTTTTCTTTTGTGCAATCCCAATCTTTGTTTACTTGGTTGATGACTCTTCTTTGAATCGCCATATACGAGTAATCTCTTTATTCCGAGGGTAATTGCCACTCGTAGCCCGTGGATGAGGGCTTCATATTCTCGCTTCGTTATTTGTAGCTTGCCATAATATCGAAGGACGTACTTGAGTTGTTTTCCTTACGGAGAAATGAGGAGAACGCTGCACCGGCTCCGCCTAGTTTGAGTGACCCATCAAAGTACATCTTCTAGTGGTCAAGGATTGTATCGATAAAGGCTCTCTTGAATCTCATCCACTCGCCACAAAATCGGCAAGGGCTTGAGATTTGATTGCTTTCCGTGGGGTGAAGTCGATGTTAAGAGCTCCAAGTTCAACTGCCCACTTTGATATGCGTCCCGTCGCATCTCTGTTGTGTAAGATGTCTCCGAGCGGGAAGTCTGTCACCACGGTAATCTTGTGGCTTTCGAAATAGTGGCTAAGCTTGCGTGAGGTGATAAGTAGGGCGAGAGAAGTAGTTTTTGTACATGCGGTACCGGATTTTTGATTCAGATAATACTTCGCTGATGTAGTACACGGGTCGTTGTACTTTATACACACGTCCTTCTTCTTCTCTTTCTACGACTATTGTCGTGCTGACTACAGTAGTAGTCGCCGCAATGTATAGCATCATGTCTTCGTCTTTCCTTGGGGGTGTGAGAATTGGTGATGATGTGAGATACGCCTTAAGTTTCTTGAAAGCTTCGTCGGCCTCCTTTGTCCATTCAAACTTGTCTGTCTTCTTTAGTAGTTTAAAGAAGGGTAACCCCTTTTCGCCGAGTCTTGATATAAAACGGTTGAGGGCCGCCATGCATCCTGTTAGTTTCTGTACATCTTTGATACTTCTAGGTTGCCCCATTTCTGTTATAGCTCGAATTTGCTTCGTGCTAGCTTCAATCCCGCGCTGACTGACCAAAAATCCGAGTAGTTGCCCTGAAGGAACTCCGAATACACATTTATTTGGGTTCAATTTCCATCTCCATCTCTTCAAGTTTTCGAATGTTTGCTCTAAATCTTCAATCATAGTGTCTGGGTTCTTTGTTTTCACCACTACATCATCCACGTATGCCTCCACATTTTCACCGATTTGATCCCCAAGGCAAGTTTGGATAGCTCTTTGGTATGTGGCACCGGCGTTCTTTAGTCCAAACGACATGGTCTTGTAACAGTAAGCACCGAACGGAGTAATAAAAGATGTCTTGCTCTGGTCTTGTTCTTTTAATGCGATCTGGTGATACCCTGAATAGCAATCAAGAAAGGATAATAGTGCAGACCCCGCTGTTGAGTCGACTATCTGGTCAATGCGTGGTAGCCCAAACGGATCTTTTGGGCAATGTTTGTTGAGATCCGTATAGTCGGCCTTTTACGCGCCACTCGTCGTCGTGTTCTTCTTACGCACAAGGACCGGGTTTGCTAGCGATCCGGATGAAGGATTTCTCGATGAATCCGGCCGCCATCGGTTTTGTGATTTCTTTTTAATCGCTGCCTTTTTGTCGGGTGAGAATCGTCGTAGCCGTTGCTTTATAGGCTTGGAGTTTTCATTAACATCAATTTACGTGCTCACTAACTCTCTTGGGACACCTGGCATGTCGGCCGGCTTCCAAGCGAAGATGTCTTTGTTGTCCTGAAGAAAGTTGGTGAGCGCGAGTTCCTATTTTGCCGAGAGGTGAGCACTGATGGTTGCTATCTTGGAGGCATCGCCGGTGCCCAAATCGATTTGCTTGATGTTGGCTTCTTTTGGTGGTGTGATGATGCTGGGCTTTTTAGCCGGTATTTCTAATCCTTCTTGGCTCATCTCCGCAGCAATTGTGGCTATTTCTTTTCTTCCATTGTCGGCTTGTGCTTTGGCCGCAATTTGGATTACTGAACGTCGTGATCAAAAGCACGCTTCAAATCGCTTCAAGAGAAAGGATACGTTGGGTCCACGGCATCTTAAGCAATAAGTACGGATAATGTGGTATTGCCATGAATTTTTGCAGTCTTTGGGCGTCCGAGGATCGCATGATATGACGAATCGAAGTCTGTGACCTCAAATTTGATAAACTCATTCGATAGTTGAAGGAGTTCCAAAAGTGATGGGTAAAGTAACTTGTCCGAGTGGCATGGCTGCTTTGCGGGTACTATTCCGTAAAAAGGAGTGCTTGTTGGTGTAATCATCCCCGTGAGTTGTAGTCTCATCTTCCTTAGTGTTTACGAAAAGATGATGTTGAGTCCAGCTCCCCGTCGATTAGTACTTTGGTGACATCATACCGGCAATAGTTGGGTCTAAAACTAGTGGGTAATGGCTGCGTCCCTACGCTAGTCCATTGGTCTTCTCTTGAAAATTGGATTGGATATTGTGACCAATTGAGATATCTTGGTGTAGCGGTTCTGCCGTCATGATAGTCCGTAGTGCTAGTTTTTCTTGACGTTTGCTTCTACAACTGGAGCCCCGAGAAGATCACCGCTACCGTTCCACAGGTTTTGAAATCCTTTGTCCTCGTTGTTGTCTTCATCTTTTTCCGATTGTCCTCTTTGGTGTTCTCCTTACTATCTTTTCTTGTGTATCGATCATTGAAAGTGTAGCGATTTCCGATGGTGTGTCTCCCGTTAGGGTGTAATGGGCAACGTATGTTTTCAATGTCATCATATCTTCCGGTTTGGAAAACTTCTTTGATTTGTCGGCCATTGCCACGGTATTGTCCAGTCTACGCTTTCTTTCTTGATGTACGCTATTTCGATGATTTTGCCTATCAAGGGTTGTCTTGGTTGCTTCTATCCAAGGAACCTTTCTCGTGTTTTTTCTTCTGCAGTAATCATTTTTTTCTACTGTTAAATACGAACTCTTCATTGTTTCTCGATTTTCTTTGCGAAGTCTTGAAATTGCCACCTAGCCATGATTTCGT
This sequence comes from Miscanthus lutarioriparius, assembly GCA_904845875.1. NCBI lineage: Eukaryota > Viridiplantae > Streptophyta > Magnoliopsida > Poales > Poaceae > Miscanthus > Miscanthus lutarioriparius. Next base: position 13,126,379 of record CAJGYO010000011.1, on the reverse strand, counting down.
GAGAGAAAGCTTCAATTACTTCTCGTTCGGTGATGTCATGCACTTGAGCCCTGATTCGCCGAATCGTCGATAGTAATTTACGAGACTTTCGTCCCCCTTTTGCTTGAGTCCTTTCAGTTACTGCATGAGTGATCGGTGTGTGATGATACCCACGAAATTTTCACGAGAAAGCTCTTTGCAAGTCTTCCCAAAGTTCGATCGATCCACGGGTTCAATTTATCGAACCATTGGAGGGCATTGCTTCCAGTGCCATGGGAAAGAATAAGGTTTTGATATCATCGTCTCCTCCGGCTAGTTCAATTGATTGTGAATATATTCTGAGCCATTGTCTTGGTTCGGTTTTGCCATCATACTTGGAGTGGTTAGACGGTTTGAATTTGTGAGGTAATCGTACTGATGCCAACCTGTTTGCAAAACAGGGGAATCTGTCATGCGTTCCGGCTTCCTTGAATTTAGATTCGGCTCCTTCTTCTGGCCAAGTGTTGTTTTGATGGGAATAAGTCTGCGAGGCTGTCTGGGTAGGCACTCTACTCCTGGTCTTCTTTGGTTGTTCAAATTGGTGGCCCCGACTATGTTCCCTCCTACTTTCTCCGTTATGGCTTCCGCCTGGCCCAAGTCTTTCAAAAGCGGACTTCCTTTGATTTTGATCTTCTTGCCTGCGGGTTGTTGATCTAGCGGGTAGTCTTGATCGGGCTCTCTCTTCATGCGTTCTTGGGATCGTCGACCGAAGCAAGTCCTGGAGCTGTTCGTACTTCTCTCCGTGATGTGAAGTTGCCCTGAGTTCTTCTAATGCTTCTCGAATCTTATCGTAAGGCGTATTCATTGTACGTCTTTCTTCGGCTTCTTGTTGTGATTTTCTTTTGTCGTATTCAGCCAACTCTGACTCGTATCTGGTCCAGGCTTCTCTACGCTGCCTAGCGCGGTGTTGGCGCCCTTGCTTCAACTTGTTTTTCCTTTCTCTAGCCTATCTCTGACTCTCGGTTTCTCCATCGTAGCCCTAGGCAAAGGGTGATACGTTGGACTCTGATTCATCTGATGACCTGACATCGGGTGCTTCTGGGGGATTTAATGGTGACCGAGGACGTCGAACCATGAGCACTTCCCGTGCGTGAGCCGTTCCGTTATTGGTCTTAGTTTTCATACTATCGGAGTTGCTGATGACTTCAGTAGGCGCCTCGACGTCGCAGATCGAGTCTCCTTCTTGGTAAGGTAGAATTGCTGTTGTTGTTGTGCCAACTAGTTGGGTTCCGCTATCCTCAGGAATGGAACCTGGCCAGTGGATGATACAGTCTCGCGATGTTATCGTTAGCACGAGACCCTCCTGAGCTCCTATCAGTGGTATCCCAAGCGTTGGATTGAAAGACCTTTCGAACTGTCCCTGATAGGATTTTGTCGTGTTGTCGAGCCCAAATGGAAAAGAACTCGGCCTTTTGAAAGAACTCTGAGGATAATCCGAGTTGTTTTGGGTTGTGCTCTAGAATCTTGCCAAAAAAGAACTCAGTTTCTTGAAAGCACTCGAATAAGACTTCATCTCGGATACGGAGTTTGAATTCGAGTCGGATGCGTGTAGCCGTGAAATCTTATTCGAATCGGGTATTATGGGCTGCGCGAATCTTCTGGTGAGCTGATCCGTCGTAGTTGTCGAAATAGGAAATTCTTCATGATGATCCGGATCTTTGAGGAGATGGCTTTGAAGCTTGCCGTAGTTGTCCGCCTCGCAGATCCATGAGCCAAAGATGAAAATCGATCCCGTCGGGAAGATCATGTTATCGAGGTCCATCGAGCTCTCGGATGCAAAGTCGCCGAAAGCCCCTACCTGGCGTGCCAGCTATCGATGTTTCACCACCGATAGCCTGCCATGGGGGTACAGTGGCAGTATTGTTCGGGCTTCGGCGTATGCTGAACTCGATGGTAAATGCAAGAGACAGTCGATTTATCCTGGTTCAGGCCCTCGATCGTAGATCGAGTAACGACCCTACGTCCAGTCGGTGTTGGCCTTTTGCGTTGGATTGATTTGAAGTGTTATGTTGTACCCAATTGTCCTCTCTTTCAGGAGCCCTGCCCTCCTTTATATGGTCAGGAGGCCAGAGTCCTAGTCGGTTTACAATGAGATTTCCTAGTAGGATTACTTAATAGTTCTACTATTAAGATTACATGGGAAGAATCCTAGTTGAACTAGATCTTTTATCTCTCTTGCGGGGTATCCCGTGGGTCCCGCATCGACAGCAGGCTTGTTTTGGTCCCTGCTGCATGATAATGTTTGAAGTCGATGACGATGAGGAATGATGAATGGCCTTTGGACAAGGCACTAGTTTGTGTGAAATAAATAATGTTAATGTAATATTATTCCGCTACTATGATTGTATGACACTTATGGTTTTGTAAGTTTGAAACAACTGGTTTGTAATATTAAAACTTAAGTCTTCCGCTTTATAATCTCTGGTATGTATATTGAAAACTGTTGTAATCTGCAATGTCTGTGATTGGGATCCTGTTTGGAAAAAAAATCGTGGATGATTCGGATTTCCTAAGGACATCCGACAGACCTGTTAAGTTATTGGAAACTTGTGTACGTTATTAGAGGTCTGTTGAGACATCGATAGATGCATTTGGGCCCGATTTCTTAGAAGGTTTTGCCACAGCACGCAGACGGCAAGCGGCAGCACGCCAACAGCTCCCAATTTTCTTCTTCTTCTGGTTTTCCTATAGATCGGCAGACAGGGACAAAACTAGATTTGGGAGCATCTCGCGACGAACACCGTCGTCGATGGTTCCCCTCCGGGCTCTGGTGCTTCCGGGAAGTGTGGAACCGCCTCTGCCTCAACACACCGTACACACTGGGAGTACGAGTATATAAACCAACTCATCGTACTCAAGAGATTCAGAGCAGAGCATGGTCATGCAGCCTGTTCGTTTGTGATTTGCCGTAAACGATCATAAATTTTTAGCTAAAATAATATATTTTTTCATATAAATCAGCCAACAATACTTCTTTACAAACTAGCAACAAAACAAATCAGCCAGCCGAACATGCTGATGATTGTGAATCGTAATGGTTGAAAGCCAAAGCGTACTGTATTGCTAGTCCGACGACAAAATCACTCCAGATTTCTGTCCTTCTCCCAGTCCCATCTCGAGAGCAAACAAGCATCCAAATCCGACGACAAAGTCATCACAACAACAAAAAAAAGCTCCCACTCAGAGCGCACGGCCCCGGGGGGCATATTCGAACGTCCTCCGCCGCCTCCGCTCGCCTCTTTCTTCTTCGCCGCCGCTGATCCCCCCTCCTCGGTTCCTCCTAGTCCCGCCGACCGAGGTTCTCCCTCGCGGCCCCGGCAGCTGACTGTCTTCGTTCTCTGCTGGTGAGTAAAACCTAGCTTGGTTGGTTCTCTCTATTTTTTATGAGGATGGGTGCGGGCGACCGGGTCCCAGATCTTCGGATTCGTCTCGTGCATGCTACATTCCTATAATAAGTAAGGTAGTGCCAAAAACTCAAATTTGCCGATCAGGTTCCTCCTCTTCTTCAGGAATTGGCTGGCGCTCGACATTTTTTTCCCCAGGTGGTGGTTTTGCTGGACCCGATGCCCACCGTTACGGCCGCCGCCCCAGCCGGCTGCTCACCTTGCGTGGTGAATCCGGCGCGATCGAGCAGAGGCAGAGCATCTCTTTCCGGGGTAGCTAGAGGTACGTCCACGCCGTCTTCTTGGTTCCATCCGTTGGCATCCTACCATGACGATGCCGTCGCGTAACACAGTTGAGGGAAAAGTGATATTTATCTTGGTTTCTGTCACCTTCGATGGCTATGTTGGGTTCAATCCAGAAAGGATTTTTTTAGTTCTTATATATACACGTTCTCGGGCACTTACTCTGGCAAGTTGCTAAGGGCAGGATTTTACTTCACCTTCTTATGCCTGGGACTTATTGCTGCCTGATTCCTTTCTTCGAACAGCATATGCCGAGAGGCGGTTGGTTGCAGAAAACATAAGCCTGCCAAACAAGGTACGGGCCTCATTGTTGATTATTGTAAGTGTGCAACTTGCCGTGGGTTTCTATGAAATAATAATACTAGCATACTAATAAATTGCAGCATAAAGAGGAACTGGAGACTAGAATAAGGAGTCAGCTCCGGAGGCCCCAGTTGCCACCTTCTTCATACGACACGGCCTGGGTTTCTATGGTGCCGATGCGGGGCTCTCATCAGACTCCCTGCTTCCCACAATGTGTTGAGTGGATATTGCAGAACCAGCAGGATGATGGATCTTGGGGTGTCAACCAATCTGACTCATCAGTCAGCAAGGATGTTCTCCTATCCACGTTGGCATGTGTTCTTGCGTTGAAGAGATGGAATGTTGGTAGAGAGAACATGTGGAGAGGTATAAATTGTGGTTCATCAGGAGAGATTTGAAGGTATTTTTATTTCAGTGAAAATTTATGCTGACCAATCACCTTTTTTTCCTTTTTATGTTTTGAACAGGACTGCATTTCATTGAGAGAAATTTCTCTGTTGCTATGGACGAGCAGGTCACTGGTCCTATAGGTTTCAACATCACTTTTCCTGGTTTACTTAGCCTCGCCATTGATATGGGTTTAGAAATTCCTATAAGACAAACTGATGTCTGTGGGATTCTTCACCTCCGGGAGATGGAATTGAAAAGGTTTGTCGATGACTTATCCTGGCATCAAAGTTCATCTTGTATTTCTTTTGTGTTTTCATATCAGGGAAGACTTGTTTTATAGAGTTATTGGTATATATGGATTTAACGCATGAACAGAAATTACTCGTAATTATTTTCCTTGTTTTTGAAACATTAAAGGAGTTTGCATTAATTTTTCAGATGACCATAATTTTGCTGGAAAGGGGTGCTCCTGATGTTGTTCATATTGTCTTTTGATTAATTCATAATTTGACATGAACTTGTGAATAATGTGCTGAAAGTCCTGATAGTTGATTTAATTTAGACAGGCTGTGGACAGTTCTTCTGGAAGAAAAGCATATATGGCTTGTATCGCAGAAGGATTAGGAAATATGCTGGACTGGGATGAAGCTATGAAGTTCCAGAGGAAGAATGGATCATTGTTCAGCTCTCCTTCCACAACTGCTGTTGCATTAATCCACAAATACAATGATCAAGCCCTTCAATACCTAAATTTGCTTGTCAGTGAATTTGGCAGTGCTGGTGGGTTGCCGTACTATTCCTTCTCATAATCATTCTAGCATTTGGACTATTGGTTAATACCTAATGGCATTAGGCTTTTGCAGTACCAGCAATGTATCCTTTAAAAATACATTGTCAGCTTTCAATGGTGGATGCACTTGAAAAAATGGGAATTTCTCAGCACTTTGTCAGTGACATAAAAAGCATCCTGGACATGGCATACAGGTAATTGTCTTGTTTGAAAATTTTATATCTTCCTTTAGTAACTTATATACTTGACTATATCCAGCTTGCAGTTGCTGGTTACAGAAAGATGAGGAAATCATGATGGACATAGCAACATGTGCAATGGCATTTCGCCTTTTGAGGATGAATGGTTACAATGTTTCCTCAGGTACTTCAGAACTCACAAGTCTGGAATTCCAGACAACATTAGTCTTTTCTTTGACTTTGGCCAAACTAATGCGCTAATTTACATCAGATGAGCTGTCTCTTGTTGCTGGACCTTCCAATTTTCATGATTCACTACAAGGATATTTCAATGATACAAATGCTGGAATTGTACAAGGCTTCAAAAGTCTGCTTATCAGAAAACGATTTGATCTTAGATGGCATAGGATCCTGGTCTGGCAACTTATTGAAGGATAAGTTGTGCTCTAGTAGGGTGCAAAAAGACCTGATTTTTGGAGAGGTGCTGCATAAAATTTGAAATTCTCATTTTCACTTGGGAGGTTCAGTTTATGTTTAATTCTGTGTTTTCTGATTTCAGATGGAGTATGCTGTTAAGTTTCCCTTTTATGCTACACTGGAGCGTCTAGAACACAAGAGAAACATCGAACATTTTGATGCTTGGGGTCCTCTGATGCTGACAACAAAATCCTTGTAAGATTTTAATTTTGCAGAAGCACATCTCATCAAATTTGAGTAGTTTAGATGCTGAGTACCAATGTTATACACTTTGTTGTATCAGGTCTTTTCGTATCAATCAAGAATTTGTAGCTTTGGCTGTCGAAGATTTCAGTTCCTCTCAATATGTTTACCAGGATGAACTTCAGCATCTTGATAGGTAATATAAATGTCATATACTTGTCTTTTAAATTTTCTCCCTTAGGTAAATGGCTTAAGTTTGTTGCAACAGTTGGGTGAAGGAGAACAAGCTGGACCAACTACAATTTGCTCGGCAGAAACTGACATACTGCTATCTGTCTGCTGCTGCTACCATATTTTCTTCTGAATTGTCTGACGCTCGCATTTCATGGGCAAAAAATGGTGTTCTCACAACTGTGGTTGATGACTTCTTCGATGTTGCGGGATCAAAAGAAGAATTAGAAAGCCTGATAGCACTAGTTGAGAAGTATGTCTACTCTTTATGAAGTAACGCTGATCGCTTATGCATGCCTAATTAATCTCCCACTTTTGGCTGATGGTTTTCATAGATGGCATGCGCACCATGCAGTTGAGTTCTACTCAGAGCAAGTGAAAATAGTATTTTCTGCTATTTATACAACAGTGAACCATCTTGGAGCAATGGCTTCTGCAGCACAAGGCCGTGATGTTACAAACCACCTAGTAGAAATAGTAAGTCTGATGTGTGTCCCAATAATCTTGCATTTGGTTATGTTCAGTACTGACAACTTGGAGCACATTTGCAGTGGCTGGATTTGTTGAGGTCTATGATGATCGAGACAGAATGGCAGAGAAGCCAATATGTGCCAACAGTTGAAGAATACATGACAAATGCTGTTGTCTCGTTTGCACTGGGCCCAATTGTGCTCCCAGCATTGTATTTTGTAGGGCAAGAGGTATTAGAGCAAGCTGTCAAAGATGAAGAGTACGATAAATTATTTAGGCTAATGAGCACTTCTGGGAGGCTCCTCAATGACTGCCAAAGTTTCGAGGTATTAGAACCCCTTTACACATAAAAGTCATGATTTTCTACTAGATAAGCATATCTTCTTAAAATCTTCCTCATTTTCTCACTTTAAGTTTGCAACTGGATGATTCTTACAAAATTGTTCGTCCATGTCTGCAGAGGGAAGGAAACCAGGGGAAGCTGAATAGTGTTTCTCTACTTGTCCTCCACAGTGGTGGTTCTATGTCCATAGAAGCTGGTAAAAAGGCAATGCAGAAGTCCATAGCCGTCTCTAGGAGAGAGTTGCTAAGATTGGTTCTCAGGAAAGAAAGCCCTGTTCCTAGGCCATGCAAGGAGCTCTTCTGGAAGATGTGTAAGATAGTTCACTTGTTCTACTCTCAGACTGATGGATTTAGTTCCCCAAAGGAAATGGTAAGTGCAGTGAATGCTGTTATCAACGAGCCACTCAGAGTCCAAAATAGTACTAGTTCGTTTTTGTCTAGTTCATGAAGAGAGGATCTCATGTAATTTATCCATTTCATATGGATCAGATACAACAGCAGCAAGCTTAAGATATTTGTGAGTTTGTAACTGGGCTGATGTAGATCGGTGAAGGTACAGTTTTGTTGTATGTGGATCAAGGTATTAGTGAGAGTTATTCGCTCTCTTTCGCAAGATTTTGTCGAGAATTTGCAATATCCTGACCAAAATCCGCTCCCTATCCATAGTCTTTCTTTCTTTTACCCATAAATAAATATTAATCTGTCTTATTGGGCTCTTATTTACCCTATTACGAATTTATGATAAGGATTATGCTGTGCGTCACAACTGAGGTTTTCTTGTCATCTGTATCCTGCTAGTCACACTTCTGCACTTCAGATGCTTTATTAGTTCTTCTCAACTTGCCTCCAAATCAAACACGCGCTTAGTGTCGAAAGAAGTCAGCTTGATCATAGAGAACCAAATCCTACTACAGCTTAACATCAGAGAGTAAAGATTCCCAGAGTACGCGTAAGCATCAAGTTAGCATATTTGACTTCAAATAATTGGGCGAAAAGCTGAAAGCGAAAAGATGGCAAGCAGCAGTCTGAGTAAGAGCTTGTATATCAATATGTAAAGGAATCACCTTAGTTTCACCTTTGCACAGTATTGGTCTCACAAAATTCAAAACCATACTAGTGAAGAAGAGCTAGTTACAAAATCTGGAGTGGTGTGGCCTAGAAGCAAAAGGAATGATAAGCCCAAATGATTTTGGGAAAAACTTGCACATCTGCAGTCTGTTCTCCTGCATATCTACGTACCCTCCCTCCTCACAGAAGGTCAAATTTGCACTTCTCGTAGCCTGCAGAGACAAAATAATGCAGTAGGGTTAGTCGGTTAAGTAAATTAGGAGGGAAATGTAGTTGGGTTCGGTTTAACACGCAAGTTACACCATAGTTAACAAGAATATTGAAGGCATTTTTCAGGGGAACTACAGCAGGTGAGATGCCGGTTTGAACAAAGGCATTTCAAAGGAAACAATTCGATTCCTTAAAAACCTGGAATATGTGCTTAATAAGGATAAACAAGTCCTGGAAGGCAAGTATCTAAGTTCAGTTCAGTCAGAGCCTCAGAGCAATGCACTAGTTCAGTCAGAAGCAGAGTAGTCTACAATCTACAGACTACAGCATCACTGAACAAGATTGTCAGTGATCAGTAAAGGCCAAACAACATCTTCGAGTTCGAGCAAGAATGCAAGATTGACATGAAGCAAAAGTCAGAGCAGGCAAATCCACCACGGCATGAACGCATTGAAGGTGAGGGAGCTGATGATGATGCTTACTTGGGTCTCTGGTGACAATGGTGGCTGTGCCGCCGAAGTCGCAGGTGCCGCCGTTCGCCTTGGCCTGCTGCCAGTAGCTGTTGAACGCGAAGGAGGCGTGCGCGAGCACGGTGTTGGGGCGGTAGCACGCGCCGCTCGGCAGGATGGAGTCGCACTCGGCGCCGGTACCGCACGCGTAGTCCATGGCGTCCTGGATGATGGGGTCCGGCACCGTGGGCTTGGCCACGCACCACAGCGTCTGCCCGGCGCCCGGCGGCATCGGCGGCGCCAGCGGAGGTGGGTACACGATCGGCGGCTGGAACGGGATGCCGCCACCGCCGCCGCCGCCGGAGCCGGAGCCTGGACCAGGGCCGAATCCCGGCGGGCTCGGCACCACGACGATGGGGCTCGGCGGCACCGATCCGAATGGCGTGCCCGGACCGACCTGCGGCGGCGAGTTCGGTGTTGTGGATGCCGGTGGGCCTTCCTGGCCTTGACCTCCGCCTCCTGGCCTTGATCACCGCCTCCCTGGCCTTGGTCTCCGCCCTGGCCTTGACCACCGCCCTGTCCCTGGCCTCCACCCGGGGCGCCGTTCTCCGGCAGGCTGGGCTCGAAGGACGGCGGCACGGGGGTGATCGGCGGCAGCGGCGGCGCCTGGCCCGGGAACGAAGGCGTGAAGGGCGTGGACGACGTGGACGGCGGCGTCGTGGACGACGGCGCGTCCGGTGGGTTGACGCAGAACGGCGAGTTGGTGGTGTCGCCCGCGGCGAGGCTCGCAGCGTCGGCCGCGTCGGCGGTCGGAGTGGGCAGCCGGCGCGGTGGCTCCACCGTCCGGATGAAGTTGAGCTTGAACAGCGCGTTCAGCAGCGGGCTGCTGCTCATGCTCTGCAGTCGCCTCGCCGCCATGGCCCTCGCTTCTGCTCCATGCATGCACGGAAAAAAGTCAAAAACCCTCTCGCCTAGTTATTACTCCTAGCTAGTGACCCAGCATTGTGATGAGGAGGATCGCCATGGCCCTCGCTGTTGGTCGTGCGTGTGAGACTGTGAGTGAAGTGCAGCACGTACTTACCACACCGAGTGGCGCAGCAGAGCAGGAGCAGCAGCGACGCCACCGCGAGCCCTGCAGTACTGACGAGCGGCACTCTGTCCTTGCGCGCCATGGCTACCGCCGGCGCTGCCCTGTCCCTGACTCCCTGTGCAGCAGCAGGCAGCAGTGGGGGCCGTTATATGTGTGGCTTTCGCGAGGCTAAAGGAGCAGCTGGGGGAACAGCGGTGTGGATCGGCCATGCGTGGATCTCCAAAGCGTCGGGGAAACTCTAAAAGCCGGGCGGCGCAGCGGAAAGAGGCAAAAGGGGTGGATCGGCCGCGGTGGCGGTGGTGGATGATGCTCATGCCATGTATGTTTTCCCAAGAAAACTTAGAGAAGGCACGTCGGGGTTAGTTGTTGCGACGACTGCTGCACGCAGTGGCAGTGGGCAGTGGCCATGGATGGAGGGAGGGAGTGAGGATGGGACGAGGTGGCTGTGTCGCCTTTGTTAATTAGCTTGTTCTTTAATCTTGGCATCTATGCTTGCTTGCCGCTAGGGAAAATGCTAGTACGTCCGGCCGGGCCGTCGCGGCACGGGCAACGTGCGACGTGTCTGCATCTTCAGCTTGCTTTGTGCTCAAGGGAAGAGATGCTCCTACTCCTACTGCTGTGGAGTGTGACTTGTCACTAGTGGCTGCTGTGTTCTGGCCGGGCTTCTTGCAGGGCCGTCCCACAAATTTCATGGCCCTTGGCCAGTAAGACACTAAGACAGTATACACATGGGTATAACGCACTGTTAGCAGATCATGGCCCCCGGGCCAGTAAGACACTAAGACAGTATACATACTAAGATAGATAGCAGATCGGTTAGCAGATCGTGTTACTATAACGTACTGTTGTCTTGCCGGTGTATGGGCTGATAGCATCTACTATACAGCATTCACATGGGTACCCTCGTAGGACGGGCCTGGCTTCTTGCATCGAGAAGCTTTTGTGTGTTCGTCAGCTGATGAGCTTAGGTTGACCGAGGTCGGGGAGAGAAAGAGAAGGCTGTTATGCCTTTCTTGACGGGGCCGGAAATCTTTCTGAATCGGAGCAGGCGAAAAGAGGAAAACGGGCTTGCGTCTTGTAGCCTTTTAGGTAGTTTTGGGCCTGGACGCAGCCCACACACAGCATCGAGTCCTGGGCCAGGGACCGTCCTCCCCCGGTTGTTTCGGCCCGCGTACGACGCGGACGCGGAAGACAAGGGGAAGGCCCGGCATCCCGGTGAGGGCCCCACGTCCACGCCTATCAATTCTGCTGGGCTGCACCTCGCGCGAGGCGACGGAGCTAGACATCCATGGACGGTCGATGTAGGTGTGAAAGTGACGTAGATAATTCTTTTATTCGATTCAACCTGAATTCGATTTTTTTATGTGTAGAGAAGAATTTTTTTTTGTATAAATTAGAATTTTTAATATCCATACAGATAAGGATAATCCAAATCTAATTGTATGGAAATGTGGGACATTATATAGAATAGGAAAAATCCTGTAGATATAGATTATCCGTAAATTCTATGCGGATTATTCGATGCTTAAAATAGGATATCCGATGGTTTTTCTCCTAGACTAAAACCAAGAGGAATTTAGAAACTTTTTAAAAAGTATTAGTTGAGAACCCTTATTTTGTGTTGTGGTTGTTTGATGTTCTAAATTTTGAATTAAGAATTTGCTAGCTAGTATTACTTATTGGTTAATAATTTATCATTTATGAGTGAAGATATCGGTATTATAGCCACAACATGGAATGCGATGCAAAATCCGTCTCCGATTCGATTTCGCTCCATCTATGTACCAGTTCCGACGTCCAAACAATTGCATCCACATCTACATCCATATATTATCGCTCCGATCTAAATCCGACAAAAAAATTAAATTAAAATATGGAAGAGACATCTCCGCTCCTATATGTATGTTTTCATCCCATGCGCCAGGTTTGGTACATGCCGTCGCCGTCGCGGCGGGCCGGTGGCTATTGGCTACTGTAGATGCCCCTGGTCCGTGGGCACTGCCCCATTGCCAGCATTGGATGCCAAATCGTGTTGACAAAAGGGAAGAAAATTGGATGAGCGATTGCGCCCCCTTGGCTGATGCCTGTCGCGTGTCACCGGTTGTAATCAAAGGGCCAGCACACGAGGCGCGTCGTCCGCTCTCCCCTCGGCTCCTCACGTACACACACAAGGCTCCACCGCGGCTCCTCGGCTCCTTGCACGGGTGGATGGGATCGACCGATCGATGCCACTGCATGCATGCACGCACGCACGCACTGGCCGCCGCCGCCGCCGCGTCGGCCTGTCTGTATGTCGTCGGTCGGTCGGCCGAGTCAGTAATACACGCGCGGCCGCAGCAGCACCGTCGTCGCCCACGCCGACCGACGCCCTCAGCCCCTCACCGTACGTCACCCAGCGAGTTAGGACGAGACGCGCGTACCATGGACTGCACGGACAACGACGACGTGTGTGCCTGCTGACAACGACGACGATCGAGATCACGGCCGCTCTCTGCCCGTGCCGGCCGGCGCCCCGGCCCGAGATCGACCGAGAGGTCGTCTCGCTTGTCGGTCAATCAATCTAGCTAGTAACCTAGGCTAGCTGCTGCTGTGTGGCCGGACAACGACGGCGCGCCGGTACCCATATGCTACGTACGGCGGCCGATTATATTGTATTGATTTCGATGAGCGATCGATCAGCACTTCAGCAGGTGAGATCTCTCAGCAGATACTAGTACACCACTACTGGTAGTGTGTACGTTCCTGCTGGTGTTCATTCCCTCGTCCCAAGGGCAAGCGGGCATGCATGCCGGGCTGCCAGGCAAAGCACTAGGCTACTGCTGCACGCCACAACGGGAGATCAAGACAAGTCGCCTGCGAACAACCTGCGACTACCCATTTCTAGATATTTAGGAAATCGTCTAAAAAAGATATTTAGGAAATGAATGAAGAATAAAAATGGCGTAGGTCTGACGTCTACAACACGCGTAGTAGTATCATTAGATAAATTAAAAAAAATACATTTTCGTAGTGTCTGTGTTACACCTTCGGAATACCTCTATAGTGATTCGGACAAAATTGATTAGCGTCAGATCGATATAGTGACTGTTTAGTTTCTAAAATTTTACAAAATTTTTCAAGATTCTTCGTCACATCGAATCTTTAGACGCATGCATGAAGCATTAAATATAAATAAAAAATAAAACTAATTACACAGTTTAGACAAAATTCACGAGACGAATCTTTTAAGCCTAATTAGACTATGATTGAACACTAATTACTAAATAACAATAAAAAAATACTTTAATACCATTTTCTAAAAACTTTCGCCAACTAAATAAGACCATATATGCACCCTGGCTCTGGCAGGTGAGGCATCACATCGCATCACATCCTGGGTCCTGAGTCCTGACGGAGAGCCCGGGGCATGCATGCAGCATGCCAAGCCACCAAGCCAAGCCTACAGTACATGCCAATGCCAAGTCACCAAAAGCCTACTCCCTCCGTCCCGTTAAGATTGTCGCTCGGGAAGCGGGATTGTGAGGGGGACACGGTTTTCCAACGACAAACTCAATGGGACGGAGGGAGTACAGCACAAACAGAGCAGACATGACAAACTGCTGGAACGTGCGTTTCGCCGACTAAAAAATCGCTAGTATGCCAATATATGCATGCTCCGTTCATAGGTGTACTACTTTTTACTGGAACAGGAGATTTTTTTTTTGAAACGGAACAGGAGAATTCTTTCATATGGCGAAGCTAGAGAAAATTTAAGGGGTGCACTTGTCTTATAGATGCATAGAACTATGTCATGGGGTGTATATATGGTGAAAAATTTGTCACTATAACTAATTTTTGAAATTTGGGGGGTTGGGGGGGGAGGGTGCCTTTGCACCCCCTACTCACACTATAGCTTCGCCACATGTGGTATATATTCATCCTGGCATAAGATTCACCACTGTATAACTGTATTACATCGGATATATATATATATATATATATATATATATATATATATATATATATATATATATATATATATATATATCTGTTTTCTGATCAGTGGTACATCTTGCATACACCAATCTCGTTCATAGCCTATTAACCTGATAGCCAATACCCCCAAGAGGCTCGCAAGCATGCATCTACTACATTCTGCCCACTAACTTGGACTCGATGTGTAAATAAATTTGTATGTATATATCTTCTTCGTGCATTGTTCTCGTTCCCATCAACTTCAGTAGTACATCATCGTTGGTTGTGTAATCTCATCCAACCAAGCAAAGTCAAACTATATATTTCCTCATATATCTGTGTGGCGAGCTAGAATTGAAAGGATGAATTAGAGGTTGTTTGGTTCCGTCCCCGTCTATAATTATCATAACTAACTTTAGGCAAGTGTATATGGCTACAAAATTTAGACCTACACTTTGCCTTTGCCATGTCTAAGTGAATCTTGCCACCAAACTTCAATTAAAAATCATGAATTGTACGTCTGTACCTTGTAAGTTGTCCCTTTAATCAGAAGACTACCTTGTTGTCTAAGATTGTTGCTTGAAAACTGAAGCACCTAAAATGTAGGAATTCTCAATATAAAATAAAAGTATATGTTTTCTACCAGTCTAGTAATATTGATCTTATATTTTTTTAAACTATTTGGCTTAGAACAAATTAAATTTATTTGTATTTTAAGTTGAAGGTACTACATATTTGTCTTCAGCTATTTGATATATATTCCATTCATGGAGTTAGTAAATTTAAATATACTACTATAGTACGTTCCAGTTTAAAAATAAACTTCCCTTATATCTTAGATGCCTAACTTTTTGTTGTTGTTCAGACAACATGCAATTTTTCTGTTCGTTGTCTATTGTGAGTTGTCCTTTTAACTGTACTAGTTGTTTTTTTGTGAGTTGTTGCATGAAAAATTCTCAAAATCAAACGCCTGAAATATAGCAACTCCCTTAAATATACTACTACAGTACCTCCCAATTTTAACAGTGGATCCAAACAAAACCCAGCCTCAGACCTGTAATATAATGTGTTTTTAGAAATTTTAAAACAACTTAAGGGAACACTCAAATGATGACACACGTGCCGATGGATTAAACCCAATTAAAGAGTTTCTCCTCAAATTATGGTTTGTTTTTAATAAAGTTTGCCAAATATGAGCATGGACACCACATACAATGCATTATATTTCAGTACAAATTTTAAAGACATAACATATATTATATTTTAGGACGGAGGGAGTAGCTCGCTAATAGTTATTATCTAGCTCTAATATATATATTGGATATGTATTATTAAGGGGCCACATGGTATCGTTCCTTGAATTAGTTTCTCTATGAGAATCACTTCTCCTAAGCCAAACAGTAAAAATCTGCAGAAATTTTGGTGGAGAGCATATAAAAATCTCTTGTCCATTACAATCTAGGAGTTAAAAGAAACTCGCTTCTCACCACTCCCTATTCAATCTACACCAGAATCAATTCTCAGCTAGAGACCTAATCACTAGGCCTTTCAAGGACCTGGAGTTATGAATCAGGACGTGGAGCTCTATCAAATAGACTCTAATAACCAACTCTTTCAAGTGTAGGCAGATAATTAAAGAATTACACTGGTAACAAGCACTCCATCCATCATGAAATATAAGATATCTAAGTAATTTTAGGACATATTATGTTGTACAACATATGACACATATAAGCTTTTTTCCTGATTACTATATTTGAGTTGCTGATAGATATTATTAACGGTAGGTCTGTATGTTAATGTTGCTTTTTAGAGGGTCTGTTCACCTAGCTAGAATCACTTATAATTTTGAATAAATTTGAATGCTTAGATACCTTATATTTGAGGGACCGTGACTTGATTTGCTTGTGTTGAACAATCAGGGCCCAACGTCGACACTGTTCAATTCTCTCCATATGCAGTTCAGCAATGGGAGGACAGGAAGATCCAGGAGATCACGAATCCGGTCCAAGCGTACAGCAGTATCATATCATACATTCATGCACCGCGTTCAGACTTGAGTAGTACTACACACACAACAGGAACAGGGGTCTCGCTAGCTAGGTAGCGGCAAAAACCGCAGTCCCGTGAAGAGACCAAGCTAGAAATGCATGGCTGGATGACAGGTACGTGGAAGTCGGCACGGGAAGGCGCCAAAGCCGTTGGCGCGTTGGCGCCACGCCCTTCCAAGAGGCATGTCGCCCGTCTTGGATCCTTTGGACGGAAGACACCGTCGCCTCCCTATCATATCATCAGTCCGTCCGGCCGTCCCGTCACCCGGGCCCCCTCTAATACCCTGCACTGTTTTCTTACGGGACTTCACGTTTGTTCGCGTATACGTAGTAGCAGCAGCAGCGTATGATCGATGTGCCCTGCTCGGACGGATGCATGATGGTAGAAGGTATCCGTCCATCGTCGATCCATGGATCGTCCACTTGCAGCTCAGCAAGTCCAAAAAAACGTGGCCCGGACGGCCGATGGCCGGATCGTCCGGAAGTCCTCCGGAAGTCCACTGGTGCTAGCTAATGTTCGTCCCGTTCGCTTGGCTTACACTGGTGCTAGCTACATACATGTTCGTCATATTCGCTTGGTTTATAAGCCGTACTTTTTCAACCAACGAACAATATTTTTCTCTCACAATGAATCAGCCAACATTACTTTCAGTCACGGCTTATCAGCCAAGCGAACAGGCTGAGAACAGGGCAGTTGCGCGCCCCTCGGCACACGGTATAGAGTAAGCAGAGCACCCCTCGGCACACGGTGTAGACTAAGCAGAGCACTACGGAGTATACCACAACCCAAATTAATAACGCCGGACATAGTTGATAAATAAAAGTACTAGAATATCGATGTACACAGTCGGTAGGTAAACGGTGATATTTGCATCCAAGGATCCGTCGGCACATATGAATTGGGCTCGCGTGCGCTCGGTTGCCCCAATTTGTGCCTTATTTTTAGATGACTCACACGATGACAAACCAAACCCTAGCATGTGCCTACAAAAAATTGTATGTAGTCCAACTTTGCAAATGCCGGTGTGATTGTATCTGCCCTAAAAAAGACCATCGGTGGTTTAGTACAAGGTCAGAAAACACCTACTTCTGGCTAGGTAACAAGTTGTAGCAAAAGGTGATATGATCAATGCATACCATATTTTTCCATCTCCAGTGACATGAAAAGTTGTGTTCTTGATGATATAAGATGTTTTCTATAGAAATTGTATATTAAGTTTTAGGTAATGTTATTGATGAATTGAATGGCTGTTTTGATTTTCATGTACAAATTACTACATATATATAGTTTGTTGAGCAATATGATCAAAGTGCTTATAGTGGTTGTTTTGTTCCATGACTTCCTAGAGGTGAAACGGTTTTTAAAAGAACTTTATGATTGTGCAAACAATACCTGTGAGTTATGGGCTATACATGACAAACATCTTAGTTGTGTAGATACTTAAGTGATCTAGCTTGGTTGTGGGTATTTTAATAAAACATTGTGCAAGCACAAATGCTGATGGCTTCAATGAAAATTGTGAGCATGGTTTAGCCATTTCGGTATTTGATGTTTAGCATCAGCTTGGATGGTTAATATTTAAATGGATGATGTTATATGGTTACTGTAAGACTAATTAGTCCATATTATGCCTAGTGTTGGATAGTTGGTCGTTATAAATATATATCATCTGACCATTGGTCAGTATAAGTTTACAATAGATATCAAACTATCAATCGATATATCTACACAATAACATCTAACTTATACCGACCAATGTTAGCCTAAACATTTAAATGGACTAAACGGTCACCTATCATCTAACTATCTATTCGGGCTGAGTGGCCAATTAAACGGAGTAAACAGTGATGAAACAAGATAAATGACTGATTAAACAGACACGCGCGGCAAGCCGTCGTGTAGCATTTGCACGGCGTGTAAACAGGCTAAACGGTCGTGTAGAGGAACACTGATACTGATACAAAAGGAATCGCTATAGATGAGTGTTGTGGTATAGTGTTACGTGGAGTTAGCTAAGCTCTCATTTATTCGGTCTTAATGATGAAGAGAATATATACGATGATTGTCGACGGCTGAAATATCAATACAAAAATATATAAATGCAATCTAGCCTTTAGTTTTAAAGAAGAAATATCTGAAGATAGTGCCAAACTGCCAATGGAGGATCGGAGTGTAAGGGCCCATGCAAAATCGCAAACGGATTGCAAGCATACACAGAGTGCGTGCGTGTTGCAGAGAAGAACAAAGACAAAAATCACGCCAGCTAGCTACTCAAGTTCTTGCACTACGTACACAGTTCATTTGTTTTTTACTTGAGACTTTGATATTGTAACTAGTAGTAGGATGTATTGTATGCACGTTAGCTGGCTAGACGTCATCAGGGTAAGGTTTCTTTCACCCAGCCGTATGCACAGGTCCGGCTCGTCCTGTTGTCGTGCCTACTACGCGAACGAAGTTACCGCGTCAAGCTAGGGCTGGAAAACTAAAAGTTTGTTCTGTCCATATACAACAAAACAACAGTGCAGTGCGGGCCGTCGAGAGACAGTTAAAAAGCCGGCTGTCTGCCAGTAGGCTGTCGATTCAATCGCGACATGCCGCGGACCCCACTGCACGTCCTCACAACACTCACATGCGCGCGTTTCCAAGAACGAGCTGAGACGAGGAGAGGACAACTCGTTGGATGATGGATCGCCCAGCAAGTTGCCATGACTACCTTGGGCGTCGAAGCAACGACGATGATCCCATCCATCAAACTCGGTCGATGGACGCCAGCCAGCAACCGAGACAGACAGTGAGACATGGCAGCAGCTCGGCCATTGCCGATGCCACTCCACGGCCTCACGCACGCGCGCCTATATAAACCGCGCCCCAGCCCGCCCTGTGCTTCATCACCACTCGCTCGCACCGGTACTCAACCTGAGAAGCAAGTTAGCTACAAGCCGCGCCGCGCCGCGCGCCATGGCCACGACCACGAACCGCCGCCGCATTGTGGCCCTCCTGCTAGTCGCGGCCACGCTGCTCGCGCAGGCCGCGGCCTGCCCCTACTGCCCGACGCCGAAGCCGCCGCCGCCGCCGCCCCCGAAGGTGAAGCCGCCGCCGTCGTCCACGCCGTGCCCTCCGCCGCCCTACTCGCCGACGCCGACGCCGTCCACGCCGACGGGCAAGTGCCCCGTGGACACGCTGAAGCTGCTGGCGTGCGTGGACGTGCTCAACGGCCTCGTGCACGCCGTCGTCGGGACCAAGGCCAGCGACACCTGCTGCCCGCTGCTCTCCGGCGTGGCCGACCTCGACGCCGCGCTCTGCCTCTGCACCACCATCAAGGCCAAGGCGCTCAGCGTCAGCGTCGTGCTCCCCGTCGCCATCTCCGTGCTCGTCAACGAGTGCGGCAAGCACGTGCCCTCCAGCTTCACTTGCCCGTAAATTAAGCCCACTGATCATCTGCATATATATGTACCACTATATGATGTATCATCATTATACTATAATATCCGCATGCATGCATCAATGCATTGGGTTATTAAGGATTTATATATATAGTATACATATATATATGATAAATCACTCAAGTTATACATGCATATAACACAAATATACATATATAGCTTATTAAGCATATGTAGCTTCATATACATGAGCTCTGGCTTGTGATATACATGGAGCTGTGGGTTGTGCATTTATTTTGTAATCATGTACCAATATTATTGTATCATAAACCAGTGTGAGAGTTGTGGCCTTGCTGAGGCCGCTTGTAGTCGTTAAGAAAATTTTATGAATAAAGTGCGTGTGTAATATATATGATGCTTCTGGTGTAATGTTGACAAAATCTGTCAACTATTCATAGTCCTAGTATAGTACTACTAACGAACTGGTTGTCTTCACCATTTATTTAGTTTCATACACAAAGTTCAGACTCCGCCCACAATTATTTTATTTTCATACACAAAATTCGGACTCCACCCAATTTTCCTTGGAGCCAAGTTATTTCAACTTTTGTATAGACCTGACCTGAAAGTCCCATCCCATCATCAAGTGTTGTCAGGTGTTGTGGCGCACTGGCACAACTGCGCAAATGCATGTTACTAGTGATATCCCATTTTCGACCTTGGAAAAAATCCAGCGGGTTCCAGGGTTATGTGTGGGCGGTGGGAGAGTAGCATTTACCGGGTGACATTTCAGCTGTGCCAAAACTGAAAACTATTGTCTTTTGCTGTCGAATAAAATCTCCATTGTTCCAGAAATTCTTTCCATGCGGCGAAAAATCACCGATCAACACAACGGAATGAGCAGAGACTACGATCAAGAAAAATACCCAATAATGTCCCAGAAACAAATGAAGCATGAAACTTTCAAGAGCAAATGACCGGACATTTAACAGAAGTCTCATTAATATAAGCATACCAAAGAAAGGCGCTGCAAGTACGAGTACGACTGTAAAAGCAACGGCAAGACTTCCATGCATTTGAACAAGGCAGCAGCAGCAGCGAATCATCGATTTGTTTCTTTAAACCAAAGGCGGACGAGCATTTGCCCAACTTTTCCCACCTAATCTCAGCATACATAGTACAGACTGTTTCTTCAGCAACAAGCGTTGCTTGGACACGAATATCAGCATAAGCACACTGCCACCACGAAAAACGTCACAGTTCCGTTTCCTAAAGCACATGAGGAAATTATTGTGAGGTCCAGAAAGACACGGTCACGTTCTTTATACGTATGGTTCTCAGATCGTCGCCCACAAGGGTTGACACTTGACAGTATTGCATATATCTACTATAACAAAACAAAATACTGATGTTGGCAATAGATGTAACGATTCAATATTCTACATATCCGTTTATACAGCAGTTGTAGTACAAGACTGGCCGAGTCGCATTAACAGCGACGATAGACAACCAAAACCACCATACTTTACTGGGTTAACACACTCAAAATGGGAAAAAAGAGATCAATGTGCTGCTTTCTGTAATCTGGCTGGGGTTTGTCGAGCTCAAGCGACGGCTTGGAGGGCCCTCTCGAAGGTCGCTTCTGATGATGCTGCGTTCTTAACGAGCACATGATCAGGATGCGATAGCTTCAGCTGGCTGCAAATGGAAAGAGAGTTACACCTTTTTTTGGACAAATCCAAAGGAAAGCATCGTATTAGCCACTGACCAAGTAAAAGCACAAAAACAAAGCAGGGAAAGTTCTAATTATAACATCCGGGGTGCACCAGCAAACGGTTTTGAATCTATCCATAATATAATTACGGTCTTGATGTTGCCCTCAGCTTTTCAACGTATCAATCTCCTGTGTCTTGTATATGTCACAATCCACTAATTGAGTTAATTAAATGAAGCTTAGGGTATCCCTAAGTGATTTATAACATCCCTCCAAAATCAAAAGTTCATAGGACTCTGCCACTTATTTTTCGTACTATATTAGTGGTGGCATATAAAGCAAGTACAACAGTATTCTTGAATGCGCGTGGACCCAAAGTTGGACTGGTAAACACAGCCAACATAGGTCAGTTTCAAGTTGTTATGAAGGCTTTGTCAGGATATATGAGATCACGAAGTGGTGGCTGTAAACTGTTAATCCCAGATTTGCAAAATCAGGATCAGAGGCCAAAAACCACAGCTAGGCCGCAAGAGACTAGAGCAGACGAATTCATTGAATCGGAAAAATATCTCACAAGTCACAACAATGTCCCTGTGGTCCTAATCCCAGCACGTCACAACACCTGAGCCCAGACTCCAAGGTCACAGCTCTTTCTAGTTTCTATAAAAGAAGCTAATTGCACTAGAATGCTTGTCTCTGATGCATAATTATATTCTCATTTCTCAATTTAACTGTTAATCTTAAATGTTTAAGACCCTAAACACGAAGTTTAATACAAGTTGCCAAAAACAGTAATGGTCCAATCTACATTTGTCCTGCAATCTTCCTAGTTGTTTATATTTAGAACAATGTCCTGCTAGTTGTCCATCCATGTACATTCATCAACTGGGTTACTCCCTCGGTCCCAAAATAAATCAACTTCTAGAGTTGTCCTAAGTCAAACTATTTTAAGTTTTACCAACTACATAGAAGAGAGTACCAACATCTATGATCCTAAATAAATACACCATGAAATTATATTTCACAGTGCATCTAATGATATTAATTAATTTGATATCATAAATATATGTGCTTGTATCTATAAATTCTGTCAAACTTTAGATTGACTTAGATAATTCTAGAAATTGATTTAGTTTGGGATGGAGAGAGTATTTCTAAGACCACTAAATCAATTTACCATGCATTTACTGGATTATTCAAATTCACAAGAGAAGACATACACAATCACATAATGAGTAGCAGAATAGCAGTAGAAACTTATAGATGTTTTTCAGTTACACTTTGTACCTGAGGAATCGTGATGATGGTTTGCCAAGGTGGAGATTGCATACAATTAGATTGGCAAGAGTTTCAGGATCCTTTGCATCCTACAATAATAGAAAATTAGAGTTACACGGTTACAACATTATGCAACACCAAAGCAAATGAAAATAAAAAACAAATTTCACAAGATTTAGAGCTCCCATTGCTGCAAATGTGTGTAATCAGTGCAAACCTTGTTCAGCGCTTCAAGCAATAGAGTCTCAGCCTCCTCAAAGCTTCCCATGTGCATACAGCAGACTGCCTTCCCATTTAGAACCATCCCTGTCATTGGGTACTTTTCAGCGAAGTCTTGGAATATGAGATAAGCTTCACGGATCTTAGAGCCACCCTGCAACCATTAAAGATGATGTCAAAGCACATGTTTCTGGACCAATGCAGAGATGAAACTTCAGCATGTCATAACATTGGACTGTGAAATTACTTACAACAGCAATGCCAAGCCATGCGTTTGCAAGTTGTGTCAGTGTATGGTCTTCATCAATTTGTTGCATGATCTTCAACTGCTTCTCAGCATAGTCTGAACGATGCATCTTGATGAAGATCTGGACATTCAATGCATGCCTGTAACCAAGTGCAAGTCCCATCAACAAACAGCTTAAGTTTGAAGGACGCTGGATGTATTAAAGATGTTCAAAACACCAAGCTTCACAGTGAATTTACAAATCAGCAATGTCAGAAACTCAGAATTGAAACCAATACTCCCTCCATGTCCCTAAAGAAGTCGTTTTGGACATCGACACGGTCTCCAAAAACAACTTTGACCGCTATTTTTTCCTATAAAATATTTATAAAATATAGTCAATATATACTTTTATTAAACTACATTTCGAGATGAATCCACTTACATCACTTTCATATTTTCAAACTCAACTCAAAAGAATTTATTGGTAGTCAAAGTTTAAAATGTTTGACTTAAGACAACCTCAAAGCGACTTTCTTTAGGAACATGGAGGGAGTAAGCAATATCATAACTTCAAATCACAGAACACTTGAATATCTGTCATTGATCCTACAAAAATGAACATCTAAATAGCCCAACTCTAAAGCATCACAATTTCAACAACATGAACATAATAACATCTATAGTCATGGAAGGTTTGAAGCTCTAGCACTTTAGCAAAGGAAAAGCTTACAACCACATCAAGTAGGTAATGAACAGTGTAAAGGAAACTGTAGTATTTGAAGTTACTTTTTCATTAGTAAGATTTCAGTTGCTATACCACACAAGAAATAAACTTGTACACTTGCTGTCTGGCAATCAAAAATCATAGAACATTTGCAGCTGTCCAATCTCATCCATATGGTTCAATACTGAAATTCTACACCATCAAAAGATCGAGGATAAAGGTAAACATAGTAACATACAAATCCAGAGTTCCTCCAGTGTGTGTGCTTGAGAGCCTCATTGTAGTCCTGCTCATGCATAAATATAATTCCAGCAATCAATCATAAAACAGGATTGCTTCCAATTGCTGAATCGCTCAACCATTCCTTGAGACTGGAGATAGCACCTTCCTTCAGGATTGAATGAAAAATAACATAAAAGTCATTTCAGACTATCTGGATGGAAATGAAAAATACTAAAGGTTTGAACATCAGAAGCGCCTTTAAATTGCAAAACAGACACATACATGCACAGAAATTAGGTATTTGTACCACCTGAACTGCTATCTCATTACTATAACCAAATTATAAGAAAGATAAATCATTGCACATAATATTGGTACTCCTGTGTCTCAGATGAGTAATCACCAGATGAAAATTTACCACAGGTCCTTGCTTCCGGTATGGGTAAAGTAATTAGTCTATGGTACTAACTCCCTCAAGGAACATCATACGGTCAAATCTATAATTTTAGCTGATATACAAGCAGTATGCGTTTCACAAAGAGTGATACTTCCAGATGCTTCTTTTTGGTAGCATTTTATCACCTTTATAAATTGTTATAAAGATCACAAGCTAAATAAGTAAATATGTGCCTTTATTATATGAAAAAACAGGTATGCAATTTGTAACTTTGTCCAGTTAGATTCCCACCCACCCAGGCACACAGGGTCACCCTGAGATTTAGATAAGTGGACTTCACACTGCCTAAACTTATAAGCAGCATGTATCATTGGAGGAGAGGTCATATGCCTAGGCACACACAGGTTGCGACAATGATTTGAAAAGGTCCAACACATGTCCACCAACAAACCTGATAAGCTGATTGTGTTGAGAAGTTTTAACTGAATCGTATTTCCAATGCTATATTGTAGTGATCACATCGTCAACCCTATGCCTTAGTGGGAAGGGGAGGGAGGAGAGGAGAGGGTAGTTTCTAACAGCAGTGTAGAAATGATGATATGCATTGTTGTACGATTGTTGCTCTTACAGAAACCTATTCAAAACACAAGCAAAAACAGGAATACAGGATCATAGTACCCATGGCGCAAACGAGCTCACGCTTTCAACTAAAATGGCCGTAGCGGGATCATCAACATGTCACTCCGTAACCTCTAGCAATGCACGTGATGCACAGGATCTAACCCAGACCACACTACTTAGTTTAGCAGTGACAGATCTAACCCTACTATCACAACGACTCCCAAACCAACGACCCAGATCCAGACAAGCAGAGCACGATCAGGACCAGATCAGAGGCGTCATAGTTCAGATCCAGCGCGCTAACCTTGTCTCCGGTGAGATACAGCGCGAGCAGCTTCACAGCCTGCAGCGAGGTCGCGGCCGACGAGTCGATCTCACTGATCACCAGCTGCACAAACACAGAGAGGCAGCTATCAGAGCCGGAACCAAGTGCGGCGAGCTAGCGCTGAGGCGCCTGACGCCGGATGAATTCCAACCTGGTAGGAGCCGAGGGCGATGTAGGAGCGGAAGACGATGGCGTCGCGCTCGGCGGCGGCGTCGGCGTCGAGGCCCGGGACGTCGCTGTTGTTGATGGCCGCCTGGTAGGCGCCCAGGTAGAAGAGGTTCCGCAGATTGAAGAGCAGGTCGGGGGAGGCCATCGTTGCGGTAGTCGACGGCGGCGACGAGGTGCGGGTGGCAGAGAGATCCGGGAGGTCTGCTCTCGACTCCGCCCTGTGGTCTCTTCGGTTTGGTGATTCGAGTTGCTGCGGGAGGACGGAGGAGAATGGAGTTATACTTATAATTGGGCTCTAGTTGGGCCTTAGATGGATACAATTGAGCCTTGAGTGCGTCCTATGCGGGCCAAAGCCTTTTTTTTGTGACTATGCGGGCCCAAAGCCTGATATCGTGCTTCCCCGACCGCCGCGCGCGAATGCGATGGCGGCGGCCCCAACTAACACAAAGAAGGTCTTCGCTCGGATTTTTATTCTTCCTCCTTCCCAATTAATGCACATCTAGCACTTCGAGAAATCAAACATTAATAGATTTTTAAAAAATAATATTACCCTTTCTATTTTATATATGTTTACTATGAAAATATATAAAAGTGATTCATCCAATGATATTTGTTTGAGATCATAAACATTAATATTGTTTTTGTTTATACTTGGTCAAACATAGAATTTGTTGATTCCTCCAAGTGTGAGATGTGCACTTATTTTATGACAGATGGAGTATATTGTAAATTCATTTAAAAAAACTATCGCACTATTTTTCAGAAATAAACTTCTATCGCCAATTGAGATGCCGAGATGAAAAAATCACTAGCTTAAAAGGCAGAATTTCCCTTTCCGTCAAATCAAATGGCGGAAATTCCCTTCACCTGTGGTTAAAAAAAATCATAATTTATCAATATGAGCTCTCGAATGGAGATAAAACTAGTATGACAATGGTAGAGCTTGATAGATCTGCAACTTTGCAGTTCGTACAAAAATCATTCTAAGCCA
Organism: Miscanthus lutarioriparius; assembly: GCA_904845875.1. Lineage (NCBI taxonomy): Eukaryota > Viridiplantae > Streptophyta > Magnoliopsida > Poales > Poaceae > Miscanthus > Miscanthus lutarioriparius. The sequence continues at coordinate 13,100,215 of CAJGYO010000011.1, read as the reverse complement.
TATTGTCTAGCTCTATAATTTTTATGTAATCTAGCTCAATAATTTTCATGTAAATTTTATCATCATATAAGGTCATATAAAAAAGTTACAATTATTTTAAGATACGATACACCGGTGAGTGGAATAAAAATGTGGTAATTCATTCACTCTCCTTCACTATGTTAACGAAATCATAGCTCTTTTATATGATTGCATATGAAAAATAAAAACATATGAAAATTATAATGCTCAAGGAGATATGTAGCTCATGCCAAAATAATTGATACAATAATTCAGATACGTAGATGTAAGTGTGAACATTGTATGCATTATTTTACCATCATATGGTTTCAAAACACAAAATATTTGTGAAATATAAAGTTGAAGATTTCATCTTAGCTCTATAATTTATATAATATTACTTTGATCGGATTTCAAATGAGAAAGTTGTGATTTTTAAATACAAAGAGTTTTTGCTTATTGACGTGGTGGTAAAGGACTTTCACCAATTGAATTCACGGAATTTAAATCTCACTGTTCAATTTAGCGATATAGGAATTTTCTAAGTATTTTATTAGGGTAATCATTTTTTAAAGATCTGTCTCAGTCACATTCAGTTGTTTTGGCTCTTCTTGTCAACCGAATTTTTTTCATACACTTACACCGTCTTGTAACTATATTTACACTATCTTATTACTATATTTACAATGATTTCTTCGGTACAATTTATTGGATAGAGTGATGTAATTTGGGGACTTTTATTTCTATGGATTGCAAATCTCAGAGAAATATATGCCAAATTTTGCAAAAAAAAAAAATTACAAATTATTTTTAGGGATTGCAGATATCAGAGAAATATATATCAAATTGTTCATAAATTATTCACAAATCTCAGAACAAATTACAAATTATTAGAAGTCCTTCTAGAATTTGCAGGCGTCCTTGTCTGCATCCGGCGAGGCCACGACGCCGACGAACACGCTGCTAGCCGGGTACGCCGCAGCCCACTTCCCCGTCAGCCCACCGGCAACGCAGCTACACGCTGCTGGCCGTTACAACGAAGGGAGGCAATGCGGTTTGCGGTGGCAGGAAAATTCGGTTGACAGATAGAGATAAATTAACCGGTTGACAGATAGCAATTGTCTTTTTTAAAACGGATCAAGAGAATTCATTTGGCTCGCGCTATAAAGAGAGCGGCAACCCGGAGTCGGTGCGCCGTCTTCACCGCCAATCGCAGCACCGCTACCACTCTCCTCCGCTTCTCCAGTCCAGCTCACCGGCCGCCACCTCCGCTGCTGACTGCGAATCAAGCCACCGCGGCGCAACGATTATGGCACCGGTGGAGGCGGAGCAGCACCCGCGGAGCGCGCTGGCGCTCGCGGCGCACGACGCCTCCGGCCGCCTCTCCCCCATCCGCATCTCGCGAAGGTACGCCTACGCACGCGCTCTCGCGGGCGGCGCTGGCAGGTGGCCGTAGCCAGACGCCGCCTGCTCGATCTGTTCCTAGCGGTGGCCTCACCCAATTGCGGTTCATAGTGTGGTAGCGTGCGGCGTGCCTCGGCATGGAATCGAGTGCGTGCTAGTGCAATGCAGGATTAGTAAACCGACGCCCGTGAAATCTTGCGGGCTGCTGGATGTTTTGCCTCCCGTCTGAGAAAGTGCGTTTAATTTGGCTTGGTTCGGAGTTGAGGTGCAATGTAGGATTAGCAGAGCTATGGGGGCGAGTAGGATCTTTGCCTAGTTGTTGCGCGTGGGATGCGGGTTTCTCTTCCAGTTCCACTGCGAAATTGAGATTCTGAATTCTTGTTAGCGTCGATCTGCACCTACATTTGAAGCGTATTTCATGGGATGTTTAGAGCTAAAACCTCACATTTCTTTTTTTTTATCTCTCAGTTTCTAGTTGAGTTGAGCATCAGTATATGCAGTGTTACGACTGAATGCATCATAAAAACATACTGTACGAGCTTATGTGCAAAACAAACAAAATTTGATAGCAATCGCCAGCCGGATGGCTTATGTGCCGTCAGCTGTACTTTCTCACGGTTCCAGTATTTCTGTTCAGCCCTTCCACTGCAAATAAACCAGGAAAGCGCAAAGGCAAGGAAGAGAGAATGGCAGGAGGAAACGAAGGCACAGGCGGAAGAAATGGGGAAGGCAGAAACCAAATCGGAATGCAAAACCAAGGAGGAGAAAAGGAGAGGGAGCAAACCCAGTAAAACGGAGGAGCACGGGACCCACGGAGGCGTCAACGATGGCGACGGCGGAGAGCACGGAGCGGGCAAGGACGACACAAACGCGGAAAGGGAGACGGAGAGACCAAGAGAACCAAGCTGGCGGGCCAGGGGGACGGGAACTAGGAACAACGAAGGCAGGCCAACGGGAGCGGCCACGGCTGCACAGTGAATGGGACGGGCCTCAGCCGTGAAAACGAAAATCAGACGGACCAAATTAACTTTCCTACCGTGGATGGCCTGAACGCTGGCCAAAGTAACCTGCTTCGATAATAAGAGTAGATAAAACATACTGTACGAGCTTATGTGCAAAACAAACAAAATTTGATAGCAATCGCCAGCCGGATGGCTTATGTGCCGTCTGCTGTACTTTCTCACGGTTCCAGTATTTCTGTTCAGCCCTTCCACTGCAAATAAACCACTGTAAAAACCTCTAGTACAGAATGATTCCAGTAATAAAAATGCTGAAGTCGTTGAGGAAGGTTCCATACATTAGCAAACACCCCTGACTTGCCAGGGAATGGATTGGGGGGTAGTGGCAAATTGGTGACAGCTCAGCTGTTGGCGCGTGCCAGATCTGATCAGATCTCAACGGCATGTACCCTTCTTAAAAATCCTTTGCTGGTGCATCAATACAAGGTGACAACGCCATTCCTCCTCCTGCAGGAATTTATTGAGCCCACCACTCCTCGCAGTTACCATCGCCCGTCTTCTCTCTTCATTGTACGCAGCCCTTTCTGGTTTCTGGTTGCTACCGTCGCAGTCACCATTTCCTTCCGCTGTGGAGCCTCCACCTCCTAGTAAATAAATAAATGCCCATCACGAGCGTTGGTCCGTGCATGGATGGATCATGCGTTTCAACCTGTAGGGCATGACAGCACATGGAGAATCTATGTGAGCAGTGAGCTGCGTCCTGTTCATATTCATAATTCATGTATGCTAATATTTTTTTTCTATCTTCCCCTCTGTGACAAACGTTGCAATAAGACCACCAATATCCATAGTGAGACTGAAGATGATGTATTGAAAACGGGTCCATGAGGTGGTTGCATACTTGCATCTGTGCCATGGGTGTTGAAGTCATTACCAGATTTTGTCTGTGCAGCAGTGCAGGCCTTTTCAAATTTTCACAACCAGCCAACAATCTGTTTGTTGATGATATGGCTGCCTGCTTCCCTCTGCGCCAGCTCATCTTCTGCAATTACTATAACAGTGTGTTTTATTTCTCGAGTACTATCACTGTTTGTTGGTGAAACTATGCATTCTATTTCAACTAGAACAATGCAATGATATATAGAATGGTTCGGGTTCAAAAAAATATATGGAAGGTCTTCGTTAATCCTTACAGAGCAACAGTTTGATTGATTCGAATGGACTGTTAAATTCTAATAAGAGGTGTTGGCTGTCTAGATTTGGAATAGTGTGTGGCTGGGGCTCAGGGCATTTCTTTTGAGATTTTCTTCTTTCCTTGGAGCCTGCAGGCAACCAGTAGGTGACTAGGTGACTGGTTTCTTGGTCGAGGCTGTTTTTTGTTGCAAGCATAAGGCATGAATGCTTTTTCTATATTCCTGGGTGTGTGCTGTAAGGGATCTTGCCTCTTTTTCTTCTTAATACAAAGCTGAACAGCTCTCCTGCCTGTTTGAGAAAAAAAATGGGCTAATGAAAATCTTGGTTATAAAGTTGAGTTGGGCACTTCACTGCCCATTTTGGTCCACAAACATAACCATTTTTTTTCCTGATGAACAAGGATTAAGTAGTCTCTTTTTGTGTGAGGAATTTTTTTTCGCAGCCGTATAATGTGAAGAAATTTGAACTCTGAAGACTGAATTATTGTCATCCCAGCACCTGATAAATAGTTCTTTCGTAACTTAAACCTTCAAATAGATCAGACAGATAAGCAGAATGGGCTTGTTCCATGAGAAGATGTTTTATACCTTGGCACCTTGCCATTATGCAGGGACACTGGAGATGACGATGTTGCCATACAGATACTGTACTGCGGGATATGCCACTCTGACCTGCACACCATCAAGAATGAGTGGAAGAACGCCAACTACCCTGTTGTCCCTGGGTAAGGGTTCTCATGTCTTAAAAAGAGTTACTACTTCATAATTCTTTTCTCTTTTTTTGAGACTTCATCAATTCTAGCTGCCCACTGCATACTTGCATGATGCCTGCTCTGAATCTTCGTTCAGGAGGAGAGAAAATAATATTGTCGGTGTTTTGGAACCGGGGGTCCCTCAACCAACGAGTGAATTTGTGCTGCGTGCCCCTAATCCCGGATGGTGGCGCAAAGAGACACAAGGTTTATCTTGGTTCGAAGCAATCGAGGCCCTACGTCCGGTCAGAGATCGATCTTGTATTCCTTGCACCGGAGTGCTCGTAGTAGGGGGTTACAAGCTAGGTGAGAGAGGAACTAGCCCTGTGTCTCGGCGAGTGTGGTGCGGGCTGCTTGAGGCGTTGTTCCCAAGCAAAGATATGAGCGCTGCGGTGCTATCGGCTTGTTCCTCTTTTTCCCTAGAAATGGCCCTGATCCCTCCCTTTTATACTCTAAGGAGGACGGGATCGTCTGCAGGTGCTACATAGCGCTTTCAGTAAAATGGGGTGGCGTGTCCGAGCCCCGTAGTCGGCCATTGTTGTGGTATGGTCGATGGAGTGGCCCCGTCCTTGTCGTATGGAAGTGACATCTTTGGTCGACTTCGGTCTTGCGGCGTCGTGGGGCTCCCGGTCGATGGAGGACATGGCGAGGCGACGTATGGTCGCCGTGTAATGACGTCGAGGGAGCGGCGTGGCTCTGCAGATGCCGAGGCCGAGCCATCGTGGGGGCTCGGTGGTCATGGACCCTCAGCCGCCGAGCCCGTGAAGCAAACTGTCGAGGCCTTGGGGAGTTATTGGCCCTGGTGCGATTAGAGGCCACGATAGCCAGGCGTGGCTCCCCATGCTGCGTTGTCCTTGGGCGGGGAGTTGGCGACTGATGTGAGGCATGGGTGTCAACTATGTGTGCGGTGGATAGCATAGTGACGGGTAACCCCGCTTGATCCGGGGGACGTCTTGAGCCATCGCGTGACGACGTCGTCGAGGGGGTTGTGGCTCTGTGAGGTGCGAGGCCAAGCCATCGCGGGGGCTTTGGCGGACATGGGTCCTCGGTTTGTCGAGCCCTGGAGCGAAGCCGGCCGAGAGGCCTTGGAGGGAATTATTGCTCCACAGGTGCGATTAGAGAGGCCACGATAGCTCGGGCGTGGCTCCCCATCTTTGCGTTGTCCTTGGAGCAGGAGTTGGCGGCCTGAGTGAGGCATGTCGTCAACCACGTGCTGAGGGGTTAAGTCTGTGGCGGGTAACCCATGCGATCCCCATCTATCCCATCGGCCATTCTCTTTGTCTTGTCACCGGGCATGCATGCGGTTGTTGTCGTGGGCGGCGATTAGCTGAGTTAATATGACACGACGTTTTGCGGAAGGACGGGAGAAGGAAGAGGTAGCGGCGTCTGCCGAGCCCGCCTTGCTTGCGAGACGGAGGTCGGTGGCCTCGGTAGAGGCCTCTGGCGGGAATCGGCCGAGGCCGCGGTGAGGGGGCCTCGGCGAATCGGGAGAATCGGCCGAGGGCCAGCGGTGATGGGGCCTCAGGGCGAGAGTCGGAGAATCGGCCGAGGCCAATGAAACGTTTAATTTGGTTTCGGTCTTTCTGAAATCTAAGCGATCGTTTTTGGATTTTGCTTGGGTACCCCTTCTCACGGTATCCGACGGTAGCCCCGAGGCCACGGAGGGTGATTTCACTTCTTAGGAGGCTTTTTTCTCTTTTGAGTGAGGTGTTTTGATCGTGATTGCCGGGTTAGTAGGTGCGAGTTCGGATCGCGGGGCCTTGACGATGTTGTGGAAAGACCATTTGGGTCTCGGCAAAGTTCGCGGGAGGAGCCCAGAGTCTCTCCACGCAGGCGAGAGAGCGGTCGAGGTCCCAGCTTTTGGTTCGCCCCCCCTCGGCGTGAGGTTTGACTGCCGCCCCCCCTCTCGGGTGCGAGCCTAGGTCATGAGGTCTCGGCGTCTTTGCGAAGGAGCTCCCCTAGCCTCTGCCTGCAGAAGCAAGAGGGCCGTCGGGGAGTTCTTCGGCTTTTTGAGCGACCCTCGCTTTCTTTTTCGCTCGGAAGGAGGGTTGGTTTTTGCCGAGACCCCTGGTGTGCGAACTCAAGTCATTGGGCCTCGGCAGCGTTTTGCGGGAAGAGTCCCTTAGCCTCTGCACTTGGAGCAAGAGGGCCGTCGAGGATTCTCGACTTTTTATTCGACCCTCGCGCTTCCTTTTCGCTCGGAAGGAGGGTGGAATGTGCCACGCTACCCTCGGTGGTATGACGATGGCACTTCCGGTGAGCTATTATCAGGTAAGTCCAGTGGAGGCCGTACCCCGTTCATTGAGGGTCGGCTAGCGGTCCCGAGGCAGCGCTCCAAAAATCTGGGAGGGTTTCTCTAGTGGGTCTTAGAGGCCGTTCATTTGGGCCTCGGTGGCTCGGTGCCTCCCTACGGTGGGATCCCATTCGGAGACCTCCCTGGGTCTCGGACACAACACAGGCGTCCCAAGCGTTTGCTTGCTTGGGCCTCGGCACTGTGTAGGCTCGCCCGTGGTGCCCCCAGCTCTGTTGCCTGGGGCATTGTCCGAAACCCCTAAGGGCCTGACCTTGAACCCCCTGGACCGTGCAGGATCGGGTCGCTTGTTTTACCTTGGGTGCAGGAAGAGCCCCGAGCCTCCTTGCGGAGGCGAGAGAGGCGGTCGGGAGTCCTCCAGGCTTTTTTGCAGTCCCCGCCAGATCCAGCACCCGGCTCGGACGGGGGCTGTTCTTGCCGAGCCCACTCGTGTGCGAGCTGAGCTTGGCCAGGTCTCGGCAAAGTTGCGGGGAGAGCCCGAGTCTCGCCGCAGGCGAGAGAGGCGGTCGGAAGGTCCCCAGCTTTGGTTCGCCCCCCTGCGCGTGAGGTCAGCTAGAGCCCCCTCGGGTGCGAGCCTAGGTCGCATGAGGTCTCGGCGTCTTTTGCGGAAGGAGCTCCCTAGCCTCTTGCAGACAAGAGGGCCGTCGGGAGTTCTTAGGCTTTTTGAGCGACCCTCGCGCTTTCTTTTTCGCTCGGAAGGAGGGTTGGTTTTGCAGAGACCCCTCGTGTGCGAACTCAAGTCATTTGGGCCTCGGCAGCGTTTTGCGGAAGAGTCCCTTAGCCTGCTGCGCGGAGCAAGAGGGCCGTCGGGGATTCTCGACTTTTTATTCGACCCTCGCGCTTCCTTTTAAGCTCGGAAGGAGGGTGGAATGTGCCACGCTACCCTCGGTGGTATGGCGATGGCACCAGGTGGTGTTATCGGGTAAGTCCAGTGGAGGCCCGTACCCCGTTATTTGGGGTCGGCTAGCGGTCAGGAGGCAGCTCCAAAAAATCTGGGAGGGTTTCTCTAGTGGGTGCCGAGGCCGTTCATTTGGGCCTCGGTGGCTCGGTGCCTCCCTACGGTGGGATCCCATTGGAGACCTCCTGCCGGTCTCGGACACAACCACAGGCGTCCCAAAGCGTTTAAGCTTGCTTGGGCCTCGGCTTTGTGTAGGCTCGCCCGTGGTGCCCCTGGCTCTGTTGTTACTGGGGCGGGTGTCGAAACCCCTAAGGCCCGACCTTGAACCCCTGGACGTGGCGGGCTCGGTGCCCAGTTCCTTTGCTGGAAGGAATCGGGAGTTATTTCTCTCCCTACGGTTAATTAATGGCGGTAGCGTCTTTTGAGGCGACTTTTTGAAGGGAGGCAGCGGCTCTGCTGCTGCTGCTCTGCAGTTGGGCCTTGACGTGGCGTCGGTGACAGGACGATACTGCACGCGCGATTAACGAGGAGGGAAGCCGAAGCGGGGCGTACCTGCAGCGCGATTAACGAGGAGGGAGAGTGTGCGTGGGCGGTAAGCCGGATCCGGATAACCGCCGGATTTTTGGGGAAACTTCCCGATTTCGTCGCCCGTGGTTTCGCCTTATCACCGCATAATCATAAAGGGCCTCGCCCTTCCCTTCTTACCTCTCGCATTCGCTTTTCGCCTCC